>OZ036001.1:5831106-6193606 GCA_964035015.1 Corallium rubrum
TTCAGCTTCCACGCTATCGGGTTAATACATAGCGTGAATAGCCTTGGGCACAGTCCATCTCCTTGTGGGAGGCCTTTGTTGAATCTAATCACCTCCGAGGTTTCATCACCCTGCTTAGTCCTTGCTTTTATTCTTGTGTTCCACCGTATGCTAAGTTTCTGAACCACTCTACCAATCCACTTGGGAAATCTGTGGAGGATCATCACTTCCCTCAGCCACTCATGGTCTATCGAATCGTAGGCTTTCTTCACATCAATCCACGCCATACTGAGGTTGCGCTTGCCTCGTCTGCTGTCTTGGCATACCATTCTGTCTATCAGTAGGTTGTCGATCGTTCCACTGCATTTTTCCTTCGCACCCCTCTGCTCTCCTTGCATCAGACCATATTTATCCAGGTGTTGGTCCATGGGTTTCAGTACACATGAAGTATGCCACTTGTACGCTGTATTCAGGCATGTTATAGGTCTCTGATTATCACTGGAGAATTCGCCAGGTTTCGGGATAAGAGAGGTCTTGCCTTCAGTAAACCACCATGGGTAATCGTGATCTTCCTGAAATACTGCTTTGAAACTCCTTGCAACTCCCTCGTGTAGTGACTGTGCCTTTTTCCACCAAACGCTTGCTTTCCGATCAGGGCCAGGCGCGCTCCAGTTCCGTTTCTTAAGGATTACACTCACTACACAGTTTGTTTCAAGCTCATATCTTTCTTGAGAGGGTGATGGTACATGGTCACTGATGGCAGCTCTCACGTCTTCCAACCACTCCGCCTCAGTATTTCCAGTCCCTTCGCTTTCCCACAATGATTTCCAGTAGCTACTTGCTTCCTCGATATTTTCAAATCTGTTTTGGTTGTTCTCTTCATCTCGAGATGTTACTTCATATTTCGGTTTTTCGCTATTATTATTATTATTATTATTATTATTATTATTATTATTATTATTATTATTATTATTATTATTATTATTATTATTATTATTATTATTATTATTATTATTATTATTATTTACTGTGACATTCTCATTTTGTGTGATAACACTGAAAACATTTCTTCAATATCTTTAGCAACCTATAAGTGTCCTTTAAATTTCGAGAAGATTGGTTGCTATAAAGACTTTACTCGTAGGAACATGCTTGCTTTAACTGCAAGAGACGAAAGAAGTGTGCATTACATGGGTTCAAACATTGACTGGATCAACTACAATACTTTCTTGCCCGAATTTGCTTGTAAATGTGCTCAAGCCATTGTTGAAAAAGGTTATAATACATTTGGTCTCCAGTATTATGGTAAGTGGAAATTCATGAATTGGTTTAAAGAAAGACCTTTTAAACCTTAAATTCGAGATATTTCAATTTGTTTGATATCTACATGACGTGGTAACCAGGGTAGAGCATTTCCACACATATCAAACTCAGCTAAGTTATATCTCCAAGTCTGTTCAACAAAATCACTTCAAATTGTGGACATTAACATTTCATTGTGTGACACTGAACATTTCATGTTGAGCAATCATGGAGGTATAAGTGATTTTGGAATGCATGAATCATAGATGATGGGAGGGAAACTGGATAGAAAACTTACGAAACCGGAAACGATGTTTGCACAACTTGCTATGGTAATTATACACTGATAAGCAGCTAATGCACTTAACGGGTGGTCCTACATGGCCACGATCAGCTATTGCTGAAACTAAACAATATTGTAATATCACTTAAGTTCAGTAGTTTCTGATTTTAGCTGGGACCACCCATTAGATGCATTAGCCGCTGATAAGTGTATACATGCCATAGCAAGTTGCGCAAACATCGTTTGCGGTTTTGTAACATCGTTTTAAGATTCCAATCCAGTTCGCCCTCCATTATGCATGAATGCAATAAAAATGCTGTACCTTTGTGACGGCATATCTCATTTACATATCAAACAAACTGAAATATCGCAAAAACAAAGAAAGATACGAAAAAGTTTTAAAAAGTCTTCCGTTGTCACAATGAAGTTCGTTCAAATTAGACAAACTTAATTTAGATTAATTCTTTGAAAGTTTTCATGGCAATAATGTAATTTATTATATGTCTGGGTTTGATTTCCGGTCCGTACGCAAAACGACGTACGCTGATTGGTTCCCGAGAGGTCGGGATTTTACGATATTGACCGACTGGTCAATACGCTTTTTTCTCGGTCCTGTAAGTTTTGGTGGGAAAATTCCTGAGTTGATTTGAATACAAATAAAAGAGAACTTGGTGTTTCCACAAAACTTATTTTAATTTATATTGCCAACGAAATAGCTTCTTTAGATCTACTTATTGCAATCAAGAAAAAGTAACAAATTGATTATTATTTCATTAATTTACGTGGTGTACTTTTTTGTGAAGAAATGTCCTTATAGGTTTTTGCATGCATATGTTTCATTTTGACCGTAGCAAATTGCGTTTTGTTTTGACTTTTTGCAGGCGAATGTTGGACTGGTCTTCATATTCAGCATGGATACAAGTGGGCAGGAAAATCTCACAACTGTATAAACAAATGTTTCAAACAATGCGAACGATATGATAAATTTTGCATTGGTAAAGAATATGCAAACACTATTTACAGAATAAGTAAGTTGACATCAATTGTTTTCCTATACGTTAATAAAGTGTTTTCATCAAGTGAGTTTTGGTTCACGAAATGTTGGAGAGTGCTCAATACCATATAGATAGAGCAAAATATAAAGTATGGTAACTATATGATAACTTCATGCTATATATATATATATATATATATATATATATATATATATATATATATATATATATATATATATTATACA
This sequence comes from Corallium rubrum, assembly GCA_964035015.1. Taxonomy (NCBI): domain Eukaryota; kingdom Metazoa; phylum Cnidaria; class Anthozoa; order Scleralcyonacea; family Coralliidae; genus Corallium; species Corallium rubrum. The sequence goes on from OZ036001.1 coordinate 5,833,911, forward strand.
ACTGCATTAAAAACTGTCCAAATAACGCTAAAAATGAGTACGAATATACAGCGATATTTGGATAGTTAGTTATTTGGATAGTAGAAAACCGGTTTGACAGATTTTGTTCGCCAATCAAATTTATCACTCGGGAACTACTTCATGTATGCTTATTATTTTGTCCTGGTTTTGTCCTGGTGCAAGTCACGCTACTTCTCTGGCCTTTTTAGAGTTTTCTTTTTCCATAAAAATTTGTTGATCAGAACAGTTGTATAATAAATCTCTTATAAGATGTTTTGGTGTGTAGTATCGCAGTATATTTTTACTCGTTGTTGTATTTTGACTCACCCTGCGGGCTCGTCAAAATACGGCACAATTCGTAAACTGAATATACCGCGATACTACACACCAAAACATCTAATAAGATATAATATATATATATATATATATATATATATATATATATATATATATATATATTAACAATTCATTAAGTCTGCTGATTTACATAAACTTTTCGTTCGATTGTCTCACCTAAAATCATTCCTAATCTCTGGGATTTTTAACGAATACGAACGTTTATGGCCATTCGTATCACAAGCACTTTACAACATTCGCGTCCGTGTCTCTCGCCTTCGGCTCGAGCTTGTATATCCAGTGCCGGATTAAGGTTGCGCGGGACACGTAGCAAATGAAAAATGCGGGGCCCTATATTACGTATGTCAATTGTCAATGGCATGTCGCCATTTAAACTCTTTTTCATTTCATATGAATGACAAATACTTTATTGTACCCCATTAAAAAAAACAATTACAAATTTTAAAGTGTGTTTTATATAGTTTAGGTACTGACTACCTGTAATAACCATAAGGGCTACAAATATCAGGCAGTCAAATAGTCACAACACTGGTAATTTTGAGGGCAGGGGTTGAACGCAAAACAAGGGCAAAGTCGTTCAGTATTCTAAACAATTTGGGATACTAGATATCCTCGTTATGCTTCTTCGAGAACACTCAACAACCACAACAACAATCAGTGCCGTAGCAAGGTGTCAAAAAGTGGGGGAGGGGGTGGCAGTAGTGGCAATTAGTGACCGCATTTGTAGGGGGGTCTGGGGGTCCTCCCCCGGAAATTTTTGAAATCTAGAACCTCGGAAACACCATTTGCAGCAATTTGAGCGAACTTTTTCATCTAATTCTAAAGCGAGTATAAATGTCTCTTCGAATAGATAGTGTTTGGTACTTTGGACGATTTTCTGATTTTCTTCTTCGTTGTTTTGGTTCCCCCCCCCCACCCACCCACCACCCCCGCAAATCGCGGGGCCCGTAGCATTTGCTACATCTGCTACTGTACTAATCCGACCCTGTGAATATCCGATACTCAACATGGCCGCTCATGCTGTAAATAGTATATATATATATATATATATATATATATATATATATATATATATATATATATATATATATATATATATATATATAACCGCTCTGATGATGTTGCGAGATGCAACGAAACGTTAGCATTATAAATATTTTTTACTTGTTTTTGCGGTCTCTTATTATGGCAGTATTAAGAATTTTGAGCTGAGCTCTTATTTTTATTTTACGATTACGCTTTCCGCCCGGAAAATCGATTGCCAGAAGTGTTTTCAGTTTGAAGTTGTTAAAGTTCAATGGTTTTTGTTGAACAAGGTGTCGTAAGTGGTTAAACTCAGAGCACCAGACGGGACTCGAACCTACAACCTTCCGAATACTAATAACAATTAGTCACCGAAGTCGAGGTGACTATCGGTGAATATTTACCGAGTCGCAAAGCGGCGAGGTAAATACACCGATAGTCACCGAGACTGAGGTGACTAATTGTTTTAGTATAATTTCAGAGGTTGATAAAAAACCAATAACGTTGAAACAAAAACTTTTAAACAACTGCTTTCATTTAACAGTGGTGATTCTGTTTATTAACTTTTATTCACAGACGATGTTAGCAAACCAGTCTTTGTCAGTAAATAATTTCAAAAAAAAGAGTAAACATCCTACTTTGGAATTGAACTTGTACATACATTCAAATATATGCTAAAAAGGCTTTTATTCTGGTGTTTTGGATCCTGTGTTACGGCTTTTTTGCACTTAATTCAAGTTCAATATGTTCTTCACTCATGACGAATTTTTCGAAAACATCGCGACGACCAAAACCTAGCCAAAACATACAAAAAATACGAAGAAATATAGAAAATATACTTCCTTACCTTTATAAAGTTTTGTTTTTACGATATTTGATATGTATAACATCTCAGTGATAAATGTTTTCAGTATTATGCTCTTTTGTTTGTCTCAAAAACTACAGACCCCATTTTGAAAAAAAAAATCAACAGTTCAATGAATCGACAAATTCTAAAATCTCATACAAAGTGACAACTCCGAGGGGGAGACTGAAACGAGTAAAGTCAGTGCAGTGTTGAATAAGTACCAGTCTCTTTTCCAAAACTACTTTTGAAGAACAATTTCTTGTGATGCAATAGTCACCGCGCTAGGCGGTGACTATTACCTCAGATTCACCACTGAGCGGACCAATCAGAAAGCTGGAAAGCCTCTTTTCCACTATGAAATTATACTAATAATATAGAGTATCCAGCTAGTACTTGGACTATTACACAACACCGTATTTATTCCAATAGACGCCCTGGGCGTTTCTTGAAAAATTGAGCTCTAAAGGGGAGCGTTTTTTAGAGCGTTTTTTAGAGCGTTTATTAAAGAGAGGCGTTTATTTCAAAATTTGATATTTCAATTATTAAGCAAAAAAACACGTCACACAAATGTTCACACAATCTCATCATCAATATATATTAAGAACTAAAAAGTTCATCATATGCGTCCTTAACATACGAATAAGCAATTAGAAACAAAAAATGTTCGCGCAATTTACATGTAAGAATAAAAAAACTTCTTCTTCTTAAAAGTTATTGTTAAAAAATATTTAAATAAAGCGCTGGCATTGTATTTTTGTTTTACGTTTTGTGTTGACAGGTATATTTGGAAGTAGCATTTATTAGGGGGCGTTTATTGGAGGGGGGCGTTTATTAATTATTTTTATTGGTAGAGGGGCGTTTATTGGAGAGGGGCGTTTATTAAATATTTTTATTGAAGAGGGGCGTTAATTAAATATTTTTATTGGTAGAGGGGGCACTATTGGAATAAATACGGTAATGCTAAAATAAAGAGATTTTGAATGGTACGCCAAAAAGAAATTAAATGTTGTTTAAATACGAGCAAGTTTTGCATTGATTACTGTAAATATGGCGCATTGAAATATTGCTTACTATTTTTCATATCTATATTTTGTAGCTCACCCGAACTGCAGTCAAAAATATGAACCTGTAGGTTGTTATGCATCTGGAGACAAAGACAATTGGGCTTTGCCAGAGTTACTGATCACTGATATGGCTCCTCAAAGTCCAATGTTTCAGGGACGTATGATGACATTTCACGAAAATTGGGGAAAGAATTTAAAAGATCTCGCCTGCCGTTGTGCAAAAAAAGCTGCTTCTAAAGGCTATAAAACATTTGGGATTAGAAACCATGGTAAGCTGGTGAATAACAGTAACAAACAATGAATAAAGGCCTGGAAAGCAAGGAAGGAAGGAAGGAAGGAAGGAAGGAAGGAAGGAAGGAAGGAAGGAAGGAAGGAAGGAAGGAAGGAAGGAAGGAAGGAAGGAAGGAAGGAAGGAAGGAAGGAAGGAAGGAAGGAAGGAAGGAAGGAAGGAAGGAAGGAAGGAAGGAAGGAAGGAAGGAAGGAAGGAAGGAAGGAAGGAAGGAAGGAAGGAAGGAAGGAAGGAAGGAAGGAAGGAAGGAAGGAAGGAAGGAAGGAAGGAATTGCATGCAGGAACAATTCATAAAATATAATTATGCAATCTTATAAATTTAAAGGTGAATGTTGGAGTGGTGTCTGGGCTCATAAAACGTACAATAGGTATGGAGCAAGTGACGCTTGTCGTCAAAAGAAGAAAGAAACGTGCACGGACAACAGAATGTGTGCTGGAGATGAATCCAGTGTCTATGTCTTCAATGTGCTAAACGAAATAAAGCGATTTGGATAAGGATATATAAAACAACTGCTGGATTCTTGATGAAGGTAAATAATTACAATTTTTCTATACTTTAAAATGATTTACAGTGCAAACTTGCGCATGCACGGTCTCGAGTCTGTAAAGAGAGAGAGAGAGAGAGAGAGAGAGGGAGAGGGAGAGGGAGAGGGAGAGGGAGAGGGAGAGGGAGAGGGAGAGGGAGAGGGAGAGGGAGAGGGAGAGGGAGAGGGAGAGGGAGAGGGAGAGGGAGAGGGAGAGGGAGAGGGAGAGGGAGAGGGAGAGGGAGAGGGAGAGGGAGAGGGAGAGGGAGAGGGAGAGGGAGAGGGAGAGGGAGAGGGAGAGGGAGAGGGAGAGGGAGAGGGAGAGGGAGAGGGAGAGGGAGAGGGAGAGGGAGAGGGAGAGGGAGAGGGAGAGGGAGAGAGAGAGAGAGAGAGAGAGAGAGAGAGAGAGAGAGAGAGAGAGAGGATATTACACGGTGGCGCGACGATATGAATTTTATCTTCGAGTGGGGAAAAACAATATTTTACGAATGAGCGCAGCGAATGAGTAAAATATTCTTTTTGCCACGAGAAGATAAAATTCATATCTTCAAGCCACCGTGTAATGTTCTTTTTATTATATAGATTCAATGCAAAAAGCGGTAAAATTCTAAATGACGTCATCGATATCTTCACCAGTGAGGATATGGAAAATACGACACTGTATATTTCCTAGTAAAACACTGGCATCTATATAATAAATATATATACTACATATTTCATAGATTTATTCCAAACTCCTTTGTGTGTTTGGATTATTTTAAAGCTAAAAATATATATTAATTCCAAATGCGGCCTATTCGTTACTTGTGAGAAACAGTTTCTGTTCATCATCAGTTTCTGACGAGGTCGTTGACGATGAAAGCTTAAACTCACTTGTATATTTTAAAGTGTATATGAAACGAAAATTAAGTTTGTCTTATTTGAAAGAACTCTTAAAATAATGGGGAATATCAATTTACAGCTTTTTCATATTTTACTTAGTTCTTGAGATATTTAGACTTATGTGATATTCAAATGAGATAACTTATGGTTCGTTTTTTTCTAATTAACATATTCGAAAATCGCGAATATTTTTAAGATTATTGAACAAAATCACTTGAAACTTTGTATATTGCTACAGTTCATGCAACTAAACATGAAAGACAAGCTGCAAGTGATTTTGATCAATAACCTTAAAAATATTCGCGATTTTTTTCGAATATGTTAATTAGAAAAAAACGAACCATAAGTTATCTCATTTGAATATCACATAAGTCTAAATATCTCAAGAACTAAGTAAAATATGAAAAAGCTGTAAATTGATATTCCCCATTATTTTAAGAGTTCTTTCAAATAAGACAAACTTAATTTTCGTTTCATATACACTTTAACAGTAATGAATAGGCCGCATTTGCAATAAATATATATTTTTAACCAGTTATGTTACTGAAGAATACGTTCAACCGATATTTTAAAGCTATTTCACTGCAGAAGTGACAACTACGATTCTTGTTGTTGTTTTTTTAGAATATGACCTAATATGGACTAAGAAAAAGGATACGATTTTAAGACCGTGTGTTGTAATCATGTATTGTCATCTGTATAATGTATTTTATTATTGTATAAGATTTATTCAATATCTAAGTATTAAATTATTGCATTCAACAAATACTGGTTTGCCTTTGTCTCTTTAATTAATACATAAGCACTGGAATAGAAACTGCAAGATTTCTTCAAGAAAAGTAGTGCTATTATAAAATCTTAAGCACTTCTCTCTTATTTACTTGAACAACAAAAAGCCTAACGACCGAAAAGCTTTGATTAAATTGTTAGCGGTAGGAACTTGCTTGCAACATTCTAATTATCCTGTGGGCAATGATATGCCACGTGCGAAGATGAAGTGTTTTATTTTTTCACTAATAGGCGGCGAACCCTGACCTTTAATAAACTAAAATTAAAGCGGGCTTCATTTCCAAGCAGGCAAAAGCATGGCCGGTAAAGTGACGCCGTTTGGAGGTTTGCGGTGTTGTTTTGTCATATTTCCCTTCTGATAACGGTGGGGTTTGGGCTTATGACAAACCAAGTAGACTTAGCAAATGCAGGCGAAACGGTAAGTCTGTGTACGGCAAGTTCGGTGACGCGCCTTAAAAACAAAAGTAGAATTCTTAATGAACAACAAAGTGAATGAATAATTTGTATAATCCCAAGAGTATATATCAATACCGTCCTCGTTCTGTGAACAACGCCACTCTCAGCATTTTTATACGCCTTCAGAACAACGCGAACACTAGATCTACTGTCGTAAGTCCCTGATATCTCGTAATCTCGGTTACTTCGGTTAAAGTCCCTATTAATTACTGGGCGCAAGCAAAATATGCGATAAGGCAATGCCATCTTTCTTAGACATTCGTTACTACTGTAAAATTATTGTGTAACGAAACGTATTTGTTTTGGCTTTCTTTGGTTTTCACGCCTCTGGGTTATTTATTAATTCAAAACCAACAAACATTTATTTCAGAGAAAATGAGTTTTTAATCGACCAGATCAATCGCAATGGGGTGGTCAGGTTACAGTTAGGCATTATTTAGGCAAGGTCACAGAAAGGTAACAAAACCTGTTGTGTTTTTCTTCTTTTTCTTATGTAGCAATTTCACCTGAGCAAAAATTTCGCTAAATCTGTCACTTATAGCTGGTACACCACACCTGCGTTATTCAAAGTTATGATTTGCATGTATTTGATTGCATAAATCTATTTCCTGTAGTGTAGAATGCTTTGGCTGTAGCAATGAGTATTGGGAGCAATGCTTTGACCACGTGCACTTGTCTCGAAATCATTGGAGCGTGCTTGACACGGCATGCTCTTGGTACACAATAGATTTTGGGTAAAATACTAAAATTCCGTAAAAAATTGCTGCCTGTTTGTAAACTAGAAACAAATCAAGTTTGTCTTGAAATATCCCTATAATATAGGCTATAAAGAGCTAAATTTTAATTATTTCAAGATTATCTCCAATATTTTCCAGTGGACATTCAAGTAACAAACGTATCAAGTGTTGTTGTTGATACAATATCAGTAATAATTATATACATACTTCTTAAACGATAAGTGATGACTGTTATTTCAGACGTCGGTGCCTTGTTTCTAAAAGATCTAAAGATAATAATAATAACGATATTTACTCAAATAACCACAGCACCAAAGTGAAAATGGGGTTCTGTAAAATCTCAAGGCCAATAGACTGAACTTCAGCTTTCACTCTAGTTTTCTATTTATAGCTTTTCGCATTAGTTCAGTTTCTATATTAAATATAGACATGCAGTTGTCAACTTGTCATACATTGGATAATATGTTGTATGCCCACACTATTTTAGTATTTATATACATGTACTTATTTTTAACCAAGACTTGTATTAGCGAACTCAACCATCAACGAATCGAATTCCCAAATTCTTTTGTGTTTTACTAATTAATTTACGCATTTTCCTCATGCACATGACATTATTGTTAGTCTTTGATTATTAATGTGAAAACTCGGCTGGATTTGTTTATTGGTGTTAACCATATAACTCGATGATAGATTGAAACTTCCTGCACTTCCTATAGAACTTCCTGTACTTCATGGATCCAAATTAATCAAGCTTATTTTTCCTTTCGCAAAAGGATACTTAACTTTACCTCATGCGTGCTTAGAAAGTTAGAGCATTGAATTCGAAAGTTGTGAGACTATGCACGTGCTGTTAAGTGTTGCTGTCACTCTCAAAGAACATCAATTAAGAGTATTGTCTTAATGATAAAGCTGCCCACAATTGTAAGATAGTCACACGATACCGCCACTTCATATAAACATCGCAAAATATAATAGTAAACTGAAAAAGCAAGAGTGCTTGGCAGTTGCCAGGATGCATTCCATGACGTGGGTACCCCTTTTCATTTTGTGAATTGTGCATACGAGTGAATTATTGAACATACACGAAAAATGAACTTTATTTAATACGATAATATAAGGTGATTCCCTAGAACAGGGACATTACAAATCTCTTGCTACCTCGAATTCAAAATACTATACCGGCCTAATCAGTAGAGCACTTTTGTGAAGACTTTTAAAAGAAGATCATTTTCAAAGTGATGATAGAATGTGAGTGTACCACATGTTACCACTGACGTTTCATCATTCCCATAATGCACCGTGACGAAATTTACTAACCTCATATTTCCCGTTGCGCCTGCAAATTCCCCCCTATTAATTTAGGCAGGCAATACAAAGACGATTTTGCACATGATGGTTTTTCTTTCGATTCGCACTATCTTCTATTAAAGGTGCAACATTCCCATGCCTAAATTTAGCAACAAACTCTGTTATTTTAAAAGGAGGCCGGGGATATCAATCATTTTCATGGTGAACACAGGAGTAAGATTTTGAATCAAACTTATCTAGCTGTTTCTGTTTTCGCAGGATTTATGGGGGGTTTTCGCAAGGAGTTAGACATCGAAAGAAAGGCAGCAGCGCTGGAAGCAGGTACATTGTATATTGTTAAATTATGTATGAACATGAATATCAAAAACATCCGTATCACAAATTTGAATAAAATGATGTAAATTTGGTATCAAATCCTTTGTAACAATTTTATAAACCTAATTATTATTATTATTATTATTATTATTATTATTATTATTATTATTATTATTATCATTATATTATTACTACTACTATTATTATTATTGTTATTGTTGTTGTTGTTGTTGCTGTTGCTGTTGCTGTTGCTGTTGCTGTTGCTGTTGCTGTTGCTGTTATTGTTATTGTTATTGTTATTGTTATTGTTATTGTTATTGTTATTGTTATTGTTATTGTTATTGTTATTGTTATTGTTATTGTTATTGTTATTGTTATTGTTATTGTTATTGTTATTGTTATTGTTATTGTTATTGTTATTGTTATTGTTATTGTTATTGCTATTTTTTTATGAACTCCTTTTTACGAATTGAAAAATGAATATTGTAATTAGAATTATATTTTTTTACATACATTATAACTAACTTTTTAAATTTTCAAAATCACTACTACGTACGTGATGTAAAGAAGATTGTTTTAATAAAATAATTGTAATTAATTATTATTATTATTATTATTATTATTATTATTATTATTATTATTATTATTATTATTATTATTATTATTATTATTATGAAGCAATCAATAAGTTTTAAGCATGCATTTGCTAGGGTTTTGTTCACAAGAATGTGAAGTCCATATTCAAACTATTTTTTTAATAAATAATATTTAAGTTACTTGTTATATCCATATTTAAATGTTCTTGTTTGTATAATCTGAACAGCAGATGGCAGACAATACTTGTTTATATTCCTTTCTTCTTTTGTAGTTAATAGTGGGCATACAGTAGGTTCATATATTACTGTACCTCACATATGGCTTACCAACTGGGTACAAGCTCCAACCTGTGTTATACTCATAAACACGGTAACTTGATTCAATATATTTCTAATTTCTTATTTCCAAAACAGTAGATCTATACATTTTAATTTATTACATTCACTCCATCTATTGCAGACAAGACATTTGATATAACTGAGAAACCTCTTAGCTGGCAGTAGAATTGGATACTTGAAAGTATTGTATGTGCATAATAATGTTAATTTTTTAAATAACATGAAATATATGTATTACCATAATATTAATATATTATAATAATTAACATACATGCTAACATATATATTTACCATACTACCATAATATTAACATACTATAATTAGCATAGTGTACATGCTAACATAATATTAACTATGATTTTACCATAATATTACAATAATATTGCTATTTAGTATTATATCATAATATTATAATATTATAATATTTAACATACATATGTTAACATAATATTAACTATGATATTACCATAATATTACAATAATGTTACTATTATATCATAATATTAACATATTATAATTATACATGTTAACATAATATATTTACCATACTACAATAATATTGCTATTTAGTATTATATCATAATATTAACATATTATAATATTTAACATACACATTAACATAATATTAACTACGATATTACCATAATATTACTGTTATGTCATAATATTAACATAATATTAATGTTCATATTAAAATCAAATAGTTATATTAGATGACTGTAAAAAATGTTTTCTAGTCTATGCTATGCTCATTTCTCAGATTCTACCACAACCATAAAAAACTGGAATATCAGGAGTACATACAATATTGTTTGAGCCAATTTATAATGGTGAGAACTTAAATAGTCTTATAAGTCAGATAGTGAATCAGTTCAATATAGACAGTACACCATAATTATTCATAAATCTTGATGGCTGCCAATTTATATCCTTTTATAAGCATTTAAATTACCCTTCCAAGCCTCATTCTTGTGTGTACAGTAGCTTCTTTTAATTATAAACACAAGAACGAGGCTGAAATGCCTAATTTTTAGGCACATAAGGGAAATTATATATAAATTATATATATATATATATATATATATATATATATATATATATATATATATATATATAAATTAAATACAGCACAATAATACATGTATAATGTATATAGATATAAACCATTAAAATATGATTCTGGGCCGGGTATATTTATACAATGCTAATTTGAATATATGAGTTATTTATCAACTCGTGGAGCTTTGAAGTAATATAAACCCAACACGATTCAGTGTCCTTTCTCAGTCCAAGGAACGTGAACACCGAGAAATGTTGAATTAATAAATAGTATTATTTTATAGAAATTCAGAGCCAATAATTCAATTGTTTTAGTATAAACTAACTTATGTACCTTAGGTCTTCGGGATTCTTTCAAAAAAAACGAAGCATAGCCATAGTTTCTGCGTGAAAACCAAGGTACGGAAAATCCTCCACTTTTCGGTGACGGCCATGTTGTTTTACTGTTTGATCGCGCGGGTCCTGGTACTCAATTCCCGAGGAAAAGATATCGAATAAAGTAGTTTGTCTATGGTCTACTGTAATACTGTATTTTAAGAAATCGACCAAAAAGTTTGCCAATTCGCAAATTTGAATTACAGTATCTGATTTCTAAATATACTGATTAAATATTTAGGACAATGGAAATGCATGTGGTATAAACTGAAAATTTACTCTGATAAAAGTCTCCTCTCGAAACATCAGTATTTTGTTACCATAAATCTCGCCAGTTTACCATCTTTTTACAAAACACTACTAGTGCCAACGCAGTACTCCATCTTTTAACCCTTTCGATTAAATATTTATTTTTTTGAAGCAAAATATATTCTTAGATCTTATATTGGTTAAATCACAGCACGGGGGCAACCAATTGCCCTTTCTCGTAACGAGGAATGTTTTCTACAGGAATTTCCATTTGTATTATTGTATTAAATGACCACACAGAGGCAGCAAACTAATTTTGCCTTGGGTTAGCTGTGTCCAACCTCGTTCTCAGGGCGTTTTTGAAATTTAGAGGGCGGGAAAGACTAAGCCCTGGCATCGGCTAGTCACAGCACCCAAAAATACTGGGCGTAATAAATTAGCAATTTAGTTTAGTATGCCAAATCATTCTGAGTAATGGCAGCCCCGTGGGAGAAATTCATTGTAATGGCGGTCCTATTTGTCCCGTTGGCGGTCCTGTTGAAGCTATTTGATCATAACTGGCATAAAACTATGCATAAATACGTTTCACGAGGAATGTTTAAGAAAAGCAATCAACCAATGAAAATACCGAATCCAACAGTCGATGTCAGAACCTTTTCCCACCTTACCAATTTCAAAAACGCCCTGCATGAGAACGAGGTTGAGCTGTGTCTTTTGCCCAGGCCTTTTTCACTTGGCGGGTGTTTTCTGATTCATTAACTTAAATGTAAATAGGAATGTAGCATCAATATGTATACAATTCAGTCGTTGAATTTTCTTTCTCAATACATTGTCGTTCATTATATTATACCGTTATGCTTTTTGGTTATTTTATGCTATAGAGCAAAATTGGCAAACATTATTTACCACGTACAAAAATGAATGCTGAGAAAAAGTGCCCTTTCATGACTTCCAGATACTGGCAAAGCATTCTGGTTGTTGTAATCACCCAACGCTATTTTTCTACATTCGAATTTTCCTTCACCAAAAATCCCTAGAACATGCTATGTAATCGAGTGAAATGCCCAGTATTACTTCTAATAAACCCAATTCTCTCCTGGCATTACCACTTTAATGTATACAGAACTCGCGATCAAGCTCTTGGCAACGGCTTCCGTGGCTCAGTGGTCAGAGCATTGCACTAGAATCGCAAGGTCGTGGGTTCAATTCCTGCCGGAAGACCTGTGTAGTTGCATTTTTCGCAACTGGTCCCGGTTTGGTCTTAAAATGTATATATTCTACACTCGAATATTCCTTCACCAAAAATGCCTAGAACATGCTATGTAATCGAGTGAAATGCCCAATATTACTTCTAATAAACCCAATTCTCTCCTGGCATTACCACTTTAATGTATATGTACAGAACTCGCGATCAAGCTCTCGGCAACGGCCTCTATGGCTCAGTGGTCAGAGCATTGCACTAGAATCGCAAGGTCGTGGGTTCAATTCCTGCCGGAAGGCCTGTGTAGTTGCATTTTTCGCAACCGGTCCTGGTTTGGTCTTAAAATGTATATATTCTACACTCGAATTTTCCTTCACCAAAAATCCCTATAACATGCTATGTAATCGAGTGAAATGCATAATATTCCTATTTTACATCATACTGCTCTCAGCTGGCTTAGCGCTTGCAAGCACTTGAGCAACGAAAGGCTTATTTGCACATAAATTGCTAAAGTGGCGTCTATTACGAAAATGGTCTGTACTTCCTCCGACTATTGTTGACAGCTTGCAAGGATTATTATTGCTCCAGGGCAATACACAAACGCACATGCTCTCTTAAACTTAGAAATATAGCCAAAATTTGTTTCGGTTTGTTCAGTGATATAAATGGAATCAGTCAAGTGACATTGTTGTCATGGGAACGCTACTGAAAAGTGCCATCTAATAATTATTATTATACAATACTGATACAATCTCGACTGTGATTGGCTAAAAACCTACAGATAAATCTTGATGTCTTGCCTATGACGAGCTGGCCAGCGGTTTGAACAAAACAAACATGGTGGCCGTCCTTAGGAGTGAAGATCAGAAGCGGATTAATCCGGCAGATTTGGCACGTTTTCTTGACGCTAAAACCACCAAGAAAAAACAAACGAGCTACACATACAGCTGTTAGAGTTTAAAGCAGTGTTTAAAAGAGAAAATTGTATTTGAAAGCGAAAAAAGTTAGCGAACCTCGAACTGAAGACGGTATGAATATTTACTATTTTTACCTAACTTTGTAAAAAACTTTCTGAAGGCTTCTACACTTATAATTGTATAATAAAACAATTATTGAATTCGGTTATCGCATGATATCAAGAATTATCAAGGCCTCTGTTTGTGTTATCCGCCTCAGCCTTCGGCTTCGGCAGATAACACAAACCGCGGCCTTGATAATTCTTGATATCATGCTCAACCTCATCCAATAATTGTATATTGCCTGAAAGACAAAAAACAATCCCTGTGTGACCAAGCAAGTGAACGGCCTATAGCTCGATCACCAAGCGCCAATATCGTCACACTCAGCTTTCAAAAAAAAAAAAATTCCTAATTAAGCCATAATGCTCCTATCTCAGACTCTTGAAATATTGGAGCTCGGTTTCTGAAGAAGCAATTAATGTATTATCAGTTTATATTTCTTCAAGACTAGTGAGGAGGGTATATGGATGTTTAAGGAATTGTTTAATCTAAATGCTTTAACTCCTAAATCAGTGTTACACTATGCTAGGAGGTTTACAGGTACATAATATACACTTAATATCTGCTCCCGAGGGAAACAGTTTTGTTTTCCCGAGAGTCTTTCGAGACTCGAGGGAAAACAAAACTAACATGTTTCTCGAGGGATCAGAGATTAAGTGTTTTGTTATATAGCTAGAGTTTCACTGAATAATTTCGACGTTTATCAAGGGAAAGTACACAAAAGACAAACTGAAAGACTTACCAAAACATTTTGCCTCCGTAATTTCACTTCAACGGTTCAACCAAACAAATATGAGTCTCAGAACAAAAGAACAGCAATACATTTCTCCAATACATTTCTTCACACATGCTTTGAAGACCTATAAATATTCTTTTTTTCGTACCAAACAAGCTTTTGTTTATAGGATGCCGTGAAGACGGTTAAATCAAAGTTCTAGCGGGCAACAATTGAAAACTTATTGACCGAGCAGTCATCGTTGCATCCAGTGAAACTCTAGCTATATAACAACATGATATATATTAAAACAAAGAAAAAGGAGGGAAAAAACAACTAATAAAATTATTTAAATATACAAGTAATAAGGAAGTAAATACAAAACCATTCGACATTAAGATGGATGACAGAGGGACTTAATTGTAGGCGCCATAGCGAAGGTTAAAGGGTTTGAAGCTTGCATGAATACTAGATATATAGACGAGGGATTACTATATGGATTATGGAATCTGATCCACGTAACTATTGTTCTAGGAGTAAATGAATGACGAAAAGGAAAGGAGAGGTGTTAGGCAACCTGGAAACTCTACTTAAAAGGCACACCTCCTTTGGGAAACTAATACCTACAAGACCTTGCTGGATCTTTTAAAACATGGGGGATTCATGATACATATCATGAAATCTTTTCTCGATCGACTGCAAATATATGGAGTCACCCTGCGAGCAAACCCTTATAAATACTCGCCGCTAGCAACTCGTAAAATAACAACATGTCCTCCTACCTAGAATTACCAATAATCAGTAAGTGTGAAACGGCCTTGAATTACCAATAATTGGTAATTGTAGGTAATTCTCTGTCTCACATGCGGGATGTTAAACTAAAATTGCATATAGCTAAAAAACCGGTAGGGGTGTTGTGGTCGGGGTCTGAGAGGTGGGACTTTTTTCTGGGAGGGTTGTGGTTAGGTTTAGGGCCACCGGGGGGTTGTGGGTTAGGGTTATAGGGTTGCCGGAGGATTGTGGTTAGGTTTAGGGTAAGGTTTAGAGGTTAGGGTTAGGGTTGGGGTGTGGGGGTTGGGAATTAGTTTTTAAAATTAAAGATTTTTGGTAATTCTAGGCATTTCGCACTTACTGATTATTGGTAATTCTAGGTAGGATATGCTGAAAATAAGGCTCTGCCGAAATCAAGTCGAATCTCTGTCGAGCATGCGCGAGAAACATTTTCAATCCCAGGCTTAATTGAGTTCGATCGGGACCAGACCCAGACCATGTGCAATTCATTCCAGCGAATGGTAGATTTTTGAATAGACATGATCTTTATACATTCATTCTCGTCCCCAAAGGCCACGATCTTTTTGGCTGCCAAAATTATCGTGACCTCTGGATAAAAATGTTGTGCATTGAAATACTTACAGTATATATTATAAAGTTTCAAGTTTGCAGATTATTATTAGAACATTGGAGCATGAATAAAGTTTTTGTTGGTAGACCGCGTGGGAAAAAGACTAGGGACATCTAAAACAATAGAGACTGTCTGTATAACATTCGTGAGCGGAGAAAGCGTCAGTAACTATTCAAGATCTAAAACAACCGTGATTTTGTGATTTGTTAAAATATATTATTAAAAGTTTATCAGTTTAACCTTCGACTAGCGTCGCGTTTTGTTGAGGACAACGGGCTCAGATTCGGCAGTCGGTTTCTATATCAGTCAGAGAAGCGCTAATTTATCAGTTCTGACAAATCACGAAACTAGTCTCATTGTTTAAGTATGAATTAATAAATGAACAGGGCAGACTAAGATAAAAATGTATTGTAAAATAAAAATGTTGTCGACATATAAAAGCTGTTTAAAATAAATTGTTCAGTTTGATCCAAGTCTACGTCCGCTACGGCCCACAGAGTTTAGAGATTTACTAGTGCCAATATTAACGAATCCTGTGAATCATGTGCGAATCAATCCCCCACGCTGCGCCAAAATGATTTTCTATAAATACTTTTAGACGATTATCTAATTTCATTTTAGGCAAACAAACAAAACAAAAAACGCAAACAAACATGAATGTTCGGCTTTCTCTTTCGACAAATATCCTTGGCATACGCGTGGCCTTGAATGAAATAATAATGACACGGCCTCGTGTCATTAATTCAAGTGGGGTTTTTTCTTTAATATAGTAATGTGAAACCAAGCCTGACCTCTTCACAGCGTCGTCGCTAGACAATCTGATATGACGGAGAACAAGGCGTCTCGGTTTGGACTAAACATTTGCTCCGTATTTCCCATCCTGGTGGCGGTAGTCGTTTACGTTACTAGCAGCCAAGTAAATGCGGCGACGGGAAACAATTTGGTAAGTGGTCGTAAGTCTTAGTCTATATTCCTGGTTCCGATAAGCGCGCAACTAAACTCAAGCAATTGTATTCGAGATTTAAAATTGTCGCCGTATCTATTACCCAAACAACATATCAATAACTCGTTCATTCATGATGAGAAGGTAACCATTCTCATTCATTCAAGACTTATCACTATCATCCTTGTGTGTTTCAATATCTTTAACCCTTTCACTCGCATTGTCAGTGTTGTGGGACAACTTTACTCTGTCTATTTAATAACGCCAAACGATTTTACTCGTCAAGGGAAGACGTCTCGCGTTTAACCCTTTCAAGAATGGCTTTCCGCTGTTGATTATATTAACCCCCTACCATATTCATGCGCATTGTTGTTGGGAATAACAGACCTGCCAACTCTAACGATTTGACCGTGACTCCCGGTATCAGACAACTTCTCCCGGTCATCCGGTATGACTGCCACTTCTCACGACAAGCGAGAATTCTCAAAAATGCCAATGGAAATACTCTGAAAAATTAAAATAAAACATAAACTCAAGAAAAGCATCAATAGCACTTCGGCCGAGGCTGAATACAGTCTTAATCATTATATCAGTAATGCCTGCAATGCTTGACACTGTTTGGTCAGTCAAAATCGAAATGGCGCAATTAAGTGGCGATGAAGATCACATGTAGCAATCTCAATCTCCAGGTTTTTTATCATTACATTTTAAAATCTCCAGATTTAGTGTTTGGTAAAGCTGGCAGGTCTGGAATAACTTTATCTTTTTACTCTGTCTAACGCCAGATGATTTTACTCGTCAAAGGAAGTGCCGGAAGGCATCTCGGAACGCCATGTGTGCCATTTCAAGAAATTTGTTACCGCTCGCTCAATTTTTTCCCGATTTGTCTCAAATTTGCGACAAATGTAGTTAAGTATGTGACGGACACTATCGTATTATACAGTAAATAAGAAATAAAATATTGTTGCAGTTATACTCATCACTTTAAAATCACAGTACCGTCGCGCCGCGGTTTAAGGCGATCTTTGGTCTTACCAAAAAGCTCTCAATTTATCATATTTACACTTCTCAATGTTTGTTCTAAAAAAGTGTGTTCGCGCGTTTTATTTATGTAAAAATTACCTGAGTTACAAGCTTTTTTTTGTCAATTGCTTATGCCACAACATAGGTCGAGAAAAATAAAATGTCCTAGCTACTAAACCACTACATTAATAAAAAAATGCGAACACCGTTTTTTAGAACAAACATTGAGAAGTGTAAATATGATAAATTGAAAGATTTTTGGTAAAACCAAAGACCGCCTTAAACCGCGGTGCGAATGTACTGTGATTTTAAACTGATGAGTATATCTGCAACAATATTTTATTTCTTATTTACTGTATAATACGATAATGTCCGTCACATACTTAACTGCATTTGGTGCGAACTTGAGACAAATCGGGGGCAAATTTAGCGAGCGGTAACAAATTTCTTGAAATGGCTTCCTATGGCATCTTGTAACCTTAAACACACTGTTGATTAACAATCGCATTGCTGTGGAACAACTGTACTCTTTTTACTCTGTCTATAAACGCCAGACGATTTTACTTCATGATACTTATGAATATTGAATTACAAGTAAACAATGGCAACAACGTACCTGGGTACTTTGCGGTGAATATTGTAAAAGGAGGAATGACTATGTGGAATGGCATGCGGAATGGGTTGCGGAATGAAAAATAATTTTATATTAAATAAACTTGTTGATAAACGGACTATAGACCCCCCGGGCCCTTCCCTTCTCTCTCTCTCTCTCTCTCTCTCTCTCTCTCTCTCTCTCTCTCTCTCTCTCTCTCTCTCTCTCTCTCTCTCTCTCTCTCTCTCTCTCTCTCTCTCTCTCTCTCTTACTATTACTTTACAGAATATTTTATGAACATGTTCTAATTGTTAATAATTGTCAGTTGTTTGCTGTACAAGCTGTGTTAGTTAGTAATACTCAGAAAAAACTCTGAGCTCTAAGCGGGATTCGAACCCACGTACAACCTTCTGAATGCTAGCCAGACGCTCTAGCCATTGAGCCACTAGAACTCAGATAGCGGAGCAAGGTTAATTAAGGTATTTATACCTTAGACTGTGCCCAGTCCTCCAGGAACGAGTCTTAACCGCTCGGTTACAAGTACTTGTTGGTCTACAAGTCACGTTGTAACAGTAAGTTTCCAGTTAAACACTGTTAGTTAGTTTCATCTTGATAAGTTAAGACGACTTATACCTTTTTGTGCCCAACCTCATAACTTTTCTAACAGTAAGGACTCTAGGATGTTTACACTAGTAACTACCGTATCCTAAATAGTACTGTGCCAACTAGCACATGATAATAAGGTCAATTTAATGTTGTCAAACGAAATTATACAGGTCGAGTTTGATAATGATAACAGAACCCAATCAAATCAAATCGCCGAATCCGAGAAGAAATTGGAATAAAACGGAACCATAAAGTTTAAAATACGAGTTTTCCATTTGAAGCCGCGTTATCACATCATATAAAGCGGTATTATTTTTATATTTTTTTAAACTGATTATTTTTCATTTCGCAAGTCATTCGCAACCCATTCCGCATGCCATTCCGCAG
The DNA here is from genome assembly GCA_964035015.1 of Corallium rubrum. Classification (NCBI taxonomy): domain Eukaryota; kingdom Metazoa; phylum Cnidaria; class Anthozoa; order Scleralcyonacea; family Coralliidae; genus Corallium; species Corallium rubrum. The sequence continues at coordinate 5,853,011 of OZ036001.1, forward strand.
AGCCATTCCGCCTTTTACATTCACCGCCTATATTGTATATAATAAGGACTTATTAACCGAGTGCGAGGTCTGTACGGGAAAATATTTGCCTGAGGTTTTCGTACAGACCGAGCGACGAAGGAGCCAGGTTTGTGCGATAAAACCGAGGGCAAATACTTTCCAGTACAGACCGAGCAAACGAGGTTAATAAGGAATTTATTATATGGCTATTGGTTCATTTTATTTTTAACCTTCGAGCGTTGTTTTCGTCTTCGGAGTATGCTGTTTACCTTACCTGTTGACTTTTTCGTGTCGCTTCTTGGCCTTCTTATTTACACCAGTTCGGCGTTTATTTGTCGTTTTTTTAGATAAACAGCTTTAAAGAAAACCAGCAGTGATGTTCCAACACATTTTATTGTTTAGAATATTTGAATAAAGATACCTATTTCTCTTTTATTTGTATTCAAATCAACTCAGAAATGTTCCCACCAAAACTTACAGGGCCGAGAAAAAAGCGTATTGACCGGTCGGTCAATATCGTAAAATCCCGACCACTCAGGAACCAATCAGCGTGCGTCGTTTTGCGTACGGACCGGAAATCAAACCCAGCCATATAATAAGAAGTAATATTGGGCATTTCACTGGATTACATAGCATGTTCTAGGGATTTTTGGTGAAGGAAAATTCGAGTGTAAAATATATACATTTTAAGACCAAACCGGGACCAGTTGCGAAAAGTGCAACTACATAGGCCTTCCGGTAGGAATTGAACCCACGACCTTGCGATTCTAGTGCAATGCTCTGACCACTGAGCCACGGAGGCCGTTGCCGAGAGCTGGTCCCGGTTTGGTCTTAAAATGTATATATTCTACACTCAAATTTTCCTTTCCCTTTTGCTTCCGGTGGGTTGTTTGCCGTATTCTGTATAAACGCAATTTAATCCCTTCCTGTTCGGATAAGCACTGTTGACTGGTACTTCGGGCGTTTTACGTAAACAACATGTGTGACATTACCCAGAGCTAGGGCCTGTTCATATGAGCCGAGGCTGGCCCGGCTAACCGGGATCCGCACGTTCTTGCTATTTCATATTAAAAGAAACTTTATGTTCATATGGGAAGCGAGCCAGCCAGGCTAAGGTGAGATCCCACTTGAACTAGGCGGGATCCCGGTGAAGTGTGATGAAAATTTTCCATATGAACACAAACTTGCCGGGCTGGCCCGGTGAACCGGGATGATTTGTGTCACGAGAATCTTCCCTGAGCCGCAAAACAAGATTTAAATCAACTTTAAGAAACTATTACATCTAAACTAAACTAATTCTTTATAGCAAATTTATTTTATGCAACTTTTAAAGCCACAGTAAGGTCCTAACAGAACGAGCCAGCTCGGTTAACCGGGCTAGCTCAGCTCATATGAACAGGCCCTAGTCTGATGTGATTTCTCGGAGTGGGGTAGAAGTGTCTATTGCCCGCAAACAATTTTACTCGCGAAAAGAAGAACCTTTAGACACCCCTCCCATATAGGCAGGAATAGGTTAGTGCCCTTATTCCCCTTTATTGGAGTGTTTAATGCCGGATGATTTTATACTCGTCAAAGAAACAGATCTCTGACACACATTTCTGTTTCTAATCGGAACCAAAAATCAAACAAGACGTCTTGGTCAGGCGTTCACTCAGGCTACTGGAAACTGGCAAGTACGCGGAGCCTGAATCGAAGGGTGGTGCATATTTCACAATGGTGAACATATTTACGATCAAAACAGTTGTCAGCCACATCTCATCACTGCAGGGACGTAGCCAGACGTCGGGGATCTGGGGGCATACTCCCCCGGAAAATTTTGAAATCTAAGAGTCTCTAAAATGGCATTTCTTGCATTTTGGGAAAAGATTTTACACAATTCTGAAAGTTTGAAAAGTCATAAAATACTAAAAAAAACCAGTTGAGTTAAGTTACATGCGTGCGATACATATGGAGACTGGATTAGGAGCCAAGGAAGGTACCATTTCATATTATTAGTCACTAGTGTCAGAAGAGCGACTGAGATCCAGTCAATAACCGCTGGGTAAATCACCTGTGCATGCAAAGGGGGGGAGCGATTGCTGCCACCGCTCCCCCTTTGGCTAAGCCCCTGAATCACTGTTAAACTACAAAGTCAGCCAGTCACTTTCAAAATCTGCCAACTACGTTGCAAGAACACCTTGTTCAAAAGGGAAAGCTGTTCAACTTTTTGTCCAACTCCAAAAGCGAAAGGAGCAAAGAACTTACCCCCATGCCTTTAGTTGTTAACGTTTAAAAGAGTCCTTTGGCTTGGTTGAAAACTACATAGTGATACGGTACATTTTGTGGCTGATTGTGATGACCCAGATGTTGACTACTTTCAGGTGTGATTATGTTTGAGTGATTTCTGCTGATCGGGTAATCAGTTTTATTGTAACATTATGCAATAACCAAGGTTAACAACTAGATAACCAGGCGTGGTACTTGATTGGCGCAACTGCGCAAGCTCGTTGGCTAGGGTTGGGATATAGAGCATTCAATGACACAACAGTCAGCATTATCGCACTAGCTTCCGTAGCAGTTGCACGCTTCTTGGACCGTGGAAAATTACGTGTTAATCAGTCATAATTCATCAGCTGTTCAGAGCAAATAGGAGGAGAGCTAGTTCTTTTTTGATCAACAAAGACAATGAATTGGCAAATGCAGTATAGGATTGCGTGATCTCGAACTCTCTGGGAGAAGCAGAATTATTTAGGATCGCGTGGTCTGTCTGTCTGTCTGTCTGTCTGTCTGCCTGCCTGCCTGTCTGTCTGTCTGTCTGCCTGCCTGCCTGCCTGCCTGCCTGCCTGCCTGCCTGTCTGTCTGTCTGTCTGTCTGTCTGTCTGCCTGCCTGCCTGCCTGCCTGCCTGCCTGCCTGCCTGCCTGTCTGTCTGTCTGTCTGTCTGTCTGTCTGTCTGTCTGTCTGTCTGTCTGTCTGTCTGTCTGTCTGTCTATCTGTCTGTCTGTTTAGACTTTAAATTTGGACCTCATTCAACGGTAAGCAACGCTTTAAATGCAACGTACTGTTTTCGCAGGTACTTCGACAAAGTGCAAGATATCGTAACAGACGCAGTGACGAGAATGATGATCGTAAGTATCACAAGATGCATGACCGCTTATTGAAATGATTAAGGTATAGTTAATAATTTAACTAGGGTTTGCAATGATATTGTTGATCACATACTGTAAGGTTATAACATATATGGGTTATAACAATGAACATGGCCAATCTCAAGCAGCTCTAACTGAACTTGGATGGAAAACTGTGAGAGAGCGTATCTTACTTATTAAAGCCAGACTCATGTATAAAACTACTCATGATTTAGCTCCAGATATATTCCATAGATCGTCCACTGCTCCACATCATTATAATTTACGAAATTCGAATATGAAGCTTTATGGAAAGCACGGGTGGCGTGTGCTGTTAGCGCGTTGCCTCTCACCAACAAGTTAAGCCCGGTTAGACGGGGTTAGTACTTGGATGGGTGACTGCTTGGGACGAATAACCCCGTTGTCGAGCTTGGAACACTCATGTGAGTAGAGTTGTAGTTGATCTCTCCTGTGCTTCGATGGTTTTTCGCAGGGTTCTCCGGTTTTCCTCCCTTCATAAAATCAACACCTAACATCTCAGCTGTGATCCGTGGTCTGAACTGTGTCGTATGGCGGCTGCTTGGAGCGCCTTTGATATGCCTCGACACGGTCACGTATTAATGATTAGTTTTCATGCCCCCCTTGGAAATCAACATTATTTTGTTGAAGCGGTTAGCGTGACTAAACAAAGTGTACCTTTCCTTACCCTTATAAGGTGTCGTTTTTTTGTTTCAAGGATGCCCGACGAGGTATAGCAATCGGAATACTGGTACCATTCCACAATTAACCAAAGAGTATATACAAGTTGAGTTTATTAACAGATGTAATACGTACACCGCAAGAGTTAAATGGAGTACACCAAAAGGTTACCGATCATAAAATTTCATTTTGTATTCTGTTTAATTATTCAATTCTTTTCTATTTCTTGCTCTTCCCTTTCATTTCGTTCCGTTCTTTTCTATTCTATTTTATTGTAATTTTTTCATTCATATTTTATTTTACTTTGTTCCACTCTACTTTACTTCATTCTACTACACTCCATTCTATTCCAATCTATTCTACTTTGCTCTATCTATTTCGTTCATTTTCATTTTACTCATTTCATTCCATTCCGTCTGATTCAGGTTGAGCGTTTAACGACAATAATTGTCGCGTTAGTTGCAATTGATTAATTATATGACGTTTCTAGGGAAAACATCAGACGTTGCTGGGCGGGGTTACATTAAATTCACACACAACGCATATAAATCCCACCCAGCAACGTCTAGCATTTTGCTCTCTCCTCCGCCACCCGATCCGCACGTTGTATCTAATAAACTACTAGACATTATATACACATTGTATCCAGTAAGTTACTGGAAATTGTTTAATTGTAAGATGCGCCAATTAACGGATTAAAACTCACTGCGCATCCCACAATCTTTGCCAAGAACTGTTGACCATAAATTACAAACACTATTAGGGGGGTTGGTCGTGGAGGAGGAGGCTAAAAAAAAACCCCGACACTTTTCAAGTTAGGGTTACCCCCGGGAAATGCACATTTTTGAGGGTTAGGGTTCGGGGGTTCGGGGGGGGGGAAGGGTTTCATTAATAACCTCTTTATTAAACAATTTCCAGTAACTTACTGGATACAATGTGTATATAATGTCTAGTAGTTTATTAGGTACAACGTTCGGATCGGCTGCCTCCGATCCGCAGAGGTTCTTTCGGAGATCGGCTATGTTGGGGATTGTCGGAGATGCGTCGAAATCGTCAGCTGGACATAAGGAGTGCAGGCGGATAGCGAAAGAGAAAGCGAAAAAAGAACCTCTGCCAGATTTCTGTGTCAATATGGCGCCATCAGGGGGGTATCAATAACTTTTGGAACTGTGGGTTGTATAGAAAACATGTCGAATATAGCAGAAGGTTACACGACCACAGTTAATTGAATGTGTGGACAAACTAGGAAAGTTAGTTGTTTCAATGTGAACTACACGTCGGCTGATATAAGTATGTTATCCTTTGGTTCGTCAGTCTTCGTCTGATATATTAAACGGCAAAAAACTGAGTATATTTTGTCTTTTTTACAAGAAAGACATATTATAAACATGTCATAATCACTTACCAACAAATATGTTACTAATATAGACGTCGATGGCTTAGTTATCCGTGAATTAGCAAGTTATGCAAGAAATCGACATCTTGTGCAAGAAACCGACAGAAATCTGGCAGAGGCTAAATGTTATTTTCACCCGATCCGCACGTTGTACCTAATAAACTACTAGACATTATATACACATTGTATCCAGTAAGTTACTGGAAATTGTTTAATTGTAAGATGCGCCAATTAACGGATTAAAATTCACTGCGCATCCCACAATCTTTGCCAGGAAGTGTTGACCATAAGTTACAAACGCTATTAGAGCGGTTGGTCGGGGAGGAGGCTAAGTACACCCCCCGACACTTTTCAAGTTAGGGTTAGGGTTACCCCCGGGAAATTCACATTTTTGAGATTAGGGTTAGGGGGTTCGGGGGGAAGGGTTTCATTAATAACCTCTTTATTAAACAATTTCCAGTAACTTACTGGATACAATGTGTATATAATGTCTAGTAGTTTATTAGGTACAACGTTCGGATCGGCTATTATTTTCCGTTGGACTAGTTCCGCCCGCACTACTTATGTCCAGCTGACGCCTCCGAGCATCTCCGACGACCCCCGAAACCGCCAATCTCCGAAATTTAGCCTCTGCGGAGGAGAGAGCATTTTGCCTGGAAACGTCTTAATTAACTGTTGTAACTAACGCTACAATTGTTGTCGTTTAACGCTCAAACCTGAATCCACTGTATTCTTTCCCATTCTATTTCATTCCGTTCCGTTCCTTACATATACGTTACTTCACTTCACTTCATTTTACTTTACTTCACTTCACCTTATCCCATGCACTACGGCTCTTGAGCTCTAGGGACAAGATAAGATATTGTTTACAAAAAAAACAACTTTTTTCGTTTGTAGTAAATACAACAGTCCAATCGTATTTCTTGTATTGGATAGGAAGTTTTTCAATTTCACAACCAAAGTGTGTTATGCTTAAAAACACGGTAATTCAAAGCATTATATTACTGATGGATTCTTTTCGGCAATTATAAGCACTTGGAACTATTTTGAGATAAAGTTATTTTCTTAATTTGCAGACAAATACGTATGATATCCAGGAATCGAAGATGTGGAAGGGGGATAATATCCTTTATATAGCCGTATGTTGAATCAACTTATAAATATACAATATAATGAATAGTTTTCAGTTTGCTCTATAGGACGTATGTATGTATGTATGTATATATATATATATATATATATATATATATATATATATATATATATATATATATATATAGTAAGGTTAGATATACTGCCGAAACAGAGAACGTAGGAAGGTCCTTCGTCAGGGAGAAACAAATTTATTATATATAAAGGGCTAGCCCCCGAAATGTTGTTAGAAAAAAATTTTAAATAAAAGTTCCCCTTGAAATTTTATAAGTTTCCTGGAACAAATTGCTGAATGCTGGCTCTTGATATTTTATATATATATATATATATATATATATATATATATATATATATACACATATATACGTGTGGGTTTTGGTCTACGAAACGCAAAGAGTGCTCGACGAGTGGTCTACGAAACGCAAATATATATTTTCGCTTACCTCAAAAGTCTGCAACAGGCTGTTTCATCTAAAAAAGAATCTTCAGGCAGATCTGCCTGAAGATTCCTTTTTAGATGAAACAGCCGGTTGCAGTCTTTTGTGGTTAGCGAAAATATATATATATATATATATATATATATATATATATATATATATATATATAAGTGACTTTTGGTTCACGAAATGTTAGAGAGTGCTCAATACCATATAGATAGAGCAAAATATAAAGCATGAGGTATAGTTACCTTAAAGTCTTCGCTACCAGAGGTTTCACCCTAAACGGGATCATCAGGCGACTCATGATACAGTCGCCTGATGATCCCGTTTATGGTGAAACCTCTGGTAGCGAAGACTTTAAGGTAACTATACTTCATGCTTTATATATATATATATATATATATATATATATATATATATATATATATATATATATATATATATATATATACATATTGTTTCTTTTTTAGATTGCCCCACAACCTTCATCAATGCCAAATAAATTGGATGTTGTTTCTTTTACTCCTGTTTATAACAATAACTGTAAGGACCATCTCATTATGCCTTGAATGTAACTTTCTCTACACACGTAAAAATATCACAGCTTGTCAACAAGATGTTGGCGCAACAAGCTTGTAACAAGCCTGGGAACAAGTTGTAACAATGCTGTTGGCTTATCACGCGGTAGCAAGCTTGTTGACAAGAACCTTGTAGCAAGTTGTTGACAAGAACCTTGTAGCAAGCTTGTTGACAAGAACCTTGTAGCAAGCTTGTTGACAAGAACCTTGTAGCAAGTTGTTGACAAGAACCTTGTAGCAAGTTGTTGACAAGAACCTTGTAGCAAGTTGTTGACAAGAACCTTGTAGCAAGCTTGTTGACAAGAACCTTGTAGCAAGTTGTTGACAAGAACCTTGTAGCAAGTTGTTGACAAGAACCTTGTAGCAAGTTGTTGACAAGAACCTTGTAGCAAGTTGTTGAGCTGCAGAGCGGTAACAAGTTGTTGACAAGAACCTTGTAGCAAGTTGTTGACAAGAACCTTGTAGCAAGTTGTTGACAAGAACCTTGTAGCAAGCTTGTTGACAAGAACCTTGTAGCAAGTTGTTGACAAGAACCTTGTAGCAAGTTGTTGACAAGAACCTTGTAGCAAGCTTGTTGACAAGAACCTTGTAGCAAGTTGTTGACAAGAACCTTGTAGCAAGTTGTTGAGCTGCAGAGCGGTAACAAGTTGTTGACAAGAACCTTGTAGCAAGTTGTTGACAAGAACCTTGTAGCAAGTTGTTGACAAGAACCTTGTAGCAAGTTGTTGACAAGAACCTTGTAGCAAGTTGTTGACAAGAACCTTGTAGCAAGTTGTTGACAAGAACCTTGTAGCAAGCTTGTTGACAAGAACCTTGTAGCAAGCTTGTTGACAAGAACCTTGTAGCAAGTTGTTGACAAGAACCTTGTAGCAAGCTTGTTGACAAGAACCTTGTAGCAAGCTTGTTGACAAGAACCTTGTAGCAAGCTTGTTGACAAGAACCTTGTAGCAAGTTGTTGAGCTGCAGAGCGATAACAAGTTGTTGGAACAGCCATGCTGCAGGACATTACCAGAAATTTGTGACAAGATGGTGGCGCGCGTGCGTATTAAGGACCATAATAATGGAGATTCTCAACAGTAAATAATAAGGAGAGCACATAATAATTCAAATTTTGCTTAAACGGTGTGACATATTTCTTCTTTGCCTGACTCCATCTGACTTCAGCATGGACTAAGTCTAAGGAACAGTTATAACTAAAAAATATTTGCTAACTTCGACGACAAAGTACTTCCCTAGCTCGTCTTATTTTTGCACTGAAAGTGCCACTATCCATAGTGTTGGCCATAATAATCTTTGTAAACAGGTGCTAGAAATTGGCCAAATTGACCAACAACGTTACGGGCGATGTGAAGTGCCCGATTCGGCATGAGTCAGTCTACTTCGAGAGCACATTCCAAAAGCGTTTGAACTTGTTTGATTTCACAGTCCTTATCGTCGTTTACAGGTTGTTTATATATACATACATGCACGATTTAGGCAAATTCTAAAGAACTCAATGACCTGAATAATGAGAAACACTAAAATACAGCAGAATCACACGCATTAGAAATTCTAGAATACATAATTATGTTATTAGGCGAATATAGCCGCTGACCGAGAGCAGCGGCACAAATGACCCAAATTTCTGGTGATGATCAGGCTTGATCAGACTTCAACAGACTTGTTACGAGTTGGAACAACTTGTAACAAGTCTGTTGAAGTCATCAAGCTTGTTACAAGTTGTTCCAATAAGCTCGTTACAGATTGTTTTAACAATTCTAGAGCAAGATCGCTGATAACCTGTGGCAGGCTTGTGACAACAAGCAAGATTCAACCGGCACAACTTAACAATAGCCTGTGTGAACCGGTTTGAACCAGTCGAATAAATTATTGGAAGGAAGGGTGGATGGATGGATGGAAGGAAGGAAGGAAGGAAGGAAGGAAGGAAGGAAGGAAGGAAGGAAGGAAGGAAGGAAGGAAGGAAGGAAGGAAGGAAGGAAGGAAGGAAGAAAGGAAGGAAGGAAGGAAGGAACTGGAACTGGAACTGGAAGGTAGGTAGGTAGGAGGGAGGGAGGGAGAGAGGAAGGAAGGAAGGAAGGAAGGAAGGAAGGAAGGAAGGAAGGAAGGAAGGAAGGAAGGAAGGAAGGAAGGAAGGAAGGAAGGAAGGAAGGAAGGAAGGAAGGAAGGAAGGAAGGAAGGAAGGAAGGAAGGAAGGAAGGAAGGAAGGAAGGAAGGAAGGAAGGAACGAACGAACGAACGAACGAACGAACGAACGAACGAACGAACGAACGAACGAACGAACGAACGAACGAACGACGAGCGAGCGAGCGAGCGAGCGAGCGAGCGAGCGAGCGAGGGAGGGAGGGAGGGAGGGAGGGAGGGAGGGAGGAAGGAAGGAAGGAAGGAAGGAAGGAAGGAAGGAAGGGAGGAAGGAAGGAAGGAAGGAAGGAAGGAAGGAAGGAAGGAAGGAAGGAAGGATAGATATGAATGGATGCATGGACTGGTGGGTGGATTGATGCATGTATGAATGGTGGGAGGAAGGATGGAGACATGGATGGAAGGATGGTAGATGGATGGATGGATAAATTGGTAGATGGAAGGAAGGAAGGATATAAAGTGTGTCGTAAATAAATCTGTATTTACCATGGTTCTGCGCTATTTTATCTCTCTTTTTAATCTTTGTGTTATCCAAGGTTCATACCCAGAGCTTCAGACTACAACGTCCTACACCAAGTCTACGAAACAAAAGACAACAAGCTCATCAAAGGAACCTTCGAAGGTGATTCCTACCAGTGGTAAATCTGTAAAAACCCCAGCTAGAGTCCAACACGGTGACCATAAGGGTGATGCAGCAGGCATTAAAATAGTCTACATAGTTGCTGTTTGTCTCGCAGGAGTGGCCATAGCAGTGGTATTGCTTGGTTTGATTGTGTTTTATTATCGCAGGAGAATTCATGGTTATAAATTAACACCAGGTAATTATAAACTTAACCAGCATGATACAATGATTACAACTTTAGTACTCATTTTAACTATTGTAATGTGGTTTGGGGAAACTGTAACAAAGGCCTTTCTCAAAAACTTCAAAAACTCCAAAATCGTGCTGCGCGTATAATTACCTTCTCAAGTTACGATACTAGTACAAACGAACTTTTCCATTCGTTGAAATGGAACAAATTAGATCACCAGCGTAAAGTTGATAAATCAATTTTAATGTACAAAGCTCTGAACGCTCTAACACCAGAATATTTGAGCTCTAGATTTATCAATCGAACGGACATTACGTCTTACAACTTGAGAAATGTAGAAAACAAGCTAGCAGTTCCTCTTCCGCGTACTGACTACTATAAAAGAACTTTCAGTTACAGTGGAGCGGTACTGTGGAATGGCTTACCATCAAACCTAAGACAAGCTCCTTCACTGGCAAACTTTAAGATCCAATAAGTTCCCACACTTTACAGAGTGACTAATTTTCATATTGCACGGCGTCTTTGTAAAGCAGGTATTATTTTTTTCTTCATTTCCTTTTTATATATTTTAGTTAAATTAGTATATAACTTTGTAACCTCTTTATAATTAGCACAGTATACTTTTGTAATTCTTATTTTATCCTGAAAGATCTACCGTGGGTAAATAAAGTTATGGTATCGTACTTTTAAGAAATATTTAAAACATGAGGGCCCCACACACACACACACACACACACACATTTTATGTGGATGGGCCGGAATATCTTCCCCCCCCCCCCCCCCCCTCCCCCCTCAAAAACTCAACTGTTTAGTCTGCCAACTGTGGTTTTCATTCCATCAACACCTCTATTACGTGTTTCTAATTAAGGTTTGAGGCAAAAAGTAGTTAATGTTTCAGTTTAATTAATTCATATGTATATAGCTGCTGCGTTGATTGCTATTGTTTTCGCCGAGGTCATTGCATTGTTGATTTTAGAGGCGGGGAGCCAATAAAAGAGACTGGGTACAACACTAAGAGATTGGCTATTTATCGGTCAATTGCGTGGGTACAGAGGATCGATTAAGCAATATTATACCATGCATATCCAAAAAATTATAGTCCTTAATGTATAGTCCCTAGAAATAGATTGTCTGGTAACGCGTCCAAAGTCTTTGTTCTAGGTTTTTGTTCACATTTGTGCACATTATTTCACCTTAACGCTTGCTGAACACATTGTATTTTTGGTATAATGAAGCAATCAACCAATAGCAGCGTTGCTTTATAAATATTAATGAACGTAAGACAAAAGATTGTGCACCTTATTTGCCACCCTTAAGCTAAATTGTAGCTCATTGTTAACCGCTTTGATGGGGACTATGGTTTGGAAATAACGTTGTCTAAGCCGAGAAAATCAAAGGTAAATTTGATGTAAATCAGGAAGTTTCTTTATCAGATATAAAACCACGGACATGGTACTGATTTCCTTTGTGTTTTCCTCAGGAATTATTAATGAGTTTTTGAATTAAAATTAATAACCAATAAATAAATTAAATAAAATAAATAAATAAATAAATAAATAAATAAATAAATAAATAAATAAATAAATAAATAAATAAATAAACGAGTTGATATGCATCTCAATCGAGCGATTTCAATTGGAAAATACAATTAAGTAAAAAGAGAAAGTTGTTCGACAACAACGATGCGCATGAAAGGGTCACTCTAGAGACTGGGTCCTAATTTGTCTTATTTCATCGGGTTTCGGTTTTCATTTGTTTTGTTTGTCTTAATTCATCGGCGACAGTCGGCGACCATCGGGAAAAACAATTTTTTTTGTTCTTGTGATGATCGCCCATAATCGGGGATTGTCTCCAATTGCCGGTTTTCATAATCTTATTTCATCGCAATTCATCGCAAAGCTGCATCGCCGATGATCGGCGATGAATATCGCCGATGATCGACGATGAATTAAGCAAAAAATGAAAGACGTTTATACAGAAATTTAATTCTTTTTTAAAGTAAAAAGTTCAAAGACATTGAAATACACGTAAATTATGGCGTGAAACACAGGTTCCGTGGAAATTAATTCCAAGGTTTTTTCTTTGCCGTGTTTGTTGTCGAATGAAGCAAGCTCAAAATGGACAGTTAAAACATTTTCCCGAACACAAGAAACTCAAGAAACATACAAATACAACATAAAACCATTCAGAATTATCCTTTAAAAATAAACCTGTAAATATGTTTGGTTTAGTTGCACTTTTTGCTTACCGACAATCGTTTTTGGCATTCAAAATGTTTGTCAACTCTCAGCTCGTTTTTTTTGTAAATTTGGTCCCATGCCCTTTTTAATCTCATAAGACACGGTTAACCAAAAGCTGCCCTGTGATTGGTCAATTTCGCGGCTAAGACCTAACAAGATGGCGCCTGATGGCGCGTATTTGGGCCATTTTTTCGTGGGGCACCCGCAGTCCAGTTATATAGAGGTCAGTGAACTCGGCATAGCTGGATGAATTTTCAACATTCGTTGCTTTATGTCACTTTCGTTGATGAGAATCATCTCAAATATTACAACCCGCCAGGTAACTCGCTTTTATATAAACAGAAGGTAAAGTTTATCCCGACAAACCAGGTAACTCGGCTGACCGAGTAACTCGCCCTTAACCCTATCCAGACCGGGCTTTTTTTTGTCTTCTGGGGGGGGGGGGGGGGGGGGGGCGGAAAGTGCCCGCGGTCAATATCTCCTGAGCCACTTGGTGTATTCCGACGAAACTTTTACAGGTGGATGGTATGCATTGCTCAAGTATGTGTTACACTTATGTTGTCGTGGCAACAAATTACGACGTCATTATGACATCATTAATTGCAAAAACCCCGGATTTTTAGAATTTCCAAAATTCTTTTTCTTATTGTTTTGTTTACATAAAAAAGGTAGTATATCAAAAAAATAGTTTCTCTTTATTAAAAAGTGCTTACTTTTATTGTAACTATTATAAAAGTAAACATAAGAAAAATTGTCTGCTGAAATTTAGTGTTGCTAAGTGTTCACGACTCCGCTGTAACTTTTTTTTTACGTAATATTTTTTCACCAAATTTTCCACACATAAAACCCATGTATATTTAGGAAAAATCATAACTTTTCAGAACCATACTGTAGTGTAGTGATGTGGACACGAACTGACGTCACACGCCACGTGAGCGTGGATATGAGTAAGGCATAAGGGAGTGTTGATTTAGTATTATTGTGAGTGTGAGTGAATAAAGAACGAGGTTTATATTTACTCATGGTGTGAATTCTATAACTGGCGACGAGGATCAAAATGGCTCAGCTAAATCTAGTCCCAACGTTACCGCAGTTTGATGCACATTCAGACCCTTCCTCGATCGCAACAAGGTGGAAAGACTGGCTTGAACAATTCGAGATTTTCACAGTCGCGGCCAAGATTGACGATGACAAACAAAAGAGAGCACTTCTGTTACACTTGAGCGGCCCAACGGTGCAAAAAGTTTTCAAAGGCTTGTCGGAGACTGGCGACGATTACGAAACCGCAGCGGCGAAACTAAATCTACATTTTGCTCCGAAGAAAAACGTTCGATATGAGCGCTATCACTTTAACCAAGCGTGTCAACAAGACGGTGAATCGATTGATCAATTTGCTTCGCGCCTTCGTAATCTTGCCGAAACCTGCGAATTTCACGCTGCAGACGATGCTATTGCCGACCAGATTCTAGCCAGCTGTAGTTCCACCCGATTAAAAGAGCGAATTCTTCGCGAAGACAAAGCGGATTTGGCCTTTATTCTGAAGCAAGGTCGCATTCTCGAATGTTCGAAACAACAAGCGTCTCAGATTACCGCCAAGAGCAAAAGTGCTGAAATCAACACGCTACGAACGACACGCAACAACGCGCCTCCAAACCACGAATCCAGAACCAAATCGGAAGGCAAGTGCCGCAATTGTGGACAATCCTGGCCACACGAACCATCCAGACCGTGCCCAGCACTCGGCAAGACATGCCACGCTTGTGGTAAACACAATCATTTTTCAAGTGTCTGTCGTAGTAGTCGCAAGCCCTTTGGTCTACAACGTCGCACACCGCCCGCGAAGACGCGAACAGCTCAACCAAGTCAACGAAGACGTTTTAGCTGATGAGCTATCGGAAGATGACGAAGGATATGTCTACGCTACAACGACCAAAGAACGCAAAAACAACCCCACATCTTCAAGCGAACGTGAAAGTATCAATGTTATTTCTCGACCACGACTTCCGGTTACAATTGGCGGGGTGAAAGTTCTTGTTATGATCGATTCGGGTGCATCAGTCAATATCCTCGATAAGAAAGATTACAAGAGGATCGCCAAGCAAAACCGGCGTGTTCAGCTACAGAAAACAACTACACGGATCTATGCTTATGGTGCTACGACACCATTACCACTCCTGGGAAAACTCCAAGCGACTCTCGAAACTGCAAACGAGACAATTACCGGTACATTCTACGTTGTAAAAGGGTCATATGGCTCTTTACTGAGCCACGACACTTCAGTTGATCTCGGCCTCATCTCCGTTCCACGGTCTGTCAATGCTGTGACACCACAAGATCACCTTTCACAACTCCTGGATAATTACAAAGACATTTTTCAGGGCGTCGGCAAGCTTAAAGATTTTCAGTTCAAGATACACGTAGATCCATCAGTGCAGCCTGTTGCTCAACCACCACGACGCATTCCTTTTCACATCCGGAAACAAGTTGAACAGGAGCTTGACAATCTCGAGAAGCAGGGTATCATTGAGGCCGTCGAAGGACCGACGCCGTGGGTTTCGCCAGTGGTGGCATTTCCGAAACAGCACAACCCAAAAGAAATTCGTCTCTGTGTCGACCTCCGTCACCCTAACAGAGCTGTACAACGCCACCGCCATCCGATTCCTACGATTGATGAAGTTGCTAATGATCTAAATGGGGCCTGCGTTTTTTCCAAGCTGGATCTCCGTTCCGGTTACCATCAGATTGAGCTTGCACCGGAATCCCGATATCTTACTACTTTTGCTACCCACAAGGGACTTCGACGGTATACCCGGTTACTTTTCGGTCTGTCTTCTGCGTCGGAAGTTTTCCAACAAGTTCTCCAGCAGGCACTCCAAGGCATCGAGGGCGTAAAGAATATCTCAGACGATATTATTGTGTTTGGTCGCACCCAAGAAGAGCATGATGCCGCTTTAGCTACCACCTTTCAGCGTTTGCGCGAAAAAGGCCTAACTCTCAACGGTCCCAAGTGTGTCTACAACAAGGAGAATCTAGCATTCTTTGGTTATGTCTTCTCGGCGGAGGGAATGTCTGCTGACCCTAAGAAAGTTGCTGCCATTCGAGACGCAGCACCTCCAACAAATCCATCCGAAGTTCGAAGTTTCCTCGGTTTAACCGGATTTTGTTCGCGATTTGTCCCAAATTATGCCACTTTAACAGAGCCTCTGAAGCACCTCACCCGTAAAAGCGTTCACTGGAACTGGGGTACAGAACAGACTAACTCATTTACAGCCCTGAAAGAATGTTTGACCAGCAACAATGTTATAGCATACTTCGATCCTAGCAAGCGTACAGTTGCCACGTTTGATGCCAGTCCTTTTGGCCTGGGCGCTGTTCTCACCCAGTTTGACCAACAAGGAAACGAGCATGCAGTCGCTTACGCCAGCCGCACTCTTACAGAGGTCGAACGCCGTTACTCCCAAACTGAGCGTGAGGCGTTAGCCATTGTCTGGGGCTGTGAGCGGTTCCATCTCTACCTCTATGGCTCCCAGTTTGAAATCATCACCGACCACAAGCCGCTTGAGCTAATTTTTAACAATCCCAGCTCAAAACCGCCAGCTCGCATCCAGCGCTGGGCATTGCGCCTTCAAGCCTATATCTTCACCGTGAAATACAAGCCTGGTCCGACGAATATCGCTGATTACTTATCCCGTCATCCCTTACCTTCCCAGTCCGACCGAGAGCGCCAGGTTGCAGAAGAGTATGTAAATTATCTTGTGGGTCATGCCGTACCCAAAGCGATGACACTTCAAGAAATCGATCTAGCCTGCCAAGCCGATCCAGTTATGCAGCGTCTTCGTTTAGCCATCACCACTGACAAATGGCCTTCCCACGATCCTGCACTCGACCCGTTTAACAGAGTCAAGTTAGAGCTAACCGCTGCCAGTGATTCCAATATTGTCCTTCGAGGAACACGTATCGTCATTCCAAAATGCCTGCAATCACGTGCCGTAACCCTCGCACATGAGTCCCACCAGGGTATTGTCAAAACACAGCAGCTCTTAAGGGAAAAGGTATGGTATCCGGGTATCGACAAAGATGTTAAAACGGAGATCGAAAGCTGCATCCCCTGTCAAGCAACAGGTCCTTCCACAAAGCCTGAACCACTTCAGATGACCGACCTACCGCCAGCGCCGTGGTGCCGGGTAGCGACTGATTTCTGTGGTCCGTTCCCATCTGGCGAACACTTGTTAGTCGTCATTGACGAATATTCTCGGTACCCCGAAGTAGAAATTGTTCATTCCGTCTCGGCAGCATCAGTCCTACCAAAGTTTGACAGAATATTTGCCACCCATGGAATTCCGGAAGTAATTAAGTCGGATAACGGTCCACCTTTTAGCGGTCATGAGTTTGCAAAGTACGCAGAAGAAAAAGGCTTTCGGCACCAAAAGATTACACCCTTGTGGCCAGCCGCCAACGGGGAAGCCGAACGGTTTATGCGGACGCTGACCAAAGCCATCAAAACCAACTCAGTAGAAGGAAAAAACTGGAAGAAAGAGCTCCAGCAGTTTCTCCTCCAGTACCGCGCAACGCCGCACTCTACAACTGGGAAATCGCCTGCAGAGCTTATATTTGGTCGTCAAATCAGGACCAAGCTCCCTGAGATATCGCAGCCAGTTCCATCAGATGACGAAGTACGAACGAAAGATCGGCTAGCCAAAGAAAAGATGAAGACCTATGCCGACAAGCGGAACCATCACAAACCTAGCATCATCCGAGTCGGAGATATGGTATTATTCAAACAGAAGCGAAAGAACAAGTTGTCCTCTCGGTATAATCCTCAACCGGTACCGGTCATTCAGAAGAAGGGATCAATGGTAACCATCCAAAAACCTGACGGCTCAACATTTACTAGAAATACATCTCACGTTAAGAAGATTCCGATTCGGGCGACACAACGTTGGAGAAACATTTCAGAAGACAGTGAAGAAGAGGATGAAGACGAGCAAAACGATAACGACCTACAAATTCAAAACGAAGCTCCAGAGCAGCGTGGCCAGAACAGGCGGTCTGCAAGACAAAGACGGCGTCCGCAGTATTTTGGTGACTTTGTAATGGACTAGAAACAATCGGAACTTAGCATTATAAAGAACGAGAAACATTCGAAGCTATGTATGAACTAAAGTCCTATCCTTGTTGTGTTAAAGTTTAACTATAGAGATTAAATAAGTATCCCAAAAGAAAGGGAGAGATGTAGTGTAGTGATGTGGACACGAACTGACGTCACACGCCACGTGAGCGTGGATATGAGTAAGGCATAAGGGAGTGTTGATTTAGTATTATTGTGAGTGTGAGTGAATAAAGAACGAGGTTTATATTTACTCATGGTGTGAATTCTATACATACCTGTACTGGTTTAGGAGATATTAACTTTTAAAATCAGCGCGGCACTTTCCGCCCCCCCCCCCCCTCCCCCAGTCTGGATAGGGTTAATGGACTTCAATCTTTTTTTTCTTGCAGTGAGAGCGGGAGTGGACAAGAAGAAGAAGAAGAAAGACTACTTTTACGTTTCCTATTGTCCTGAAAGTGAATGTTTGATCAAAAATGTAGTAGAGTTTACTTCTTGGTTCAGACAACAAGGATATGATGTCCAACTTGATATTCTGCAAAGCCCCAATAACGAGGCACAACTCAAAGAGCTGGGTCCATTCAGGTTTGGTGAGAAGCAACTTGGGAATGCCAAGAACGTCTTCATGATATTATCAGCATCCTACTTGAGGCTTTGTAAACTGGACGAACAAGGGGAGATCGGCATAGAAAACTTATCCCGCCAAGAGAGAATCGTGTACAGCGAGATTACTCAAATTCGCAACGAACTGTGTTCCACGGTCTACAGAAATAGTCGTTTTATTCCAGTCATCTTTGGTGTGAAGGAGATCGAGCTGCCATTTTGGATCAAAGAGCTTGTTGTGTACACTTGGCCTGATGATAAGTTAAACAACAGGTTGTTATACAGGTTGAATGAGCAAATGGAATACGCTCTTCAGGAAAAGTGTGGAGATGAAAAAGTGTAAAAGAACTGAGTGTGCAAATATTGTTTTAGAAGCTATCTTCTTATTTGATTTAGTGGTTTGTAAATCAACTCGTAATAGCTATAAGAATAGATTACAGAACTGTCGATTGAATCTTTATTAAACTTCAAAGGGACTCACATAATTACATGTTTTAAGATAAGGGACTAATCAGCGAGAAAATTAATAGAGAGGAGACTTGAGACAAATTAGGCCAAAAAACAACAACCTGGGTTTCCAGTTTCCCGACCCTACCTAGTTTTTTGCTAGCAACATGCCGACCCTAATCTTTTTATTGAATTTTTAAGGAGTATGGGCCCGAATTGCAGCATGATTTGCATCTTGGGATAACAAGCGTGGCGTCAAAACCTAGTAATGTGCTCAAAATTAGCTTTAATAGATGTGCTAGCATGATTGACATTTAGTGTTGGAAAGAAAATGTAAAAAAAAAGAAATCCAACCTACCCCACCTAAGTTTTTGTGAAGAGAAATAGGAAACCCAGGTATTTTTTTTGGCCTTATAGAAATTTTAAACTTTTAATTGTAGAATGTAGAAGTTTTAATCGTAGTAGTTTTAATAAAGTGGTTTTGAAGCTATCTTTCTATTTGATTAATGGTTCGTAAATCAACTCGTAAGTTTAATTATAGCTATGAGAATAGATTACAGAAATGTAGAAGCTTTGTACTTGGAAAGGACTTACATAATTTTCAGGTTTTAAGATAAGGGATAGCCTACGTCATAGCCTGTCTACATATTTTGAAATGCACACAGACTAGTTACTAGTCCTCTTTTCTCTCGAAGTTATTTTGGTGACGTCACAGAATAGGGATCGAGCGAGAGGACTAGCGGAAAATGTTCATCTTTGTCTACCCATCATGAATCCTGCTGGAGGTCGGATTCTTTAATCTTTATGAACGAGGGCACTTAACAAACTTCTTCTTGAGAGCAGGCAGCAAACGAGTAGGTTTCTTTGCTTTACATTACGTTAAAAGGTTGTTACATACGAGGCTTTATAAAGTAGTGTTCGGCATAGGAAGTGATTGTGTTGAAACACATTTATACAAATCGAAATATGCTATTTTCACGTTTCGGCAGTGGACCAACCTTGCTAGCAGACCAAGGTAAGTGTTATCTGCCTTGGTTTGGTGCCTGTATAATTTGGGGCCAGATTTGGGGCCAAGCAAAACATTTTATTCCAGGCCTCTCACAATTCCGGTCTGCCGTTCGACGTTAAAAAAAGAGGCCTGGGAACCAGGCTGGAATACACAGACTATGAACCAGCGCCACTTTTCGTGTTATGTGACGTAGCTACTATCAGAAATTTAAGTAGTTCACTGTGATTGGTCATCTTTGGAATCAAGTTTACTACAAGAAATTTAATTGGTTAATTGCGACGGTTTCCGTTTTAAAAATTTTCACAGGCTTTATAGCCAGCATATTGCTGTTTGAAAATGATCAAACAGTTAGTAAAGATGCGGGAACCGAACGAAGTTTTAAATCGAATCAAACATCACAGTGATATACGATACTTTAACACCTAAGTGGAAACACCCCCCGTTAAAACATGTTCTAAATTAAAGCCAAAGTTAACCGTTTTTAAATCAACACCGTGGAATTGGCGGGACGTGATTGGCTAAGGGCACATTCATGTGACAATAATGTATTGGTTCGAATGTATCGAATGAAAACCGAATACGTTTCTAAGGTAAACAATTAATTTTGACGTTAGCATAAAACATGTTTTGACGGGCGGTGTACACGCTTAGGTGCCAACGACTGTAAATAAGACGCCGCATGCATCAGGGGCGTAGGAAGCGGGGGGGCCGGGGGGGCCCGCGGCCCCCCCAATATTTTATAAAGGGGGGCCGGAATAGCTTTCGGCCCCCCAAAAAAATAATTGAATTTAAAAAAATTGCATTATAAGTGCGACTTCGATTGCGCTGATCGGCCAATTAATAATAATAATCCATCCTGACTCACGGATAGCATAGACTCACAAATTATAATGAAAGAATTAATGAAAGGGCCTAACGAAAGAGGTAGAGGAGACTCTGAAAATGCCATTTCCGACAATCTGGAGACTCCAAATTTTCAAAAATTTTCCGCTCGGCGCCAACCATGGTGGCGCCTCGTGGGAGTCGGCCCCCCTAACTTTATCAAGCTTCCTACGCCCCTGGCATGCATGTATACAAGTAACAAGTGATAAGCCTCAAACTTACATCGAGAGACAAAACCGTACAAGAGTCATATGAACGTACGGCTTAAATATTATATTAAATTATTTAAAGAAGATGTATTTAAATGGTGAAGAATGCCTTTTTTCAGTATAATTGTATGAAATAATCTTACATTGTGTTTGTGCAGCTATCCGAATGTTCGCCCATCTACGCACGAAAATAGACTGGATCCTATCGGAAATGACGTTATTTACCGTTACATTATTCAAAGATGTTTATTTACGAAGAAAAACCAAGAAAAATGTATTTTTTACTAGGTTCCGCATGTTCCGCAGTTCCGCGGTCTGCAGTTCCGTTGGATAGTCACACCCTTTTTAGCTTTGGAACTTATTTATTAATATATTATTAATTATTTACAACTTGGTGTTGCAATTAATTGTTTGAAAATGTAATTGAAAAATTTCGATTTGCTTCTTTATAATTTGTCCGGTCTTATCTAGCCTGCGTCACAGACGCTCGCAGGCGGAAAAGAAGGTGCCAAGTAGCGTCTGGACGTGTATCAGCGCCAAATTTCGTGTTCTATAATTTATTCCGTTTTTTTGCAATTCAGCAATACTCGTGGCAATTATTAATTAAATGTTATCTTGACTTATAAAGAGAAAAACACTGATCGATTAATAAGACATTCGAAGCCTCAGAGAAAGGTATACATAGAGCAAAAACGAACACCAGCAGGCAGCAAACGTAAGCTTTAAAAGACTGTTTCTTGCGGCTTAAATATCATATTAAATTATTTAAGGAATATGTATTTAAATAGTGAAAAATACCTTTCTTTCAGTATAATTGCTGCCGCCCACGACCAGGCGGGAGGCAGCACACTATTCTTGACATCTCTCTTGGGTTACCTATGCGTTACTTATGCTCAGTCTTTTTGCCGAGCTATGTATGGCTGCGTCAGGTCGACCTCACATCCAAAATTAAGGATTATCCTTAATTCTCAACTCGCCTAGAATTAAGGATAATCCTTAATTTTAAATGAAACTCATCCCTCATACCCCAACCCCTAACCACAACCCCCCGGTAGCCCTAAACCTAACCAAAAACCCCCGGACCCTAAACCTAGTCACAACCCTCCGGAAAAATGACCCATGTCTTAATTGTAGCCCTATTTTAAAATTAAGGCCATGTCTTAATTCGAGCCCTATTTTACAATTAAGATATACACTTAATTTATACACTAAGATTTCGAGATGTTGGTTCTGAACCCCCCTGACCATGCAACAGATGAGTATGACAGCAGTAAAGAATCTGGGTAGCAAATTCGACCTTCAAAAACGTGTAAAAACGCCAGAGAAGCGAGGCGTAGCCAAGTTATACTTATATAGGTAAAAGAATAAAAGGCCGGCCTGGCCTTTCACGGTAAACAGTAAGATAAATTGTCATCATGTCTTTTATACTTGCTTGTGGAAGTATTCATCAAGGTCATGAACGTTTTAGTGGTCAGTCTCGAGGAAAACAGTGCTCTTTTATGAGCTTATTGCAGCGCTGTCAACAGCACAAACCATTGAAGTAAACGATTGGAATTCATCTACTCTCGACCGAGTCTTAGTGCAAGGTGACAATATGTACTTGAATGCTTTTCACAATGGTCTTATCCCACGTGAAGAATTGTTCTCGCTGAACAACCTACCAACTATCCATCAGGCAGCACTTCCTTGCGATAGTAACTTCTAGTTGTATGGAATAATCTTACCTTGTGTTTGTGCAGCCGGATGTTCACCCATCTTGAGACATGAGTAGCACTGGTAGCACTGGTAGCACGCTGCACGCCCATTAAATTATTCAAAGAATGTTTATTCACGAAGAAAAACCAAGAAAAACATATTTTTAAGGTTCCCCAAAGTTCCGCATGTTCCGCAGTTCCGCAGTCTACAGTTCCGTTGAATAGTCACACCCGGCTAAAAAGTCATCACGATGGTTGTAGTTTATTAGTAATCTAATATGATGAATATTCTTTACATAAAATCGATTTACAGGAATAACCAATGTTTCATCCGCACCGAAGTTACAGAAAGTCGTCATGCTTGCTAAAATAAGAGCAGCGCTCCCCTCGAAACGTCAGTTGTTTGTCACTAAAAGTGCCGGTTGTTTACCATCTTTTCGCTTTGCTCGGTTCAAAACACTGCGGGGTCTGGGAACAAGACTGTCACAGCATGTATATTGTATAGGCACATGCATCTGAAAACGCAACGGATCATATGAAATTCTTGTCGTCGTCCAATATCTTACTTGGTGCAATGGACCAATGGTATGTATTGTTTACTTAGTTAAGCGATATTGGTTATAGTCCGTTAATCCTAACATATAATAAAATCCTACCATAGTGCGGTTACATTCCGTGCCTCTTAGTCTAGACAATAATGTAGATTATATGTTTCAATATTCCGTTTAAAAAGAGTACGTTCTACGTTACACAGAAAGAAGACGTTCTATATATAGGAGAAATATTGCTCTAAAGCTTATAAATAATGTCCTGCTACAAAAAATGGACTGACAAACAGCACACAGAGTAGACTGATATATATATTGTACATGTTACCCGCGTCATCAAAACCGTATGGCTGATGAGTTTTTAGTTGCATTATTATATAAGAAGTATATATAAAAGTTAAAACTGGCTAGCTATATATGTCCAAAAGCAATGATTTGACAATCGGTCATCAGAAACTAATAGAAAATTCTCATGGGAAGATACAAACATGGCTATAAAAGGCATGGGAATGCCCCTAATGTATTATTGATGCACTCTTTATTCAATCTGAGTGAAAATACGATGGCGCCAACAACGACTCTAAGTATAAAAAATTGGTTACAACAATAAAAAATGTTTACGTTTGTGCTGTTAAGCTACGTGTAGCCATGGTCCCTAATATTCTTTTCTAATTTGAGAAGCTTACAAGAAATTGTAGGTGTTGGCATATTGATCGAGATCACTTTCACTTTTAATACCTTCACTTTTAGAAATCGGAATTGAATGAAAACTGAAACCATACCGAGAGTTAACAGTTAACATGAATGTAAAGAATTTATAAAGTTCTACTGATTGTATAAAAGTCAGTCGATCGATTTTCTAGATCAGTTGTTCCGGCGTCGCTGTTTAGAGAGTTATATAGTTTCTATTTTGTTGATGTCACATGCAGCGAGCGGTGCATGTCTGTTGCGTAGCAACCATATTCGTAGCACTTCAGAATAGAAAGCACGCGGTAAGATACTGATGTTAACTAAATGATGTAAATATACATACGAAACCGAAAACTGAAAGTCAAATCCTCGGCGTAAAAACAGCAAGGAAAGGTGCATATTTCCGTGATAACAAATTGTCATCGGCTTTTAATTTATTCATATACTATTCATGAATCCCGCAGGTTGAAAGCTGGTGATTGCGGTGCCCTGATGAGCAGCAGCTGCATGAGCAGCGCCGGCTGACTGCTTTCAATCCCGTTACCCAGAGCCGGCGATCCTTTTGGTCAGTACCTAGAAACGGATCGAGGCTCTGGGGATC
This sequence comes from Corallium rubrum, assembly GCA_964035015.1. NCBI lineage: Eukaryota > Metazoa > Cnidaria > Anthozoa > Scleralcyonacea > Coralliidae > Corallium > Corallium rubrum. The sequence goes on from OZ036001.1 coordinate 5,877,359, forward strand.
GGAACTCCGATGAAACTTGTCATCTGATTGGTTAGTTTAAAAACAGTAAAATTTCAAATAATTGCACAACGTTGCCGCAACCACCAAAGTGCACATTATTTGAAATTTTACTGTTTTTAAACTAACCAATCAGATGACAAGTTCCATCGATTAGTTTCTCGACGTTCTGTAACACATAATTATACACGGCTGACGGCAGATCCAAAACACAATTGAACACAGGCAATAAAAACAGCAAAAATCCCGACAATTTAATTACAAGTTAAAACTAGATTATTCTCGCTACGTCGCCAAACAAACATCCACCGGCTGACTCGTCTTGTAATTCCTCGCAGTTTCGTCTCAGAACTTTAATTGCTGCCGAGCGTCAGCGAGGCAGCACACTATTCTTGACGTTGCTTCGTGCCCAGTCCTTTTTCCGAGCTATGTATAGCCGACCAAGATCTCGATTTGTTAAATTTTGCGGATGTTTGTTTGTCGGCATTACGTCATCCATATATGAGCTGATGTGACTCAGTGCGCATGTTCCGCTACCGTTCACCTTCTTCCTCGACAGAAAATTCGCGATAAGAACAAATACATCATGTCTTTACTTTCTCGTGGAAGTATTCATCAAGGTCATGAAGGTTTCAGTGGCCAGTCTCGAGGAAAGCAGTGCTCTTTCATGAGTTTATCAGCGCTGTTAACAGCACAAACTATCGAGTGGAACTGGACAACCATGATCTCATTCCTCGTGAGAGATGTCGCTGAACAACTTTAATACCAACTGTTGTTTGTTGCCGTTGGTTAGAAGACAAGTCAAAGAACTCGTCTATTGAGACACGTCGATCAGAAGTTGTCAGCACCACGACGGCGATGGATTTTCTAAATTGGCAAATGGCAATGCCACGACACACTAAGTTGTGAACTGTCTTACAATTTCAGTGAGGAGAATATCTTGTCGAGGTAAGATATGAGTTTCTACAACTGACAACTGTTCCTTGATAGGAAATTTCACGGTTGTTTTCTTCTATTTTTAGGTGTATATTGGTGTGGGTTCATTGTGTTAGCGCTGATCAACGTTCTGACTGCGTGTGTGCTGACAAATTCTGGGCTTAATGATACATTGCTGTATAATTTTATTAAAGCTCTAGATTTGTCAAAACATAATTAAGCACTTGGAATTGCATTGACAGTTTTGCCACAGCATTAAAGCAAGAGGCATGATTATTTCATATTTGTATATTATTGTGTGTATCCTGTCAAAACCCTTGCCATACTGTATTATGTCAGGCGATAAGTTATAGTAACTTGTAGTTTTCAATTTTATAATTTTTAAAAATGTGTAAATACTCTGTCTATTGTAATTAATATTAAATTTTGGGACTTTCCAGCGTCCTTCACAGGCAACTCTGTGGGCTCTTATGGGGAAGAGGTAAGAAAAACTTGGGTGGAGTGGGCAAACTCAGGTGAAGTGGGCAATCTTGGGTGGAATGGGCAAGGGGGGGTGTCACATTGGCTACAGATTACATGAAGTTGCTTGTGGGTTTTTGCCCCATTTGAGGCAGCACTTCACTTGCGATAGTAATTTCTAGTATTATATTATGGAGAATGCTATGCCGATGTAGTTTAGCCAAAATTCCTGACAGAAAGTACAATTCCTTACCTGAGCGTCTGAGCCGATCTCTGCCGAGTGCCGACGGCGACGCGAACATTAGGCCATATAAAAAAAATTCCTTGATTCTCATCACAACATTTTGAAAATGTCGAAGAGGCGGGGGGTTTACATTTTATATTTTATATTAAAATATAAAAAATATTCCATAAAATTTTGAAATTGGAGAGGGAGGTGTTTTTATATTTCCTTGTTTTCCGAAATGTATATAATAAAATACTTACGTAAAAAGGTTGACAGTTCCTATATTTTCCTTCAAAGTCACACCAAGGGCAAGGTCCTACCACACACGAAATGAAATAATTCCGTTGCAGAAATTCTCGGCTTGGGACATCAAAAAAATCGAATATAAAATATAAAAAAATTAACTTTCTGCAGATTTTCGGTCGGGCGGCACATTTATATTTTATAACAAAATAAAAACATATGTGCACGCGGGCTTCAAAATGTGATCGGGCGGGACGTGATGAGAATCAAGGAATTTTTTTATGTGGCCTTATTAAATTAATTAAAACCATCTAAAACAATCTCGTCAAAATGTCCGGCTGACGATTTACGGAGAAAAGTTCAAGTTCAAGTTTCAAGTTTTCAAGTTTCAAATATTTCTGTCTGTCTGTCTGTCTGTCTGTCTGTCTAGCAATAGGTGGGTGAATTTTAACTGTATAGCAATGCAAGCGGTAAACTGCGCATGTGGAGAGTTAGCAACGAAATACAGACCGATTTCGAACGGAATCATGCCACTGTTTTGCTCTGAGGAAGGGCTTTGCTCAAAACGATCAGTCTGATTTGGTTGCCAAAAATCTCCAGTTCGGCAGTTTAACACTTTTTTCACTTTACTCTATTCAAAACTACGCAGCGTTTTATGTTATTAGTGTTTTCAGCTTGAAGTTGGTCAAGTTTTTTCGTATGTTTTTGCTGTACAAGCTGTCGTAAGTTAAACTCAGAGAAAAACTCTGAGCTCCAGATGGGACTCGAACCCACAACCTTCCGAATGACAGCGGGACGCTCTCACCATTGAGCCACTGGAACTCAGATAGTGGACCGAGGTCGTTTTCGATATTTATACGCCTGGGAACTAGTCAAACCGTACGTGTGTCACAAGTACTTGTTGGGCTACAAGTTGCATTGTGTCAGTTTATTGTCAGTAAATGTTTTTCTATGTTAGTAGTGTTTTCAAGTTTCCAGGTATAAATATCGAAAAGCTTGTCAACCATCTGAGTTCCAGTGGCTCAATGGTGAGGGCGTCCGGATGGCATTCGGAAGGTTGTGGGTTCGAGTCCCATCTGGAGCTCAGAGTTTTTCTCCGAGTTTAACTTACGATGTTCAGCTTGTAGAACAAAAAAAAACACATTAGAGTGAGTGACATCTACTGGTCATTCGGACCGGGCAAAGAGACAGAATAATCAGCTAAATCAGTGAGTTAAACATGCATGTATAGGCTTGGAGTACGTGTAGTTTCAACCCCCCCCCCCCCCCATTTGTTGCCGACTCGTACATCAGAAAGTTTCATGCACTAAAAGTCTTTTAGACTTTTTTAAGGCGCTTCACTTGACAATAATAAACGGAATAATTAGCTTAAAATTTGAACGAATTGTCCGTCCACTTTTCCAAAATTTGGCCGCCATCTTTGTTTTTTTTTTGCGACAAGAGCCTGGGACGAGGTTGGAAAATACTAAAATACCATCCGTCAAAATCCGCTGTAGAACGAACACCACTGCCAAACGTCTAGCGCATGCGCGACGTCGGAGCTCGCAACTAATAGACCTTTTCACCAATAGCCGCGGTGCCATCTTGAATTCGCAATGCATTATGGTCTATCCAGAGTAGCAAGCTCCATTAAAAGGGCGATTGCGTAGTGTTGAGACACTGCGGTAATTTTTTCTTTATAAATACTTTCGTGACAACGATATCTAAATATAGTAATTGTCATATTGGTAAAAGCAACAATTCTCGGACGTTTAAGGATAGATTGATTCATGACAAATGTATCCTTATATTATTTCCGAGAATTATTGCTTTTACCAATATGACAATGATCATATCTAGACATTGTTGCAATAAAGTGTTTATCAAGAAAAAATTACCGCATTGTGTCTCAACACTAAGCAATCACCCTTTTAATTGAGTTTTACCCTGGATAGACCACAATGCATTGCGAATTCAAGATGGCGCTGCTGTTAGTGCGACACAAAAGTTAAAATTATAAGCATACTACCAAAACGATAAGGTAGGTAATTTGTGCATGGCTTCTTTGTCAATATTGTAACATATTCTGAAATGATCCCTTCGTACGTACGTAATTACCTTTTTTAAAAACACAAATGAATAGTCGAGTCTTACTTAGTCTTCACTGTCTTTTGCAAGGTTTACTCTAGCAAATTCATGCATGCGCAAACGTTTGGCAGCGGTGTTTGTAGAACATGATTGGCTGTTTTCAGTTTTTATTGTTTTTGATTGGCTCCAAAAAAATTCGCTGTATTTCTAACTGCAATGCTCTGAGCCAATAAAATTGAGAATTTTTTTCCTTGCATATATTATAATTAAAACATAAATAAAACAAACTCGCGACCACGCGCAGTTTGCACTATAGCTTTAAATCTCGTGGTAATTACAAGTACCGTATAATGCATGCGCGTAGGTACAGTAGTAGTAATTTAGGGTGTAAGGAGGGACTCACTAATTTCCGTGTCCTATCTATCCTCAGCACCATCGTGACGTCACCACTCACGAGAAGCTGATTTGCTAAGATATTATCACGAATTCAGCTTCCCTTAGCCTCCTGTAGTCGTAGTTGTAAATTTTAACAAGGGAAAACCACTGACCAGTATGAATTACAGTGGACTGCGGACCATATGACAACTGAACGGAACAGAATTTCTGACGTCACAGCGACCATATTGGTGGACATCTTTAATAATTTTATCCAGGCCTGATGTTCATCTTTTGGGAATTATATTTATCTCTATTGTTATTCAAAGATTTTGTATTGTTTCACGTGCGCGCAGGCTCTGGGTACGAGATTCGCGGATTAACCCATTCTCGTCCCCAGAGCCTCTCCCGTGTTGGCGCGCGGAAAAGGCTCTGGGAGAATCCAAACCGGAACACCAAGATTCTTTGGTGTTCTTTCAAAAGCGCATGCGTTTAAGTTCGCCGTTTGGGACTTGGACACGAGGTCATCGACAGTTGTTTGGAATATAAATTTTCCTTTCGTTTTCGATTCTGGCGGTTTGGCTGCCTCGTATTAACTCGTTTGACTTTAGAACAGTTGTGATTGTGGTACATTCCGTTCGAAGAAGGTATTTGTCAAGTGTGGCTCATCCGTTTTAATACTCGGCGGGACAGAAGACATCAAAATTTTAATACGAGTTCGCTTCAGAGCTTGGCAATAGAGCCGCGTCGGAATTTCTTCGTATTTACGGCCTCTTTTAGTGAAGGTAGTTCTCTTTAATTTGTTGCACTGTTCGTTTATATTTGTAATTTGACTTGCATATTTCAATGAGATTCTTAATATATACCATATGCACCAGGGTGCATTCCATGTCAACCCCACGCCGAAGATAAGCCATGGATGTTCAGGTGCTGCGCCAAGGGAGGTCAAGACTCACGCCGGCGCCGGCACCACTCACTGACTTGTATAGTTGTATGGCTGTATATGTGCGCCGACCGCAGTGTGATTGTGCACCAGCACGCCGAGCACTTTTGAAACTCACGCCGAAGATCTTCAGCGTGACCTACATGGAATGCACCCTGGCATATGCACGAACAGCCTGCAGTATGCGGTCGATCGTCTGTCGGTTTCGATCTGTCTGTATTTTGTGTTTGATTTAATTACATAAGGGGAAACAGGTTGATTGCTTTGATAAACGTTCGATTAAAGTGTTCGGATTAGAATTATGATTACAATTGTGCTTCGTTCAGTTTGTCGTGTTTCAAATACTGTTTATTTAATATTTATAAACAAGCTCCGTTATATATAGGCCTTTGAATTTGAACAACCAATCAGATCGCGATGGTATATGGATTCCCCCAATCTCGTTCCCAGAGCCCACGTTCCCCACCCGGGAAACGAGAGACTCCGGGATAATCCGTTTCACATCGATATTTCATTGGCTGATGAACACAGTGAACTCTATATAACTCTTCTTCTGGATAACAAGAATCCTGTGATGGCGTGAACGGATTATCCCACAGCCTCTCGTTTCTCGCCCCCTGGGTAAGGGGAACGTGGGCTCTGGCGACGAGATTGGGATTCCCCTTCAATGGGATTCCCCCAGAGCCTTTTCCGCGCGCCAGCACGGGAGAGGCTCTGGGGACGAGAATGGGATAAACCCAGCCTAGACATAGGCTTTTCCGTTGGCTGAGCTGTGGCCTATGGGACTGGGCACTAAATTCGCTTCATGACGTAGGCAGAGTTCATGCTCCTCGGCCATCCCGGCTTCAAATTTATAACTCCCAAATAGGAAATAGAAGGCCTAGGTCTAGGCTGGGATAAACCATGAATAATCAATCTCGTCCCCAGAGCCTGTGGTCCTTTTGTCCAGCGACAAGGAGCCATCGGCTCTGGCCGGAACGAGTCCGTGAGTCGGAAAAACGCGGACTTTCAAAATGCGAGCCATCGGATTTTTCAGCCAATCAAAATTCAACTTTACCTCGTTCCGCCAGAGCCGATGGCTCCTTGCCGCTGTGCAAAGGGACCGCAGGCTCTGGGGACGAGATCGCCATATGATAATCATTTCAGATACAACTCATGCGCATCTCTCATTGTCACATTTGCTGATTTGCTTCTTCCTCGTATGCTGTGTCTTCTTCTGCGAAATTGAGTGGGGAAAGTCCCTTTGGTGACACCCTATAAAATGTGGGGAAGATGAACAAGGTGGAGTATTTCTTTATGGTAAGCACAATACTATTAGATAAATCATAATTACAACTAAACAATACCACTAGTATCTAGATAATTCCCGTTGCGAACTGTTTGATCGACTGCAAGTTCACTGTTTAATTTCTAAAAAGCAAGCACGCACAAAATCGACTAAAATAATCTGCTTTCTCAGCACTTTTTTGTAAAGGTACATGAAAAATGCGCTGTTTTGGGATGAGCATTTATACTGTAATGCTGTTTTGTTCATAATCATATTCTCATAGATCTGTATGCCTTGCAACATATGCCACGCCATGACACTCCTTTGTAGAGAAGAATGACGACAGTCTAGCTGATTCAGTTTACAACATTTCTAATTATCTGAAAATGACTACTGTATGTATGAAAGATAGTACGTATGTGTTTTTTAAATATGGTAAGGTTTGATCGGTAAACTTCGGAAGATATATAAATTGAAACCAAAACCTTTTCATGTTTCGATTTTCATATGATATGTGATGTAAAGACTTGATGCTGAATATTCGTTTCCGTGTATTTAATAAATGTGAGATCGCGCGCAAAATATGGCCGCCTTTCAACCCCTGTGCAAGTTAGTGATAACCTCCAACGGGATTCAGTAGTTGCTTTTTAAGTGATGAAATTGTTCAGCTTAGTCCATACAATTGTGTATGTTATAATCATGTATGAAGTGTAACACCGTGCAAAGCAATATATAAGTTGACTGCTGAGGAAAGCTGTATTTCAACTCCAGTTATTTGATTATTGTTAGAATGTTACAAGTAATATGTAAGTTTTTGAGGGGAAATCATACATGTTTGGTCACGTATGGTTTGGACACATGCAGAAAAAACTACAATGCATATACATCATATATTAATTTATATATACATGTATATTGTTATACATCATATATATTAATATACTTTTATTCTTATATATTATATCACTCTTTTAAATATCACACTTTTTATTCACATACATGTATACCATATGTTGAAAGATTAACTAATGGACTGAATATTGCTTAATCTGCAGTAAAGGGCAATTTTTGTCGACCTGTTTACAATATCATGCATGCCTCTTTTGTGACAGTTTTATTGTTGATGATGACAGGTTAATTAATAGGTACATTACATCATAAATTAATCTTGTATATGTGTTCAGCACGAAGTTCCAATAATTCTTGGGTTGTTATTCAATAAATTCAATGTTATTCAATCCTTTTAAGTTGTTTTTGTTGGGTTTTTATTTTAGTTTATATCTCCAAATTCATGATTTTAAGCATTTCACTTGTATAGAACGTATATTTTTATTATTAAGTTAGGTGAAAAGTACCATACACTGATTGCTACTGGTGTTATACAAAGTACATACCGTATAATGTAAATTAGAGTACCCTATTCCTGCTTAAATGGTCTCCCCTTAGTAACATTGTCTGGGACAAGCTGACTAGTCACATAAAATTACAATAGGCAGTTTATGTAAATAGGTTTATTGGAATAGCTCTTTAACCCATTTGTGTCTAGAGGACCGTGATGGTAAGGTTATCTGGCATTATGCAGTGCAAAATAAAATTATAAGAAGCCATCTCATCTATAGCATAGAGTACATCTACTGTAAAACTCATTCCATGTGCAAAAGTACAGTAAAGCTTGTTTATCATCTAACGTATTTGTGATTATACTTTATGATTAGTAGACTTGGTAGTTCAAGTGTTTAACCACTAGTGAACAGTGTCATGTCTTTGTGAAAAATGTCATTTTTCTTATATTATTTTCCATATGACTTAGTGACTTTTTATTCAAGGACCTTGTTCTAACCTAGAACGTAGATTTGATACCCTGAAGCCACACAAAGTAAAGTAAAGTTAAGCTGGACTTTTGAACAGTAATGCCAATATTTTTAAGTGTTCTTTGCGTGCTTCATTAGCTGTACAAAAAAACAAACAAGCAAAATAGAAAAGGATTAATTTCTTACATATAGGTACATTATTCTTATCCATATTCTTAAACTAAGTATGAAATTTTCTGAAATCTATTTACTGTAATACACTTAGGTTGTACATGCCACAAATGTGTTGATGTTTTGTACCATTTAAAAATTACCCTAATACAAAAGCTCTGACAGCTGATTATTTCAGATAAAGTCACTGCACACAAGTTAAGGAAAAACATATAATATTATATATACATTTCATATTGAGTACATACTTTCATAACCCATTAGGTTACTTGTATAATAACAGTTCATTGTGACAGTTCTAAAGCTTATACTCCTGTACTACAAATATTAGGCTAGACTTTTGTTTTGTTTTGTTTTGTTTTGTTTTGTTTTGTTTTGTTTTGTTTTGTTTTGTTTTGTTTTGTTTTGTTTTGTTTTGTTTTGTTTTGTCTTGTTCTGCTCTGACTACTCTGCTCTGCTCTATTCTGGTCTGTTCAGCTCTGTTCTGTTCTGTTCTGCTCAGCTCAGCTCAGCTCAGCTCTGTTCTGTTCTGTTCTGTTCTGTTCTGCTCTGCTCTGCTCTGCTCTGCCCTGCTCTGCTGTGTACTGTTTTAAAAACAGTGCTGTTGTACTTTATATTTGACTGTTTGAATTGATTTTGTGAGGAACTTCATATTATGACGTACAACAATATGTTTTATATCTTGTACTGTATACAGTTTACTGCAACTATATTGTATATATTATATACAAATATATTCATTTGTGAATTTCTCACCTGTATACAGGCCTACACTGTATGTAGATTATAATTATGAATACTTATCTTAATCATAAATTATTTCTTGTATTGTGTGTTTGTTTGCAATTTAGTAAGATTTTCTGGTATTATACAGTACAACATGGCTTACAATTGTTTTAAACAAAATGAAGTTTCAAAGATTAATGTTTATTAAAATTTCAGTACTTGCACTCTTACACTGTTCTAACTTATACAAACTTTGTACATTACTTACTTGGAAATTCTTTTATACTGTTTTAACTCCAAGGCACAGACAGCTTGGAAAGTTCTTTGCAAAAGAAAGATTTTTTGCATTATTGTATTAACTTTAACATTAATAATAATGTTTTCCTAGACATATTTGGTTATCTTAGTTATTTGTTAATTGGGAATGATTAACAGATTTTAATAAATAAAACATAAAGCTCCGTGCATAGGTACTCTTATAAAGGTACGTTTGACGTCATTTGAGCACTAAAGAAGTTGAGTAGAGGCACGAGGCGACAGCCTAAGTGCCTTTATACTTCCTTTTTTTGTGTAACTATAACCAATGCGCGACGATTAAATCAGGGCCAATCAAAGCTCAGAATTTTTTGGCGTCACGTACGAGCTGTCAGTTTGAACGATGGAAACAAGTATTTTTAATCCGATTGTGTTTACAAATTACAATATTTCGTCGCCATATCACGACCGAAGCGACAAAGTTTTGGATTAAAATACTACGATTTTTCAGGGTTCTATTCTATACGATTTTTTCAAATTCACATATGTTTTACATAATTTAACGTTCTATCTAACTGTAGGAGTTTCGTGAATGGCACAAACCTACAGACGATTCAGGGATACTTTAAAATTATTGCGTTTGACCGTACGGTCAAGTGATAGCATAATAATGCAATTTGATATTTGCGCTCATCTCAGTTCAAATAGATTTTTCTCCGTTGCTATTCTATACGATTTGTTGTAATTCACATATGTTGTACAGAATTTACCCACCGGCTATCTAACTGTGCAAGTTTCTCAAATGGCACAAACCTATAGACGATTCAGGGATATACTTTAAATATGACCGCGTTTGACCCGATAATTTCCATTTGATATTTAGCGCTCATCTCAGTTCAAATAGATTTTTCTATTCTACAATTTTTTCTAATTTACATATGTTGTACATAATTTAACATCTAACGGTATAAGTTTCCAAAATGGCACAAATCTACAGACGATTCAGGGGCATACATTAGACCTGCGGTGTCTGGCTCAACTGCATGAACGGCTGTTAGCCGTTAAATGGATTCTATATTTTCGACAAAGTTTTGCATTAAACACATTATTTTCGAAGACGGGATATTGCTGATAAAACTGGTAACTGGTAACGTGACTTATAGTAAACTTGTGAGTGTGATCTACCCAGTGCTGTGAGTAACTTCGTTACAAGTAACTAGTTACATGTAATCGTTATTTTTTTGAGTAACTTTACCGGTAACTAGTTACTTTTTTCAGAAGGTAACTGTAACTGTAACTAGTTACAAAAAGTAGGAATAAAAAGTAACGATAACTAGTTACATCTGCCGTCGAAAGCGCCGTTACTTTTTGCAATATCCATAATACTCCCAACCTCGCAAAGTCGTCGTTCAACGTCGTATCCAGGCTTGCAAATACATATGCAAGATGGCCGAAGCTGCGCCAGCTTTTCATTGAACTGAACACACCGGTGCCTGCAAGTGCAGTATGTGAAAGCCTGTTCAGTATTAATTTTCAGACCACATCGTTGCTCAATGACTGATCGTAATTTTGAAAATTCTTTTCTGATCAAATTAAACAATAGTTTTGTTTAATTCACATGCTTTCTCGATTTTAATAGCCGAACGAAAGAATAGGTGTAACTTCGTAATTGTAATTGTAACTAGTTACAAAATTTTTAAAGTAACTTTGTAACTGTAACTAGTTACTTTTTTCATTGTAACTTGTATCGGTAACTAGTTACTTTTCTGATGATGTAACTAACTGTAACTAGTTACAAAAATTATGTAACTATTACAGCACTGGATCTACCACAGTTTTTGTGAGTCATAATAAACAATTATTTTGGTCAGAAAACGTGTACTTTCTCTTTAATTATCTTATAAGTTCTTGTAAGATTGTCTTAGGGGCCGTTTACATGGACTAAAAGTTGGCTTGGGTAAGAGGAGCACCCTACCCCCCCCGAGACAACTTTGTCGTGTGTTTACATGAGGAATTAGATTATGACTTCTGAACCGCTTTAAGCCTGGAGAACTGGGTATAGTTATGCATCTAATTTAAGATGGCCGAGCGTGGGGAAGAAACTGTAACTGTACTGTTAGAATTAAATGATCGAGTTAAACTCACAGAAGCTTTTGTACATTGTTGGAGACCAGGGCCATTTTTGTCGCTTCGTATTTGCTGCTCTATCAATTGTTTCACTTTCTGCCGCCATTTTGTTTCGCCGTTTTGCCTCGGGTAGGCGAGTCAAATTGTTTACAATGAGATGACGGCAAAATAGTCATTATCTATACAATATTTATTTGCAGGAGTGACATGACCCAATAGCTCTCCGTCGTGATAACGCCAGGATTGATGTTTGTCCGCTTTTACCTACAATTCTTGCAGTCCGAACAATAGATAATGGCTCATTTGCAATCATTTTAAAGTCAATTTTGGCTTGTTTGTTCGCTTTTTGGGCTATTAATAGCAGCTCGACGCTATTCTTCCATTAATGGTGTGTTTAAACAACATGTTCCATATTGTATGAGTTTTTCCACAAAAATTATCAGGTAGTTTATCTTGCCAAAAAGAGAAAGGAAGCCAAATGCCTACAATAGACGTCATCTCATTATCATACTAGAAATGCGAATCGCAAAAAAAAAACATTGAAGAATAGCTCCAATGGAAAAAATAATTCACTGAACAACTGTTTGCTCTATGTAGAACGTATTCAGATGATAAAAAATTGGGGTTATACCGTATGCACTTTAATAGATTACAGTCAACAATCGCTGAAAATGTACATATAGAAGTCGTGATGTTGTGGTATAAAAGCATATTTTTCTCAACCGCTCCGGCTGTTCGTGCGCGCGCACACGCACGCTTTTTAATTTTTATGTCACTCCGACAGTTCTGCATAGAATTTGCGCTCGATTCATCGCTTATTTTTCGTAAATTTTTAATCGATTAACCCTTTCCTGTCCCAATCGGTCTTTAGTATTTTATTCTGGCTAACGCCAGACGATTTTATTCACCTCTGGGGAAGCCCTCGGACAGGAATGAGTTCTAAACTAAATCTCTCTAACCGATTATCAGTCGTTGGAGTCGATGGTTGACCATGCAGCTACTGATTAAACATTAATTTCTTTTGTGTTTTCTTCACAGGTTTTCTGGCGATCATACTTTTCCTACTTTTTCTGCACGCTCCTACTTTTCCTACTTTTTATGCAAAATTGCTCGGTTTTCCTACTTTTTCACTTAAAATCCTAGTTTCGTGGAATCATTATGTTTTGACTTGAACTGCCAAGAGGAAGTAAAAGTCAGAAGTAAAACTCGGTTGGCTGTAGGGGAAGAGGAGGTCACTTTTGTATATTTCATTTTAGTAAAAATGGGCTTAGATTGTATTTTTGTGGTATTGTCATTCGAAATTAATCACAAAAAATCCTACTTTTGTCCTACTTTTTTGTACGTTTTCCTACTTTCTTCCTACTTTTTAGAAAATTTTAGTCCTACTTTTGTCCTACTTTTGTCCTACTTTTTTACCAACACCTGCCAGAAAGCCATTAATGAGTATTACAATATGTTAGTTAGTAATACTCAGAAAAAACTCTGAGCTCTAAGCGGGACTCGAACCCACGACCTTCTGAATGCTAGCCAGACGCTCTAACCATTGTGCCACTAGAACTCAGATAGCGGAGCAAGGTTATTTAAGGTAATTATACCTTAGACTATACCCAGTCTTCCAGGAACGAGTCTTCCTGTTACAACGCAACTTGTAGACCAACAAGTACTTGTAACCGAGCGGTTAAGACTCGTTCCTGGAAGACTGGGCACAGTCTAAGATTTAATTACCTTAATTAAACTTGCTCCGCTATCTGAGTTCTAGTGGCTCAATGGTTAGAGCGTCTGGCTAGCATTCAGAAGGTTGTGGGTTCGAGTCCCGCTTAGAACTCAGAGTTTTTCTGAGTATTACTAACAAACACAGCTTGTACAGCAAACAACTGACAATTATTACTAACATCAAGTTGCAATTTCTGAAACTAACTATTAAGGCCTGTTTAAACGGATCCAACATGTTGGTCCAACATCATCCAGCAATGTTGAATGCAACATGTTGGATTCGTTTGAACACCATGTTGGATAATGCTGCATGATGTTGGACATTGTTGGATCAAGTTTGATTCCGTTCAAACTTTTCATCCAACATCGTCCAACATTTGACGAAAAACGAGTTCATCGACATCGTTTCCATGGAGATTTGAGTCATTTGACAAGCATCGCAAAAATGTAAAAACATGATCGTACTGCTCTCAAACATAATGACTTAAAACAAAGACAAAACTCACTCGATATTCGTTACTTTCAAAAAGCTTTATTTAGACTACTGAGGTTAAGATACTGCAATATTTTTAACATAAATAGGAACCTTTGACAGTCAAGCTTCTCGCTGAAGTCGGCTATCTTGAAATCTCCATAGTAACTTTATAATTAATTATAATTACCAAAAACTGACCAATCAGCGAAGGATTATAGGTAAACTCCGATCCCCTGATCAGTTTCGATTTTAATTAATAGCACTTGTATTGGATGTTGTTGCATCCGTTTGAACATGTTGGCCAACATTCTCCAACAATGGTCCAACATTCTTGGACCAACAATGTTGGACAATGTTGGATCCATTTAAACAGGCCTTTACAATATGTTTTGTAGATATTTTGATAAATGGCGTATTACCGCGATCTTGCCAGTAATGTTACTGGAGAGCAAAACGAAGCATACGTATCCGGTGGATCACAGTCGTTACCATCCGCCAGAAATGAAGTTATTCCTCCCAATGATAACAGTTTACCAGTGGTCCATGAGCAGAGACAAGACGGCTATGATGAGTTATTTGACCCCCCAGTTACGTCAGATTATGAATGTTCCATATGTTTGATGTGTTTACGAGATCCAGTCCAAACGGCGTGCGGCCATAGATTTTGTAAAAGTTGCATTGAACGTCATATAAGGTATGCGAATTGAGTGTAAATGTTCTTCGAGGCCATTTTACTCAGAAAAACTTTCTGATATATCCCAAGTGGGACTCGAACCTACAACCGTCTGATCGCCCGTGAGACGATCGTTGGGCATTTTATCTATTTATTGTAAAAACTATAATTTTTAGAACAAATGGTCGAAGATGTCCCGCGGATAATCAAGAACTTGGCGCCAGTGACGTGAGTACTGTACTGTAGATGGACTATTGATCCTAAAATCTATTGTTCTTATGTCCAGATGGCCATTTGTATACGTCGTAAGGCATTGTTACCGAGATCAATTTCTTTAGAAATGAACTAGCCATGGCAAAATTTGAGAATTCATAGCTCGAAAATTATACGTCACGAGATATTTTAATGTTTTATCTTATGTTCCAGGTCTTCTCAGATAACTTTGCCAAGAGAGAAATCAATCAGTTTACTGTAAAATGTCGTACAGTGAAGAACAATAAGCCGTGTCCATGGAGTGGAGAGCTGCAGAAAGTTGAGGTGAGAAGAGTATTGTATGGCTCTGTCACATGAGCGGTTTTAACGCGACTTTCCTGCAATTTGATTGGTTCTTGAGCGGTCTTGTAATTATCAAACCGGTAAAGGCCAGTCATTACAGAAATTGAAAAATGAAGTCAGAAAATTAGGCAAATCAAGCATTGTGTTCGTGAAAATAGATTTATCGCGACAAAAAATCAAATACGACAGTGTTTATGGTGACTGAAAGTGTTTAAATTTGGTTCTTTACAGTTTTTGCTGAAAGCCAGTTACAGTACTTTGATTTTGGACTCTCACCCCTTAATATGTATTTTACTCTGGCTAACATTCAGACGATTTTATTAATCATAAGGAAAAATCCACTATTGGGAAAGGGTTAATATAGGTCTGAAGTATAAGATACCGTAGAGTCCCGAAAGTAGCGACCCAACTTACTTTCGGTTTTATCCGCTGTTGGGGGCCGCTACTTTCGGGTGGTAAAATACCTTTTTTTTTACTTTTATTAACTTTTCAACCATGCAACAATGCAAATATACAGTAAATAAAGAATGCAATAAATTGAACATGATTGAAGGAATGATCAACAGGACACGAGTCCCATGTGAAGACCAACCCAACAAAAAAATTACATAATAAACGTTAAGTAAACACACGATAAAAAAAACAAAAAAAAAACTAATACACAAATTACATAAAGATTTAAGAGCAACAACTTGGATTGAAAGAACGACATTTAGAACAGAAACTTTTCCAGGTGCGCAGTCTATTAACATCGAAATTGGAGTCTAACTTAGAAGAGTAGTGAATATAAAGTTCATGTTTAAAAATGGAAACAGAAGTACTATCGCGAACTATCGGAGAGAGATTGTTCCAGAGAAAGACAATTCTGTTGAAAAAAGAATTTCTAAAAAGAGAAGTCTTACAAGGATTGGCTTGAAGCAAGTTATTTTGACTTGAACGAGTGCGAGACGAGCGGATAGAAAAACGTTAACATACTGTGGGAATATTCTTCTTTGTTCCTTCCTATTTACCACATTTAATATGCTTTAGTTTTTCCTTATGCCATTTCAACTCTGACGTTATACACTTTGGTACATTGATACCGTAGAATCCCGAAAGTAGCGCCCCCCCCCCTTACTTTCGGTTTTATCCACTGTTGTGGGCCGCTACTTTCGGGGGACCGCTACTTTCAGGGGGTCGCTACTTTCGGGATTCTACGGTAGAGCATGCAATTGAGCATATTATCAAACGAAATAAATTAAAAATCTGTATGTCTAATGCTGTATGCGAAGTAGACGCACAGGATCGGCTTGAAGCAAAGATATAGAACTTTCTCCGATAACTCATTATACACGTGTGATGTCAATTTGCATATCAAAGAATTGAAATATCTCAATAACGAAGCACGGAAACGAAGATCTGCAAAAGGTGTTACGTTGTAGTTTTAAGAGTTCTTACATTTAAGACAATAATAATTTTCGCTTCATAGGCAGTTTAAAGAACTTCATTTTTCTTTTCTTTTCCAGGATCATCTGAAAATCTGTGAATTTGTTGAGTTACCATGTCCGAAAGCTTGCGGTCAAAATATTGAACGAAAGGCACTTGATAATCACAACAAGAAAGAATGCCCCAAAAGAATTACAACATGTGCTCACTGTAAAACTGAGGTTCAATACAGGAACTACAAAGTAAGATACTATCCTTTAAAGAAACATTGTTGTAAAACGTCCTCCTGATAGGATTTTAAATTTTCATACTACTAACAGTAGGCCAATGTATTGATGGACGAACAGACGGACGAACGAAACAAAACAAACAAACAAACAAACAAACAAACAAACAAACAAACAAACAAACAAACAAACAAACAAACAAACAAACAAACAAACAAACAAACAAACAAACAAGGAACCAAACAAACAAACAAACAAACAAACAAACAAACAAACAAACAAACAAACAAACAAACAAACAAACAAACAAACAAACAAACAAACAAACAAACAAACAAACAAACAAACAAACAAACAAACAAACAAACAAACAAACAAACAAACAAACAAACAAACAAACAAACAAACAAACACAAACAAACAAAAAGACACAAACATTGATGTACTGTTATACGTGCGAATAAGCGAACCAGCTAAAGCACGAACCAAATGGCACACCTTATT
This sequence comes from Corallium rubrum, assembly GCA_964035015.1. NCBI lineage: Eukaryota > Metazoa > Cnidaria > Anthozoa > Scleralcyonacea > Coralliidae > Corallium > Corallium rubrum. Next base: position 5,894,534 of record OZ036001.1, read on the forward strand.
TATATAAACATTTGTTAAAATGCCGGTAACTCTTTATTCAATAAATCATAAGGGTTCTTAACCATGGATGTTATATTATACGAATGTGTTTTTGTGTGAATAAAATGATGTTGATATTTTTTTGAAAGGATCACTTAGAAAGATGTCAGAAGGTTCAAGTGAATTGCGGGCAATGCAATAAAAAAATGCTTCGTGAAAAGGTGAGGAGTTTCTTGGGACACCAAGATCAACAGATCTGGTGTATGCGATTTTACGTAATACACAGTTGGTTTCCTTTATTATTATTAATATTTATTTTTTGTGATTTGTACATTTAGTTGCTAGCCCATGATAAAGAGTGCCCCAAGGCTCAGGCTGCTTGTGAATTCAAGAATTATGGTTGCAAGTGGATGGTATGGCGTATATATTTTTACCTTTAATTTTCTATCACACAGTCTCAGCAGGGTATTTTTATGAAGAAAAATCTGAGGGATCTTGGCTGTTATTTGTTAATAGTTTTTAGTGTATTATTTAAAACATGAGCAGCAGTGTTTTATCAGATTTAAATAAAATACGAGGAGATAGCCGAGTGTTTTAGGTCTGATAAAATACGCACTGCGAATGGAAGCTTCATTGTAGCTTCAAAACCGATTTATTTGGTACGTTCACTGGCGTAGTAATTTTGAAAAATCAACGTTGTCTGAATCGAGAGAATCAAATTGCCAAAGTTTATGTAAATTAGGAGGATATTTTATCAGATATACTGTAAGACCACAGACATGGTACTGATTTTCGTTGTGTTTTCGTCGTGAATTTTTAATGATTTTTGAAGTATACAGCTGCAATTTCTGAAACTAACTAACAGTGTTTAACTGGAAACTTACTGTTACAACGCGACTTGTAGACCAACAAGTACTTGTAACCGAGCGGTTAAGACTCGTTCCTGGAGGACTGGGCACAGCCTAAAGTATAAATACCTTAATTAACCTTGCTCCGCTATCTGGGTTCTAGTGGCTCAATGGTTAGAGCGTCTGGCTAGCATTCAGAAGGTTGAGGGTTTGAGTCCCGCTTAGAGCTCAGAGTTTTTCTGAGTAATACTAACTAACACAGCTTGTACAGCAAACAACTGACATTTATTACTAACATCAAGCTGCAATTTCTGAAACTAACTCATTTTCATCTGCCGTCACGACGGCCATATTGGTGTGCTGAAACAATGAGATGGCGACCATATTGGTGTACCATTTTTATCCTTTGGAACTTTCGCGTTATTCTTATTCAAACATTTCGTATTATTTTGCCACTCCAATGGGGCCGCCCACCGATCACGTGAGTGAAGATGATCCATAAAAATGGGCTAAAAGTAGCGAGTAGTACTTGCTTGTGTCTGCAACCTTTGGAAACTTTGAAACCATCTGATCTTATTTTAGGGATTACGATTAAGTCTCCCTGCTCATCTCCAGAGCGATACCGCCGCTCATTTGTCTTTTGTTGTCGCCGCAATTTCCGCTGGGTTGCCAAATAATCAAAACCAGACAAAGGCAGAGAAAACCAGAGGAGCTTCATCCAAATCTGAAGCTGGTGCATCATCCAAATCTGAAGCAGGTGCATCGGCAGCAACTGGATCCTCCCTTGACGAGATGAATCGACAAGTGGCCAAAAATGGAGAGACTATTAATCAACTGAAGACCAGCATGGAGCAAATGGAAAGAAAACTCCGTGAACAAAACAATCGCATGGAACGACAGCAAAATGACCACGGCGCAACAGTTAACACTATCAAGAATAGTATTGTGGAATTGGAGGCACGCATGTGCGATGGCGTTTACCTTTGGCGTATAGTTGGCTACGCACGTCATTTGGAGAATGCTCAGCAAGGAGTAGCAACTGCTGTACACAGTCCGCCATTCTACACCAGTTTTTATGGCTACAAACTTTGCCTGAGGTATATCTATTTTACACTTGATTTCATATTACTTTACCGTAGAGTGTCCCGAACTTTGTTGGGAAGTTATCGTGTTTATGTTTATGTTTATGTTTATGTTTATGTTTATGTTTATGTTTATGTTTATGTTTATGTTTATGTTTATGTTTATGTTTATGTTTATGTTTATGCATGTTTATGTTTATGTTTATGTTTATGTTTATGTTTATGTTTATGTTTATGTTTATGTTTATGTTTATGTTTATGTTTGTATTATTTTATTTTGTCAGCCATGTTTATTTTGGGGCGAGCAGATGGAGCAGGCTATTGTCTGTCTAAATCATGCTACATCTGCATACGAAAAATTGTCATTATGCATTTTCCATTCTAACTGGATTGTGATTGGTTGTTGGCATATGGGCAATTTGTGATAGCTGCACTGAATTCTGACGTCACATACACACAAAAGTTTTTTTTATATGTAAAGATATGACATCATTTTTACAGACAATAGCCTATATATACCCGTTCTACTCGTCCGAAAATCAACATGACGGTGGCAGAACCGGTACACGAATTTGAAAAGAAAAACATTTTAGCAGAAACTTTAGAAGTGAATTTTATCGCCACTTTTGTACGTATTGATTACACTTTCACTTTTATTTTATTTTAGAAACGAAACGTTGACATTGTAAAAGTCTGTTCTCTGCATTTTTCTCTGTAGTTCTGTTGTTTACGAACGAACATTTTCGTGTTGTTAGAAGATACATATCCTATGTCTATTCTAGGGATTTTTGGTGAAGGAAAATTCGAGTGTAGAATATATAAATTTTAAGACCAAACCGGGACCAGTTGCGAAAAATGCAACTACACAGGCCTTCCGGCAGGAATTGAACCCACGACCTTGCGATTCTAGTGCAATGCTCTGACCACTGAGCCACGGAGGTCGTTGCCGAGAGCTTGATCGCGAGTTCTGTATACATTAAGGTGGTAATGCCAGGAGAGAATTGGGTTTATTAGAAGTAATATTGGGCATTTCACTCGATTACATAGCATATTCTAGGGATTTTTGGTGAAGGAAAATTCGAGTGTAGAATATATACATTTTAAGACCAAACCGGGAGCAGTTGCGAAAAATGCAACTACACAGGCCTTCCGGCAGGAATTGAACCCACGACCTTGCGATTCTAGTGCAATGCTCTGACCACTGAGCCAGTATCATCCTATGTATAGGTTATTTTGAGGCCACGAGGGGATTCATAAGATAAGGAGTGTTGCGGGGATATTAGACGGGAAGATTAGAGGAGAATATTATAGCGAGGAATGGTAGAGGGGGATATTAGAGCCTTAGAGGGGAATATTAGAGGGGAATATTAATCTATTGTTTTGCCAGGGGCTATTGAATATATTCCCCTAAAAGAACAAAGGAAACCGAGGCATGTGAAAAATAAGCATAATAAAACAAGTATAGGACTCGGTTATCGCATGATATAAATAATAACTTTATTAATATCCTTCTTAAGTATAAAAAATACAAAGGATTTACAAAAGAAATTCAGCTAGAAAACACGTTAGATATATAACAGGATTAGACTAATAATTAGAAGTTATAATTATCGACATTAAAACTAGATGGAATTTATGTGAGCAGAGTCAAGGCCTCGGTTTGATTATCTGTCTTTGGCTTCGGTAGATAAACAAACCTCGGTCTTGATAATTCTTGATATCATGCTCGACCTCGTTCAATAATTGTTAATTATCATTCATTTCGTTTCTATCCCGCATTCTGATTGGTTAATTCACCTGCAAATGACTGAGTGCAAATAATTTTCTGCTGCAAATAATTTTATGAGCATGCGCACTAGCGATAACGCTGCTGACGGCAAATAATTTTCGTAAACATGGCGGCTAGTTCTTCAGCTATTCGAGGAAATAATCGGGTCTATTTGGAAGCATCCTTAACGACAATGTACTTCAGAAAAGAAATAGTGAAAAGGAAGTTTTAGTGAGATAAAAAGTAAGACTCGTGCCAACAAAAAGATAATTTTTACGAAGATTTTAGTATGCCGAAGACAGAGAGAAGAGTGGCGATCTCTTACTTCAGGCATTTCAAATTTTTAACTATTTTATGAATGATAAATCAATTGTTGAACTCGTCTATCGCAAAATATCATGATTTGTCAGTGTCTCGCTACTAGTTATTTGCCTCTGCCTTCGGCATCGGAAAATAACTAGTAGCTCGCCACTGACAAATCATGATATTTTGCTCTGACTCGTCCAATAATTGATAATTATCTGTAGATGTGACGTCAGAATTTAGTGCTGTGGTGAATATGCCAACAATTAATCACAAGCGAAAATAATAATATAAACTAAACCTAATAGAGTAGACGGCCGGCCAACCTCGATAAAAGTGTCTCAAAAACATCGTTGATGGCATTTTTTGTTACAAGCAGGTAACCATGCCAGATAGTTAACAATTATTCACCGAAGTGGAGGTGAATAGTGCTGGATATACACCGAGCCGCTTCGGCGAGGTGAATATCCACACTATTCACCGACACTGAGGTGAATAATTGTTTTAGCATATACCTCATAAATGAAATAACAAGTTTAACATTCTTATATTTTTCGGTATTTTATACAAGGCACGGCCGTAGCAACTTGGACACTAACGGCACTTGGCGTACTCGATATTTGTCGACAAAACAGTTTTACAACTTTTGAATATATTAATGGCTAGAAAATTGTAAAGAACCATACCTGTGGACACTCTTCTACTTAATTTTGTTGACTTTTCTCGTTATTCTACAACATCAGCCTTGTTTATCAACAAAATCTCCTGCTTCGGTAAACAAAGCAAAACTGTCCGCCATTTTGTTTTGCCCTCAGGTGAATAGTGCAGGATATCCCAAGCTAGAGGAACCAATCAGATTGCGTGAAAAGCACTATTCACCTGCGAGGAATATGCTAATATTGGATAGTGTATATTTTGAAGGTGAGGGGGGTTACCAGCCGTAATTTTAAATTTATATACTAAAATTTGGGTTTTTTTAAAGGCACACTGAAATGAATGGGATTTCGATGGAGTGATGCAAACTATACGTAGGTGTTCTATTTTGAAAGACTCGCTTCGGAGCTTTATCCAATCGGCGTGCCTCCAGTTCTGGTTAACCTAATTCGCATAACTCACAATCATAAACAAACAAGAAATATGCCGTGAATACACCTAAATAGAACACTTCGAAGAAAAGCCACAACAACGTAAGCTTGCCAAGAATCAGAAATTTATTTGATCTGGTAGATACAGAGAAGTCTCACATTCGTAAATTACTTCGTTTTATTTTGGTAATTTGCCGATACCGCCATGTATGTACGTAATGTTAAAACTGAGCTTTTGTGCTACAGTACAGTGTTGCTCGGATATCTTCAGACATTTAACTCATTGGATCAACAGTGCTATCTTGTGATACACGGATGGCAACGGGCCTAGTCATCTTGGTTACCTGTTTGTAACAAAAAGTTGGCTGCTTGTTATGGCTGTTCTTCGAAGTGTTATATTTAGGTAAATTTGCGCCATGTTTCTTGTTTGTTTATGATTGTGAGATATGTGAATGAGAATAACCAGAACTTGATTGGATAGCATTCTGAATTTAGCCAATTCAGATAAAACACAAACGATTAGGCAGCACTTTACAGATATCCCATCCATCACATTGTGCTTTTAAAAAGCTACAAATTTTAGAATACAAATCAATAATTATGACTGGTAACCCCCCTTACCTTCAAAATATACACTATCCGATATGATTCATCATGGTTACCTTCTTGTAACAAAAAATGCCATCAAAAGTAATATTTTGAAGCTTTGGCCAGTCGTCTAGAGTTTAACTCTTTGAAAGCTTAGCAAATAAATATTTTACGTGGTGTTTCATGCACGAAACTTACCTATACTAATAGAGTTTGCTTAACGTATCTTAGGGTGAATCCTAATGGAGTGGACACTGGTTATGGCACTCATGTTTCCCTATTTGTCCACATGATGCAATCCGAGTGGGATGATACCTTGGAATGGCCGTTCTCTGGCAGAATATCTTTATCCATTCTTGATCAAAGTGACGATAACGAGTACAAACGTCACATCAGCGAAACCTTGATTACCAGGCCTAACCTACTCGCCTTCCAGCGCCCTACAACTCCAAGAAACCACAAAGGATATGGCTACGTAGAATTTGCTCATCTGGAAACAATTCAAGATCGACAATACGTCAAAAACGATTGTCTTCTGATTCGAGTCCAGGTTTTCCACTAAACGACTACTATGAATAATAAACAGTTTAAATCTTTTATTTCTTAAATATCAATATCTTTGTTGTTGTTTAGTGTTTATTGTAGATATTTTTGTTTTGCTTTCTGTCATTTTTTTCTCCCCTCTTATTTCGTCTATTTTCTTTTTCGTGTGGGAGGATGGGAGGGAGGATTTATTTTCGTATTGTTACTTAAAAAAATACGTGAAAAATAGAAGAACTTTCGAAAAACACTATGTTATAAATACATCTCATACAAACAACATAAAATACCGCATTAGCCAGCATCTCAAACTGATTGATTGGTATCACTTGGGGGGACAAAGGCTAATGTTCATGGTGATGAGGTCAACATGCCTAGTTTTTGTTTTTTGGATGATAGCATTTCCAGATGTGTCATTTTTAGGGGGAATTGAGGCCACGTCCACACGTATACGTTTTCCTAGCGTTTTCATATTGTTTCAGGTCATGAGACCATTGTTTTTTGCTCCCCTGAGGACCGAGAACAATATAAAAACGCTATGAAAACGCATACGTGTGGACGTGGTATGAGACTCTGCACACGGTAACGTTTCCAAGCGTTTTCGTATTGTTTCAAGTAATGAGCTGATTGTTCTCGATTCCCTTGAGAACAGTAAACAATACAAAAACGCTCGGAAACGTTACCCTGTGCACATAACCTTAAGATGACACTGACAAATGCGATCACACATTTGTTTACTACACATAAAGACCTTTTCAAAAATGTAAGCCGCCCTTTGTCCCCTAAAGTGGTACCAACAAACTATCTGGCTCATACACTAAAAGCGATAACAGTACTATTTTTTCGGATTTTCAACCAAGATATATTTGAAGTCTTTCTGTTGATAGAAATTACGTCAATTTGAAAGTGCTGCCTAGGCAGTGTGTTCAAAAACAAATGAAATGAAACTTAAAGTGCCTATGCAACAAAAATTAAGTTTTTCTTATTTGAAAGAACACTTAAAATTATAGAGTAACATCTTTTCCAGTTTTTCGTTTCCTTGCTTCGTTCTTAAGGTCTTCGTATAGGTTTCCAGGGTCATTTCTGTAAAGCGCTCTCAATTCGTCGGAATTTATGCCACAAAAATAAAATAGATATCGTTAGAAAGAGATTAATTCGTAGAATACAGTGGTGTTTTTGGTTTCGCGATTTTCGCTATTAACGGTTTGTGTTTATCGCGAAACCAAAGACACCGTTGTATTCTACGAATTAATGACTTTCCAACGATATCTATTTTATTTTTGTGGCATAAATTCTGACAAATTGAGAGCGCTTTACAGAAATAACCCTGAAAACCTTACGAAGACCTTAAGATATTTTAGTTTGTTTACAAATTAAACATTTGGACGTCACACGTGCATAACGAGTTATCAAAAAAGTTATATTTGCCATTATCAAATATAATAATTACTTGAAGATTTACATGTTTAGTGCTGTGGAATTTGGTTTGATAATAGAAAAGATATCTAACCTTCTCCGATAGCTCATTGTGCACCTACGACATCAAAATGTTTCATTTGCATATCAAGCAAACTGAAATATCTCGAGAAAAAAGCAAGGAAACGGAAAACTGCAAAAGCTGTTACTCTATAATTTTAAGTGTTCTTTCAAATAAGACAAGCTAATTTTCGTTTCATGGGCACTTTAAGTATGCTTCATCTCCAAGATTTTGTGAGAGTGATAAATAATAGCTTTTACCGTTTTTCGGAATTCTACATCTCCGACTTCGAATTATTAGATTTTTTTTGGATATATAAAGGAGATAAGCTATGAAATTTACAATCGTCTACTTCAAATCACAAAAAATGTTGGACTTAGGAGATATGCCAGAATCAACAAAAAGCGGCTGATTTTCACGAATACGCAGCACTCTGCTCTTTTTTGCCTTGCTTGTTTAAAACCTATAGATGTTGGCTTTTACAATATGGTGTTTTCTGAGAGATTTCTATTTTATTTTTTTTTGAGATTCCTGCATTAATTTCGGAATTACCAATAGCAATACCAAAATATTCATATGCGACCAAGAAATCTACATTTGCTTTGTAAAACTACGTTAGATTTGTTTGAAAAGGTGTAGACATTTTTTCACTCTTATTTTTTGTGTTGGTGTCCCTTTCGGTACGTATCTCTTCAATTTCTCAACCTTACGTTTTCAAATTTTTTGTATATTATTTTCGTCGGGGGGAAGCAATTTTTTTTTCAGTTTTTTTCTTATACAACTGATTTACTACAAAATGGTCTTAAAACATAAAAACAAAGAAAAAAGTAAACAAAAAAAAAGAAAATAAGTATTTAAGTAAGTATCTAATTATTACCGTAATTATATAAATGTTTTGTTGAATCAACAACGAAGTGAGTTTTATAATGTTATGTATACAAAATATTATTCAAGTCGTTAAAAATTAGTGGAAATCTGTATTTGGAGCAGGAGACAACAACTACTGCCTCATTTGGGCCATTTAGAAAGACTGACAGTGTCGCTAGCAAACAAATGAGGTAGGATACGGGCTCTTTGAAGATATTAGTATAGGTAATCATATGATAGCGAGTGCAATTAATGATTTTACACTACGGGTGATATTTGAAAATTGATCCAAAATTGCACGAGCCGTAGGCGAGTGCAATTTGGCTCAATTTTCAAATATCACGAGTAGTGTAAAATCATTAATTGCATGAGCAAAATCATATGATTACTTGTTTATTATATGCATGACAAAATTACGATATCTATCTTAATTACAGTCAAAACATTTTGTCTTAATTTGAATGTTTATTGGCCATACAACTACAGACAATCTTAAAAAGTTATTCAAAGCAGTGAATTAATTTTTCTTTCTGGCAACTAACTATAAGTAATCACAATTACCTGAAGTGTCAATCCTTGTGGTACGCTTCGTAGTAATTCGCGCGTTTGAAAACATCTTGTTTCGTTACAACTGGACAACAAACAGTTTCACTTATGGTGAGCAGATGTTACCTGTATTGATCTTCAAATATTTACATGAAATTTTCAGTTGAAAGTGTTCCACAAGTCGTTGGAAAAGTCAAAATATTTCAATTTGAAAATACACCGCCATTTTGAATTTTATTTTTTACCACTGTTACCATGGTAACATTAATTTGCACTCCGTAGAATGCAATTAACGACAACTCAATTCACGATATAATTGCACTCCTCTTAGCCAATCAGATTGCAGTAATTTTGTCATGCATATAATAAGAAACATTAATTACTGTCGTGGCAATGGAAGCGTTCCTAAAGTATCGTTGCAATATATTCGTCAAGTTGACCAATTCATTTGATGAAAAGTGTTGCTAACTTCTTGTTTTGAATTCGTGGTTTCTGGTTTTTAAATAACCAATAAGAAACAGGATTATTTGCCAAACAATCAAATTCAAAACAGGAAGTTGTCAACGAATCTTCTCAAATTCATGAATAATTCATGAGCTAATTAGCCAATCAAAAACACGTATTTCGTCACGTGCGTGAGTTGCGAAACCCTGGTAATAAACGAAAAATCGAATTAATAATTAGGAAATTAGATAATAAACGCTTTAAACAATAAAAAGCGTACATTACAACATTTCTAAATTATAAAAACAGTCAAAACAAAGAAAACTGTATTATTACCACAATTCTAAATTATAAATTCAAAACTCAACACAGAAACCAATTAAGTTAGGTTATATAATAGCACGCCATCTAATTAGGGAATTCTACAACAATAGACTATTGTCAACTGAGAAGTTATTTCATAAACTCGTGGCTCGCGTTTTACCAGGGTTTCCAAACACTTGAGAACAATTGAATTCACTCGACTGTTTACCGCGCGATTTTTATAATTGTTCTCTCGAGTTTGTAAAACACTCAAGACAACAAAAACCACTCGGCCGTACCGGCCTCGTGTTTTCATTGCCTTTCGTGTTTTACAAACTCTCGAGAACAATTATAAAAATCGCTTGGTGAACAGTCTCGTGAATTCAGTTGTTCTCGCGTGTTTGGAAACCCTGGTAAAACACTCGCACTCGTTTATGAAATATTACTTATCAAATTATATTACAATATTTTATATTATATATACAACACTATTTTGCGGAACGCTTCGATAATCCAGTCAGAATCCTTAGAAACAATATAAGCGAGAATTTTTAATTGTTTTGTCTATTTGTTTTATTTTTTTGGTCTAGATAATGATGGGTTTTAACCGGATCATTCATGGTTTGTGTCATTCACCATTTGTGCGTACTTAAAGCATTAAGAATATCCTAACTTCCTTGCAGGTACTTTATTTAACATTATAATATGATCAAGTCGGTTTTCATTCATTACCGCGGTTTATTTAACAATTAGACAACGAGCCCAAGATTTCTATGAGCGAATAGTCAACGAGGCGAAGCCGAGTTGACTATCGCTCATAGAAAACGAGGGCGAGTTGTCTAATTGTTTTAGTATAAATTTACCAACAAAAGTTAAATAGGTTCTCGACCATAACATATTCTTTGAGGCTCTTTAATACATTTTTTAAGTGCCAACAACAAACGTTCAACCGTCATTTCGGACATCTCCTTGGCCCGTACAGTAACTGATGGAAAAGTAAAGTTTTCTTGCATAATTTAGCATGGATTTTCATGTACAATATTGAAACAATATATATCCACTCATTTGATTTGTAAAAGTGACAAAAAGTTGAAAGAAACATTCAATTTAGCATATAGTTTACATCACGAAATCTTGTCAACAGCAAGCGTAATTTTGAAATGTGTTTTGTTTGCAGTTGTTTCGTTTTAAACGAACACAGATAAACAATTTAACGCTCTTACCATTAACAATTTCCATTATAACCATTTTGTAGCCATTTTTGTTTTCTGTAGAACGTATTACTTCGCCTAAATGTTCAATTTCTTCTTTCATTTGCCCACTCCGTTATAATTTCGGCGCCATTGTTGCTTAACAGAACAACCGCTGGCTCTAATGATAATTGTTCGTGCTATACTACGCATTTTGTCATTGGTTATTTTTTTTAAAAGAATGACTTTCATTGGTTTATCCCAGAGGTTTATATCACCAATTATAAACTCCTGCAATAACCAATGAAATTCGAGGATTTGCATTATAAACTCGTAAATTAATACTAATATAAAATATCAACCTCCCAACCTTATATAAACCTCCCCAATAACAATAGAACGTCGTCACAAGCTCTTTTCTTATTGAATTCTTTAGAAAACCTCCCTTGATCATGTTATAGATAACTTAAGCACGTAACCTTCAGTTTATTAGCGATATAAACTTTGGGTTAGGTGCTTAACATGCACATTAATTAAATAATAAGTAACTTCAAATTTGAACGAATTATCCTCCACTATTCAAATCGTGGTCGCCATCTTTGTTTATTTTGTGCGACAAGAGCCTGGATACGAGGTTGAAAAATTCCATCCGTCAAAATCTGCTGTAGAACGTGATGGCTGTTTTCAGTTTATTGGTTTTGATTGGCTCCAAAAATTTGCACTGTATTTTATTTTTTCTGCACTATATTTCCTTAAAGTGCCTATGAAATGAAAATTAAGTTTGTCTTATTTAAAAAAAAGAATTAAAATGATAGAGTAACATATTTTGCAGTTTTTCGTTTCCTTGCTTCGTTCGTGAGGTATTTCAGTTTGTTTGATATGTAAATTTAACTTATAAGATAACTTTACGTCACTCTTTGCATAATGACTTATCGCAAAAGATTATATATCTCTGTTATTGCCAAACAAAAACACTTAAAATTTACAGACTCTGTTGTAGGAGAAACACTCGCACATGGTTCCTAATTCGCCAAGTGCTTTTGTTCAATAATAACAAAGATATAGAACACTTTGCGATAACTCATTATGCAAACTGTGACGTAAAGTTATCTTATAAGTCAAATTTGCATATCAAACAAACTGAAATATCTCAAAAACGAAGCAAGGAAACGAAAATCTACAAAATATGTTATATTGTCATTTTAAGCGTTCTTTCAAACAAGACAAACTTAATTTTCGTTTCATAGGCACTTTAACTGCACTACTCTCAAGCCAATCAATTCAAAATTAAGGAATTTTTTCATGTTATTAGCATTTTTTGCGTTAATTTGTGTGGGGTTTACAAGGGTATTAATCTGACGTGTTTTTGTTTTTTTAAGGCTTTATATTTATATTGATTTTCACAAGCGGTGGCGCGGCAGAAACTCATGTTTTATGTCGATCGTTTTATTTTATTTTTTTCAGAAGTCCTATGTGGAAAAATAAAAAAAGAGTGAAGAAAGAAATTTTTAAGAAACTGTTCAAAAAAAAAATTAGAAAAAAATTGAAGCGTTGCGTTTCAGCTATATATTAAAGTGACATTCGAAACGCAATGAAATAAGTAAAACACTGACTTAGATTAAAGATCCTGGGATTCCTTTTTTGTGTAGTTTTCAAGCGAATAGCGAAACTTTGTGTAAAGTGCACTGATTGTAGACTTTGTAGCTAATGTCTGATTAAGCCAATGTAAATGTCATTAAAGTGAAAACATTAATTTGTTTATCTTAATTGGACTATATCCAACCTCCTCTCATTAAACAGGACTTTTTCTATACATTCGCGCTGTTCTTTAGATTTTTTACTTTAAACTTCACTAACCATCGTTGAATCGCTAGATTCGGTAGACGCTTTGTTAATTATGTACAGCGTAATTCATAAACACATCAATTACAATCAAATCAAATCATACACAAACCAATCAGAATAGAGCTTTTTGGGCTGTAGCCAATCAGGACGACTTCCAAAATCTGGAAGCACTGTGACGAACTTTTAACGACATTTGTATCAGTTTACAATTGGCCTGATTGCTAGTTAAAACTTTGTACCCTGCAGAACCCACGAGGTTGCATATCTAGATATTAGCTTTGCCCTACACGTAAAAATCTCACAGCTTGTCAACAGGATGTGTTCGCAACAGGCTTGTAGCAAGGCTGTTAACAGGTTGTAACAATGCAATTCATTCAAGAAGCTGCTACAATCTTGTTAGCATCAATCTGTTAACAACTTGTTGAGTGCAGAGCGGTAACAGGTTGTTGGAACAACTTGTCATCAGCCTTGTTACAAGTTGTCAACAACCTGTTACAGACATGTTAACAGACTGGGACAGCCAGTGCGAACACATGACGGTGACAGCCTGTTGAACAGCCTTGTAACAACTTGCTTGCAGGTATGTAACAGCTTGTGCGTTTTTACGTGTGTAATAGCGGCGTAATTGTCCTCGCACATTTGACTGGACTAAGCATAGGAATGCCCCCTCTAGTGACTAGTGAGTAGTCAGGGGTGCAACTAGAAAATTTCGAGGGCAGGTTGAACGCAAAAAAAGGGCAAAGTCGTTCAGTATTCTAAACAATTTGGAACAAGGGGGTCCGGGGGTATTCCCCCGGGAAATTTTTGAATTTTGGGTCTCCTGCATTTTGAGGACGCTTTTCTCGTATTTTCGGTTGCGGAAATTTTTATTTTGGTACTACAACAGACGTTTAAATCTTTCTATTTTTAAACAATGAGGCAAAAATGATAATTCCTTTTTTAAGTTTAGAATGACCTGTGAGCATGCGCGTAACATGGCAATCACAAACGTTCCACAGAGAAGTGTATTTTAAATGTACTTTATGAGAAGATAAAAAAAAAGACTGACGATTTTTTCACCATAGTGACTTTAACGGACTTTCGCGGTTATCGAAACTGAAAATTTTCTACATATATATGGTTTTATATATGTATATGGCGTCTATTAAAAAACGTAATTACATATCTTTTATAAAGAAATATTTTACGTGGTGTTTCCACAAAACTTATTTATATTACTTTATCGCCAAATTACACATCTTTTATTTCAAAATATTGGGTTTAGGGCCATATAAAACCATGTATTTATAGAAAATATTCAGTTTCGATAATCGTGAAGGTCCGTTAGCTCAGTCGGCAGAGCGTGGTGCTGATAACGCCAAGGTCGAGAGTTCGAGCCTCTCACGGACCAAGCTTTTTTTCTTTTCTTTCGGAAATCTTTTCTTTCAGACCTAAAAACGCCAAATACGACGTCAATATCAACTTACTGTTGTCTAATATTTTTTTACAACGAAATAACATATTACTTCGAAAATAAACTATATAAATTAAATAAATAATATAAAAATTGAGTAGAACCCAGACCTCTAGAGAAATGGCGGCAAATTATCGCATTCTGATTGGTTAAGTGCAAATTGTAAAATTCAAAATGGCGGTCTATTTTGTATTTTATGCTGGGCAGGTTTTCGCTTTTCCAAGGACTTGTGGTACACTACTACACTATCAATTGAGAATATTATTTAAACATCTTCAAATAGAAACACAGAACACCTAAACTGGAAATTGTTGTTGTCGAGTAATAGAAGAAGACGTTTTTAAAGCTTGAATACGGAGCGAGTTGGAGTCGCATATTTGATTGACGAGGTAATATTTAGTAAAGTTTTATGTTTGTGGGTGTTTCCAGTTGCTTGCAAGAATATGTCTTGTAGAAGAATTAACTGACTAGTTTGAAAGACTATTGTAATAGCAGTTAAACATTCAAATAATCAGAAATAACGACAATGTATAAATCATGACATAATTTTCGGTCATGAATATTTACTATAGTAGCAAGCCTGTTAACAACCAACAAGTTGTGAACAAATTGTTATTTTACCAAGATGATACAAGTTTGTTGTTGCCACTTGTAACAACTTGTTAAGTGCAGGGAGGTGACAATAAGTTGTTGGAACTACTTGTTACAACTTACAAGTCTATTAAGACATTAATTGTTACAAGTTGCCAAACAACTTAATACAGCCTTGTTAACAAACTGGGTAAAACCATAGTCAATCGAGATATTGTCTGGAAACTCAGCTAAAGTCTTTAATTAAAGGCCAGTAGTGGATGTGTGTGACACCCACACTACCATTTAAAGACTTCAGCTGAGTGTGTGTGTGTGGGGAGGTGGAGGTGGATGGAGTGGGGTTGCTGTAATAAACATAATTAGTATGTAACTACACCATTGTGTTCTTGTGGGATTCTGGATGTTCAGCTGTTTTCTTAATGTGACACGAGTCAACACAATGTTGGTATTTCAATCTTAATCAACATGTGGATCAAAAGTTAAGCAATACATAACAAGATGAGTGGGTCAGGCATTCACTCAGGTTACTGGCAAAGTGTGGAGAGGCTCTATACTGTGCAAGAAAAGGTGAGAGTGGCCTGAGGAAGATCAGATCAAAGGCTGAATGTGGTGACTATATTTACAACTAAGACAGTTGTCAGCCTGATATCTCATCACCATACTCATTCCTGATTTCCTGTCTGGTTCAAAACCCAGTTGCAGCAAGTGGTCTCACCAATTTGCAAATTAACATGGCATATCATGAAGATAATACCATTTATTAATGCAAGTGTTTTATTAGAAAATATGCAGTGTCGTATTTTCCATATCCTCACTAGTGAAGATATCGATAACGTCATTAAGAATTTTACCTCTTTTTGCATTGAATCTATACAATAAAAAGAAAATTACATGCTGGCTTGAAGACATGAATTTTATCTTCTCGTGGTAAAAACGATATTTTACTCATTCGCTACACTCATTCGTAAAATATTGTTTTCACCACTCGAAGATAAAATCCATATCTTCGCACCACCGTGTAATATCCTATATATATATATATATATATATATATATATATATATATATATATATATATATATATATATCATTAGAATTACCTTTACCAGGCTGCAATTCAAATTTTGTCGGACAGCCCATTTTGCAAATTATGCTAATTTATTATTAAAAATATTATTACAGTATAATCTATTTAAGAAATAGAAAACATTTTCCGTGTTTCTATAGAGTTATAGAAACACGAGTGGAAGTTTGGGAGAATGAGAAATTGTAGTGGGAACACGAGCCCGCAGGGCGAGTGTTTCCACACTATTTCGAGTTCTTCCAAACTTTCACAAGTGTTTCTATAACTCCATAGGAACACGGGAAAAATGTTTTCTATTTCCTTTATAAAATAACCCGTCAAAATAGATTAAACGTTAGAATTCAAATCCAAATAAAAAGTGTAAATTCTCATTACCCACCACGGATGGCGTATTGGATTGCGTTTGATGGCGTTGTGGATGGCGTATAATGGTGTTTCTGTACAAATTTTAATTAGAATGATGGGGTATTGGATGGCGTAATCTATCCATGTTTTTCATAGTTATAGAAACACGGCTTTTAACCAATCACCGCTTGCGTTTTCAAAATGTTATAGTTTTATAAAACAAAATGTTAAATATTTAAACAATAAATGACTTTACCAACAAACTTTGTAGATCGAAGTAAAATGAAAAGTAACATTTCATAAATTCAAATTGAAAAAATTAAAGCAATACAATAAAACGCAAATATTATATTGAGTTTTTAAGATTAACCATTGTGACCGTCACAGCACGCGGTCATCACTTATTTTGGAAATTTACAAATTAAAACAGAATTATACCACAACATAATACATCAGATCGTTTTTAAGTCAGCTATTCGAAGCAGACTACCGTGATGGCAAACGGTAAACAAGTTAACGCCACATTGGTTGTTGTTGCTGAGGAAACTGCTGGGGCATTGCTTGGACGCCAAACGGCCATTCAGTTGGATTTATTGCGTGTGGGTCCTCAAGTTCAGTGTGTACAGTCACAACACCCCGGAAAAATGCTCCAAGAAAAATACCAAGAAGTATTTCAAGGCGTTGGAAAGTTGGAAAATTATCAAATGCACCTAAACATAAATCCTGAAGTTACACCAGTGGTACAACCAACCAGGCGTATTCCTTTTCATGTGAGGCAACAGATTGACGCAAGGTTGCAATAATTGGAAGAACTTGATATTATTGAGTCAGTGAACGGTCCCACCCCATGGGTATCCCCATTGGTTGTCGTTCCAAAAACTGATGGGCAAGTTCGCATTTGTGTCGATATGCGACAAGCTAATGAGGCGATCGTTCGGGAGCGTCATCCCATTCCTTCCATCGACGAAACCGTCCAAGCTTTGAACGGGGCCAAAATATTTTCAAAAGTAGATCTTAAGTGGGGCTACCACCAAATAGAGCTGCACCCAACCTCGTCCCCAGGGCCATTTGTGGGGGCTGGGCCAAGATGGCGGCCAAAAACAAAATGGCGGGAACAAATGGCCCTGGCACAGGCTGCAAAAAATGAGTCATATTTTGACTCATTTTTGACTCGGCCCAGGCTTCACGAAGTTTATCGCGCCTAGTTCAGGCTCAATTATTTTCTGAATATTTAGTTCAGCTTGACTGACACAAACTGAAAACAATCAATACATCATTTCCAAATACATTGTCGAATTATTAAAATAAATACACTTTTAATAAATATCTGTAAATGCTTATTATTTATCATTTGCTTCACCGTTGTACCAAATTCGCAAGAAACTGGATTGCCGTTGTCTGGCAGGGCCGCCTTGTTTTCGTAAGTTTTCGGTGGATTCAATTCAGCGTTTTGAAAAACATTTAGGCTTCGTTTCGTCGAGAACTCTTGTTTGAAAAAAGCCTGCTTCTTAATGGCCAAACATGTAAATTCTGCCCTGTGGTGTACTTTCCTTTCGCAGCCAAAATACTTTTTGACTTTGTTCACCAAGTCTTTCGTTCGCCCGATTTAGAAAACACACTGAATTGCCGTCCCATGGACTTCGTTGTATGGCAGCCAGGGCACAGAGACGACACGACCCATCATTACATATTCTTCCGACGTTTTCACGGGTGTTTCGCCAGCTTTCCTCACATTTTCATTCACTTCGAAGTTGTTTTTTAACAGCCGGCAATTCTGAATATAATTTGAGCCCAAAAAACAAATGCCCGCGAGTTAGCCTGCCGCCCGCCTTGTTTCCACCAATCAGAATACCTAAAACATCCAAAGTTATCTCGACCAATCAAATGTGGTGATAGCTCAGCCTGTGCCAGGGCCATTTGTTCTTGGCCGCCATCTTGGCCCAGCCCCCACAAATGGCCCTGGGGACGAGGTTGAGCTGCACCCTGACTCCCGTGCCATTACCACCTTTGCAGCACATCGTGGTCTGAAGAGATACAAGCGTCTTATGTTTGGTGTTACAGCAGCCCCTGAGTTATATCAGCATGTAATCCAGCAAGTTCTAGAAGAATATGTTCTGGTGCGCGAAACATCTCTGACGACATAATTGTGTTTGGCAACGATTACGAAGAGCACGACAAGAACCTAGAAGCTGTTCTGGCCAGACTGCGTGAGAGGAAGCTTGCCCTCAACCCAGAGAAGTGTTTATTCCGAGTGACTGAATTGGTATTCTTTGGGTTCCAAATTTCTCCTCAAGGCATTGCACCCGACGAAACGAAAGTGTCAGCCATCCTAGATGCCCCAACACCGACGACAGCATCTGAAGTTCGCAGTTTTTTGGGTCTAGTAAATTACTATGGACGATTCATTCCAAATCTACTTTTGCATGACATTTACTCCTGTTTGCCATTACAACGCCGACAAGGCAAAATTTTGTTCGATAATTGGCTGATTTCACTGGACTGCGGGTGCCCAATACTTTTGTATTACCAAAGGATGGCGGCGGTATATTTAACCACAATGCTTTGCGACCTCAAATCTGCGCAAATTACAACTAAACATTGTTTATCATGCTAAGATGGATTAAGTAAGCAAGAACTTCATTCCTACCAAAGTTGCTCGTTTTAAAACCATATCTTCCGATAATTCTGCAAGAAACAATATTTACTACGCACAAAGGATTGTGGTTAAATGTACAAGTCGCCATCTTTTTAGGTACGGTCAATTGAACGGCGCCATCTTGTTAGGTCTTCCGACGGCGTAAAGTAGCCCGAAGTGTTGACGACTGACTCCGATAACTCTTTTGAAGCAATGGAGAATGACAACTGACAACATACTGTATGGGTTACTTTAAAGTCTTTATGGAGTGAAAATATGTTTAATAATGGCTTAAAACAGAGAAGCATGACAAAAGTATTCACCTCTCTATTGTTGATTTGGCTGTTGCACTGTCTTTCGTTTTTAAATCATCGATCAAAACAAACTCATCATCCAGTCCTTCTCCACCCCAATGCTTTGAGAAAGACGTTTACACAGAAATTTAATTCTTTTATAAAGTAAAAAGTTCAAAGATATTGAAATACATGTAAATTATGGCGTGAAACAAAGGTTTCGTGGAAAATTCCAAGCTTTTTTCTTTGCCGTCTTTGTTGTCGAAAGCAAGCTCAAACCGGACAATTAATTAAACATCTTCCCGAACACGAAGAAACTCAAGAAACATACAAATACAACATAAAACTATTCAGAATTATCCTTTAAAAAGAATCCTGTAACTGGCAACTGACGATTAATACTTAATTATTAGTAAATAAGAACTAATAATTAATACTTGACAAGAATTAATGATTAATAAGTAATACTTATAAAATAATAATTAACACAACCTAAATAATTAATATGGCCTTTTCTTTTTGCTTGGGAGCGCAGTAATTGGCGATCGCTGTTGCGGCAACCCTGCCACATTATTTTATATTTTACGTTGTAACTTAACTTTCACTGTGAGTAATTAAGTACCTTTTTTTAAATTTTAATCAGTAATTACTACTCTTGTTGAACCTTGAGGCAAAACTTAATAAATAAATGACCGGTGGACCGCAATGAGTATACTACAAAGTCAGTCAGTCACTTTCAAAATCTACCAACAATGTGCAAGAACACCTTGATCAAATGGCAAAGCTGTTCAGCTTTTTGTCCAACTCCAAAAGCAAAAGGAGCAAAGAACTTACAACATGCCTCACGGCCTCAGTCACACGGCTAACAACTTACCGGAAGTATGAATGGTAGCGGAAGTAAAAGATGCAAAATCGTGACACCCCAAAAAAATAAATAAACGTGGACACTTGGTGTTACCACAAATTTTCGCAATTTTTTTATTACAATTTCTCACCATGGGAACAACGCAATACTAGGTCTAAATTGACTATGTGATCTCAGTTAGCTAGGCCAGACAGTCACCTTGGAGGTTAGAAAAGTCATTAATATGCATGATCTGCCCTTCGCACAGAGGGAGTTCATTTTACTACATTCTAATCTTTCAGTCGTCATTGCTTTATTAACAGTTGCTAACATTTTGACGCCTGTTGGTTCACACAGTCTGGGATACCTTTAAAGTGCACATGAAACGAAAATTAAGTTTGTCTTATTTGAAAGAACACTTTAAATTATAGAGTAACAACTTTTGAAGAGTTTCGTTTCCTTGCTTCCTTCTTGATGTTTGTTTGATATACATTAAATTAAAGATTTTGACGTCATGCGTGCATAATGACTAATTGACGTATTGAAAAAGTTCTATATCTTTGCTATTATCAAATATAACATTGGAAAATCTACATGTTTAGTGTTCTGGGCGAAACACGCGCACATGCTTCCTTCGAATTATTTCGGTTTGATAATAGCAAAGGTATATAACTTTTCTCAGTAAGGCCAAATAAATACCTGGGTTTCCGGTTTCCCGACCCTGCCTAGTTTTTTTGCTAGCAAAATGCCGACCCTAATCTTTTTATTGAATTTTTAAGGAGCATGGGCCCAAGTTGCAGCATGATTTGCATCTTGGGATAGCAAGCGTGGCGTCAGAACCTAGCAATGTGCTCAAAATTAGCTTTAATAGATGTGCTAGCGTAATTGCCATTTGGTGTTGGAAAGAATATTATTGTTATTCCTAGGCACTAAATTAAAGAAAAAGTAAAAAAAAAAGTAAATCCGACCTACCCTACCTAAGTTTTTGTGAAGAGAAATAGGAAACCCAGGTATTTATTTTTGGCCTAACTCATTATGCACACATGTGACGTCAAAATGTTTAATTTACATATCAAACACACTTAAATATCTCAAGAACGAAGCAAGGAAACGAAAAACTTCAAAAGATGTTACTCTATCATTTTAAGTGTTCTTTCAAATAAGACCGAGTTAATTTTCGTTTCAGGGCACTTTAAGATTTAGCTTTAAGCTTCTTTTATCAGTAACTATTTAAAAAAAATCCAAACAACGGCTAACGCCAAGCTGCTCGAATATTTTAGCTAAGATAGCAGCAAGTTGGTCTTTTCAGTTAGCTTAAACTCCCCTCAGCTTGCTTTTTCAGAAGCCACTTCAGTTCCCAAAGCCTCGACTTCGCCATTCTTTTCGACAGTACCCGAACGATCAACGGGATTTTCCGAGTCACCTTCGGTCGATGTTTTAGCCACGGTCTGCTGAGCTGACTGTATTTTCTCTGCTTCTCCGCTGTCGGGATGTTTTGCCTCTTCAACTGAAGTGTTTCCGTTTTTCTCTTCACTAGCCTCCGGCGTGACATTGTCGGAACCTGCTTCGCTTCCATACGTCTTTTGTGCTTCTTCTTCCGCTCTTGTGAAAACATCTTTGCCATCTGCAAGGCCTTCGCCTTGAGAACGGGCAGTCTTTTCGGCATCCCTTGCAGCAAACTTGTCGAACATGTTGGCTAAAATTACAAATAAAAACAACTTGAGGATGCTATACAAAGCCGAAAGATGTTTTCGACACGAAAGAGTAACGCAGGTACTGCGGATTACGTGTAATCATCCGAATCTTTGAACTTCCTATAAAAGTTTGAAAATCAAGTTTGTCTTACTTGAAAGAACACTTAAAATGACAGAGTAACACCTTTTGCAGTTTTTCGTTTCCTTGCTTCGTTGTTGAGATATCAGGTTGTTTTAGAGCTGCTCCCAATTAATCGATTAATCGATTATTTTTTCGTTTTTTTCCACAATCGATTATACTTAACAATAATCGGATCATCTATAACAACCCTGCACAGCATGATGCCGGAATGATTTAATCTTGTTTTGTTAAACAGATAAGTAATGACTGATTACGAACATGCCCTAATTAAACCAATTATTCATAAACTGATTATAACCAATAACCAATAGTATCGCAGTATCATTTAGGAGTGTCCAGTGTAAACTAAACATCGTCTCTTCAGAATATTTGCTATAGATTGATCAGGCGGAAGCGTAATCTATTGATGATTATAAGAGCCCAGCATAAAACACGACGCAGTGGCATTTTATGTCTCTTGTGTGAACTGTGAGCGCGAGAAAGTGCGCAATCTATAACCGTGATTAAACAGTGATTTAAAACGTGAATAGTGACTGAATTATTGGGCGACAACAAGGGAGGCAATCCCCAACAAATTTAGTAAAAACTTTATAAAAGCACCCCTTTCCTTTGAATGGACAAACCACCATGGACATGTCGTATTTAATTCATGACATATTTAATCAATGGGTCATTCCAGAAAAGATCCACACCTCCCACACAGAGGAAATTTGTGCCATCCGGGGAGGGGGTACTTCTGATAATAGTAAAATGTACTAGGACGTCCGAAGGGGGAGGGGGTCAACTTCACATTTCCTCCGTGGGGGAGGTGTGGATGTTTTCTGGAATGACCCAATACGATTAATCGATATTAATCGATTGTTGACAACGATTAATATCGATTACGAAAATGAACCGATGTGAGCAGCTCTAGGTTGTTTGATATGCAAATTAAACATTTTCACGTCACATGTGCATAATAAGTTATCGGAGAAGGCTACGTATCTTTGTTATTATCAAACATAATTATCTAAAAATCTACATTTTTGGTGTTGTGCCGGGAGAAACACACCTACACGCTTCCTTTGAATTAATTTGGTTTAATAATAGCTTTGATAATCTCCGATAACTCATTCTACACATGTGACGTCAAAATGTTTGCATGTTAAACAACCTGAAATATTTCCAAAATGAAACGAGGGAACGAAAAACTGCAAAATATATTACGTTGTCATATTGTCTTTAAAAAAACCCAGACTTCATAAATTTTCGCTTCATAGGATTTTAAAGTGGTTCTCTGATGAAAATATTGTTGGCAATGTTTTTGCATAATCCTAAAGATGTTATGGTACAATCATTTTCAAAAGTCTTGGGACATTTGCGTCATTTTTCGGTTTTCCAACTCCCGACCCGCTGTTCAATGTTGTATACCATGTTTACGTTAAATTTTACCGGAATTAGTTAGTTTCAGAAATTGCAGCTTGATGTTAGTAATAATTGTTAGTTGTTTGCTGTACAAGCTGTGTTTGTTAGTAATACTCAGAAAAACTCTGAGCTCTGAGCGGGACTCGATCCCACAACCTTCTGAATGCTAGCCAGACGCTCTAACCATTGAGCCACTAGAACTCACATCTGAGTTCTAGTGGCTCAATGGTTAGAGCGTCTGGCTAGCATTCAGAAGGTTGTGGGATCGAGTCCCGCTCAGAGCTCAGAGTTTTTCTGAGTATTACTAACTAACACAGCTTGTACAGCAAACAACTAACAATTATTTACCGGAATTGTTAACCTGCTTCATTAGACAACATTGTAAAGGGAGAGGCAGGGAGGGATTGTGTGCATATCGCAAAATAGACGATGTTAAACGAATATATTTAGAAAAGCTCAAGTGTCCCAACTACTTTTGAAATTGATTGTAGTTGGTAATCGTGCAAACTTCGCACGTAAAATACAATTTTGTTTTGGGGAATTTCGAAATGAAACTTAGGTTTATGCAGAAACATTACCGACAATTTACCGATATTTCTGATCTCTGTCCTGATTATGTTAGTCAGAGAACTGCATGCCTATGCACTTCGAACAAAGAACGACCTATGCATGCCCTTCGTATCAACTGAAAAATCTAAGAATTCTTTCTTTATTCTACTGTTAAATTGTGGAACACTCTTCCTGATTCACTGCGCAATTGTGATACTGTTGTTTCTTTCAAAAACGCCTTGTTGCGTAATATATTTTATATACCTCCTGTTAGTAAATTCTATAATCTTGGCGATCGTTATTTATCTGTTTTACATACAAGATTAAGACTAAAGAATTGTGGTTTAAATTACTATCTTTATTTAATGAATTGTATTCAATCACCTTCTTGTGTTTGTGGTTCACCTAGAGAAGATGTCGTACACTTTTTAATGGTATGCCCTTGTTTTGCTGCTCTACGCGCGTCTATGCTTGCCTCCGTTGTGCTGAATGCTGGTAATAATTGGCTAACACTTAGTTTATCTGAAAAAGTGGATGTATTACTTAATGGTTCAGTAGATTTAAAATTTGATGCTAATGTTGCTATTTTTACTGCTGTAAGGTTATTTATTAAACACTCTGGACGTTTTAGTAATAATGGTTCTTAGATTGGAAGCAATCTGGTGTATTTTTGTATATTATTGAACGGTGGGGTTTTTTTGTGATTTTATTTTCTTTCGTTTTTGTTTGTGTGTAATTGTCTTGTTAAACTATATACCTTTCCTTAGTAGTCAATGTCATTATGTAGTAATTTTAATTTACGTAAGCCCCCACGATGAGCTTTTTTAGCTCTTGGGGCAAATGTAAAGTTTCAAATATTGTTTATATAAAAAAAAATATTTTCATCAGAAAACCACTTTAGTATTTCAAAAAATAAAGCGCAATGCAACTTACCGTAGACTTTCACTTCTTTTTTCCTGTACTCGTCAAGACTTTTCTTAGCGACCAAATAATAAGAACGAGCATCTTTATTCTTCGGATCAAGCTTTAAGATTGTTTGAAATACTGCCAAAGACTCGTCCAAATAATGCAAGGAAAGTTGAGCCTTTACGGAAAAAAAATATAAAATAATAGTGTCATAAAATAATAACCAGCGAGCCAAAGTAGCAATCGAAATATAGTAAGGTTAGATATACTGCCGAAACAGAGAACGTAGGAGTCTAACGTTTCGAGCGAAGGCCCTTCGTCAGAGAGAAACGTAAAGAGTGTAAACAAACAACGAGCTTATATAGGGAAGGTAATCATGTGACCAAAAATAAGCCAATAACAAACTGATAATGAGATGCGAAAATGACAATAACAAACTGATAATGAGATGCGAAAAGTTAGCCAATCAAATCAAAATAATAACAAATCGATAATGAGATGCGAAAGACATTTGCTATTCATACCGTCGATGAGCAAGGAGGAGGGGGTGTAAAAAGAATGAGCGAGAGTAAAAATAAATAAATATATAAAGTGAAAACGCTGTTTGTGTCCGCCCTTGCTGAACAGAAACAATGTCTTCAGAGGTGTTAAATTGTTGGTGTCAATAGTTAAAAATCTAAACACGAATATTTTGGTTGCCAAACTTAACAGTCTAAGATAATTGTTAAAAAATGTCATTAATAATTCATAAGCTAATTAGCCAATCAAATAAAAATATTTGATCATGTGCATGAGTTTTGAAACCCGTTAAAGGTCATGCGAACTGAATTTATAATTAAGAAATCAGATAATAAACGGCACAAACAAAAGACCGTTTATTACCACATTTCTTAATTATTAATTCAATGTGAGACTGTTGGGTAATAATATACATCATTGTCTAATCTAATTATATGCACCAAGTGTGAAGTGCCTGGCGAATTCTATCACAATAGACGATTGAGAAGCTATTTCATAAACTCGTGTTTTACCAGGGGGTTACAAACACTCGAGAACAGCAAAAATCCATCGGCCTATTACCTCGTATATAATTTTCAATGTTCTCTCGTGTTTGTAAAACATTCGAAAACAATAAAAATCACTTGACTTGCAGCCTCGTGATTTTCATTATTCTCTCATGCTTTACAAACACTCAAGAACGATGAAAATTACTCAGTTAACAGCCTCGTGATTTTCATTGTCCTCTCGTGTTTGTAACCCCTGGTAAAACACTCCCACTCGTTTATGAAATATTACATCAAAACTCTTATCATTTATAGACCTGGAGCGAGGGGAATTCGATGAAATATTACCCCGAGGTATGATATATCATCCCGAGGGGTAATATTTCATCGAATTCCCCGAGCGAAAGGTCTATAAATGATATATTATATCGAAACATATTAACCTTTCCAAATAAAGCTTAAATAATGTTAATAAAGTTCGCTTAGCTTAACTTTTGTCCGCTTTTCATTGTCTGTTCCCATTCTGTTGTCGTCTCAAGGCTTCTGGATGCATTGTTTGTTGCTTTCTTTGTATTTCCTGAATCCTTATTTTCTTGTAACCTAACAATCTTCTTGTCAACATCTGAATGTTCAGGCGAAACGTTTTCTTGTCTCGCAAAACTCCGCCATTGTTGACAGCTTCGTGAATCGTGCGAGGCATTCACGCGTGGTACACGAACTCGAATACCCCGGCCACAGCGGGGTATTCGACTCGAATACCCCACCACAGCGGGGTATTCGAGGTTATACCCCGCTGTGGCGGTAAATTAACTGGTCACGTGGTACAAATCAAGCTCTCTGACTGGACAATTTACAGTTGAGATATAATATTAATACTAATAGTCAGAATACTGGTTTAGCGCCTACATGAAACTCTTATACTCACCCTTGCTTTTCTGTATAGAGCTTTGATATTATTTTCATCACGATCTAATGCCTACAAAAAATAAACGAAAGCAATTTAGACGTTATTTACCAAACATACAGTAGTCGGGAAAATGTTAACCTTATATATAAAATACTGTTTAATAAACGAGCAGGAGTGTTTTATCAGATATAAAGACACGAGGCGAAGCCGAGTGTTTTTATATCTGATAAAACATGAACTGCGAGTTTATTGAATGGCTTCAAAAACGAACCACTTGGTAAGTTCATTGGCGTAGTAAGTTTGAAAAATAACCTTGTCTAAGCCGAGAAAATCAAAGCTAAAGTTTATGTAAATCAGGAGGTATCTTTATCACATATAAAGACACGATACGGTTATGATTTTCTTTTGTGTTTTCCTCATGAATTATTAATGCCTTTTTGAAGGCTGAATAGCAAACGAGAAAATTGAAAAAGTATCGAGTGCTGCGCAGGCAGTGTTTTGGATAGAACGAAGTAAAAAGAAGTTAAACTGCCCATAATTATTAGGTGCTACTCCGAGTGACGAACCATACGGGGGTAACTAGAGAAAAACACTACTGGACCGAGGCTGGGATTCGAACCACTGATCTCTAAATAAACTGGATAGGCCATTCCCTATGGCCAGCAGTCAAACATTTCGTGGCAGTCGCCGCCATCTTACGTAGTGGAACATACGACGCATTGCGGCCTTAGAACTTGTTCCCAATCCTAAAGTTGACTGCCATAAGCAATCTTGACGTCATGCAGCACGGTCAGATTAACCGGGGGAGGAATAAGTAAGTACACTGTGCTGGGGGAGTCGGAAAAGCCGTAAAGCAAACAACAGATGCTGGTTCGTTTAGTTTTCACTGTTTAACAACAAATGCAGCCAAAAGATGGCAAGGATACACAACACGAAATATTGTTAAGGCATTAAAATTACTATAAAAGGTACAATTTAAGACTTGGAATTGAATTCTTCGTAGATTTTATAGTCTGTTTTTCAGTTTATATTATCGTGAAGTTTCTTCGTTGTCGGCACTGAAGAAAAACAACGAAATTTAAAGGTTTTACAGTTCAGTAATAGAAATACAAGAAATTAGCGTCTTAAACCTTATTGAGTACTTCTTGTGTCTTTACATTCGTTTAAATTTTCTTAAAATAACTCTTTTTGTCTGTTTTCAATCTACGAAAGCTAGCGCTATGAACTTTAGCGGCAGCCATCTTGGGTAGTGGTCACGTCATCATACATCTGGCACGCAAAATCCGGCCCAATGGCCCATCCAGTTGTATTTATACAATAATTTGAATAGTACGTGCGTTTTTATTGGTCGATAGCCATGATCTATAAAAGGGCAGATGCACAGATTACGTCACTGACGTTGTCTGATTTCTCTAAACCAATCACGGATCTCACTGCAACATCATGAGCCAATGACGTGCTTCGTTTGTATAGATCATGGATCACGTCAGATGAAGTGATTTATCTTTTTCAATGCCCCAGAACTTCGCCGGGAAAATTTAATAAGTCCGTTGAAACATAACTTTTCTATTTTTAATTGTATAAAACAAATAGATTCCATTTTTTTGTTGTCTGTTCAGTTATAGATGCACAGAAGACGTCACAACGTGGTAAGAACATCAGTGCGTCTCGTGGGCCACTTTTTTGTTCTTACCACGTTGTGACGTCATCTGTGCATCTATAACTGAACAGACAACGGCAAAATGGAATCTATTTGTTAAATAGAGATCAGTGATCTTGGGTAGTGGTCACGTCATCATACAACTGGCACGCAAAATCCGGCCTCATGCCCCGTCCAGTTTATTTAGAGATCAGCGATTCGAACCCACAACCTTCGGTTTACTAGTCGAATGGTTCACAAGTTCGAATCCCAGTCGCACTTATAATACCATTATTAATGGTCTTTATTAATGAGAATACATCAAACGTGTATTTTTACAATCAAATTTCTCCTAAGGATTTTTCAACGTGGCCGTGTCGAGTCATATCAAAGGCGCTTTAAGCAGCCGCCAACGACACAGTTCAGACCATGGATCCCAGCTAAGCCCTACAGAGGGAGGAAAACCGGAGAACCCGGCGAAAAAAACTCGGAGCTCCTGAGTTCGCTGTCCTATGCACAATAATATAGGGACCTTAAGATGCTACGGCGACGACGGCGCTTAAAAAGCAACATAAATTCTATAACTGAAAAACGTCACGGTTAACTAACTATTATCTTT
Source organism: Corallium rubrum (assembly GCA_964035015.1). Taxonomy (NCBI): domain Eukaryota; kingdom Metazoa; phylum Cnidaria; class Anthozoa; order Scleralcyonacea; family Coralliidae; genus Corallium; species Corallium rubrum. Next base: position 5,923,508 of record OZ036001.1, read on the forward strand.
GATATTTAAAGTTAGTTTAATGATTTTTAAAACGTCCCCGTACTGCTAAAATGATTGAAGTGTCTGTATTGAAGTCAATCGCTAGCAACGGTTCTCATCTTTTGACCGTTGACGTCGTCCTGAAGACGTGGAAATGCTCTACGTGGCGTTGTATAAAGAACAAGGACGGTGTTGAGATTACTCTTGGGATTACAAATTATTCATTCACTTTGTTTCACAACTAGAATTCTTTTATTTGGAGGACGCCATCGTTGAAGTTGCCGTCGTACATCTTAAGGTCCCTAATTATTCCAACTACCGAGAATAGCTTTGATAACGAAATACTGACATTTCGAGCGGAGTTTTCATCAGAGCAAAATGAGAAAATTATACTCCCGGTATAATGTTACCTTGTTACAGCTTACAATACACTCGTGGTATTTGCCAAGTTTTAAATAACAAATTGCCATGTTCAAATGACCAGCAAGGATCATGGGAGCGTATTCATTCATCCATTTTTCGTCTGTCAAAGTTTCCACCAATGAAACCAACCTGGTGAACTTGCTGAGCGCCAAAGAATACTTGTTTTGCTATATGGGGAAAACAGATTAGAATTAAATAAATTTGTAAGAGTTAAAGCGGACTGTTTCTTGATTATCATGTGGCTTGACTTATCACTTGTTTACAACTTATTTTAAAGTCAAAATGGAAATACGTTCCCACTTCTGTAGTTTGTTGCGTATTACTGTATTTCTGTAGCCGCTACCGAAACCTGAGAAACTTTTTTGTCGAAAATACAATACAATACAATACTTTATTTAACGTGGTCACTACACTTAGCTAAAAACTAGCTAATTTTCAGGTAGGCCACAAATTAATTTACAAATATATACATACATTTTAAAATAGACAATAAAAAAAAATTAAAAAAAATAAAAAAACATAAAAGTAAAATATAATAAATTATTTTACTAAATTAAAGTTGACAGATCAATTTTTTGAATACTGTTTTTAAATTCGTTAAAACTTGTGATTGTTTTTAATGTGTTTGGGAGAGCGTTCCATAATTTGGCAGCTACGTATCTCCACGATTTCAGACCATAAGTTGTCGAATTAGCTTTAGGGATACTTAATATGTCTTTTCCCCTAAGATTGTATGTCAAAGTTTTTAGATTCAATAAATCACTTATACAATTTGGTACAGTGTTTGTATGTATTGATTTAAAGACAGTGCATATAATTTTCTGGAACCTTTGGTTTAACAATGTTGTTTGACCAAATTTATCCGCTTGTAGATAAATAGTATAATTTAGCTTTAAGTGGCATTTAATCATAATACAATGGATGTTTATCCCAAATCGATACGAACAGATGAATATACATCTCAAACTCATTAATAATTCATGAGGAAAAACAAAGAAAATCAGTACCGTGTTGGTGGTTTGGATATCGGAGGAAGAAATTACATAAATTAAGCAAACTTTTACCCCGATTTTCTCTTAAAATACTGATTTGTTTGAGATGCTATATCGTACAAGAGGAGGAGTGTTTCATCAGGATATCAACAAACGTCTCGGTGTTTGGATATCGTGTATGATATATTACATCAAGAATTGGCGACTTTTATTGCTAGACATTTCTCTCGCGCTTCAGTAGCGGCTACAGAAATACAGTAATACACAACCAACCACAGAGGCGGAAGTGGAAAGGTATTTCCATGTTGACTGTAATACGTCTAATGGCATACGTTGATTGTTGCTGAATGGTCCAAAAAATGTCATTTAGACTGAGGGGCCATTTACATGAATCAATCCGGATTGAGTTTCAATCTGGATTGAAATGCGAAGTCAATCCGTGCTTACATGGGAATTGGGTTTCTGGATTGAAATCCGCGCGAAATCTGAAATTTATAAATGTTATAGAAAACATGCATACGTTGTTCGTCCTAGTCTTCCCGGTCACATTTTCATTCCGGAATGATTTTTTTTTTTATTTCGCACTACTTTAACATGATTCCGGAACGAAATTTCAATGGTGAATGAGATTTCAATCCGGAATGAGAACCGGATTGATTGAACCACGATTGAACTCAATCCCGGAATGAGTTAATTCTCAACTCAGATTCATGTACATGTAAACAGATAAAGGGATTTGATCAGAAGTGGAATGAGTTCAATCTCGATTAAAACTCATTCCGGTTCATGTAAACAGTAGTGCTGTGCAAACTCCAGTTTTCAGCTCCGGCTCCGGCTGCTTTACAGCTCAAATATCCGGCTCCGGCTTCTTTGGTAAGTTGGTTCATAACTGGGGATAAAGTCCAACCAGATATTATCTGGCTCAACTTTGTCCCCAGGTTTTTTCCCGGTGAAAGCCGAAAGTGAGAACGGTGAACAAGAAAGATATGAGAGAGCTAGACGCGTCAAAGCAGGCCATTCGTTTTTGTGGCGATACTAATAATCCAATAAATCCTGAGCATTAACTTTGCCGTCTTGGGATCTGACTGGTATCACTGGTGTTAAGGTGCCTGGTTGCCGTTCAACAGCTCCACTTGCACTCCTCATGCGCTCACTCACAACATCTGTCAGTGTTGTCCGCAGTGACCCTTTATGTGGTTTATGAGCTGCATTTCTTAACATTCTGAATTTCCAGCCGGAGTTCCGCAGAGCTCCGACCTCCGGCGCACAGCACTAGTAAAAAGTCCCTGAAGATGAGCAAAAAGACAAGTCTGTAGAAAGCTTTACTTTAAAGTATTCTGTGCCTTTGGCCTTAACCAGCTTGGCACTTTCCATTCTTTCTTCCGACGTTAAATCATACGGGGCTTTCATCTACAATATACAAAGAAATAAGATAAAATACGGGCCTCAATGATCACGCGACTCATACAAAAACCTTAACATTAACCAATAAGAAGCCTGGGAACGAATTGGTAATATGTTATGTGATTGGTTACTCGTTCATATTATATTATACTCGACTGTGGGCCACTTTTTTGCTCTCTCCTCCGCAGAGGTTCTTTCGGAGATCGGATATTTCGGGGATCGTCGGAGATGCGTCGAAATCGTCAGCTGGACATAAGGAGTGCGGGCGCCCGCACCACCGACGACCCCCGAAACCTCCAATCATAGATAATGGAAGGGGAACTGGATAGGAAACTTACGAAACCGGAAACGATGTTTGCACAACTTGCTATGGTAATTATACACTTACAAGCAGCTAATGCACACAACGAGTGATCCCACATGGCCAGGATCAACCATTGCTGATTACAGCTTAAGTCAGTAGTGTCTGATTTTAGCCATGTGGGACCACCCATTAGGTGCATTAGCCCCTTATAAGTGTATAATTACTATAGCAAGTTGTGCAAACATCCTGTCCGGTTTCGTAAGTTTCCTATCCAGTTCCCCTTCCATTATCTATGCTCCAACCTCCGAAATTTAACCTCTGACCTCGAGACTTTTTTCTTCTTACCACGTTGTGACGTCATCTGTGCATCTATAACTGAACAGACAACGGCAAAATGGAACGTGTTTGTTAAACAAATTTCGTTGTACCTGTTCAAATGATTTAAGGTGCACCTCATACTCCACGGGTGCATTGGCAGCGATTTCCCACTCGGCTCGTCCTGTGTGTCCAAAGGCGTATGACGCATCAGCACTTATTATTGAAATTTCGCCTTTTTTCATTGTCTTCAAACCAGCCTCAATAGCAGGAATGACATCGTAATCACCACCTGTAATAATAACAACAACAACCAATAAGACATTGTTTATTTATTTGGTTTGTTTAATTCTTTATTTGATTGTTTGTTTGTTTGTTTGTTTGTTTGTTTACTTATTTATTTGTTTGTTTGTTTGTTTGTTTGTTTGTTTGTTTGTTTGTTTGTTTGTTTATTTATTTATTTATTTGTTTCTTTATTTATTTATTTGTTTACGTCTTTGTTTATTTGTTTGTTTATTTGTTTGTTTGTTTGTTTGTTTGTTTGTTTGTTTGTTTGTTTATTTATTTATTTATTGATTTGTTTATTTCTTTATTTATTTATTTATTTAGTTGTTTGTTTGTTTGTTTGTTTATTTATTTCTTTGTTTATTTCTTTGTTCATTTCTTTGTTTATTTCTTTGTTTATTTGTTTGTTTGTTTGTTTGTTTGTTTGTTTGTTTGTTTGTTTGTTTGTTTGTTTGTTTGTTTGTTTGTTTGTTTGTTTGTTTGTTTGTTTGTTTGTTTGTTTGTTTATTTATTTATTTATTTGTTTATTTCTTTGTTTATTTCTTTGTTTATTTCTTTGTTTGTTTGTTTGTTTGTTTGTTTGTTTGTTTGTTTATTTATTTATTTCTTTGTTTATTTATTTATCTGTTTATTTCTTCGTTTATTTGTTTGTTTGTTTGTTTGTTTGTTTGTTTATTTCTTTGTTTGTTTGTTTATTTGTTTGTTTTTTGTTTATTTATTTATTTGCTTGTTTGTTTGTTTGTTTGTTTGTTTGTTTATTTGTTTGTTTATTTGTTTATTTATTTGTTTATTTATTCGTTTATTTGTTTGTTTGTTTGTTTATTTATTTGTTTACGTCTTTGTTTATTTGTTTATTTGTTTGTTTGTTTGTTTGTTTGTTTGTTTGTTTGTTTATTTATTTGTTTATTTATTGATTTGTTTATTTCTTTGTTTATTTAGTGTTGTTTGTTTGTTTGTTTGTTTGTTTGTTTGTTTGTTTGTTTGTTTGTTTGTTTGTTTATTTATTTCTTTGTTTATTTCTTTGTTTGTTTGTTTGTTTGTTTGTTTGTTTGTTTGTTTGTTTATTTATTTCTTTGTTTGTTTGTTTGTTTGTTTGTTTGTTTGTTTGTTTGTTTGTTTGTTTGTTTGTTTATTTATTTATTTGTTTATTTCTTTGTTTATTTGTTTGTTTGTTTGTTTGTTTGTTTGTTTATTTATTTCTTTGTTTATTTCTTCGTTTGTTTGTTTGTTTGTTTGTTTATTTCTTTGTTTCTTTGTTTGTTTGTTTACTTATTTATTTATTTGACTTTTTTTTGTTTCTTTATTTATTAGTTTGTTTGTTCATTCATTTATTTGATTGATTGTTTGTCTTTCCAGCTGTCTATCAAGATTGTGAAATTATGTCAGCCAAGCATACTGTAAGTTTCCTACCTTCCCCAATGCTGAATTGCAGATCACGTTCATCAAAAACTCTGTCACCATCTCTCCCAATTATATGAACTAAAACGAGATAGCAGTGAGACAAGAAAAGTATTCTGCATGTAAATAAAATATTATCCAAATTGTGCTTACCATCAACAGTGGCTCCTTCCTTAACAAGCTCCTTTCCATATTTGCCTTTTTTCTTAATTTTTTTAGACACTAGTGAATCATACGTCACCAATTCATTATTCCAATAAACCAGTTCAATTTCAAAAACTAGTGTTGCATTTTCAGGAATTGTAGGTGGTTTGCCTGCTTTTCCATATGCATATTCAGCTTTGATAGTTAGGCTGCAGATCTCTCCTTTTTTCATGGTCTCCACACCAAATTCCCACCCTGGAATGACTTGCCCTACAATAACACACTTAAATAATTATAAAACCCATTTCTGCCTGATCGGGCTGAACATAATGTTCACTTGTTCATTCGATCACTCGCTTTCTCACTCACTAAATCACTCACTCGCATTCACTCACTAGAGCTCACTAAATCACTCACTCGCTAAATTACTCACTCACCCACTCGCATTCACGCATTCACTTGCTTGCTCAATGCTCACTCACTCATTGTTCATTTGTTGACTTATTTTTTTTCATTCACTTCTTCTTTCCATATTTGAACTTCATTTCATTTTTATTTTTTATTTTTTCATTCACTTCTTCCTACCCTATTTGGAACTTTTCCTTCCATATTTGATTTTTTCTAGACTTTTCTAGAATTTTTTCTAAATTTATTTGGGTGGGACCTTTCCCCTTTGGATCTTATTATTGTATTTTTATACTATCTTTCATCATCTTGTTATGTAATACTTATTGTTGTTTTGCCTGTATTGCCTGTAGAAGCTCCCTCTGTCCTACAATAAATAGAACATAATGTTCATTCATTCGCTCGCTTTCTCACTCACTCGCATTCACTCACTCACATTCACTCACTCACATTCATTCTCACTAAATCACTCACTCACACTCACTCACTCTCATTAAATCACTCACATTCACTCACTCTCATTAAATCACTCACTCACTCACATTCACTCACTCTCATTAAATCACTCACTCACTCACATTCACTCACTCTCATTAAATCACTCACTCACATTCACTCACTCTCATTAAATCACTCACTCACTCACTCACTCACATTCACTCACTCTCATTAAATCACTCACACACTTGCATTCACTCACTCTCATTAAATCACTCACTCACATTCACTCACTCTCATTAAATCACTCACTCACTCACATTCACTCACTCTCATTAAATCACTCACTCACAATCACTCACTCTCATTAAATCACTCACTCACTCACATTCACTCACTCTCATTAAATCACTCACTCACTCACATTCACTCACTCTCATTAAATCACTCACACACTCGCATTCACTCTCACTAAATCACTCACTCGCATTCACTCACTCTCATTAAATCACTCACACACTCGCATTCATTCACTCTCACTAAATCACTCACTCGCATTCACTCACTGTCATTCACATTCACTCTCACTAAATCACTCACTCACTAAATTACTCAATCACCCACCCACTCACTCATTCACTCACTCACACATTGTTCATTCGTTGATTATTTTGTCATTCACTTCTTCCTTCCATATTGAATTTTTTCTAGACTTTTTAAATGTATTTGTGTGGGTGCCTTGCATGGGCCTTCAGAGTACCATTCACACCTTTCCCCTTTTGGATCTTATTATACATGTATTTATATACTAACTTTTGTCATCTTGATACATGTATGTAATACTATTAATGTTCTATTGTTTTAATGTTACAGTCAAAATGAAAATACCTTCCCACTTCCACTTCTGTAGTTGGTGAAGAGTGAGGAAAGTCTAGTGATAAGTTGCCAATTCTTGATGTACATTTGTTGGTATCGATTTGCGATAAACCTCTATTGTATTATGAATAAATGCCATTTAAAGCTAAATTATACTATTTATGTACAGTTTTCAACAAAAAATATTTTCAGGCTTCGGTAGCGGCTACAGAAATACAGCAATACACAACGAACTGCAGAAGAAGAAGTGGGAAGGTATTTCCATTTTGACTGCAAGTACAAATGATCCAACGTTATTTGTAATATAGCTTTGATATAGCAACATTTTTGATTGGCTGTCGTGTGTGCTCCATAACTCGATGGAGCACGGCAAAAAAGTGCGGGGGAAAAATTTCAAAACAAAACTGAGTTTTAAATTGACTTTTTATAGCCTTTTATATTATCAAAATACTGAGTCATTTAATTTTATTGAGTAATAAAGAACAATGACCCAGAAGACATAAACTGGGTCTGGGTAACTGAGTTTAAACTGTCCTTTTGATTGGATTTTAGTGAACAAAAAAGACTTGGCTATGAAAGTAGAAAAACATAACAACCAAAACAATTCACCAGCTTGTGAAAGGATTTAATGCTATGTTATAAAAGAAATGGCTCATGGTTTAGTGTGCTCCATCGAGTCATGGAGACACTTGGGAAATTTGGAGAGCACTCAAAAATCTAGATTTGGTCTCGGTGCTTACAATTTTTTCCTGTTCTCCCAATTTCCCACGTGCATCTATTTAACAATTAGATGAGTCCGAGTTGTCTACGAGCGAATAGTCAACAAAGGCGAAGCCTGAGTTGACTATTCACTCATAGACAACGAGGACGAGTTGTCTAATTGTTTTAGTATACACCCTGTACTTACTCTAAAAAATACAGTTTTTCTAGTGCAAACTGACAAAAATGTTGTGTTATTTAACCACTCGTGAGCGGCAAGTAAAAGCAGATTTATTAATAAAATACAGTTTAATTGTATTTCATTCCATACCATTAAAAACCCTCATGCCATATTTTGTGGCGTTTTTAGTTTTCTCAGGGATAGAATTTTCTATCAAACTCTAAAAAATTCCTCCCAAATGTCTACAAAATGAGAGTTCACTGCCATATTTTTTCAGGTTTGTTTTCATTTTTCTCAAACATTGTCCATCATGAATAGACAACGGTTGAGTAGCCAATCAGAATGCAGGATTTGTAATAGACGAAGGTTGGGTGTATACTAAAACTCGATGGAGCACACTAAACCATGAACCATTTCTTAAATATTAATTATGCACACCAAGGTGCTTACAGACGGTGCTGTATCCAGATATAATTTGGGCAAACTGATCACTTGGCAAATTTGTGACAGATCTTGGAAATGCAAATTTTCTGCATAAGTGCATAGTATATATATACTAATTATTTTATATTTGTTTGTTTATTTGGCAGTCGCGGAGAAGCGGGTGGACTCATAGTGGACTCATAAGTCATGAAAGTGAAACTAAGATATCCGCTACAATATATTTTCAGGTAAAGAAATGCAAATACTATGGCAAGAGCGTAGTTCCGGTATAAAACCAACTATAACAAGACCATAAGTTCCTTACCTCGACCTAATATAAATTCAAATAGTTTTCCGCGGTCTCTGCTTGAATCAAATTGCTGGCCATCCAGAAGTGTACCGACATAATGAACGAACACAGTCGCTCCTTCACTCGGTTTTTCGATACCACTGCCTTCTTTTTTAATCACTTTAATAATCCCGCCATCTTGTGCATCACTTACATCTACACCAGCACTTAAGTCTTCGTCCACGATCATATTTTTTCCAGGTTTTAACGTCTTTGATCAAAAAAGTCTGCTATGCAACATGTGTGTTGTGAAAAAGGGGGTTATGGTAGGACTGTTTAGATAATTAGGGACCGTAGGTGGTATCGCAGACATTTTAATTTATCCCAATTTTTCTAAATAAGAATTCCGTTGATATTTTAGACAACTTTATCCCCGAGCCGGGCGACGGGCCGAAGGCCCGGAGCCCGGTGAGGGTGCTAATCTCGACACGCGTGGAGTCCATTTTACACGCGTGTAGTACACGCGAAATTACACGCAAGTGGGAAAGAAATTCTGCGAGATGTTTATATATATATATATATATATATATATATATATATATATATATATATATATAAACTATATCTATATATATGTTATCAAATCCACAACTTGCGCAGTTCGAATAGCAGGGTACTGGTAACTAATCCGTTAAATTATTCAAATTATTTAAATTTACGTCAGCAAATTATAATTTATAAGTTCGGTTGGATTCAGTGCTTCCACTTGGAAGGAAATTTCCTTCCAAAAGGAAATTTTGACATTTGGAAGGAAAAAAAAAAGGAAATAAAATTTGGAAGGAAATTGGAAGGAAATTTGGTCATATGGAAGGAAAATGGAAGGAAATTTTGAAATTTGAACTTTTTCAGTAATTCGAAGTTGATGAAACTGCTTATTTTTTACTTTCGGGTTCAAAAACGTGTATAAATTAAAAACACGAGTAGTAATATGATGCGTAGCGTTAAATAGGGTTTTAAGCGGAAGACTGCTACACAAATAGTGCAGGCTCAATGTTTGCAATTTCTATTTTCTCGGTGCATTCTGTGCAAATCTCACGCCGGAGATTGGCGACGAGGCTCAGAGCTTTACGCCAAGACTACCAATTATTTTTTTATTGGACCTTTTGGTACGCCATGCACACTTGAAAATAATAAGTAATACGCGAAATAATAAGAAAATAATACCCCAAAAGAGGCAAAGTGCTGGTCACATTTGTACGCCAAGAAGACTGAACAAGTGCGTGCGCCAATACACCAAGATATCAAATTTTCGCACGCCAAGCACGAGGACAAGTCCACGCCAGAGATATCCGGCATTAGCAAATACGGAATGCACCCTTGGCATATAACTCATGCAAAGAATGATTGACTCGAGTCCAGAATCAAACCTCATCAGAAGATGAGGTTGATGATGGGGCTCCAGTTCCACCTCACTTGCAACTGCAAACCGGTATAATTAAAGCGTGCATTGATCATGACATTATGTTTCGAACATTTTTCTGAAAATTATTCTAGTTTCCAAAGGACTAATTTGACTATTAAAGAGTTTGTAAAATTTTTGTAAACTTGAAGCTTATCTTTATTAGTTATATAGTTTGGGAATGTAATTGCGAATTGTTAGTTGAGTAGAATTTCACATTTAAAAACTGAAAGTGGCTGTTGTCTAATTTGTACTTGCATCTGCGCTTCCCAGATACAAAAATAACTCGCTTTCTGGACATCGGAAAGCGTCGGAAATGTTCGGACCACATTCGTATTTTCTCATTGCGAGCTTTGCGTGCACTCGAAAGCAAACTGGTGAAATGTACGATCCAAATTTTAATCATTAGAAGAAGGATTTATAAGAGATTTTGGAGGGAAAACTGGAAGGAAATTTCAGATTTTGGGAAGGAAATTTTGCTAAAAAGAAGGATAAAAAAAGGAAATTTTGCTTTAGCCGAGTGGAAGCACTGGTTGGATTACAAAATAGTTTTTCAACGATCATGACGAAAGAAATCTTTGCCAGAAAAAATGGTTTCAGCTAAAATGTACATTAATATTACTATGAAAAAAGACCAAAGAAAGAAGGCTAACAAGAGATGTGGCAGCGAGAAAAAGACAACAATAAATACGACTTAAAACCATTGGAAAAATCCTAAAAATTAACACGATAAAGACAGAAAACGATGCCGACCGAAATGTAACTGAAAGAAGAAGGATGTGTCCTGAAACTGTTCAAAGCCGGTAAAGAATTTTGCTCTGGTGTATTCTACATAACTCGAGAGGGAACGATGAAGAAATTTTGAAACAAACGGCTTTTTAGATCACGAAGAGAACTGAATGATGCCTTGTCATATTTATGTGTCAACAACGAAAAAAGTAAGAAACCACGAACGAGAAAAACAATCCGAAAAGAGTACCTGTAGACTGAATTGGCAGTGTTTGTGGTCACAAAAGCAGAAGAAAGTTTAACGGTAGGAGATTAGTATTTAACAGTTTAGCTGAGTTAAAACAGAAGAAATCTTGAAAATGAAAATTAATATAAATAATATATTGTCTAGAATTGTCTTTCAACGCTAGGACGTTGATATTGTGTGATTTGTGTCTTTTCTTGGCCACTGTTTATATATATTTTTGAGTGAAAATTTGTCATTTGGTTCATCTCGTTTTGTTTTTTTAATATTGACATTGCATGTCCTTTCGGTGTGTCAATACCATAGAAATAATACACGACTACAGATGAACCTTGCTAGCTAATTTTCTGGATGTTTTCTGATCTGTGTTCATTAATACAACAAAAACAGAAATTAGGGGAGGGGGGAGGGAGAAGGGGGGTTAAAAAACGCATATAAAGGCGAGGAGGGGCGAGGGCGAGGGGTGTTGCGTTCATGTATTTCTAGTATAGTTTTGTATTATTATGTAACTATAGAATTATCGTTCATTTGGTTTCTATCCCGCATTCTGATTGGTTAATTCACCTGCAAATAACTGTAGTCTGAGCATATTGGATTTTTTTTGGAGGCAAACATTAGGCGCGTTGGTTGATAAAGGACTGAGTCTAGTATATTTGCCAACCGATTGATTAAAATATCATAGGTAATGGCGGCTACCATGCGTGGTTACCAAATTTTCCCGCCAATGCCCCCTCTAATATTTATATGATCTCTATGAGTCTGAGTGCAAATAATTTTATGAGCATGCGTACTAGCGATAGCGCTGGATGGCGGGGCTAATCGAGGAAGTAATCGAGATTATTATATGAATGGGTTTGATTTCCGGTCTGTACGCAAAACGACGCACGCTGATTGGTTCCTGAGAGGTCGGGATTTTACGATATTGACCGACCGGTCAATACGCTTTTTTCTCGGCCCTGTAAGTTTTGGCGGGAACATTTCTGAGTAGATTTGAATACAAATAAAAGAGAAATAGGTATCTTTATTCAAATATTCTGAACAATAAAATGTGTTGGAACATCACTGCTGGTTTTCTTTAAAACTGTTTATCTAAAAACACGACAAATAAAAGGCGAACTGGCGTAAACAAAGAAGGCCAAGAAGCGACACGAAAAAGTCAACAGTTAAGGTAAACAGCATACTCCGAAGACGAAAACAACGCTCAAAGCTTAAAAATAGAATGAACCAATAGCCATATAGTAAATTCCTTATTAACCTCGTTTGCTTGGTCTGTACTGGAAAGTATTTGCCCTCGGTTTTATCGCACAAACCTCGCTCCTTCGTCGCTCGGTCTGTACCGGAAAACCTCAGGCAAATACTTTCCCGTACAGACCTCGCACTCGGTTAATAAGTCTTTAGTATTTGGAACATTTGGAAGCATCCATAACGACAATATACTTTAGAAAAGAAATAATTAAAAGGAAGATTTAGCAAGACTCGTGCCAACAAAAAGTAAGTTTTACGATGATTTTAGTATGCCGAAGACAGAGAGAAAAATGGCGATCTCTAACTTCAGGCATGATAAATCAATTCGTCTATCGCAAAATATCACGTGCACGGACAAATCATGATAGTCTGTCCAACAATTGATAATTCTAAATTTTTTGTTATATATCAAGTGTCAAAGTCCATTTTTCTAGATTCCTGATTGGGCGAGCGGTCCTTGCGTGGTGGTCCGAAATCGTGTTGTTTTATACCAAAGACTTTCGTTTGCCAAAGATGAAATCCTATTGGTCAAATCATGGTCACGTGTTGTTCAACAAACTCAATGTTTCTTTCTGCCGAGGGAAACATTGCACTGTTTCCCTCTGACGTCAACAACGAAGAAGGAAACAGTGCAATGTTTCCCTCTGACGCCAGCTTAAGGGGTGGACCATTAGAAATCAAGGGAGGGGGGGTGACAATTACCAAAAAAAAATTCGCGCAAGGAAAATGATAAAGAAAAAAAAATCGTGCAAACGATCAACAACAAAAAAAAAATTCGTGCAAGCAAAGTGCACTATGTAATTTATCATATGATAAAAAGGAAAAGCTCACTGATTAAACAGTCAAATATACTATTTAGAAACTTCAGGTAGTTTCAAACACTACAAACTATCTATTATTCATTGTTATATAAAATTTCCTTATTTCATTTATATTAATTATCTCAAATAAAAAATAAAAATTGTGAAATAAAAATTAAGGAGGATGTAAAATAAATTCGAAATAGCGAAACTTGAATTCAGAGTTTGTGCAACCAGGAGCGTAGGAAGCAGGAGGGCCGGGGGGCTGCCCCCAATATTTTATAGGGTGGCCCGGAATAGCTTTCAGTCCCCCCCCAAAAAAAAATTGATTTATTATTAATTTCGGCCAATTATTAATAATAATCCATCCTGACTGACGGATAGCATACTCACAAATCATAATGAAAGAATTAATGAAAGGGTCTAACGAAAGAGGTAGAGAAGACTCTGAAAATGCCATTTCCGACGATCTAGAGACTCCAAATTTTCAAAATTTTTACGCTCGGCGCCAACCATGGTGGCGCCTCGTGGGAGTTGCCCCCCCTAAGTTTATCAAGCTTCTTATGACCATGTGTGCAACTTTTTATTGAGTGGTTCAATTTTATAAACCCTCCAAACCCTCCAGAGAAACACTTTTGAACACTGATATTTATCATCATCGTCTTTTTAATAGCGTGCAAGCCGCTATTCACCACTTTAATATGATCGCTAGTTATACTTGTATTTGTAGGCCACATCTCGCTGTTTTTATAAAGTGCCACGTGGTCAGTTTTGGACTGGCATCCTTTCGCGTATCGCTTAAATAACCCTATAACAAAAAAATTCCTGCAGAGCTTGCACACTGAAAAAAAAAATCCTGCAGGGAATTTGAGCTGAAAAAAATATTCATGCACACATATTTTTCACACCCCCCTCCCTTGATTTCTAATGGTCCACCCCTAATCATGCGTTGTTCACGTGAATACACAATGATTATTGCATCAGATCAAGAACTTTGGACTTTTCGGAACATTTTGAAAACAAGAGCTGTTTCGAGCTTGTTTGCTACGAAATAATGCATTTTCCAAAGGAAAGAATATTTATACACACCTTCAAAGAAGGTCTGAAGAAAACCTGGATAAATTTAAAGCCGTTCCTTGTACTTGTTGAGTCTGGTGTATTTGTTTAGTTGAATTAAAATTACGAAGACAAAGCCAAAGTGTTTTGGTAAGTGTTTTTGCCTTTTGTAAGTTTCGAGTCAACTTGGTATTTTGTATTTTAAAAGTCTTTGGTATATAACAAAACGCTTGTTGACTTTTGCCTCGAGCAGCATCGAGTTTTACCGTCCCTCAGGCTTCAATGTCACCCTCGGGTGACATTGAAGCCTTCGGGTCCTCGATCAGTGTTTCCCTCGGCGCCAGTCAACAAGTGTATACTGTTTCCCGCGTAAGCCGTAGGGGGAAATATGAATACCGGAGCTCCAGAAGTAGATGGTCAGGTTCAGTTTGTCCCTGTTTTCTCCAGTTTTCCTTCATTCGAAACAATGCATGAAGCCAATGAAGGTTTTACTCAACATTTTAGTTGTCATTTAACATTTGATATGTAACAAAACACTTATTTACTGGTACCTCGGGAAAACAGTGTGTTTCCCTCGGCGCCAGTAAATACGTGTTAAATGTTTACTTACTTAATAATGTACATGACAAAATTACTGCACCCTGATTGGTCGAGAGGAGTGCAATTTCAATGTAATACAGTGCAGAAAAGGTGTAATACAGTGCAGAAAAATGAAATACAGTGCAAATTTCAATGAGTATTAAGCATTCTCATTGGATAATAAACAACCGGAAACTACCGGAAAGCCAATGAAATGCCTATGCGGATTTTGAAGGATGGTTTTTCCTTCACGAGAAAATCCAATATGGCGAGCAAAACATAAAGTTGTCGAAGAACATTTCGATGAAATACAAAGTGAATTTTGCTTTAATATTGTCATAAAACTCCCTGCAAGAAGACTAGAAGAGGTTAGATGCTATGAGTAAAACGTTTGACGTATTTATTGAACAAAATGAAGCAGTTTTCAACCATTAAAGCTTCGAGAAGTGGAGCAATGAGTGGTATATGTAACTTCGTAGCTGGAAGAACATTTTGTCTAGCTAACATTTTCATGTATTAATTCTTTGAACGTTTTCATGGCGATAAAGTAATATAAATAAGTTTTGTGGAAACACCACGTAAAATAAAGGTTTTACACCATCGTAAAATATTTTACGTGGAAACTCCACAAAACTTATTTATATTTTCATGTATATTATTAATAAGTAATAGCATGGTTTCGAGTGGAATTTTGAAAAAACACGCACTCGTGAATTTTTCAAAGACCTCAAATAGCACTCGTCCTTCGTGCAATTTTGATAGTCTTTGAAAAACTCACTCGTGCATGTTTTTTCCAAATTGCACTCGAAACCATGCTATTACCTATACTAATATTTTGATATTTCTGAAGCGATGTCGGCGTTGAACTGTTTGGACTGAACTTTATTTCCAACTACTCCCTCCCCCATCGGACATCTAAAGTAAATTTCCCCCCTTTCGGACAGCGAAAATTTCTTCCGTGGGGAGTTGGGGGGGGGGGGGGGGGGGATATGGATTGTTTTTCCGAAATCATTATACCGCTCCCCGCTAAAAGAAATTGAATTAAAATATGAGAAATTAATTGCAGAGTGTAATTCTTTCTTTATTTCAACCTTGGTAAATACTTTATTTCTTTTCTAAAATAAGTAAACAATACTTTTTTAACTTATTGTAAAAAATGCTAAAGTAAACAATTGAATATCACGTTTAAAACAGAAGCTTCTTCGCTTGCGATGTGATCAGTAGCTTAACTCACGGTAGCTTGTCTTCCTCCTCCACGATCCAGTTAACGCACTTGATCATATCTTCCACAAGGACGTACTCGGCAAGCCCGATGCGGCGCCAGTTGCTGATGCCGACGCGATCCACCACCTCGGAATGTTCGCCAGACGATCCCCTTGCTTGACACTGACGCTTACGGCATTCCTCGTCAATCTTCTTGAAACCCCATGCCTTAATGAGCTTCGGGATTTTGATGTGCACCGAACCGCGCATGCCCGTGCCCAGGTTGGAAGGGCAGCATGTAATCGCGCCAAACTTAGGATGCATCATGAATGCTTCCTTTTTGCCCGTCGCCTTCTTGACGCCATCCTCGATTACTTTCGCACCCTTGGAAAGTAACTCGAAAACGCCTTTCACGTCGGCACCCATGCGCATCGAAATTATGCGCAAATGGTCGCCTTCGTTGATCCAGTTGACGAATTGCTTGTTCTTGTTGTGAAAGACAGCGCGTCCGATTGGCCAGTCCACGTGGTACCCAGACGCGGCCTGCATCTTGTCCGCTCCACGAAACAAGAAGTGATCGTCGATGAGTCCTTGTCGCTGTTCGTCCGACATGGTGGCGTGCAGGAACATTTCGCCTTTCAGCTCGTCGTCGGCCGGAATAGCGTCGTATACTTTCTGCATCAGAGCACAAATCTCAGAACGCGTTTCCTTCGAGCCGCCAGGATTGAGTGGGAACATGGACAAGTTGCGCGCGATGCGGATACGCGTTGAGATCACCTGAAATGGGAATCAATGGAAACTATTGAGAGAAATAAGTAATATTGAGCATTTCACTCGATTACATAGCATGTTCTAAGGATTTTGGGTGAAGGAAAATTCGAGTGTAGAATATATACATTTTAAGACCACACCGGGACCAGTTGCGAAAAATGCAACTACACAGGCCTTCCGGCAGGAAATGAACCCACCTTGCGATTCTAGTGCAATGCTCTGACCACTGAGCCACGGAGGGCGTTGCCGAGAGTTTGATCGCGAGTTCTGTGTATATAATAAGGTGGTTCTGTATATATATGCCAGGAGAGAATTGGGTATATTCTAAGTAATATTGGGCATTTCACTCGATTACATAGCATGTTCTAAGGTTTTGGGTGAAGGAAAATTCGAGTGTAGAATATATACATTTTAAGACCGCACCGGGACCAGTTGCGAAAAATGCAACTACACAGGCCTTCCGGCAGGCCTGTGTAGTTGCATTTTTTGCAACTGGTCCCGGTGTGGTCTTAAAATGTATATATTCTACACACATATCGAGAAAAATAGGTGGTTTTCACTGTGACGTCACAAAATTCTAAAATGTTTATTATTAAACCTAAAAGGTTGGTTGTTTTATATATTTATAGGTCATTATTACGAGTCTTGCTGGAAAATTTTAAGTTGATACAAGTTTTCCTTCTTGAGTTACAGAGTTTTGAATTTTTATTACTGCTGACAGGCATAATTTTCAAATGTCGTTAAAAACCACATTGTGCGCACAATTCAACATATAAAGCTTTGTTAAGCTTTAGGGGGTGTTCATGTGATCCCGGTAAGCGGGATGGCCCGGTAAGCAAGACGAAGTCTGTTTTGTGTTGATATGGTAGTTTTCATCCCGCCTACCGACGAGAAATCATGACTAAAATTAGCTTGTCTGATGATCCGTGACTAGACATCAGCCATCAAAGATCGCAATTTTGTCGTATTGCACATGTTTGTATGCTTCATAATCAATCCTTTTATTATACAATTGTGATTTATATGCCAATAAACAGTAAAATCTTCAACTATCCTTAATTCCATAAAAAAGAACTAACTTTTGTCCTTAATGACTTCATCCCAGTAAGCCGGACGATGTGTTCACATGGGCACACGCTGCCGAGATCTCGGTAAGCGGGCCAGCCCACTTTCTCATATGAAAACGCAAAGCAAATTTTTATAGGAAAATAACTACGAGGCGAGATCCCCACTAAGCGGGCCAGCCCGGTAACCGGGATCATATGAACACCCCCTTAGAAGTTATATCTAATTACATGTGATGTACAACCTGAAAACTCTGGCCAAAACTACACTTGATACGAGCATTTGTTTTTCGACCGCCATATTTGTGTACCTATAACTGGCGTCTGTGAGGTTCACAAATACGGCGGGCAAAAAAACGAATGCTCGTATAAAGTGTGGTTTTAACCAGAATCTCTAGATTGTACATCAGATATAATTAGACATCTCTTCTAAAGCTTAACCAAGCATTGTATGCTCAACTTAGTTTTACTTTACAAAATTATACACAACCTAACTTCAATTGATGCATATGCTCGTCCATCATTAGCACTGCCTGGAAATACTAGAAGCTCGTCAGTCGATGATACTATTAAACTCCAAGTGCCAGTTGCTAAAACTGTTACTTTCCAGACATCCTTTTTCATAAGAGCTTCTAAGGCCTGGAACATTTTAACTAAAAAACTTCGTCATGGTGACACTAGTTTACGCGCTTTCAAATCAGGTCTTAAAATTTACTATAAAAATGCTTTGCTAAATGTTTATAATTGTGGTGATCTTCGTACTTGGAAATCCGTTTGCATCAAATGCAGAAAGGCTAGGCCTCTTGTCACTTCTCCAAACTGCTGTACAGTAACCAGCGCATAAATGTTTTATTCAATCATGTAATTAGCAGTTTAATTAGATTAATTTTGTGTTTGTAATTAAGTTTCAATAATGGGATCGCCGTAATTGGGATTACCTGTGGCGAACTCTCAAGCTCTGCTTATTTCTAATGTAGTGGCTGAAGCTATCATTAAATCATTAAATCATTATTGCTGATATCAGCATAATCTTCAAATGTCGGTAAAAGCTGCATTGTGTCCACAATTCAACATATAAAGCTTTGTTAAGCTTTAGAAGTGATGTCTAATTACATCTGATGTACAACCTGAAAACTCTGGCAAAAACTACACTTTATACGAGCATTTGTTTTCGGCCGCCATGTTTACGTTGGCGTCTGTGAGGTACACAAATATGGCGGCCAAAAAACGAATGCTCATATAAAGTGTAGTTTCAACCAGACTCTTTAGATTGTACATCAGATACAGTGGCGTGGTGGGAGAGGGGGGCCGGGGGGGGGGGGGGAAGCCCCCCCAGAAGGGGCGCCAAAACTTAACAAAATAAACCTATTTCTTTGTATAGCTATAGGTCTTCAATGGTGGGATATAAAGATCTGAAATCTGTAATCTTTTGTGTTTTCTATGAAGTTTTATAATCTTCAGAATTTGTAAAATCTCACCCCAAAGTGCAGGAAATGGCATATCAGAGACTCTAGATTTCAAAATTTTCCAAGGGAGCATGCTCCCGGACCCCACTAGATGTTTGGCGCTACTTCAGCATGTGTTCGCGTTGGCGTTGCCTTTGAGAGAGCCAGTTGTTTGTTGTAAAATTATGTATTGCTATTTGAGTTATTTCAAAACAAAAAATGAGATCATTTATCAAATACAGTAATGTCATTTTTTCATGTTTTTTTCCCATTTTGTTTTTTTTTCTGGGGGGGGGGGGGGGGGGGGGGCGCAAAAGCTAATCTGGCCACCCCAGCCTGAAACTTGCCACCACGCCACTGATCAGATATAATTAGACATCTCTTCTAAAGCTTAACCAAGCATTGTATGCCCAACTGTGTGTACAAAGTGGCTTTTAACGACATTTGAAAATTATGCTGACGTCAGCAATAATATAATTCAAAACTCTGTAACTCGAGAAGGAAAACTTGTATCGACTTAAAATCCTCCAGGAAAACTCGTAATAACGATCTACAAAATATATAAAACAACCAACGTTGTAGGTTTAATAATTAACATTTTAGAATTTTGTGACGTCACAGTGCAAATCACCTATAGACTATCATTCCAAGTGGACTAACAAGATATATCTACAAGCAACTTGGACCTAACTCTCTTCCGCCTTCGAAGATGTCATTGTTTTACATTCCAAACTTCCTTTCTTAATAGATCCACTATAGAATCTGTAAATCCACTATAAATTAGCGTAATTTGCAAAATAGGTTGCCCGACAAGACCCGACTACCTAAAATTTGAATAGTGGAAGTTAAAACGGTTCAAATGATATATTGTGGTATTATTTTGTGTTATTATGCCATGTTAATTCACAAATTGCCAAGACCACCTGCTGTGACTGGTTTTTGAACCGGACAAGAATGAGTTAATAGAGACCTTAAGATACCCCGAGTTCGGTTTACGGGTACGGGAAATCTAACCGTACCCGTAGTCGTAATGTACGGGTTAAAAGTGTGCGAATCCGATGCGAATCCGATCCGATCTGCTTCGGGCTAAACTTTTACCGTTCGGACCGGATCGGATCGGATTTTGTTCTTTTTTTCTCGGATCGGTTTGGATTTTGTTTCTTTTTTTCTGAGATCGGATCGAATCGGATTTTGCACTTTTTTACCCGCATCAGATTCACTTTTGTCATTGTTTTTGTCCCAAAATTAACAAATTCACTAGTTGTATGCACGTTGCACAACATATGAAGGTTATTATTACATAAGATTATTATTGTATGGTAGTTTTCTTAAATTTATTTGTTCATTGGTTTTCTTTTCGGAAAGTTTGCGCAACTATTGCAACATATATCTGGTGTTTTAATTTTTCCGGACCGGATCGGATCGGATCGGATTTGAGCAGCTGTTTTCGGATCGGATCGGACTACGATTTTTTGGCTTCGGATCGGGTCGGATCGGACTACGATTTTTTGGCTTCGGATCGGATCGGATCGGACTACGATTTTTTGGCTTCGGATCGGATCGGATTCGGATTGACAGTTTTGGCAAACACTCGGATTATAAGGGGTCAATCCGATCCAACGCACACCACTAGTACGGGTAGACCATGATCTACCACGGGAAAACGGGTAGATATTACGAGTAAACAAAAATGGCAGTACCCGTACCCGTAAACCGAACCCGGAATAATAAACTGTTTTATTATATGGCTGGGTTTGATTTCCGGTCCGTACGCAAAACGACGCACGCTGATTGGTTCCCGAGAGGTCTGGATTTTACGATATTGACCTCGGGGTCAATACGCTTTTTTCTCGGCCCTGTAAGTTTTGGCGGGAAAATTTCTGAGTTGATTTGAATACAAATAAACGAGAAATAGGTATCTTTATTCAAATATTCTGAACAATAAAATGTGTTGGAACATCACTGCTGATTAAAAGCCGAACCGGTGTAAATAAGAAGGCCAAGAAGCGACACGAAAAAGTCAACATGTAAAGGTAAACAGCATACTCCGAAGACGAAAACAACGCTCGAAGCTTAAAAATAAAATGAACCAATAGCCATATAATAAATTCCTTATTAACCTCGTTTGCTCGGTCTGTACGGGAAAGTATTTGCCCTCGGTTTTATCGCACAAACCTCGCTCCTTCGTCGCTCGGTCTGTACGAAAACCTCAGCCAAATACTTTCCCGTACAGACCATGCAAACGAGGTTAATAAGTCTTTAATATACCTTGTCTTGTGCGCTCTTCGTGAGGTCGACTGAAATTTTGGCGGGATCCATTCTCTCAGACGGTGTGCCTTCAAGATTACTTCCTTTGGACATGGAGAAACCTTTGTGATACGCCTCGATTACGGGATAGAAGAAATCTTTGAAGTCGTCCCAGGATTCAGCATCTCCAGCGTGACAACCCACGAAGCTGTCTGGGTAGATGGTGCCGCTATTAATAGAGCGCGCAATAGTCCACTTGGCGGGACCAGTTGACACCTTGTCCTTGTACTTGTCCCATATTTCCTGTGTGCAGAATTTCGCCGCCAGACTCGTGTGCTCTGCCGCACGTGCTGCATCGAGCTTCTCCTTCGGGTACTCGTTCCGTGCGAGTTGTGGGTCCATGATTAGATCGTAGAGCGGGTCTGGTGCTTGCTTCAGCTTGTCGCGGGCTGTACGATACCGCGTCAGTAGCGCCTTCGCTTCCGCGTCACTGAGCGCGCCGACCGCCTTTCGGTTCGCGGGGGACTCTTCTACGTAAAGCGCGCCGGCCTGACCGTGAAGAGTGGAGGATCCAGCACCCATGATGATCAATTAAATCAGCGGCTTATCCTGAAGCAAAGATCGATTTTTTTAATAAACTTGGGGCTTAACAACATTTAAATTTGGATAGAACCTATTAGTATACGTTTTGTTTTCAAGCCTCAAGGCTTATTATCTCCAGTCATATATATATATATATATATATATATATATATATATATATATATATGAATATACTTATATGTATATGTATATGTATATGTATATGTATATGATGAAATTATATGTATATGTATATGTATATGTATATGTATATGTATATGTATATGTATATGTATATATATATATATATATATATATATATATATATATATATATATATATATATGTATGTATATATATATATATACTTACCCTTGTGAATGGTTAGGTTGCAGTCATGGCTGCCTAGGATCCCTGCGCTACATGTTTCGTCAACCTATCAGCGCGCCGTCTACTTTAGACGTAACGACTCTTTGCTGGCCAATACGTCCAATACGCCGAAGTTGTCTGCTACCTAACAATCTCTTAATTTTTTGCGCGCAGTTCCATGCATGGCTGTTAACTTTGGTTACATATGCATAACCTCTCTTAGTTTCTACGTAATTTTAAGAAGGGACTGGGAACGAGTATGGCGTCGGCACATGCGTAAATAGCAATCTTGTCGAGTTGATATTCTGTCACGTCAGCAGCCATCCGAGCGATACAAATGGTCAAACATCACACATTTGCTTCGGTAAAATTCTTTAAAATGTTGTGCAAAAAGAAATAGGAAAAACATAAGCAACATACTTAATTTTTAAAAAATTTCATAAGACAGATTTTTTTTAATTCATTAAGTTTATAGAGAAAAATCTGTCTTGACAACTTTCCCAAATATTTTGCCGCAGTGTTCTGTGTGGTAAAAGCTAACCAGAATCTGGATAACAATTTTTAGAAATTTTGAACGAAGAAAACTGGAGATATGCGTCTAAATAGACGAAAACCGTCGGAAAATTTGACAATTTTCAAACGCCTTTTTACCATGGTAACAGCAGATATTAGCACTATTCAACAAATACTTCATAAGAGTGGTTCTCCTTTTGCAGTTCAGTATACAGAATAGTTATGTAATAGTTATTTTATAGTTAACAATTATTCACCGAAGTGGAGGTGAATAGTGCTGGATATTCACTGAGCCGTTTCGGCGAGGTGAATATCCACACTATTCACCAGCACTGAGGTGAATAATTGTTTTATCATATTCCTCACAAATGAAATAACAAGTTTAACATTCTTAACTCATATTTTTCGGTATTTTATACAAGCCACGGCCGCTAGCAACTTGGACACTTGGCGTACTCGATATTTGTCGACAAAACAGTTTTTTTAATACAACTTTCGAATATATTGATGGCTAGAAAATTGTAAAGAAACATACCTGTGGACCCCCTTCTATTTAATTTTGTTGACTTTTCTCGTTATTCTACAACATCACCCTTGTTTATCAACAAAATCTCCTGCGTGTCGGTAAACAAAGCAAAACTGTCCGCCATTTTGTTTTTCACGCAGGTGAATAGTGCAGGATATCCCGAGC
This sequence comes from Corallium rubrum, assembly GCA_964035015.1. NCBI lineage: Eukaryota > Metazoa > Cnidaria > Anthozoa > Scleralcyonacea > Coralliidae > Corallium > Corallium rubrum. Next base: position 5,947,060 of record OZ036001.1, read on the forward strand.
GTCTGATCAGAACGCCCCACCAATATACAGCTAGAGGAACCAATCAGAATACATGAAAAGCACTATTCACCTGCGAGGAATATGCTAAACAACAATAACCATGCACTATGACTGAACGTAACAAGCCATGAAAAAACGAAAATTATAATGTAGCTTTGATGTAGGAACGTTTTTGATTGGCTGTCGTGCGTGTTCCATAACTCGATGGAGCACGGCAAAAAAGCGCGGGAAAAAATTTCAAAACAAAAACTGAATTTTAAACTGACTTTTTATGGACTTTTATATTCTCAAAATAGCGAGTCATTTAATTTTATTGAGTAATAAAGAACAACGACCCAGAAGACATAAACTGGGTCTGGATAACCGAGTTTAATTAACTGTCCTTTTGGTTGGATTTTAGTGAACAAAAAGACTTGGATACGAAAGTAGAAAAACACAACAACCGAAACGATTCGCCGGCTTGTGAAAGGATTTAGTGCTATGTTATAAAAGAAATGGCTCATGGTTTAGCGTGCTCCATCAAGTTACAGATGCACTTGGGAAATTTACGATTTTTTCGTGCTGTCCCAATTTCCCGCGTGCATCCATTTAACAATTAGACAACGAGTCCGAGTTGTCTATGAGTGAATAGTCAATGAAGGCGAAGCCTGAGTTGACTATTCGCTCATAGACAACGAGGACGAGTTGTCTAATTGTTTTAGTATACACCCTGTACCTACTCTAAAAAATACAGTTTTTCTAGTACAAACTGACGAAAATGTTGTGTTATTTAACCACTCGTGAGCGGCAAGTTAAAGCAGATTTATTAATAAAATACGGTTTAATTGTATTTCGTTCCTTACCATTAAAAATCTTTGTGGCGTTTTTAGTTTTCTCAGGGATATAATTTTCTATCAAACTCTCAAAAAATTCCTGCGAAACGTCTGCAAAACGAGAGTTTACTGCCATATTTTTTCAGGTTTGTTTTCATTTTTCTCAAGCGTTGTCCATCACGAATAGACAATGGTTGAGTAGCCAATCAGAATGCAGGATTTGTAATAGACGATGGTTGGGTGTATACTAAAACTCGATGGAGCACGCTAAACCATGAGCCATTTCTTAACTGTAGGGAGCCACCTTAACCGCATGGGCTACTTAATAGTCTCGAGCTTAAAGGCTATGAAGCGAAAATTATTATTGTCTAAAATGAAAGAACTCTCAAAACGACAAAGTAACATCTTTTGCAGATCTTAGTTTCCGTGCCTCGTTGTTGAGGTATTTCAATTTCTTTGATATGCAAATTAAACACTTTGACATCACACGAGTATAATGAGTTGTCAGAGAAGGTTCCGGGTATCTTTGCTGTTTTCAAACGAAATCAATTAAAAATCTGTATGTCTAATGCTGTATGCGAAATAGACGCACAGGATCGGCTTCGAAGTGATTTCGTTTGATAATAGCAAAGATATAGAACTTTCTCCGATAACTCATTATACATGTGTGATGTCAAAGTGTTTAATTTGCATATCAAAGAAACTGAAATATCTCAACAACGAAGCACGGAAACGAAGATCTGCAAAAGATGTTACGTTGTAGTTTTAAGAGTTCTTTCATTTAAGACAATAATAATTTTCGCTTCATAAGCACTTTAAATTTGAGTATACAACACATCAAGTAAAACGCCGTGGTAAATAGCGCAAGTGCCAGCCAAATGTCCGTAAAGAGAAAATGCTCTGGCAAGTGACTGCAAAAGCAATTGAATGCCATGCATGCATGCAAATACCCCTAAAGGCGAAATGTCTTAGTCATGTATAGCATTGAATCAAGTCGATTGCTTATAGTTATTCCACGACCAAAGAAACAGTCTTTTTACTAGCTGAATTGATTGTTTTGGTATATAATTGACTGTTTGGAATAGGCGAAAAGCAGGCATAAACTAAAGACAAAAACATCCCACAGACATATGTATATATATATATATATATATATATATATATATATATATATATATATATATATATAGCGTGTTCTAAGGATTTTGGGTGAAGGAAAATTCGAGTGTAGAATATATACATTTTAAGACTGCCAAACCGGGACCAGTTGCGAAAAATGCAACTACACAGGCCTTCCGGCAGGAATTGAACCCACGACCTTGCGATTCTAGTGCAATGCTCTGACCACTTAGCCACGGAGGGCGTTGCCGAGAGCTTGATCGCGAGTTCTGTATATATAATAAGGTGGTAATGCCAGGGGAGAATCAGGTATATTATAAGTAATATTGGGCATTTCACTCGATTAGATAGCATGTTCTAAGGATTTTAGGTGAAGGAAAATTCGAGCGTAGAATATATACATTTTAAGACCAAACCGGGACCAGTTGCGAAAAATGCAACTACACAGGCCTTCCGGCAGGAATTTTCCTTCACCTAAAATCTTTAGAACATGCTATATAATCGAGTGAAATGCCCAATATTACTTATAATAGACATATATTTAAGAAATGGCTCATGCTTTAGCGTGCGCCATCGCGTTATGGATGCACGCGGGAAATTGGGAGAGCACGAAAAAAGCGTAAGAGTTGGTCGAGGCGTAGCCGAGACCAACTCTAGATTTTTGAGTGCTCTCCTAATTTCCCAAGTGCATCCATAACTGCCCAATATTACTTATAATAGACATATATTTAAGAAATGGCTCATGCTTTAGCGTGCGCCATCGCGTTATGGATGCACGCGGGAAATTGGGAGAGCACGAAAAAAGCGTAAGAGTTGGTCGAGGCGTAGCCGAGACCAACTCTAGATTTTTGAGTGCTCTCCTAATTTCCCAAGTGCATCCATAACTGGATGGAGCACACTAAAGCATGAGCCATTTCTTTTATAACATAGCATTAAATCCTTTCACAAGCCAGCGAATCGTTTTGGCTGTTGTGTTTTTCTACTTTCGTAGCCAAGTTTTTTTTGTTCACTAAAATCCAACCAAAAGGACAGTTTAAACTCGGTTACGCAGACCCAGTTTATGTCTTCTGGTCGTTGTTCTTTATTGCTCAATAAATTAAATGACTCGGTATTTTGATAATATAAAAGGCCATAAAATGTCAATTTAAAACTCAGTTTTGTTTTGAAATTTTTTCCCGCGCTTTTTTGCCGTGCTCCATCGAGTTTTAGTATACACCCAACCATCGTCTATTACAAATCCTGCATTCTGATTGGCTTCTCAACCGTTGTCTATTCGTGATGGACAACGTTTGAGAGAAATGAAAACAAACCTGAAAAAATATGGCAGTAAACTCTCGTTTTGCAGACGTTTCGGAGGAATTTTTTGAGAGTTTGATAGAAAATTCTATCCCTGAGAAAGCTAAAAACGCCACAAAATATGGCATGAAGATTTTTAATGGTAACGAACGAAATACAATTAAACCGTATTTTATTAATTAAATCTGCTTTTACTTGCCGCTCACGAGTGGTTAAAGAACACATTCTCGTCATTTTGCACTAGAAAAACTGTATTTTTTAGAGTAGGTACAGGGTGTATACTAAAACAATTAGACAACTTGTCCTCGTTGTCTATGCGCGAATAGTCAACTCAGGCTTCGCCTTCGTTGATTATTCGCTAATAGACAACTCGGACTCGTCTAATTGTTAAGTGGAGCACGCACGACAGTCAATCAAAAACGTTGCTATATCAAAGCTATGTTATAAATGTATATAGTTAACAACGGACAGGTAAATGTCTCACAATTTAAAATTTTCTTGGTATAAAGGTACATGTTGCTCTATACTTTTCACAACAAGCCTGTCGCGCAACCTGTTTGCGTTCGTAGATTACGCTCTTGCCGGCTCGGTGATTCAAGACACGTTGCGACTGTATCTTTCAATTTACGTTTATTTCTTACTCACAGCACACTCACACTCATTGCAACCACAACAACAACTAACTTACTCTATGTTTGTTAGTTTCAGAAATTGCAGCTTGATGTTAGTAATAAGTGTCAGTTGTTTGCTGTACAAGCTGTGTTAGTAATATTCAGAAAAACTCTGAGCTCTAAGCGGGACTCGAGGCCACAACCTTCTGAAGGACTGGGAGACTGGAGGACTGGGCACAGTCTAAGATATAACTAGAAATACATAAGTGCAACAACCCCTCACCTGCTGTTATATGCTTTTTAAATACACCCCACCCACCTCACCTTCCAATTAAAATAAACACTCCTGATATACAGCAAAAACAAATGATAATCCTCAGGATAATTACAGAATTTATGATTAGGATGATTAAAAGAAAGTTGAACATATCAAAGGAAAACTTAGTGATTTCATATTAAACTTTGGTTGGAAAAATATATTGTTTTTAGCCATTTAGGAAGTTTCCAAAAGAATTACTTTTATATTTTGCAAAGGCAAGATTAAAAGTTAACAGCTCAAAAACTACATTTATAATAGGAGATAAAAACAACAGACAACCTTTCAGTCTGTATAATACAGGACAAAAGAAAATGGACAAAACCTATGAGTATTTATGATAACTGATAAGTGCTTGCAATTAAGTCAAAAAACATCAACGTCCACAGTAGCAAAGGGAAAGCACGAAAACGTGAAGCTGTATACTGCTTAATGGGCAAAAACTTGAAAACAACATATTAAAGGGACAAGGTATAAAACTTTATATGATAGTTGCTAGATTAAGTTTACAGTAACTGACGAGTGCCTAAAAGGGTTCTATTTAAACGTCTTGCCGTTCTTGGCGTTTACAGAATATATTAATGAATAAATGCTGATTACAATCAGCAAAATAAATAAATACAGATGTCCTACCGTCAACTTTAAAATGATATTGAGACTACTGAGTGCCCTGTGACCACAAACACTACAATCGAGATCGAGTTTTTGTATGTTTACCATACGGCGTTTGGTTTCTTCAGGTTTTCTGGTTTCTCTTCAAGATATATTAAACCGGCTGTTTGTATCCTGCTTTTATTCGTTGTTCTGCTTCTTTCCGTTTAAAACGAAACCATTTGAAACCATTTTGTTTCGCAAAATATGGAAATTATATAAAGTTTGCTTCAAAGCTAGTCACCAGTGCCCAATTATTTTTACCGCGTGACACCCTACGACGTATATATACAAACTATTTCCAGATTTTGTCTCCCTTGCTTTTTTACACGCGTGTAAAGTGGACTCCACGCATGTCGAGATTAGCACCCTCGCCGGGCTCCGGGCCTTCGGCCCTACGCCCGGCTCGGGGATTACCTTAACTAGAGGTTTTTATCAAAAGTGCTGCGAGTTGCTACCATTTACTATTTAGTAGTAAAATACTTGTTATCGTCCGAAGCATTTTCAAATAAAGAGCTCAAGCACTCTTGCTTGAAGTGAAGAACGGCAAACTATGCAGTTTTAGGTTGTTGATTTGCAGCAATAACGGCTGTTGCCATCTTTAATGTTGCCATCTTCAATACTGCCTGCCGCTGATCGGTAGACATTGCGTATACCGAAGATCATCGCCCACGAAATCATAAGAATCGAGTTTGTGAACGCATATAAACTCGGCCCAGACCTCGTCAAGATTAGTGAGCTGCTCGCCTTATGGCTCGCAGCAATTAACCTTCCTCCGCTATCTGAGTTCTAGTGGCTCAATGGTTAGAGCGTCTGGCTAGCATTCAGAAGGTTGTGGGTTCGAGTCCCGCTTAGAGCTCAGAGTTTTTCTGAGTATTACTAACACAGCTTGTACAGCAAACAACTGACAATTATTACTAACATCAAGCTGCAATTTCTGAAACTAACTAACAGTGTTTAACTGGAAACTCACTGTTACAACGCGACTTGTAGACCAACAAGTATTTGTAACCGAGTGGTTAAGACTCGTTCCTGGAGGACTGGGCACAGTCTAAGGTATAAGTACCTTAATTAACCTTGCTCCGCTATCTGAGTTGTAGTGGCTCAATGGTTAGGGCGTCTGGCTAGCATTCAGAAGGTTGTGGGTTCGAGTCCCGCTTAGAGCTCAGAGTTTTTCTGAGTATTACTAACTAACACAGCTTGTACAGCAAACAACTGACAATTATTACACTATGTTTACAGCTTACATTTATAATCAGAACACGGGAAGACATTCTCTAACTATGACATATTTCCTATACGTTATTCCTACGGTATTATCGGAAAATATTCTGCAAAATCATGTTCCTTTTCCTAATTAACATCAGTTCAAGTTTATTTAATAATGTGGTTTGGCCACAATTCTTAATCTTTAATCAAGGTATTTTTCCCCCTGCACTTATTTCCCGTTCTAATTACACATATTCTAGAACAAAGCCCAACAAAATCTTAGTGTGTTTTTAAGTCTGTGGCTGTTGCATACAAGCAGCTTCTTCCATTGCACAATCTCGCAGTCAGAACTGACAAAATTCGAATTTTTTTGTTGTGTCTTCAAAATGTAACGCCTTTTCCAACAGGCAGAATTCCTACAGCTACATACGAAACCAATTTTCGTTGACCACACTTGAAAACTTTTGTTCGTTCGCGTGCGTTGCAAAATTACTAGTTTTTACTTTCTGACTTCTTTGTTTACTATAGTTAGCCATGGCATAGCTTTTGATGAATGCCAATGGAATTATCAAATAAAAACTGGTTATGGAAAATTTGCTCGCGTGTATAAATACGAGGCCGTCATTGCATAGAATTGGATAGAAAGTCACAGCACATGGAAGTAAGAGAAAGGCATGCAGACAACCACAAAATATAGGACAAAAATAAAGGTAAGGTGCTATAGTCTATGTTTATGTCCGTCTTACTCGAATAAGTATATTTGCATTGTTCCCTTTTCTGTTTGTCAAAATTCCCCTTATAATGTGTCCGGTCTCCAACTATGTGCAGTATACAAATGAAGTAACTGATTTTGTTAATACGTACCTTATTGTGGAAATGTTCTTGTAAATTAAAAGGTAAGAAAAAAAAATCCTTGATCTTGTTCACTGAACTTTTGTTCTAAGTGTAAAGGTTCTTCAAATATTTTCGACCTATTATACATGGCGAATTAATTCAAATAATTTTGCACGCTGTGATTGCGGCCAGAACTCTATGGGTACCGACTGCCCTGGATAAAATTGTTATTATAAGCAAAAAGGCGTTATATTAAAGGTTTTACCTAAGTTATATACAGATGTTATAGGAGAAAATATTAAAATGGTAGAATAAAAAGTTGGTCCGAAAATTATGTAGTAAAAGGATAACTCGGCTGCCAGTGTTGTTGGTTATTTTTGTTAAGACATCTGGTGAGAAAATCACGTCGTTCGAAAGTCGCTTTCTTTTATTTAATTTTTTTCTCAAGTACTCTGATTTGTTTTTGAATACATAGTTAGTTTTTTCCCTGAAGTATAACGGTTATTTAGAACCCCGATGAAACAGTTAGATATACTTTGTAGTGATACTGTAGTACAGTTGCCGTCACTTATAATTATGTAAATCGATCGAGTTTTTGCATATAAGCGAAGACTTCATCACCATGAGGGGTATGGGGTAAAATTCAAAAGAAAAGCCGAATTGCAACGTGTTGCTAATCATAGTGATGTCAAATTAGATATATTTGACAAACGGTAATTCGACACACGGTTACAAAATATACAAGAAGACTTTATTAGCAAAAATGATTACAAATTCAGCTCTTGTGGAGCATGATTTTAAGACAGACAACGAATTTGAATGAAACAATGATTCTGTTAGTGTTAATCATGTTTTCAAATAATTTGTTTGGAGGCGGGGCAGAATTAACAATGATGGTAATGTGGCGGGTGGTTTATTGTAAATAATATGAAAACGATTATATTTCGAGTGGAAGGAGCCAGAACCCAGCGGCGCCATTGTTTACTGCAAGGCCAAATACTGTAGGAACTCCCGGTCATGTGCTGTGGCAGGACTATTTAAAGTGTCACTATGATAAAAAAATCGTCAGTCTTTTTTTTATTTTATCATAAAGTACATTTAAAATGAGGATGGACGGCGTTTGTTGTTTGTCAATATCTCATCTCGTTCCATAGGAATCCCAATAAATAGTTTTGTAACAAATAAAAAGCGTAAATTTGCCTAATTTTCAATAAATTTGCATTGTATTAACCTTCTTTGACTGCTTTCAATCTTGCGCTTTGAATTCTGTGACGTAAGCAAATCGCGTATACGAAGCATAAGCTATAGTATTTGAGAAGGAAGGAAACTCTTTCAATCATCTACACATACCTACGAAATTCGCCGACAAAATTTCGTGTGAAAAAAACAACAAAACCTCAAATAAATTAGCACAAATGAAAATTTGATACTCAAACAACATTATTTCAGAAAAAGAATTTTAAAAACCAGATAAAAATGTACAAAAAATGTACAAAACTTTTGCTTATTTGCCGAGAAATTTTGTGGGACGATGCGGGATGCGATTAGCGGTTTGAGGAGCGAATCTGATTGGTCGAAAAAATAAACAAACTGGCTTGAGATTTCTCAAAACCGGGGGGGAGAGTTGAAAGTTGTAAGATAAGCTTAAAAAGAGCGGGAAAACACGAAAGGACAAAAATTTTGAAAATATTATTTTAAAATATATGAAATACTTTTTTAAAAAAGTATTTCATATATTTTTAAATAATATTTTCAAAATTTTTGTCCTTTCGTGTTTTCCCGCTCTTTTTAAGCTTATCTTACAACTTTCAACTCTCCCCCCCGGTTTTGAGAAATCTCAAGCCAGTTTGTTTATTTTTTCGACCAATCAGATTCGCTCCTCAAACCGCTAATCGCATCCCGCATCGTCCCACAAAATTTCTCGGCAAATAAGCAAAAGTTTTGTACATTTTTTGTACATTTTTATCTGGTTTTTAAAATTCTTTTTCTGAAATAATGTTGTTTGAGTATCAAATTTTCATTTGTGCTAATTTATTTGAGGTTTTGTTGTTTTTTTCACACGAAATTTTGTCGGCGAATTTCGTAGGTATGTGTAGATGATTGAAAGAGTTTCCTTCCTTCTCAAATACTATAGCTTATGCTTCGTATACGCGATTTGCTTACGTCACAGAATTCAAAGCGCAAGATTGAAAGCAGTCAAAGAAGGTTAATACAATGCAAATTTATTGAAAATTAGGCAAATTTACGCTTTTTATTTGTTACAAAACTATTTATTGGGATTCCTATGCTCGTTCAAGAGATATTCACGTTTTGGAAATATGAAAATTTATGGCTGATGACATCATTTTCTCTAAACGAGCGAAATGAAAATCGCAAAATAAGGAATATCTCTGGAATTAAACAATAGAAGGCGCTTAAACTTTGTATGCTTATAGTATCCAATAAAATACACTTCTCTGTGGAACTATTGTGATTGCCATGTTAAGCGAATGCTCTCAGTCAGGTTACTCTAAACCTTAAAAAGGGAATTATCATTTTTACCTAATTGTTTAAAAATAGAAAGATTTAAACGTTTGAATTACAATGCCTACATAAGCCCTAATCTTCACTTTTATTCGCTGGAGTAAACGCTACTTGATTGTTGATAAATAAGCAAATTTAATTTTATCATTTGAGGGGGCCAGGAACAAGCAGTTTCCACGAAAACAACTAAAGTTCCACAGTAAAACGTATTTTATTTGATACTATAAGCATGCAAAATTTGAGCACTTTCTATTGTTTATTTCTAGAGATATTCCTAAGTTTACGATTTTCATTCCTCTCGTTTGGAGAAAATGACGTCATCAGCCATATAATTTGCATATTTCCAAAACGTGAATATCTCTTGAACGAGATGAGATATTGACAAACGACAAACGCCGTTCATCCTCATTGTGAATGTACTTTATGATGAGATCAAAAAAAGACTGACGATTTTTCATCACAGTGACATTTTAATATTTAAACTGAACTAATTAAAGTGCACATGAAACGAAAATTAAATTTGTCTTATTTGAAAGAACACTCAAAATGATAGAGTAACATCTTTTGCAGTTTTTCGTTTCCTTGCTTCGTTCTTGAGATATTTCAGTTTGTTTGATATGCAAATTAAACATTTTGACGTCACATGTGCATAACGAGTTATCGAAAAAAGTTATATCTTTGCTATTGTCAAATATAATCACTTGAAAATCTATACGTTTACTGTTCTGGGCAAAAATAAACCACGCGCTGCCTTCGAATTAATTTGGTTTGATAATAGCAAAGATATATAGTTTTTTTTCAATAACTCATTAGCACATCTGACGTCAAAATGTTTAATTTGCATATCAAACAAACTGAAATATCTCAAGAACGAAGCAAGGCAACGAAAAACTGCAAAAGATGTTACTCTGTCATTTTAAGTGTTCTTTCAAATAAGATAAACTTAATTTTCGTTTCATAGGCACTTTAAATATCAAAACAACGGCTTTAGAAATAATAACGCCAGACGATTTAGCTGGTCAAGGGGAGACGTCTCGGGAAAGTACAGTATGTTTGAAATTATTATGCAAAGTGGCATTTTTCAAATATCTTTAAAAGTATTTCCTTTGAGCCGATCAAAGTTTCACAATTTGTTTATTACACTTTAACTTTTTTCTGGGCACCATAAGCCAACCATCCTCTGGACCAACCATCACGGCCATCAAGGGTTGCTCTACACTCGTCTGTGAAAAGAACCGTTTGGAAATCGGTCTTCATATAACGTTTAGCCCATTCAATCCGTTGAATTTTGTGTCGGTTGGTTAAAAGTGGGCGAATGTTCGGCTTAACAGCTTTGGCAACCGATTTGAGAATGCGACATCGAGATGTTCTATAGGTATTCCCTGGATTCCAGCGTCCTCAAAAATTTGTTTGCTCGTTGAAAGCGGATGCCTCGCTACTTCTTGTTTGATTGTGGATAGTTGCCGTCTTGATATTTTTCGACTCACACCTTTGTCGCTTCTTTTCCTTGCCTTGTTGCTGTTGGCAATGAATCGCTTGACAGTTCTGTGGTCACGGCAAAGTTCTTTTGAAATTTCGATTGATTTTTTACCCTGAGCGAGACGTTGAACTATATTTCTCTTCTCCTCTTCTGTCAGATCTTTCTGCTTACCCATCTTTCGCCAATTTCTACCTCAACTAGTGCAATTTGCATAATAATTTGGTACATCATAAAAGCACCTTTTTTGCATAATACGTCACGACTGCTTTATTTGTCAACATATCCAAATGAAATCAATATGTAATGTTGGTTAAAGTGTAATAAACAAATTGTGAAACTTTGATCAGCTCAAAGCAAATACTTTTAAAGATATTTGAAAAATGCCACTTTGCATAATAATTTGAAACATACTGTATATACCTATTTCAGTAAGCGTTGTCGGTAAGAGGCGTCAGCCTACGCGACCAGACAGAAAGGGAGTATGGATAGAAATCACCGAAACAATAAAAGCACATAAATATGTACATAACGATTTACAATATCGAGCCATGCCTCGACCTTACAGTGAAAACGTCGGTGGCGAGCGGTTTGGATGGTTGATAACCTCGGCATCACAATTGAAGAAGTTGCTATTTATTTGAGAGTATCTGCTCGTTATACAACGCTATAGAACGCCACACAACGCTATATGTCGAAATATTTAGCTTGGGTAAGAGTAGCCTCAGAGAAACTAGGGAGACCAATTTCTAGTCTCGACATTTCACTCGCCATTGCCAGCCGGCCAACTATTGAATTTCCATTTCTACCCATACTCCCTTTCGGTCTGGTCGCGTAGGCTTTACACCGATGTTACCGACAACGTTTATTGAAATAGCGGTACACCAGAGCGAGGGGTTAGTAAATGCCACTGGGTATGACCACTGATCTGAAAAATAGGACTGGATCGAGTTTCTATTACTGAAAATGAAACAAAGGGGGCCATGTTGGAGTGACCAGCTAACAACTACTGTGACGTTGCAGATACGTTGGAGGGCATTCTCACATTTTCTATTTAATGTTAGTGAAGGGACATATTTGGTTGGACAGTTATTGATGTCGGTCAGTTTTGCTTTTCCTCTCAGATTAGCCATTGAATTTGTAATGAAGTCACTTCAATATAGCCGCCGTTGACTCTAATTTTCTGGTGAGAAAAGCCAACTGTGAAGCGTCAAATTAAGTTCAAGTTTTTGTGCATTTACGGTTAGCAAAGTAATATATTGGCCAGACTCTAAACCCATTTCGCAAGTGTCTCAGTTTGATTTGCTTGCACAATCACAGTTTCTAATGATCTCTGGTCAATGCAAATATGCTGGCGTCAAAATCAGCTCATCCGACACAATGGAAAACTCGATCCAGTCCTGTTTTTCAGATCAGTGGGTCATTCTCGTCCCCAGAGCCTCTCCCGTGCTGGCGCGCGGAAAAGGCTCTGGGAGAATCCAAACCGGACAACACGATCTCTTACCAAAATTAAGTGTATATCTTAATTGTAAAAAAGGGCTCGAATTAAGACATGGCCTTAACTTATCTGTCCCACAAGCGGGATGTTAAACTTGAACACATAAAGCTAAAAATCCTAGAGGGGGGTTTGAGAGGGTCATTTTTCCGGAGGGTTGTGACTAGGTCTAGGGTCCGGGGGGTTTTGGTTAGGTTTAGGGCTACCGGGGGGTTTTGGTTAGGTTTAGGTCCTTAATTCGAGGCGAGTTGAGAATTAAGGATAATCCTTAATTTTGAATGTGAGGTCGACCTGCTCTGGGAGAATCCAAACCGGAACACCAAGATTCTTTGGTGTTCTTTCAAAAGCGCATGCGTTTAAGTTCGCGGTTTGGGACTTGGACACGAGATCATCGACAGTTGTTTGGAATATAAATTTTCCTTTCGTTTTCGATTCTGGCGATTTGGCTGCCTCGTATTAACTCGTTTGACTTTAGAACAGTTGTGATTGTGGTACATTCCGTTCGAAGAAGTTATTTGTCAAGCGTGGCTCATCGCCGTGTTTACTCGGCGGGACAGAAGACATTAAAATTTTAATACCAGTTCGCTTCAGAGCTTGGCAATAGAGCCACGTCGGAATTTCTTCGTATTTACGGCCTCTTTTGGTGAAGGTAGTTCTCTTTAATTTGTTGCACGTTCGTTTATATTTGACTTGTATATTTCATTGAGATTCTTAATATGTACCATGCACGAACAGCCTGCAGTGTTCGGTCGATCGTCTATCTGTTTCAAATTGTTATCTGTCTTTTGTGTTTGATTTAATTATATAAGGGGAAACAGGTTGATTGCTTTGATAAACGTTCGATTAAATTGTTCGGATTAGAATTATGATTAGAATTGTGCTTCGTTGTCAGTTTTCGTGATTCAAATACTGTTTATTTATAAACAAGCTCCGTTATATATAGGCCTTTGAATTTGAACAACCAGTCAGATCGCGATGATATATGGATTCCCCAGAGCCTTTACCGCGCGCCAGCACGGGAGAGGCTCTGGGGACGAGAATGATCAGTTGGGTGTGACAAATTCTTGGAGATCCAGTTTAAAAATGGAGTAACACAGCCAATCAAGTTGAAACATTCACAACACACAAGTATACAGGAAGTTTCTAATAATACAGTATATATTTTTTGAATTTATATTAAATCTCTGAAACTCAAAGTTTGCTTTTAACGTTCACTGTTTCGAACTTGTTTCTGACTATGTAAAAAATCTTAAAAAAAAACATTGTTCTTGTCTATATATACTATATATATATATATATATATATATATATATATATATATATATATATATATATATATATATATATATATGCGGCTTATTGTGACCATTTTGTCCCCTGACCATTTCCGAATGCAATTATTGTTTTCGTGCCATTTTGCTAAATATTAACATTTACGTTTTCTAAGTGAGTTTAGCATGCTAGTCTGCATCTCTGTATAATTTAAAGCTTGGTTTAAAGCGTTCTCGAAAAAATCCTTGCTTTTTGAAACGAGATAATTTTGTGGACTCCCCAAGTATTGTTAAAGCCGCAAACAGTCACTCCGTATCCACGATCTTGCACGTTTCAATCTTACGGTTTTCAACGTAGGGATGATTTCTTTTGGAGGATGGTTTTTTATCATGATCCGTTGTTTTGCAGGGAGCATAAAAGGATCTCCTGTTCTGTGAAGTCTTTTTCACAATACGATCCCCCGCTATCCTCTATTCAGCCACGTTACCCTTACATTGTAAGTAGTGGCTATAAAAATCAAAACTTTTGTATTGGAGCTAATACTCAAGTTGATATAACGGTCGGACGCTTTTTAGATCCCGGTCTCAAACCTAACATTATCTTTGATTTCGATCGACTCGGATTTGACCTCCGTCGGAACTTTCGTATAGGAGGTTCTGTGATGAGCATTGCCAAGTTCTATTCCAGTACAGTTTGGTCCGTTCATACCATTGTGGTCAAATTTTCCTCTGTTCTCTTCTTCGTCCTTTTTCTGCTCCTCCAGTTGTCTTTTCTCTTTCTCCTGTTTCTCCTTACGGCTTGCCTCCGCCGCTCTGTGTTCATTTTCACGGTGGTAGAAATAATTGAAATTGCTTACCTGTGGCAAAGAGAATATTCATATCTTAAATCAGTGGCGTAGATAAGGGCTCAAGCCCGGCCAACCCGCGTCAATGACGTCATTCATTAGATAGTTAGATAGATAGATAGATAGATAGATAGATAGATAGATAGATAGATAGACAGACAGACAGACAGACAGACAGACAGACAGACAGACAGACAGACAGACAGACAGACAGACAGACAGACAGACAGACAGACAGACAGACAGACAGACAGACAGACAGACAGACAGACAGACAGACAGACAGACAGACAGACAGACAGACAGACAGACCGACCGACCGACCGACCGACCGACCGACCGACCGACCGACCGACCGACCGACCGACCGACCGACCGATAGATAGATAGATAGATAGATAGATAGATAGATAGATAGATAGATAGATAGATAGATAGATAGATAGATAGATAGATAGATAGATAGATAGATAGATAGATAGATAGATAGATAGATAGATAGATAGATAGATAGATAGATAGTTTATTAAAATTAAATCACATTTCAGCTAAAAAACTGAATCGCGTGATTGTACAGAAATAAAATATTACAAAAAACAAATGTGAAATATAAAATAATTACAATAAAATATATTATATATATAAATAGTCAATCATACTATACTATTGAAAATACGAACAGAAGAGGGCATAAACGTATCACGGAACCTATCAGTCTTACATTTCGAAAAGTTAAAAAGTCTAGGTCTTCTAAGATTATACTGGTTAGTATGCCTACTTGGAATACGATGTGCAAGCTTATGCTGGGGATTTAAACCTACTTCATCAAAAAGCTTTACACAAGCCGACATGCGCCTATTATAGAGACTATCTAAATTACATAACTTATTTACTAATCTCCAATGGCCTTGCGTTTTCCTTGCGTGATTTGTGTACTCGTGACTAAAGAATCTATACCGCACGCTATTTTCACTAACATACTTGTATGCAGAATACATACATAATCAAACTGACTAAAATGTTTGCTGCAATCCTCCAAATTAAAAAAATAATGTAAATATTTAATTTTCGTATTTTATAATCTTCAGAATTCTACAAATTCTTTCCCTAAAATGCAGAAAATGGCATTTCAAACCCCTAAATTTCGAAAAATTTCTGGGGCATGCTACCCCCTTCTTTAGAAATTTCACTTCGTGCCCGCCCAATTGGTCAACCTTCCTCCGGATGGGTTTTTAAGTTTAGATAACCTTCCTCAAAATATATAGCGAGAATTTTGTGTTTTGCAATGTTCATAAATACTGCGTGACTTTTACAGTACCTTGGTTTTCTAGGTTTTCCTATATAGGTATAAGCTTTGGCATACTACAATAGCTACTAATAACTGACCGCTGTTGACTGACAGCCTACTAACTACCCTCGACTGCTGCGAAGATACAGACATCGCAGCAGACATCAGCGTACATGTCTCACACATGTAACTGCTGCCACTGCCAGTGCTGCAAATCGCTTTTCTTCTCGACACCTTGCTTGGTCAGTTGTAACTTTCTCAGATTACCGAATGTGTTGTTTCACGTGTTTTCACTTTAAACCTTCCTCACTAAAGTAAACCTTCCTCCGGGTGGTACCCGCATACCCGCAGCTTTTTTCCAACTCTGGTCAACCCTGGCTACGCCACTGTCTTAAATACTCGTCCTAGCACAAGTTTTGTCAAAAAGATAATTGCCCAGCAAATAATTTTCAAAAAAGCCATAAGCATAAAGTTTGGAAAACCATAATTTAATTTAATTTACTAACGTTTCGTCACTACTCAAGTAACATCTTCAGAGTGATAAATATTTACACGATTTCGACTAATATACTTAAGTGATGCAAAAATAGATGTGATGAAATAAGAGAAGGAACTGGGAGTGAGTAGACAGGCGAGGAATCAGTGATAGAGATTAAAATAGTGTTAAAGGTAAGGATTGGATATTGTTATTGAGAGAAGGATTGACTTGACAGATGAATAAACTTCTTTAACCCTATACTGACCAGGAGGTCTCCTACTGACGAGTAAAATCGTCTGGCGTTAAGCCCCGGTCAAACGAGGATGAGAGTTGATGAGAGTCGATGAGAGTTGCAACTCTCGGTCGCGTTTGACCACCAATTCTCATCGACTCTCATGCACTCTTATCAACTCTCATCAACTTTGAGCTGGTTCAAATTTTAATGAGAGTTGATGAGAGTTTTTGCTCGTTTGACCGGTCATGAGAGTTGGCATATGAGAGTTGATGAGAGTTTAGCGGCTAGCGGTTTGCACTTTGTAAAAACAGGCTCAACAAACATGGCGAAGGAACGGAACGATCCTGAATGTATTTCTGAAACTCTGGAAAAACTTGTTTGAAATTGTTTTGACTGTATTGGTGACTTTTCATGACAAGAAAAGGCAAGAATGCAAAATATATCTGTCTATTTATTTGTCCAGTACGAGATTGTAAAAATAGGCATGTCTAGACATGCATGTATCTACTGCGTTCAATCATGCCTATAGCTACTAATGGTAAAAACAATGTTGTAATTACTGTATGTACTTGTAGTGACCTTGTATTCAGGGCTGAACAAGATTTTTGTCGATGCTAGCCATGCTGTGTTTTTACCTTAAGAAAGGAACTCAGAGTAAAGCCAGCAAAGCACAGGAGGTTGAGCACTATTAAACAACTCTACTCATATCCGGCACAGAAGCATGAGTCCCAAGCCCATGCAGATATGTGCATGGTCACCCATTCAAATATTAACTCAATCAAATTGGGCTTCATTTAGGTCCTCGTGGTGAGAGGCAGTGTGATAATAGCTTGACTATTAAAGCTATGGTACTATTTAAAACCTATGGTAATAAAGTATGGTCATTGTTTAGTAGACCAATTAAATTGTAATACAGTACACCCCTAATAACTCACAAAATTTGACTAAAGTATTTAAATAACTTTGTTGCAACAATTTGTCAAATAATAATGCAATCCAATTGGTAGGTAAAGGAAAATCGTTTGAGATAACAAGCATCTGAAGTATGACTGCTGTGAAGTTTAGAAATAATGAAGTTGTGAACGAAGATCTCCAGCAATTGTGATCAAAATTACGAAAGCAACTTAGCAACTATACATTAATTGTTCTTCAAGAGTAGACGTATACTGTATATGCATGCATGCAGTAAAAGGTAGAATAAATATTTGGCATTCATGTCATAAATTTTTGCATGACATTGACAACTGCAGCATACAATTTAATTACCCAATTTAAGACTTACCGTTTTGGTTTCACACTCTACATAGCGTGTCACGGACATTTGACCATTGTACAATATGTTATTTAATAGCATCATAATTTCGCTCGTGGACTACCACAGGTTTTGCACATTGTTGCTTGATCATGAAGCTAGTTTTGTTTTCTTAGAAGAAAATTTCATCTCTGTTCAGGAATGCTGTGAGTCTTGTTTACAAAGCTCGATCAGACTGCCGAATACATGTAAACATGTCGGCCTCCAAAGACTATTAAGACGCTTTCAAAAACTTATCATCATTCCAACAACGTCTATAGTACATCACATTTAAAAATTGACTACGATTCAGACTTAAAATACTTACCAAGCTTGTAAAAACTTCTATTCTTGAAATAAATATAATCTCGCTCCTTGAACTGATTTCGCTCAATGATACCATAGCATTGACTTACATGAAGTACTTGGTTTACAATTTTGGCTTCGGTGGTTTGTCGTGAGTCAATCGTTTAACTCTATGTTTTGATTGGCTCCGAAGCCATTTGGCAAGAAAATACTTGATGTAGCATTGTTATATTGGATGTTAACTTAACTTAACTTAACTTAACTTAACTTAACTTAACTTAACTTAACTTAACTTAACTTAACTTAACTTAACTTAACTTACATTACGTTAACTTACATTAACTTACATTAACTTACATTAACTTACCTTAACTTACGCAGACGATGGCATAGTATCTACTCGCGCATGCGCAGTAGATACAAAAATACGAACTTTGTTTACCTCGAAATTCGTTCCTAGTCTCCCTGCTACGCGCGGTAAATCTCTCGTCAACTCTCATGGTCAACTCTCATGGTCAACTCTCATGGTCAACTCTCATCAACTCTCATCGTCGTTTGACCGGGGCATGAGAGTTGAGAAAACTTTCAGACAAACTCTCGCTTGCCAACTCTCATCAACTCTCATCCTCGTTTGACCGGGGCTTTAGCCAGAGTAAAATACTGAAGGCTACAGTGGTCGATAAAGGGTTGTTATATACCAAAGACTTTCCTTTGCCAATAATGAAATCCTATTGGTCAAATCATGGTCAAGTGTTGTTCAACAAACTCAATGTTTCTTTCTGCCGGGGGAAACAGTGCAATGTTTCCCCCTGACGTCGCTTTAATCATGCGTTGTTCACGTGAATACACGATTATTGCATCAGATCAAGAACTTTGGACTCTTCGGGCATTTTGAAAACAAGAGCTTGTTTCGAGCTTGTTTGGTACGAAATACCGGTAGTCCATTTTCCGAAAGAAAGAATTTCTATACATATCTTCAAAGAAGGTCTGAAAAACACTTGGATAAATTTAAAGCTGTTCTTATTGTTGAGTCTGGTGTATTTGTTTCGTTGAATGACTTGAATTGAAATTACGAAGACAAAGTAAAAGTGTTTTGGTAAGTCTTTTCGCCGTTTGCAAGTTTCAAGGCAGTTTTGTATTTTGTATTTTAAAAGTCTTTGGTATATAACAAAACGCTTGTTGACTTTTGCCTCGAGAAACATGGGTCCGTAAAACTCGATGTTTCCCTCGGCGCCAGTCAACAAGAGCATATTAATTGAGATAGTTTATTAACCCTTTACTGACCAGGAGGTCTCCTATTGACGAGTAAAATCGTCTGGCGTTAGCCAGAGTAAAATACTAAAGGGTACAGTGGTCGATCAAGGGTTAAATTGGTTCCCTGATGAAAATATTGTTGGCAAGGTTTTTGCATAGTCCTAAAGATGTTATGGTAGTTAGTAATCGTGCAAAGTTTCATTTCAAAATTCGTTGAAGAAAAGGTGATGTTTTACGTGTAAAGTTTGTATTTTGGAGCGCCGCCATTAAAGTGGCCGAGCATGAGAAGAATGAGCCGAGGAAGCTTAGACGTCATAGACTCAATAATAACAATGACCCTTCTGTTGACAACAACAATGATCTTGTTTTTTTATTGAGTCTATGACTTCGTAAGTTCCCCTAAGTAAGCAAGGAACCAAAAAAAACTGCAAAAGATGTTACTTTGTCCATTCAAATGTTCTTTCAAATAAGACAAAGTGAACCTTTATATGTCATAGGCCAGGCGCGGACTGAACTCAAAATATTTACCGGGAAATGGTCACTGGAGGGGCCCACCATCACTCATTTTTAGGGGGGTCTGGGGGCATGCCCCCCCCCCCCCCCCGAATTTTTTTGAATTTTGGGTCTCTGAAACAGTATTTCTCGCATTTTGAGGACACTTTTGAGCAAAATATAAAGGTCTGAAATCCCATTTTTTAACAGAGTTTCTCGTCATTTTTAACACCACATAACAGTTAATAGACATATTACATACCAGCGATTATATTAGTGGGCCCCCACTTACTCAGGATTGAAATGTTCCGGGGTCGGGGGCAATACTCAGGCAGCCATCTCTATAGCCGAGGAACTTGTACTCAGATTTACAAACTCAAAACAGCGTTTAAGCATTTTTAGAATTTCCAAAATTCTTTTTCTTATGGTTTTGTTAACATAAAAAAGGTAGTATATCAAAAAAATAGTTTCTCTTTATTAAAAAGTGCTTACTTTTATTGTAACTATTATGAAAGGAAACATAAGAAAAATAGTCTGCTGAAATTTAGTGTTGGTAGGTGTTCACGACTACGCTGTAACTTCTTTTTTGCGTAATATTTTTTCACCAAATTTTTCACAGATAAAGCCCATACATATTTAGGAAAAGTCCTAAAATTTCAGAACCATACCTGTACTGGTTTAGGAGATATTAACTTTTAAACTCAGCGCGGGCACTCCCCCCCCCCCTCAGTCTGGATAGGGTTAAGGGAACTTACTTCAGATAAGCAGGGGCCCACACAAGGACAGGAGCAAGGGGCCCACCTGGAAATTTCCCGGTGTCCCCATAGCTCAGTCCGCGCCTGTCATGGGCACTTCAACTATCGTACTTACAATGACAGGAACTGGAAGGGCGATTGTTAAAACGCCAGATATTGCACATAGGGAACCAACAATCTTCCCCCACAACGTCACTGGCTTCATGTCGCCATACCCAACTGTAGTCATGGTAACAACTGCCCACCAAAATGCTTCTGGGATACTCTGGAATAAAAAAAATATATAAAACTGTTAAAATCATCTCTGCTTACATTTGCTTGCAGTGAATATTATTCTATAACTCATTGATATAATTCATGAGGAAAATTCAAAAGAAATTAAGGTTTAATCAATGTCTGTTTACCCTGGTACAGAACTGATATCAGTGTCTGTAAATGTGATATAGAACTGTCTAATAAAACATCAGTTCTGTATCACATTTACAGACACTGATATCAGTTCTGTAGCAAGTGTACAGACACTTCGCATTCAACTATCTTGAGAGTAAGGTACGCTAGTAGCGTCCTCATACAAGATGAAGATGCAACAACATTTGTTGAATAACAACATTTGTTGAATAACAAATGTTGAAAATGATTATCAGAACGGCTATTTATGGCACGTCACTTAGAATATAAAATTTGGGACTAATACTGAATCAAAGCGCATGCTCACATCACTAATTTAATAATCGTAGCCTATTGAACCTTACCTCGAAGGTTTAACAGCTTTTAACATGATGTATTTTTCACTAACTTAATAGTCGTTTTAGAAGTCATTTACAGAATTCGTGTCCGTTCTGTATTGGGATACAGGCACTCAACTTCGCCTCGTGCATCATGTCTGTATACCCCGATACAGAACGGCCACTCATTCTGTAAATAGTACATATAAATGCTTTAAAAGTCTTAAACTAGAATGAACTAGAATGACCTGAACTAGAATGGGTTTTGGAACTTAATAGTGCCAAAATATTTTCTGACTTGAAATTTATTTGTTGTTATATTGAGGTTTACATTTCCAAAATGTTAATGAGGATGACATCAATGTAGGCATTTGTGTGTGTGTGTGTGTGTTTCTTTTCTTATGATAAACCGCTTGAAGATTTTAATGAAAAAAATGATAAAATATAGAATATACTATTCAACTCAAGTATTCCATTATTCCATTAATATCATGTTTGGGTTTATAAGAACGTTAAACACATGGCCTAAATTCAATTGGAAAAACAAGAATTATTGTGTAAAGAGTTTCAGATTGAGTCTATCGAGTTTGCCACAAGTAATTAATTTTACAAAGTAAAATAGTAAATATTAATATAACTAAATATATGAGCAGTATAAATATTAACTTAATAGTATTCGTTAGATAAATATTATTTGGCAAATATTATAATTTCGTACTGCGCTATCGTTGTAATAATGTATTGTAATGAAGGAGGATTGATAATCCAAACAAATCTTTTTTGGTTTCCAATTACGTATAATTTATTTAGGTAGATGAAAATTTATTTGGCAGAAAATCATTTTTATAAAAGGGAAACAAGGAGCCGTTAGTTTATATACAAATTGTCGTTTGTGCTCCCCATACGGGTGGCGTGTGCTGTTAGCGCGCTGCCTCTCGCCAAACGTTCAGGCCGGTTAGACGGGGTTAGTATTTGGATGGGTGACCGCTTGGGAAAGACCGCGTTGTCGAGCTTGGAACTCATGTGAGTAGAGTTGTAGTTGATCTCTCCTGTGCTTCGAGGGTTTTTCGCCGGATTCTCCGGCCTTCCTCCCTCCGTAAAATCAACAGCTACATCTTAGCTGTGGTCTGAACTGTGTCGTATGGCGGCTGCCTGCAGTGCCTTTGATATGCCTCGACACGGCCACGTTGAACTGCGTCCTTCGTATAATTCAGCCGCTGGCTGCGAGTAAAGATGATTAGGTCTCATTCCTTTGAGGTCACTAAATGCAAGAGTGTTTTCTTTCTGAGGAAGGTGATACATGATATTTCAGAGAAAACGTCATCATTTATAACAATGTCATCTCGACTTCATATACTTTTCTTTTTCTATAATATACAAACAACGGAAATATCCAACACCTACAAACACGCGCAGGGGCGGATTAACCCGCAGTCAGGCTCACCAAGTCACATCATGTAGCTAGAGTCCCTTTAATTAACTGGTTTGTTCTTGCTATCCATGACTAACTGTGAGGTTTATTATAACACTTGAAAAGAACGGAAAGTCATTTTCTTTGATCATATAGCTTTGTGATTTCGATTGATACGCAGTTAAAAATATAAACTTTTCACTATACAAGAGGTATTGTGTTCATATTGAGTACGAAACTTCATGCTGATAAACCTATAAATATGTTAAAAGCCTTTAGAAATTTTTATACAAAGTTAGATAAAAATATACTAAATTCATACCGTCATTAGTTTGAGGTTCACTTACTTTTTTCTCTTTCAAATACAAGTTTCTCTCTTAAATACTGCTTTAAACTCTAACAGCTGTATGTGTAACTCGCTTGGTTTTTCTTTTTGGTTTTAGCGTCAATGGCCGCCATGTTTGTTTTGTTCAAACCGCTGGCCCGCTCGTCATAGCTACAGACAATTTTTGATATTTTGTAGGTGGCAAGACATCAATAATTGTCTGTAGGTTTTTAGCCAATCACAATCGAGATTGTATCAGTATTGTATAATAAAAATAATTATGAAGACCTCGGTCTAATGTTATCTGATGACTGAAGCCGAATGGAGGACCCGTTCACACGATGCCAGTACGAAATCGTGTCGGTATCAAATCATCACGGTAGGAAACTGTTTACACGGTACCGGTATCATTTCATTTCGTTCTATTTTTACAGTTTAGTTAACTCCATTTTTATTAAATTCCCGCCATCACGCTTCTTTTACCCCGTATTTTTTAAGCAGAGAAAATCGTTTCGTAAAACCGTGATGTAATCACTACGGTAAGGTGTTCACACGATGCCGATAAAGGAATAATTTCGTTACGGTTTCATATCGTTACGGTTAGCATTACGGTTTCATGTCAGTTAATGCCGGTATCGTGTGAACGCAAGGTCTAACCGTAACGATTTCGTGACGGTTTCATTTCGTCTGAGACAGATAACACTCAGTGAGGTCTGCATAATTACGAATGTTGACGTCATTCAACGTCAATCGTCCATATTTTTTTCTTTCATTATTTGACGATTGACGTCATTCGCTTGATATATTTGTTTTGGTTCCAATCATTACTAAATATGGACAGCCTAAGGTCGTTACTCAAACCGCTGACCTGTTATATGGCTCCTATCGTTCTTAGAGGAACAAGTGATGCGATTTATATTGTAAGGCAATTGCAGGAGAAGGCATTGGAAGGAAATCAGAAAGTATACTATGATTTTGTTGACATTGAGAAAGCATATGACAGGATTCCTAGAGAGCGTAGTCAATCGAGATATGGTCTGGAAACTCGGCAAACTTCAAAGTGCCTATAATGAGCTGTGATTTTATGTTAAACCGTACCTTACACCGTGCACATCCTTTCTTTTTGGTTTATTAATATTTAAAAAGCACGGTTGAGTGATTGAACTGAAACGTTGCTATTGGACAATTCGTTCATTATACTAAAATACAATGTGTTCAGTGACCGTGCACCGTGCACAAAAATGCATAAAGGCGAACAAAAAGATAGACCAAAGACTTCAGCTGAGTTTCTAGACCATATCTCGATTGACTATGTAGAGAGGTAGTGTTTTGGTACCTGAGGCGAAGAGGAGTACCAGAGAGACTGATTGATGTGGTGAAGGATATGTATAGAGGGTCAAGAACAGTGGTGAGCACAGTGTATGGCGACACAGAGAAGTTTTGAATTGAAGTTGGATTACATCAAGGGTCTGCACTGAGTCCATTTCTGTTTGTGGTAGTGATGGATGTGCTGAGTGAGATGATTGGGACTGAAGGTATATGGGAGCTACTATATGCAGATGATCTGGTGGTGATGGCGCACTCGGAAGAAGAACTGCAGCGACGGATGGCAGAGTGGCAGAAGTGCTTGGAGAAATGAGGTTTGAGGGTGAATGTAGAGAAGACGGAGACAATGGTTAGCAGTAAGGAAGGTGAGCAGATTGTGCTGGAGGATATCCATGGAAGGCAGCTGAACCAAGTGGATAGTTTCAAGTATCTCGGAGCGATGGTGGAGAGCACAGGTGGAACAGAGAAGGAAGTAAGGAACCGGATAAGCGCAGGATGGGCAAGATGGAAGGAGGTCAGCAGTGTAGTACTCGATAGAAAAATGCCATTGAAGCTGAGGGTGAAGATCTACACCGTAGTGGTGAGACCTGTATTGCTGTATGGTGCAGAGAACTGGGCGATGAGAAGGAGTGAAGAAAAACAGCTGGAAAGGACGGAGATGAGAATGCTTTGATGGCTGATGGGAGTATCTTTAAGAGAGAGAAGGAGGAACGAAGATATCAGCGCAGAAGCTGGAGTGGTGTCGAGCGTGGAGAAAGTGAGAGAGGCTCGCCTGAGATGGTATGGCCACATACTCAGGTTGAAGGTAGACAACCCGGTGAGAGTGGCGCTGGAAAAACAGGTGGAGGGAAAGAGATCGAGAGGGAGACAGAGAATTAGATGGAGACATGGAGTGGAAAGAGACATGAGACAGTTGGGCTTGGAGAAGGAAGATGCAGAAGACAGAAGACGTTGGTGACAACATATAAGAACGGCCGACCCCACTAGGGATTAAGGCAGAGAAGAAGAAGAAGAAGAAGAGAAGAAGAAGAAGAAGAAGAAGAAGAAGAAGAAGAAGAAGAAGAAGAAGAAGAAGAAGAAGAAGAAGAAGAAGAAGAAGAAGAAGAAGAAGAAGATGAAGAAGAAGAAGAAGAAGAAGAAGAAGAAGAAGAAGAAGAAGAAGAAGAAGAAGAAGAAGAAGAAGAAGAAGAAGAAGAAGATTGACAAACAAACCAAAATTGACCGGTCTCGAATTCGTCCTATTTCGCCGTGTATAAACAGGCGGAACCGTACTAATTCGAGAACGGTTCCAAATTTTCTTCCGTGTAAACAGGCGGAACCGTACTAATTCGAGAACGGTTCCAAATTTTCTTCCGTGTAAACAGGCGGAACCGTACTAATTATATTCGAGAACGGTTCCAAATTTTCTTCCGTGTAAACAGGCGGAACTGTACTAATTCGAGAACGGTTCCAAATTTTCTTCCGTGTAAACAGGCGGAACCGTACTAATTCGAGAACGGTTCCAAATTTCCTTCCGTGTAAACAGGCGGAACTGTACTAATTCGAGAACGGTTCCGAATTGTCTTCCGTGTAAACAGGCGGAACCGTACTAATTCGAGAACGGTTCCAAATTTTCTTCCGTGTAAACAGGCGGAACTGTACTAATTCGAGAACGGTTCCAAATTTTCTTCCGTGTAAACAGGCGGAACCGTACTAATTCGAGAACCGTTCCAAATTTTCTTCCGTGTAAACAGGCGGAATCGTACTAATTCGAGTCGCCCGGTACCGTGTAAACGGGATCTCAATGAAAAATTTCTCAAGGAAAACTTGGTCGCGTGTTCGGGGCTATAAAGTCTTTGTTATTCTGGCGTTGAGATTGCTTCTCTGGCACGCAACGCAATTCTTGTTTCTGATTTACTGAATGCTGCAAAACGTTTTTTACACGCTTATCAGTAGATCGCATACACCAGAATGACAATCGTATACACGACCAGTATCGTACCTTTCAAATTTCCATGTCCGGTATAACATATATGATTGTCGTACTGCGTGATGTGTTTCCTACGCGGGGTTTTCCAGCGTGCGATTCGCTTGTAAAGGTTGAAAAACGTTACTTATGCTTCGTTTTGAGTCAATTGGATCGCTCAAAAGGAGAATAACAAGAAACTGAACCGTAGCGTGTATAGACGGCCTGAAAATCTGGAAACGCCGTAGGAAGCTCACAGAGAGCCCATCTTGGCAGCACTTGGGTACTGTGGCGGACTCGAAAGACGCGCGGGGGACTGTGGCAGGGGATTTAAAAAAATACGGAAAACGGTTACCGGAAGCGAGGGAAAAACGGGGGGAAAGGGGGGAGGGAGAGAAAAAAATATAAGGGATGAAACACCAAACGTTCAACGTGGAATGTGTTCCGCAAGTAGCCAGGACATCTCGTATCGTCGGGAGCCACCGTTGGAATACTGAAACCTACTGAAACTCAGAGTCAGATGAATGTGCAATAAATCAATAATCCTGAGACTTCCCGCTTTATCCGAAAAGCTTATCGTAGGATTTCGTAGCTATCCGAAGTGTCAACGATGACGTAGTGTCCTAGCTACTTGCGGAACACATCTCTCGAAAATACGATATGTAATTTAGCTGCAAAATCACGGCTAAAAGGTGAGATTTTGCCTCATTTTGATTATATTTTGATAAATGAATCATTATCACAACTACTTCGCTCAATTGTCTTACAATTTTAATACCTATAGCCGCTTAAAACGATGTTCAAAACAAGGAAGAATTCGTGTTTCATCCCTTTATTATTTTCCTAAACACACCACGATCGAGTGTGCCACAGGGTACCCACGCTCTGCCAAGATGGGCTCCCTGTGGGAATCTATGCACGTCAAAGCTCTATGTTGGAACAGCAGTTTGGCTTGTCGTGCTTTGTTTTGGATTGTCGACGCCACACCGCGATTATATTTTGAAAATACAAAGCCCTGTTTGTTTACCACATTCCTACCACGAGCTTTAGTTAAAAAGATACGATAATAATTATACACTGTGGTGGGTCGGCAGGCATAAAAAGTCAGCTTTACGTCCCTTACAATATATACATATATATATATATATATATATATATATATATATATATATATATATATATATATATACGACTAAAAAAGCTTGGCCAAGAATCCACCGGACGCGAAACAACACGTATATTTGAAATCAGTGAATATTATTACGCTTCCGAATTGTTTTTAAATTTTAGCAGGTTATAAACCTGTATACGAAGCACTTGTCCAATCACAAGGGCCCTCTTTTTTCTATAGTTTGCTTTTCTATCGGTCAAGAAGCTAAACCTTAGCATGTTTTAATTAGCAAAACGCAACGGGTAACGGGTTTTTATTGAACAAATCAAAGCTACCTATAGGTGGTAATAAAATAAAAATATTTCGGTTTACTTTTCGATGACCAAAAACGTGTATGTCTCTGTGATAAATTTTGTGCGGTTGAAGACACAACAACAAAAACGTGTCGGCTTAATAAAGGGTAATAAAATAGAAGTAAAAATCCGGATGGGTCCCGTTGTTACACCGAGCCGGCTATTCAAATTGATTTGCGTAATGCATACGACACAACCGAAAAAGTTATTATTAAACCTTCCAGTTGTTCGATATTAAATTTTCGAGAGCCTCTCTCATGATTATTTTTTAAGTCGGTAACCGATGATGGTGGGAGGAACTTTATACGTTAAGAAAAAGCGACCGAAATTATTTATTTAAATATTGCTTTTCATTGTAAACCGAAGCGTGGCATGTTGGAGGCCACAAGATCGAAAGCAAAGAAAAACTTGTCTTGGATAACTTGGATTATGTATATGTATATATGTGTATATATATATATATATATATATATATATATATATATATACCTCGTACATATACAGTATACCGATGACCCAATTAATAACATTGGGACGACAAATTGGAGAAAACGGCTTGCGAGGATTTGAATTTCTATCGAAATGCTTTGAACAAATAACTAATCCAATGTGAATAATGGCTCATGTTTCGACCGTTGCACCTGCTTCGTTCGACCAAACTTTGTTTACGCTCAACAGACTACATATATATAGCAGCCCAGCGTCGATATATATTTAAGTGTACACAAATTGCCTATATTGTTCTTGGTACACATGCAGTACACTACGGTCGAGCCAAGTCGGGCTCGTTCGAACACGCTTGCGACCCTGGTCAAGCTTAGAGCAATAACAGTGCATTAAATCCGCGAGCATTTGTTAATTGGGTGATACATTACGCCTAATAGCTGGCGTAGGCAGTGGCAAAACGGTGCCATCAATGCGCCAGAGTGAATCTCAGATGAATGTTATATATACTGAGTACATATGTAATTAAATATATATCCAGTTACTAAAAGTATTTAAAAACTGGTACTTACCCCGAAATTTGTGCCTTGTTCCCCTCCTTCGGCATAGTATACGGCACTGGAGAAAAGTATAACCCCGATAAGTAGAAAGAATATCAGTAAACCCAGCTCACGAAGGCTGGCGCGGAGAGTGTGTCCGAGGATCTGTAGCCCTCGCGAATGTCTCGATAGTTTAAAAATCCGGAACACTCTGACGAGC
This sequence comes from Corallium rubrum, assembly GCA_964035015.1. Taxonomy (NCBI): domain Eukaryota; kingdom Metazoa; phylum Cnidaria; class Anthozoa; order Scleralcyonacea; family Coralliidae; genus Corallium; species Corallium rubrum. The sequence continues at coordinate 5,976,017 of OZ036001.1, forward strand.
CGTATGACCCGCAGTACGCCTAAACTCGACGCCTTGGAGCTTTTCATCGGCAATGTTATGTAATAGGGCAAGATAGCCACGACGTCGATGAGATTCAAAAACGACCTGAGGAATACGAGTTTATTGGGCGATGATATAAGTCTCATGATGTACTCAAACGTGAACCAAATGATACAGGCCGTTTCCAGGCCGAACCAGGGCTGTCGAAAGCGTTCGTCCTCGGCCTCGCGTACCAGCGTGCCGTTTTTGTCGACTATTTCTCCTAACGGGCGAAACTGTGGTAGGGTCTCCACACAAAAAGTCACAATAGATATACTGATAACAGACACCGAAATAATAGCAATAATACGAGCCGCTAGGCTCGTGTCTGGGAATTCGAAGAGCTTCCACACGGCTCTTTGAAACCGATTATCGGGAAGTACGGGTTTCTCTTCCTCGATGTAGCCCTCCTCCTGTTCAACCCGTTGAAGGACATCTTCGCCAAGCTCGTAGAATCGAATTTCATCGGCGAACACGTCCATCGGAACGTTGGCTGGACGAAGAAGCTTGCCGCCAGACTGATAATAAAACAGTATCGCATCGAAGGCCGGTCTGTTTCGATCGAAGAAATACTCGTTCTGATTGTGGTCATAATAGCGAGCTCGTTTCGACGGATTTCCTAGCAGACTCTCAGGGAACTCGTCCAGTGTCTGTTGACGTGTCTCGAATTTCAAGCCAGATATATTTACAACGACTCGTTCGTCGTTAGCCGCCGTTGCTGCCACACTGCCGTCGTTCAACTGTGACTCGTAGTCAACGTCAGGTGTACTTCTGTTTTGGGATAACTTCGTCCCGCCATTTTCTGACTCTGGAAGCGAACGTTTCTTGTACGACGTTGGTTCCATAATCCTATCCGCTCGTTCGCTCCATGATTTATTCCGTGTCTCCAATGGATGTGTCCCTAAAAGAAACAAACCGGTAAGACCGAACATCCAGTTGTCATCACAAAGCGACAACGAGTCAACGAGAGATAGACTTCGCTGTCGTTTCTCGTTATAGTCTTGTCAAAGTCCGTATTGTCATTTGGTTTGAACTTTCGAAGGCTTGTTTCACACTCCGGTCACAACACAACTCACTAGCAGAACTGTGTAAACTTTCCCCAGCTATAAATTATTTATTTTCTCTCACATAAACTTTTTATTTATTTATCCTCTGAATAAATTATAGTCGGTGTTCAAATGTTGGATTATTCGAGAGTTATTAGACGAGCTCACGAGCGATTCGAAAAGCCCGATCGAAAAGCTTCGAGCTTTCGACGACCGTTCGAATGTGTATAGTGTATACCGATTGTTATCGTGTTTCCGATTGTCGAACGCTTAACGCGTCATGCTGTTAACATTGCTAAGATACGGACGGAGCAACTGTAAGCTGACGTCTGGCTTTACAGCAGTACAAAACAGACCAATATGCCATATATCAAGATAATTTCCAAATTAAAACCCGGCTCTTTTCCTCCACTCCTGATTGGATAAGACAAAATAAAACCGAAGCTACGTATCTTTAGTTCGTTTATTAAAACATATAAGAACGCATGTTGGCTATCAGATAAATATATATACGGAGTTTTTTGTTTGTGTGTATGTTTACCTGGTGGCCAACTGTGGACGAATGTTGGCCATGCAGAGTCAACTCGTTGTTTGAAGCATTCCGCTAATGACTTTTCACAATAGCAACTGTCATTTCTTTGTTTCGAAACCTTTATAACCTACATCGTTTAACTAAAGCATGTTTATTTAATGCAAATGCAGATGAGAATGCTGTCCCGAGCAAATACGACAGCGAAACGATAATTCATATTAAATCGAGTGGGGGAAATTATGATTCTGACTAAGGAAAAGACATGCAATATTTTGTAATCTGGGGCTGGGATGACAGCGGGACTGGGAAAGAAGCGTACGGTCTGTTCTAATGTCTTTCGAAGTTTCAATTTTGTGATTGTCATATGTCATGCCATGCAATTGGAATGCAGTGAAACTGTTTTAATTAACAAGAGAGCTATGGTAACAGCAAACGAATTGATTATACGGGCAAGGTTAAAAAGGTGGGAGTGAATAAGAAATAAGAGGGGGAAATGGAAGGAAGGGAAAGGGAAAAGAACGGGAAAAGTAGGGAAGGAAAGGAAAGGAAAGGGAAAGAAAGGCAAGGAGAAGGACGGGAGAGGAAGCGAAGGGAAGGAAATGGAAAGGAAAAGCGAAGAGAAGAGAAAGGGAGGGAGGGAAGGGAAGGGAAGGGAGGGAGGAAGGGAAGAGAAGGGTAGGGTAGGGTAGGGTAGGGTAGGATAGGGTAGGGTAGGGTAGGGTAGGGTAGGGTAGGGTAGGAAAGAGAAAAGTAGGGAAGGAAAGGAAAGGAAGGCAAGACAAAAGGAAGGACAGGAAGGAAGCGAATGGAAGGAAATGGAAAGGAAAAGCGAAGAGAAGAGAAGAGAAAGGGAGGGAGGGAGGGAAGGAGGGAAGGCAAGGCAAGGGAAGGAAAGGAAATTAAAGAAAGAAAGAGAAAAAAAGAAGGGAAAGAAAACTAAATTAAAGGGAATTAAAAGAGGAATAAAAATTTAAAAAATATTTTAAAAAAAATCGCATAGAATGGCTTGGGAATAGAACAGAACAGAATGGAAAACTAAATAAAAATGATAAAAAAAAGAAAAGAGATAAAGAAAGGTGAAAAATTGAAAGGCATAACGGGAAAGAAAAATGGAAAGAAACGAAAGCAAATCTTAAAAGTAAAGCATACGAGACTATTAATTGGGCACAAAAAGTCACTCATTTCTAGAACGCATAAGCATACGACATGCATGCAGACTTCTCAAGTGGAAACCTCAACGAAATGCCGACTGTCTTGTTCAAGGGGGATGATTTATTGATATTTCCCACACAATTTTTTCTATGCACACACGCCCATTCAGTTCCCCCCAGTTTTAATCAGTTAATGTGTTAAAAAAAACCAACATTCTCACACAATTCCATCACCATAAATTCAAATTTTCTGTTCGATTGTTAAGTTTGTTTTTTGGGGCTGGCGCAGTAACAATTTGGCAACAAAACAAATAAGTTATTTATTTGATGTCGAAACAATTTTGACCGCATCTCACACGAGATAAGAACCTCAGTACAGATGTATCCGTTCTTGAGTGCCGTCTCACGCTGATTAGAACCAAATTGTATGAAAGCATTTACCATTAGGAGTTACGAGAAAGAAACAGTGAAAGTATAATATGGAATTCGATGAGCTTGATATAATATTAATAAGGAAAAATAAGGCTAAAAACAAAACTTCAGTTCTAAGTCGATGCCTTGGGTGGCTAAATGTTCTCTCTTTGCATGGCGAATAAACCGAAGTCTTACTGTGGAAGTAAAATTATCTAGCGCTATACAGAGTAAAATAACAATATAGCTTTTCAGCCGACCCGAGCAGCATTGGGTTAATGCCCAATTGTTAACTAATGCATGTCTTTCAAGGTTGCCGGCTAGAGGGCTTTCACTTGCACGAGTGGATTCGTCTGGCGCGTCAGACAGTGCGAAATAATTAATAAGGGAACGTTTCCAATTGTTCAGGAAGGAATAGGTTAACTACTAACAGTATAAATGTATTTGTGTCGTGTATATAACTATTCGAAAAAGAGCACATCACCCGAAACATTGTTAATGGAAATATGTTGAAAAGTTAAATGCCAAAACCAATGTTGATTCGAGCTCAGTTTGAACTCCACAGCTGTCGGCTCCACATGCAGGATTTGGGAACAAATTTCGTCTAACTTTCAAACTAAGAAGTGGCGCATGTGATATTTTTGCAATAACTTAAGGTTCATGCGCAACAATCTGTAATGGTGTATAAATGTTCCTCCAGCTATATTTTACTCGCGGAACTCGAACCCAAAACCTTCTGATCGCCGGTGAGACGCTCTATATATTGAGCTACACTGGCGATCAGAAAGTTGTGGGTTCGAGTCCCGCTTAAGAACTAAAGTAATTTTTCTCAGTAAAATAGATACACATATAATTATCATGTCCGAGCTAGCATATATCTATCTCTTTACAAGGATTTGTGATGTTTCAATATTGTTTTCACACTCCTGAACTCAAAACTCCGCGCTGTTTCGTCCACAAAGGTTGAAAGGTATATTAAACAGAATATCGAAATTTATAGCATGAGTAAAGATTTTTTTGCTTTCGGCAGGATGAGAAAATGAATCATATGATATTTTTTCTGCATGTTTTTCTTGCTGATCCGCGGTGATTGTAAAATTTCTTTATAATGAAATTATTTTACTCTTTCCCTTTTTAATATTTAATAATCCCAATTTTTTTAAAAAAACACAGCTTATTTGTTTGTTTTTTAAAATTAATTTTAGACAAGTCCAATAGTCAGTGGGACTTGCGGTTTGATTCTGGGAGTTTTTCAAAGCTTTTTACTTAAAACCATGTCAAATTAGTTATAGGAAAGTTGAGTCAAAGTTTTATTTGATTTAGCTTGCCATTGACTCTTGCGGTCAAAATAGATAAAATATATCTTTATGCATAAATTGTGGATGGATCGAAATCTTAACAAAGTACACCAACTTTTTTTTTCTTATATAATTAATTCATTTAATTTTTCCCCGTCCGTTATTTTGTTTACTTTAAAGTGTTGTATATGCATGCCGTGTGATGCGGTTTAAATCATCTGTAAATATAGACTGTAATTTTATAGAAAACTTTTATGAAAACTATCTGAATAAAAAAGGTTAATTTTTCTTTTCTTTTATAATTTATTGAATTTTCTCAAGTCAGTAAAAATCGTCTGGGGTTAGATCAGAGTAAAATACTAAATTCTGTTTTGTTCGAAAACGAACGATACGCCGGTAATTAAACGTTTATAATAATATTTTGATGAAATAAAGGTTAATCCTTTATTTTTACTTTTATATAATTTATTACATTTTCTCAAGTCATGCAGTTATTTTGTCTATTCTTTAAACGGTTGTATAGCGTGTGATGCGGTTTAAAACATCTGTAAACATAGAATAAAGAAAAGTTTTATAAAAATAATTTGATGAAATAAAGGGTGATCCTTTTTTTTTCTTTTATAATTCATTAAATTTTCTCAAGTCAGTTATTTTGTCTACTTTAACACCTTGAAGCCTGACGACGAGTCTTCAGTATTTTATTCTGGCTAACACCTGACGATTTTATTCTGGCTAACGCCAGACGATTTTATTCAGCGCAGGGAAAGGTCCAGGCCTCAAAGTGCTAAGGTGTTGTATGGCGTGTGATGCGGTTTAACTCAACTTTATATTAACAAGTAAAATCGTCTGGCGTTAGACAGAGTAAAAGATGTCCTAAAGTCTGCTTCGGTAGCCAAAGAGTTAAAGTATCTGTAAATAGATTATATAAAAAGCTTTTATAAAAATAATTTGATGAAATAAAGGTTAATCCTTTTTTTACTTTTGTATAATTTATTAAATTTTCTCAAGTCGTGCAGTTATTTTGTCTATTCTTTAAATTGTTGTATAGCGTGTGATGCGGTTTAAATCATCTGTAAACATAGAATACAGAAAACTTTTATAAAAATAATTTGATGAAATAAAGGGTGATCTCTTTTTTTTTCTTCTTATAATTCATTAAATTTTCTCAAGTCAGTTATTTTGTCCTTTATGTCTTTAACACTTTGAAGCCTGACGACGAGTCTTCAGTGTTTTATTCTGGCTAACCAGACGATTTTATTCAGCAGAAGGAGAGGTCAAGGCCTCAAAGTGTTAAAACCTATCTCTTTAACACTTTGAAGCCTGACGACGAGTCTTTAGTATTTTATTCTAGGGAGAGGTCCAGGCCTCAATGTGTTAAAACCTATCTCTTTAAAACCTATCTCTTTAACACTTTGAAGCCTGAAGACGAATCTTTAGTATTTTATTCTGGCTAACGACAGACGATCAGTTATTCAGCACAGGGAGAGGTCCAGGCCTCAAAGTGTTAAAACCTACCTCTTTAACACGTTGAAGCTTGACGACGAGTCTTTAGTAATTAGTATGTTATTTTGGCTAACGCCAGATGATTTTATTCAGCACAGGGAGAGGTCCAGGCCTCAAATTGTTAAGTTGATGTACGGCGTGATGCGGTTTAACTACTTTATATTAACAAGTAAAATCTTATGGCGTGAGACAGAGTAAAATACTAGTCTGCTTCAGTAGGCAAGGAGTTAAAGTATCTGTAAATAGATTATATAGAAAGCTTTTATAAAAATAATTTGATGAAATAAAGGTTAATCTCTTTTTTTTTTATAATTTATGTAATTTTCTCAGTTATTTTGTCTACTTTAAATTGTTGTATGATGTGATGCGGTTTAAATCATCTGTACACGTGGACTATAGAAAACTTTTTAAAAATAATTTAATGAAAAGCCAAGGTAAATTCTTCCAAAATTATTGTCAAATGAAACAAGTTCAAAAAAACTATCATGTAGCAATAACGTATATACAGATTTATAAATCGTTTGCAAAATATAGAATGGCGTTTAGACTTGTTTATACTGTATATTCCAAACCATATTCCGGTCCCTGCGGTGAATCAGTCTACGTACTGGACCCACTGCATGATCTACAGTGTGTGTCAAAAAAATTCGAACCCTTAGAAAATGAATTAGCATGTAGTTTGAAAGCCCTAAACACTTCTGAGCCACGGAAGCGTAAAAAACACGGTCTTATACACCTGGGAAATTAAGATAACTTGAAGTGTATGCATGGTGAAAGTATTTAAAAGCCTTTTCTCTTCCTGTTTAACTTATGTGCTGATTAATTTATAACTCAGCGCTTTTAGGGTTTTCAAACTACTACAATAGGTTGTTTGAAAAGGGTTCGAATTTTTTTGATACACACTGACACACTGTATATACCATCCATTACGACGTGACTGCATGCATGCGTACGATATGCCGACATGGCACATGTGTAAACAGCGGTGACATCATTCGTCACACGTCTTACTTTTTATTTATTTATTTAAATTGTTTCTTTGTCACTATACGTGTCGGCTATATTTTAGTAGTGTGCGATTTTGCCGGTCGAATTATAATATAAAAGAAAGTACTAAAATTTGTTCAGAGTTGCTGAGAAAATCCTTGCTAATCGTTCACAATTTAAACATATTAAAGTGCATATAACCCCAAATTTTTTATCATCTAAATACGTCCCACCTTTGGCAAATATTTGAACAAATAGTTGAATATTTTTAGATTGGAGCAACCTTTATTGCTTTAATAGAGATTTTTGTTTTCAAAACGGCAATGAGATGACGCCAAAGTAGTCATCATTATCTATACAATATTTATTTTCAGGAGTGACATAAACATGTTCCATATTGTTTGAGTTTTTCGACAAAAATTCTCAGATAGTTTATCTTGCCAAAAAAGAGAAAGAAAGCCAAATGCCTACATAGACGTCATCTATTACCATACTAGAACTGCGAATCAGCCAAAAAACATTGAAGAATAGCTCTAATCAAAAAATATTCACTGAACAACTGTTTGCTCTATGTAGAACGTTTTCAGATAATAAAAAATTTGGGTTTATATTCACTTTAAAATACAGCGTTGTATTTTGATAATTCAGTTCGATGTATGTATGACATGTCATTATATAATGCTATGTGCAAGTATGATAATATATGTTAATAATAATAATAAAAATAATAATAATGTTAATGTCGTAATGCATGTTGTTAAGAGAAGAGATGTAGATATGCTAGGTCGGATATGAGAGTTCAGTGTAAATGTTAATTCTTCGAGCCATTTTACTCGGAAAACGTGCAATTTGGGAGGAAAAAACACGCACTCGTGAGTTTTCAAAGACCTCAAATAACACTCATCCTTCGGACTCGTGCAATAGTTTGATAGTCTTTGAAAAACTCATGAGGCCTGGTTCATACGTCGCATTTAATTCAGACGAATTTTTCATAGTTACAATACAATACAATACAATACAATACAATACAATACAATACAATACAATACAATACAATACAATACAATACAATACAATACAATACAATACAATATTTATTTATTGCCATGGACGTGGGGAGCGGTTGCCCATTCTCCCAAGCCAGAGGCTCGTGTTGCAAACGCTCGACCATTAAAATAGATATAAATAAATAGATTACAAGTAATAAATAGGTATATCAATAACAGTTATAAACTAGGTTTAAAAATAATAGTTATAAAGAGCAAATTATGAAGATCTATTTACAATAATAATAGTAATTCAATTACACAGTACGGTCTATATGCACCTGTTGCACTGGCAGCCGGAAAAACTCATTCCCTTAATTTGGGAACGAAATTCAGACATAGAAGTAGAAGATTTAGCAGCAGTTGGTAGTTGGTTCCAGATATGTGATATAATATAAATAAACGAGTTATGCATATATAGATTATTATAAGTAGGTTGATTAACATTGAGACCGGAACTACGTCGGTTGTAAGGTGTAAGTCGAGGAGTAAAAAGATCAGAAATATAACTTGGACCTTGCATCTTGAAACATTTAAAGAATAATATAAGTGATTGTTCAAATCTTCTCTGTATATTAGCGATAGACAGGTGTCGTATTTTATAGTGGATCCTAAATTTAATAGAGTTCTTAGCCTAATGCATAGAAGTTAACATTTTCTAACTTAGTGTTTAGTGCATGTTGATTAATCTTTTCACCCATGATGCATGTTAAAATACGACACCTGTCTATCTATCGCTAATATGGTCTCGCTAGAGCAGAGAAGATTTGAACAATCACTTATTTTATTCTTTAAATGTTTCAAGATGCAAGGTCCAAGTTATATTTCTGATCTTTTTACTCCTCGACTTACACCTTACAACCTACGTAGTTCCGGTCTCAATGTTAATCAACCTACTTGTAATAATCTATATATGCATAACTCGTTTATTTATATTATACCACTTATCTGGAACCAACTACCAACTGCTGCTAAATCTTCTACTTCTATGTCTGAATTTCGTTCCCAAATTAAGGGAATGAGTTTTTCCGGCTGCCAATGCAACAGGTGCTTATAGACCGTTCTGTGTAATCGAATTACTATTATTATTGTAATATCTTCATAATTATCTATATTGCTCTTTATAACTTATTTTTAAGCCTAGTTTATAACTGTTATTGTTATACCTATTTATTACTTGTAATTTATTTATTTATATTTATTTTAATGGTCGAGCGTTTGTAACACGAGCCTCTGGCTCGGGAGAATGGGCAACCACTCCTCACGTCCATCGACAATAAATAAATATTGTATTGTATTGTATTGTATTGTATTGTATTGTATTGTATTGTATTGTATTGTATTGTATTGTATTGTATTGTATTGTATTGTATTGTATTGTATTGTATTGTATTGTATTGTATTGTACTGTACTGTACTGTATTGTATTGTATTGTATTGTATTGTATTGTATTGTATTGTATTGTATTGTATTGTATTGTATTGTATTGTATTGTATTGTATTGTATTGTATTATGTTATTGTCGAAGTACTTTATCTTCAAGTTCTCACTCTGTCTAACGCCAAACAGTTTTACGCGTCAAGGGGAGAAGTCTCAGAATTAGCCAAGGAGCAAAATGTTAAACGCACTGTTGATTATGACGTCTCAGAAAGTCAAGGAGCAAAATGTATAACACTGCATGTTGATTAATCTTTTCACCCATGATGCATGTTGTTGTCGAAGAACTTTATCTTCAAGTCCTCACTCTGTCTAACGCCAAACAGTTTTACGCGTCTTAAAAAGCCATGGAGCAAAATGTTAAACGCACTGTTGATTATGACGTCTCAGAAAGCCAAGGAGCAAAATGTTAAACGCACTGCATATTGATTAATCTTTTCACCCATGATATACATGTCGTTGTTGTCGAAGAACTTTATCTTCAAGTTCTCACTCTGTCCAACGCCAAACAGTTTTACGCGTCAAGGGGAGAAGTCTCAGAATTAGCCAAGGAGCAAAATGTTAAACGCACTGTTGATTATGACGTCTCAGAAAGCCAAGGAGCAAAATGTTAAACGCACTGCATGTTGATTAATCTTTTCACCCATGATATACATGTCGTTGCTGTCGAAGAACTTTATATATCTTCAAGTTCTCACTCTGTCTAACGCCAAACGGTTTTACGCGTCACGGGGAGAAGTCTCCAAAAGTCAAGGAGCAAAATGTGAAACCATAGTCAATCGAGATATATGGTCTGGAAACTCAGCTAAAGTCTATCTTTTTGTTCGCCTTTATGCATTTTTGTGCACGGTGTACGGTCACTGAACACATTGCATTTTAGTATAATGAACGAATTGTCCAATAGCAACGTTTCAGTTCAATCACTCAACCGTGCTATTTAAACATTAATAAACCTAAAACAAAGGATGTGCACGGTGTAAGGTACGGTTGAACATAAAATCACAGCTCATTATAGGCGCTTTGAAGTTTGCCGAGTTTCCAGACCATATCTTGATTGACTATGGTGAAACACACTGCATGTTGATTATTAACAATGGAAATATAGTAAGGTTAGACATACCGCCGAAACAGAGAACATATAGGAGTCTCCTACGTTCTCTGTTTCGGCGGTATATCTAACCTTACTATATTTCCATTGTTGTTTCAACACTGCCTACGCAGCACGCTACTTTTATTTCACTTTCGTGATTATTAATCTTTTCAGGCATGATGCATGCTGTTGTTGTCGAAGAACTTAAATTATCTTTGTACTCTGTTTAACGCCAGACAATTTTACTCGTCATTGGGAGACAAGGTGGTTTTCTGCTTCGTTTGTGCAATGATGCATGTGTGAGAATTAATCCAAAGAAAATAGGAAAATATGCTTTACACTTATACGACAGACAAGTATAGTATGAGATCTATCTATCTATCTATCTATCTATCTATCTATCTATCTATCTGTCTGTCTGTCTGTCTGTCTGTCTGTCTGTCTGTCTGTCTGTCTGTCTGTCTGTCTGTCTCTATCTATCTATCTATCTGTCTGTCTGTCTGTCTGTCTGTCTGTCTGTCTGTCTGTCTGTCTGTCTGTCTGTCTGTCTGTCTGTCTGTCTGTCTATCTATCTATCTATCTATCTGTCTGTCTGTCTGTCTGTCTGTCTGTCTGTCTGTCTGTCTATCTATCTATCTATCTATCTATCTATCTATCTATCTATCTATCTATCTATCTATCTATCTATCTATCTATCTATCTATCTATCTATCTATCTATCTATCTATCTATCTATCTATCTATCTATATATATATATATATATATATATATATATATATATATATATATATATATATATATAACAATCGAAATATAGTAAGGTTATGTTGTTTCTACACTGCCTACGCAGCACGCTACTTTTATTACACTATACATACTCAAATTAAGATCTATATATAGCTCAAGTTCAGTGAGATCTATATCTATATATAGCTCAAATTTATAATGTGATATAGATTCCTCTTGATTTACATAAACCTTAGCTTTGATTTTCTCGACTTAGACAATGTTTTGTTTTCAGAAAAATTACTACGCCAATGAATTTACCAAATAGATCGTTTTAGAAGTAATTTACAGAATTCGTGTCCGTTCTGATATTGGGATACAGGCACTCGGCTTCGCCTCGTGTTTGTATACCCCAATACAGAACGGCCACTCATTCCGTGAATAGTACATATAGCTCAAGTTGAGATCTATATATAGCTCAAATCGTGTAGTTCATAAAAGTTGGGGAAATCCACAAAGGGAAGACGTACTGTGGTCATGAAAATAAGCTTTGAGCCTATATTTTGGGGGCCTACGGTACATACAGCAAAATATCTAGCAATAATGCTACCACGTATCCGTGCATATGCAGATACAGGCTAGATATCGCATGATATGACCTTCCTCTAGCTAGCTAACTCTACTAATTCTTTCCGGACAGAGCGTAGTATAGAACCATATTTAGGAGCTACAAAATTACACGACTACGAGCCTTGGCTAACGGCTGGGCTAGCTCGAGTCAAAATTCTTTTCTCTGCCGAAAGAGAAGATTTGAATAATCGTTAGCACTCGTTTACATCTAACTAAACCAATTCTTCTTTGAAAATTTAGTTTAAGCGAGTTTCAAAACCGCAGTACAATCCTAATGAGACGAGTCAACCCTCGTCTTATGTAATCTGCCGTTTAGTCTTATGTATTTTACCCTGATCAACACCAGACGATTAGTTTACTAGTCAATGGTAAAATTTCCGTACGGGAAAGGATGGCATATCGACCGAGTCAAGCATGATCGCGGGTATGACTGACATACTACTATGAGTCAGCTTGAACTCGTCAATGTCAGCGATGGCGTAAGTGGTTTCCTAGCAACAAACTGTTACCTGTTAGAAAGAAGGACCTGAAATGTCCACAGTTGTTTGCCCTCGTAAAGAAATTATGCGTCTACAACAATTAACAAATTTCGCCTGTCCTGTATATATATACACCCAATAAACGAAACTTATATACTAAGAAACCCCATATATGACACGTTGCAAGGACGAAAAGTCCTCGTAAATTTATCGCCAAACAATACTTGGTTGTTTGACGAATCAATCGAGCTAGATTATACGATTTTACGGTATTGCATGTAAACAGCTGTCGAAAATTAAGCGCCAGTCGTTTAGTCGCATAAATGAATATCTCGCACTATATTTAGGCGAGACGTTTGCCAGGACGTGTTTTTTTTCTCGAGTTGGACATCTTTCCAAACAGCCACTGTCGAAAACGTTTAGTTTTCGAATCTTTTTTGCAAGACGGTACATTTCGCACTCGAAATAAAAACCACAAGCAGATGGCGTTCGAGAAATGAGTCGGATTTCGTCAAGAAATATAATTTCGCTCATGAGTTATATTTCCTGTCGTTCGTGAGAAAACAGTCGTTCGACACTGTTTCAGTCAAGGCGAGTGTGGTGTGAAGGTGTGAAGTGTTAAACCGTGGTTATTATTTTTAAGTTGCGATCTCCTTGGGACCTGCTGCATATACAAGTCAACATGTCCACAACAGAGCAACTGTAATATCCGACAGTTAAAGCGCAATTCGAGTTACTAACCTTCGTCGCACAACCGAAGACTTGGTCGCCTGGTTAAGTTCGCCAAGTTTCCGGCGTTGTAAGCCATCAAAATGTCCCTCACTCGTCAAATTCTAGCGGGAATATAGGGAAAAAGACGTTCTGACAATACTTGTATAGTAGCTGTATGAATAACGTTGTTTTTAAAACTCTTGGGTTCTGTATGATGTACCGAAGATCGCTTTTAACCCAAGCTAGTTGCTTATCCAGAACTTTAAATTAACGATGACTTGCAAAAGGCTGAAAACTCCACAAGGTCATTTCCAAATAAAGGATACAAAAATGTTCCTTCCACTTACTTTCCATCACAGTCTTCGCGCGTCATTTGTATAAACAACGTATGCATTAAGCGTGATGGCTTTGACCAAATAAGGTGTGGAGAGTGGCGGGTTCGGTAGCTTTCGTACGGTCGGAAGTCCCAAGCAAACGCGAAGTCAGTTCGCTCCAGGAAGATCTGTTAATTAGATAAGACGACAAGATAAGTCCGCGGCAAAAACGAAGTCAACAGCATTTCTTTTTTACTAACTTTTGTTCTTTGGTTTGTAATAATTATTCATTTGTCGTGGACGTTTTGCAGTCATCAATTATTTACGAGCTACAAAGCCAAGAAAACATTGAAAAAACTCGACCTCGTTTACGATTGTACGAGCGTGGTCCGGCAGAAGTTACACTGACTCTGGTAGCGGAGTTTTAGTTTAAAAGCTTTGGTGATGTATATTTTAAGGGATTCTTTTCGTCCCAGCGTTCTGTCTGTTTCCTTCAGCTGTTGAAAATAACTGAAAGCATCGTCGTTGCCCGAACGACCAGCACAAAACAGCTGGAGACGCGTATATAGTCTAACACTTATACAAATCATTTCTTTTCCAGTGCTTTCATTTGAATTGTTTAAGTCCGCACTAGACTGTCGGGATTAGAATGTCTGCGCCCTTGACTCCATTAAGCAATGATCGTTTTCGACGTTTATATATTAGCTAGAAACGTCCCATGATTAACTCTGAAAGTCAACAATAAAAATCAACAAAACGTTAAATGACAAAATGTATATGATAGTGTCGTGCTCTTGTTTCGCTTTAAAAAGATAGCTTGCTTTAGAGATCCCAATCGCTTGACATGTTTAATAAAGCTAATCATTTTGCACGACATTTAGGCGTTTGTAATCAGCATATATATAATCTTATTATAAATATAAGTGCCCAGCACAAAACACGAATAAAAGCCATGAACAAAAGGACATAAAAAACATAATATTTAATAATCTAACGTTTCGTTGTTTATGCTACAACATCTTCAGAGATAATGATTACAAGATATTAATTTACAGGATATACAATAAACAGAATTCTAATTACATACATATAGACCAATAAGAATAAAGAACTAAAAATACATCAGTTACAAGCTAATTATAGGTTAGGAGGTGAGGTAACACTGAATGTGTCAGGAGGTAAGAGAAAATTAAAATAAGTAGAGCGGTGCTGATCCAATATTGCCGTTGAGATGAGGTTTAAGTTTGTTAATTAAAAGACTTTCGCGTAAAAGAAGCTCAGATTCAAAAGAGCAGCAACGTTAGATTATTAAATATTATGTTTTTTATGTCCTTTTGTTCATGGCTTTTATTCGTGTTTTGTGCTGGGCACTTATATTTATAATAAGATTACGTTTTCCGCCTGGTGAATCTCTTGCCGACGTTCTAAAGAAAGCATATATATATATATATATATATATATATATATATATTAGAAACTTACTAGTATTCTATTGCAAATGCTGCAATCTGATTGGCTATTCTACTCGATATCTATTCATCAATAGATAGCGAGTGGCAAATTGAGTACCAGTACTCGCGCGGTCATGCAGTAAAACAACATGGAGGCGACGAGGAGTGAAAGATTGTTTTGCCTTGGTTTTCGCACAGAAACAATGGTTATGCTTCGTTTTTTGAAATTATTTGGAAGAACTAAGGTACACAAGTTAGTTTCTACTAAAACAATTAGATTATTCGCTCTCAATTTCTATGAGATGATAGTTGACTCGAGCTCCGCTCTTGTCAACTATTCACTCAGAAATTTCGAGCTCAAAATCTAACGCACGCTCTGATTGGCCAGACCCCGTGCATGCATACACTTGAATTCTCGCGCCAGTTCACAATGGTAACTTAGATTGAAATAGCCAGTAAGTCAAAAGCAATCTGAATGTGAACCCTCGAATGCAGATCGAGATGGTCCAAAATTAAACGAGTCTAAGTTTGATCTAAACGAGTGTGAAACTAGAACCAAGTTAGATCGATCGTATAGCGTAAATGGGCCTAAGCTCGTGTAACGTACCGAGCTACCCAATGAATAGACTTCACGACTTTCAGTCAGACAGAACCTCCTTCATTTTAACAGTATCGTTACTTTTATACCCCAGGTCCAAGTTGGGCGTTACAAACAAATAACCAAATATAGAAATACAACTACTACGTATACATGACCTATGTAAAGGAAGGGTGTTACAGGAAAGGGAGCGTTTACTGCAATTTGCTATATCATGCTTTTACGCACTAATTCTGCTAACTAATATTAATTGTTAATTTTCATTCGTCACACTCGCGTAATCTTAGGTTGTCTTCGAACTGAACACGGCTTCAACAAGGTTTAACTAAAGATCAATTTCCTTTTAAAAGCACTAAACAACATCTAAGTCTAGATCGGACACAAGATAAGTCGTAAATCTATAAAATAGTGCTATACTTTACGTCTCAAATTAATAAACTCGTCAGTACCATATCAGTAGCATGCATACATGGCTAACTTCAAAGCCCACTTCATCGGTAAACAGAAGCACAATAAGAATATTTAGACCGATCTGAGTTCAAGATCATGCAATAGTTTATATTATACTCTTAATTCTGCTCCTGAGGGAAACAGTTAGTTTTGTTTTCCCGAGAGTCTTGATATTTCCCGAGACGAAGTCGAGGGAAACATCGAGACTCGAGGGAAAACAAAACGAACTGTTTCCCGAGGGATCAGACATTAAGTGTTTTGTTATATAGCTTGAGTTTCGCTGAATAATTTCGACATTTATCAAGGGAAAGTAAACAAAAGACAAACGCTAAGACTTACCAAAACATTTCGCCTGGCTCCGTAATTTCACTTCAACCAAACGAATATGAGTCTCAGAACAAAAGAAGAGCAATACATTTCTCCAGTTAATCTTCACACATGCTTTATGAAGACCTATAAATATTCTTTTTTCGTTTATAGGATGCCGTGAAGACTTCAAAGTTCTAGCGGGCATTCGCAACAATTGAAAACTTATTGACCGAGCAGGCAATAAGTTCTCAATTATTGCCTGCTCGGTAGACATTGAAATTTAGCTAAGGTCATGTGACCACAAACCAACCAATGACAGTCATCGTTGCATCCAGTGAGACTCTAGCTATATAACAAACGGTTTTATTATATGGCTTTAAAATCAACCTCGTCCCCATGGCACTTTGCCTCCACGTTGGGAGGTCGGCGAAAATGGCCCTGGTATCGGCTGGTCGATTCTATAATCGGATTGGCCAGTTTAGAAACTTGATTAATTCGGATACAGTGTAATTTATTCATCAAAATATGAATTGCAATAAATCCACTCTGCGAAGTTCATCCAAAGAATTGTAACGATAACTTTGGTTAAAGTCAAGAACAACATTAGATATATGTTTCTTCCCGACATTTAAATGTATCCTGGATAATCGTGGGGAGTATCATGATGAATAATGCTAGCCAGTTGTATTTATGATAAAGGTTCACATGAGTGATTCGGCAGAGCGTTAAATATTTCTTATTTATTATTCATGTGTATATGTATTATACAAAAACGAAACACAAAGACCGCATAAATTTTCTTGCCAAAACAGTGAAACACCCCAAGATTCTGGGTGTCACGTGACCAGCCGATGCCAGGGCCATTTTCGCCGACCTCCCAACGTGGAGGCAAAATGCCCTGGGGACGAGGTTGGTTTAAAATGTCTATGAATCAAAAACTTTTTAGCTGTTTTGAACAGATCAGAGTGACAGGAGCATTCACGGAAAATTTCAAGTAAATCTGCTGTACAGTCTTTGAGCTAAGTGACTTTCAAAATTTGCCACGACTTATCCTTTTTTAAAGAAATCAATCGCTCGGTTTATGCAGTTAGACAAATGTGCATATAACTAAGGATTTTAATATTAACTTGAAACACATGAACGCAACAACTCCTCGCCCGCTTTGTATGCATTTTTTAACCACCCAGCCCCCTCCCAATTTCTTTTTTTTGTTGTATTAATGACACACAGGTCAGAAAACATCCCAGAAAATTAGTTAGCAAGGTTCATCTGTCATCATGTATTGACACACTGAAAGAACATGCATGCAAAGTCAATATTAAAAAAAAAACACGAGATGAACCAAATGACATATTTCATTCAAAAATAGATATAAACAGTGGTCAAGAAAAGACACCATGCCAACGTCCAAGCGTTCAAAGACAACTCTAGACAATATATTATTTATATTTAACTCAGCTAAACTGGTAAATACGAACAATTTCCTATAATTTCCTATAATACGAATCTCACCACAAACACTGCCAATTCAGTCTACTCTTTTCGGATTGTTTTTCTCGTTCGCGGTTTCTTACTTTTTTCGTTGTTGACACAAATATGACTTGATGATCTAAAAAGCCGTTTGTTTCAAAATTTCTTCATCGTTCCCTCTCGAGTTATGTAGAATACACCAGAGAAAAATTCTTTACCGGCTTTGAATAGTTTCAGGACACATCCTTCTTCTTTCAGTTACATTTCGGTCGGCACCGTTTTCGGTCTTTATCGTATTAATTTTTAGGCTTTCTCCAGTGGTCTTAAGTCGTATTTATTGTTGTCTTTTTCTCGCTGCCACATCTCTTGTTAGCCTTCTTTCTTGGTCTTTTTTCATAGTAATATTAAATATGTACATTTTAGCTGAAACCGTTTTTTCTGGTAAAGCTAGATTTCTTTTGTCATGATCGTTGAAAAACTATTTCGTAATCCAACCGAACTTATAAATTATAATTTGCAGACGTAAATTTAAATAATTTGAATAATTTAACAGGTTAGTTACCAGTACCCTGCTATTCGAACTGCGCAAGTTGTGGATTTGATAACATATATATATATATATATATATATATATATATATATATATATATATATATGTGTGTGTGTGTGTGTGTGTGTGTGTGTGTGTGTGTGTGTGTGTGTTATCAAATCCACAACTTGCGCATATATATATATATATATATATATATATATATATATATATATATATATATACAAACAGGAAGCAGAATTGCTTTCAGCTTTTCATCTCGCGTGTGAAGTGGACTCCACGCACGTCGAGATTAGCACCCTCACCGGGCTCCGGGCCATTGGCCCTCCCCCCGGGCTCGGGGATAATCCAACGTCATACGTCATCTGCGCTATATATTCGTTCCCAGTCTTTCTTTGTTTTGTAACATCAGCAAGGCAACTTTGACACTTAATATCTTGAAAAGTACATGACACATTTATTTCATTTTTTGAAAATGGTTATTTAGATTATGAACTTCAAGTTCGTTCTATTGGAAATTTTCACTTGGGACACTTTTCATCAAACAAAATTTAAAAAACACAATCTTTTTTCACTTTGAAACCCATGTTCGCGCATTACACTCGCCAAAATAAAGAACTGTTTTACTACTTACTCGCAGATAGCTGTTTTGAGATAATCGTTCCAGCCATCCTTCCACTTAATTTTGCTTTGATACAGTTAAGTGATTGTTTGCCATGATCTCCTTTGATATTGTTGCAATAGATATACCAGGCGGGAAACGTAATTTGAAAATGAAAATAAGTGCCCAGCAAATAACTCTTAGACAAGACATAACTTTAAAGATAAAAGTTTTAATTAGCTAACGTTTCGTTGCTTAAAGCGCAACATCGTCAGAGCAGTTTGAAATCTTAAGAATAATTAAGTATTTATATATACATACCGGCTTACCGGGCTATCCCGCTACATGTAATCGTTTCGTAAACTCATCCCGGTTAACCGCGGGCTAGCTCGGTCCATGTAATCGACCCCTTAACTTGAAGGTTGCAGTGTTGTAAGAGTTTATTATAGAAAACCATAACCAATAACATATAAGGTAGGAACATCACGCACGGCGTTTCTTCTTTAAAATAAACAGTTTCAACGAATATCAGTTTATAACTACATAGCTGGATTCTCGAAGTCATGACCTTTAATTGGCACAATGAAATCCAGATGCTTGTATTTCATATCTTTTGACTGCTGTGCCACACTCTTTAGATAAGACTAAAATATTATCTTACGAGGTCCGCGGTAAACGACATTTGATTTTCTTTTTATTTGTTTTAATTTTCGACTTACTATATATTACAACTTAAGTAAGCTTAGATCTACTTAAATTTATTTGTGGTTTCATTTAATTCTTTATTTTGGTAATTCGTTTAATTCTTTGTTTCTTTTGGTAATTTTACAGTAATTCTTTGTTTTGGTAATTCGTTTAATTCTTTGTTTCTTTTGGTTTCATTTAATTCTTTGTTTTGGTAATTCGTTAATTCTTTGTTTCTTCTGGTAATTTATTTAATTCTTTGACTTTGTTTCTTTTACGTTTATTTGTTTCTTTCGATAATTCTTTAATATTTATTTGGCAATATATAGTTACGTCATCTCTATTAATATTTTTACGAGAGTTTTAACATTCAATATCCTAACCTGAGTATCATCAGCCCCTCATCAATATCCCAACTTAACAACACAAACCATCAATTGTATGGTTGCAACTTACAACAATGCTCCATAATTACTGAACAAACGTTCAACGATTACTGCCACTAATCGCTGAGAACACTAACTTAGCAGAAACCTTTAGTGAAGATGTAAGTGGACCAGTTCTCACTAGTCAACTTCAGGTTTTGACTAAGTTAAACAACAAACATAAAAAAACACAAAGGACCACTTCTAACGACAACATTCAACAACAAACTGGAACCTTTCCTCAGCAAGAAAAGGTTCCCGGGCGAACCCCCATGTTACGCTCCGTCGGTGTAGAACGTAAACTAAAATAGTGTAGACCAAGCTTTTTAACATCTTATATATGTTATTTATTTAAAACAAGCAACAAGTATAATTAAGCAATTATTATTTTATCTATGACATTTTAAACTTATCTGACCGAGTGAGCAGCAACGCAAAAAGGTTATTATTTCCAAAGTATTTGTTACTCCAAAGTATCATATTTCTTGAGTACAGTTCATGTCTAGAATATCCTTGTTGTCGATAACTTCACATTAAAGCGAGTTGTCCAGTAATAATATTATATCTCAACTGTAAATTGTCCAGTCAGAGAGCTTGATTTGTACCACGTCACCAGTTAATTTATCGTAGAATTGTCCGTCACAGCGGGGTATAACCTCGAATACCCCGCTTTGGCGTCAACAATGGCGGAGTTTGGCGAGACAAGAAAACGTTTCGCCTGAACATTCAGATGTTGACAAGAAGATTGTTAGGTTACAAGAAAATAAGGATTCAGGGAATACAAAGAAAGCAACAAACAATGCATCCAGAAGCCTTGAGACGACAACAGAATGGAAACAGACAATGAAAAGCGGACAAAAGTTAAGCTAAGCGAACTTTATTAACATTATTTAAGCTTTTTTTGGAAAGGTTAATATGTTTCGATATAATATATCATTTCTAGACCTTTCGCTCGGGAAATTCGATGAGATATTACCCCTCGGGATGATATATCATACCTCGGGGTAATATTTCTCGAATTTCCCTCGCTCCAGGTCTATAAATGATAAGTATCTCATCGCATTGGCAGCGTCGTCAAAGTATAGCCATGGTTTATCCTTCGTCTTGTCTCATTCTTTAGTAGTTGTTAGTTCTCCCCCTCCTTCACTGAAGCGTGAAGCTACTTTTTATAAAGCTTGGTAGAGGAAGTCATTGCAAAACTGTGACTAATTTCCTCTGCGTAACTTAGGATGATTCTGCAATCTTGAAGTTTCTCATCAAACCACAAACTACTACAGCTTGCAAGCTCCTGTCCGTTTGCGTCTTGTGGTTTCTAAATCTACATAATTTGCGTCTTCTTGCTAGATCATGCTTAAACTACAAACAATTTCCTATAAGTAAATTAGACTAAAAGAATATATGTATAATAATATTGCTATAACATACATGATAATCGTATATCATGTAACACAATTAACCTTGAAGCGTTATATTTGTAAGTATATTTATGTTCATATTTATAGTATTCGGTCTTTTGTCAATTCGTGTCAGATATTGTCTTATCGTAATGCATTGTATTTATTTATAGTACCGTTATTAAACGTATAAAAACTCAGACCAGAATTCCAGATAACGCGTTGAAACTCGAAGCCCCACGGACCAGGTGAACAGTAGTGGGGCTGCCACACCGACTACCATGATTTTTTAATGTAGTTTTCCCTCAAAAATAGATTTTAGTTGCTTATTGCTGACGCCATACCTACAAAAAACGTTTTCAAACTTTCTTGATAATTTGTGTATTTACTCGTTTAATAATATACATAAAAAAATATCTCAATTCTGATTGGCTGAGAGGAGTGCAATTTTAGTGTAATTCAGTGCAGAAAAATGAAATACAGTGCAAATTTTGTAATTTTTTAAATTTGCACAAAAATATTTTTTTACTAGAAAAAAAGCTCTTGCTGTTCATTTTTTTTTTCATGTATGTTATTTGAACAAAGCATTTTGATTAGAAAGATTCTCTTTATGATAAATTTTTTCATGTATATTATTCTCGTGCAATTTTTATAGGTAATAGCATGGTTTCGAGTGCAATTTGGAAAAAACATGCACGAGTGAGTTTTTCAAAGACTATCAAAATTGCACGAGTCCGAAGGACGAGTGCTATTTGAGCTTTAATGGTTGAAAACTGCTTCATTTTGTTCACTAAATACGTCAAACGTTTTACTCATAGCATCTAACCTCTTCTAGTCTTCTTGCAGGGACTTTTATGACAATATTAAAGCAAAATTCACTCTGTATTTCATCGAAATGTTTTTCGACAACTTTATGTTTTGGTCGCCATGTTGGATTTTCTCGTGAAGGAAAAACCATTTCTGGTAGTTTCCGGTTGTTTATTAGCCAATCAGAATGCTTAATACTCATTGAAATTTTGCACTGTATTACATTGAAATTGCACTCCTCTCGACCAATCAGGATGCAGTAATTTTGTCATGTATATTATTAGGAAAACAAACGTACCACTCGTCCTTCGGACTCGTGCAATTTTGATAGTCTTTCAAAAACTCACTCGTGCATGTTTTTTCCAAATTGCACTCGAAACCATGCTATTACCTATACATATATCACAATTCTAACCCTACGAGAACAAATAGCGTATTTCTTTTTATTTTACTGATTTCTAAAAAAAGTTTCCGTGAATTTTTCCGGGCCTTTCCTTACAAAATAAAAATTTTTTCGGTTGCCGTTTTGCTGACGAATATCTCCGTTGAAAAAAAAAATTTTTTTCTCAGCCTTTCCAACTTTTGGCGATTTATTTTTCTTATAATCCTCCCACCAACACAAAATGCTTATAATCTAATATTCATATATCTTAGCATCTACACATAGTCACATATTTAACAAAATATACCTTGGTAGGGAGTGTTTCGACCTTTTTACTTTCTTCCGACCACCCTATCCCGTATACCAACCGTCTCTTGGCAATATTTTATTTCAAAAGCAGGTATGTCGTTCCAGGGCTTACTAGTGAGCTAGAAACATGCCTCCCAGTCATGCTTGGAACCTGATGATTCATGGCTTTATTGGGCAAAATTCAGACAGCTCTTTTCCGCAAATGTCTGTTTTTTGGCTTCTTTCTACTATACTTCAGCACCTGGGTTTTGTGCATCATATATTCCATCTGTTTCTCCCTTCTTTTATCCTTAAATCTCATTGGTGACGTGTTGTCGTATACAGGGTGTAACCTCAGGTTTACCGCGGTATTATATTTACTACCAGTTTAATATCTAAATATTTTAAGCAACCAGAACCAACAACCCCCTACTCAGTTCAGCTTGTAACAAAGAATTCCCCTTCCCCCTTTTATTTTATCAGATTAATCTTAACTAAAAAACCCTTTCCCCCCATCCCCCACTAATACAATAACACAAGAACACACATTTTTTAAAAAATCTTTATTTTACCAAATCCAAAACACAGGGTCTCAACGACCCATGTTTTTCTCTTCCAAAATAAACCCTACTCGCAGGATTGGACCAAAATCCAACCTGTTTTGATGGAAGCACATGGTACGTCCGGGACCAGATTAACTGTTTTATACATTATAATTATTTATGATTTCCTTTTAAAACAAAAATCGAGTTATGTAGCACGCACAGTATATATAATCTCCGTCAGTACCTGAACCGGAATATTTTATTGTCAAGTAATGAATTAGATGACGTTTTTAAAAGCTTGGATGAATACGAAGCGTATATTTCGCATTCGCAATGTAAAAGACTGTATACTTGTTTTTTTCTTCAGCAAGTTTGATGTTTGTGGTTTCTACCATTTCTTTTTGGAAAATTAACTGATTAGTTGAAAAACCATTGTTAAAATTGTTCGCGACCATAATAGCAATGAAACATTCAAATAGGCAAAGGAATTTAATACGACAAGGCAGTCATAACATTGTAATTTTGTCGTGACGAATATTATAAATTAAGGTGGCCCGATACAGTAATGTTTTCTAAAATTTAGATGTATATCAGTTTGGCACTGTCAGATTTTGCATGTTTAAGCTTCATTCGACAGATAATGTTTTACATAGATAGATTAATATTTCTAATTTTGAATTCCGTTATTTTTAGTAACATTGAGTCAGTTGCTATGGCAACACAGACGTAACAATTCCTTTCAAAATGGCCTATTACCTCGTGTATCTGAAAAATAAGCACGGTAACCTCCAATTTTTTTCTTGCAGATTTTTCCTTTAAGAATAAACAATACATACATACATACACATTTATTAACTCGTCCCCAAGGGGCTTTTCAGAGTTAAGTAACTAATTACAAGAAGAAAAAAAAGTAAAGTAAAAATCAGCGATATTAAAATAATGACAAAAATATTCTAAAGATGATTTACACCAATTACTAATCAGTCAAAAAATTTTGTAAAAGTTGATTTTTTAGAGAGCGTTTAAAGTCGCAAATGGATTTACAAAGTTTAAGTTTAATATTCAACGAGTTCCACAAGCTGACAGCCTAGTAATAAAAAGTTCTTTGTCCACTGGCACTTCTAAAGAGAGGGATATTGAGATCTTGTGAAGTTCTGGTGGAACGCTTTGAAACATCCGACCGTTTAATAAATTGTTTTGTCAAATAACTTGGGGCATAGCCAGTCATACATTTAAACGACATGATGGCTCGACGATAATAGAGTAGATCTCTCACAGAATGATTAAAAAAATCTGTAATGCCAAAATTTTTCAAAGCAAAAAATAACGTTTCCTTTAATAACCTTTTTTGGCATTACAGAATTTTTTATTTTTGGTATAAAGGAAGCTTTTCGCGATAGAAAACATCGTACAAAATTTCAGCATAGGTTATCAGATAAAATACCGAATACTGGGTTTCTTAGAAATTTGTAGTTTTTGGTGGCGTCAGCATTTCACGCGCATCGCACGTAATATGGGGCAAGATGGCGTCAGCAGCTTGCACAGTCATGTCATTTTGATGGCCTTGATTGGCAAACATTCTTGCACACACGAATTGTGAAGCGAGTTTTTTATTTCTCGTAAGGTTTTTCTCCACTCGCACTTGCATGCACGGAATTTGATGATGTCGAGCCACCTTAAGTAATCACATGATTTTGCTCGTGCAATTCAATGATTTTACACTACTCGTGATATTTGAAAGTTGTTTGTCCAAATTGCATTCGCCCACGGCTCCTGCAGTTTGGTTCAATTTTCAAATATCACTCGTAGTGTAAAATAATTAATTGCACACTGTTGAACCGTGCCTTACACTGTGCACATCCTTTGTTTTAGGTTTATTAATATTTAAATAGCACGATTGAGTGATTGAACTGAAACGTTGCTATTGGACAATTCGTTCATTATACTAAAATACAATGTGTTCAGTGACGGTGCACCGTGCACAAAAATGCATAAAGGCGAACAAAAAGATAGACCAAAGACTTTAGCTGAGTTTTCAGACCATATCTCGATTGACTATGTATGTATATATATTTGTGAAATTCATTACTAATTCATGAGTTTTGCAGCCAATCCAATTTCAGAAATTACGTCACATGTTACCCCTGTAAACCCCATACAAACTAAAACCAATGATGCTAATTAGTTACAACCACTAGTGGATGTATACTCTTCTGATACAACCACTAGTGCTTGTAACTAATTAGCATCTCAATATCCCAAAGGGATTTTTACTATTCATTCATTTCACAAGTTGTTTACAACACTCGCATCCTTGTTGTATTGAATATACAACCACTCGCCTTCGGCTCGTGATTGTATATTCAATACAACACGGCCGCTCGTGTTGTAAACATTACATATATATATATTTAAAACACTCATTAATAATTCATGAAGAAAACACAAAAGAAATCATGACCGTGAAGGAGGTTGTATATATCTGATACAAACCACACGTGGTTGTATCACATATACAACCACTAGTGGTTGTATATCAGGTCACTATCTCCGCTCTAAAACATTGAAATTGAGCTTTTTCTGAATTAATCCGAACAAATATTACTCATATTAACATCAAAGACTCGGCGTGTTTTAAGCTGTTTACAACATTCGCGTCCGTGTTGTATCGAATATATAATCACTCGCCTTCGGCTCGTGATTGTATACAATCACGAGCCGAAGGCGAGTGATTATATATTCGATACAACACGGACGCGAATGTTGTAAACATTACATATATATATATATATATATATATATATATATATATATATAGATATATATATATATAGATATATAGATATATATATATATATATATATATATAGTTTAGGTAGATATACTACCGAAACAGAGAACGTAGGAGTCTAGCGTTTCGAACGAAGGCCCTTCGTCAGAGAGAAACGTCAGGGAGTCACGTTTCTCTTTGACGATGGGCCTTCGCTCGAAACATTAGACTTCTTCGTTCTCTGTTTCGGCAGTATATCTAACCTAAACTATATTTCGATTGTTCGATTTCGATTATTCGATTTCGAATATATATATATATATATAGATTTTCGCTTACCTCAAAAGTCTGCAACAGGCTGTTTCATCTAAAAAAGAATCTTGTTGCAGACTTTTGAGGTAAGCGAAAATCTATATTTGCTCTAACTATATGTTATCGAGCACTCTTTGCGTTTCGTAGACCAAAACCCACACGTATATATATATATATATATATATATATATATATATATATATATATATATATATATATATATATATATTTGAAAGGCTGATTACAAACGCCTAAATGTCGTGTGCAAAATGATTAGCTTTAAACATGTCAAGCGATTGGGATCTCTAAAGCAAATAAGCTATCTTTTGAAAACGAAACAAAAGCACGACACTATCATATACATTTAACGTTTTATTGATTTTTATTGTTGACTTTAAGAGTTAATCATGGGACGTTTCTAGCTGATATATAAAGTACAAGTTAAACTATCTTCATTCTATTTGCAACTTTCTCCATTTTTACATGGAGAACTGTCGCAAGGATTAACTTAAAACCAGTTAAGAAAGTTATCTAAATATTACTGTAGTTTCGCAAACTAAATAAAAAACCCGAAGAAAAGTCTTCCTATTTACAGTATTAGGTGTCACTAAAGGACACATACTATCAGTAAACAGGATATGCTAATATGTGGCAGGTGAATTGAAATCGTTCAGATTGTACATTTCAAACTTTACAAGTTTAAATGTGTTGTCTTTGATAAAAGAAAATGGTTTGGATAGTCTGCATATTGAGCTGCAAATAGAGTTTGAGAAAAAATTTACATGGCGAAATTTGTTCTAGACTAACTTCGAAACACAATCATGTTCAAACGCTCAACAAATATCTAATTTTTTTAAAAAAGAAAATATAATTTAATTGTCTACGGAGTTACCTCAGATCTTGCAGTTTCCCCATTGCCCGTCAGAATCGTAGTTTGATGTTTTGGAGCACCACAGAACACCTCCATTGTCTACCGTAGTACATGATTGATATGACTTTCCTTTGTATATAAATGGAAATACGCAGCAGGCACCACCAGTAACATCAGTTGTAGTAACATCGCAAACTAAATCAACAAAACAGAAAAGGCCTTCGTATTTACAATACTAGATGTCACTAAGGGACGCATATACTATCAGCAAACCTGAAATGCTAATATGTAGCAGGTTGTCAGTGATGAAAGGATCATGGTCTCTGATAACAATATTTCACCGTTGTGATGTTTTTAAGCAAAATGTATACTAATAGTCTAATAATGCCTTAGGCTGCATACAATGGTTGCTCTAAAATTATTAATGGTCGTGGTACCCAAATGGAAGCCATTTAGAGGGGGTTGGAGCATGTTCACTCTGAAATGGGCTTTCCTGCGTTTTTACATGCAAAACTGTCGCAAGGATTGACTGAAAAATAAATTAAGAAAGTTATCTAAATATTGCTGTAGTTTAATGCATGGTAATTAAACGTGTTGCCTTTGATAAAAGAAAATGATTTAGATAGTCTGCATATTGAACTGCATATACAGTTTGAAAAAATATTTACATGGTGAAATTTGTTCTAGACTAATTAAGTCCGAAACGCAATCACGTTCAAACGCTCAACAAATATCTAATTTTTTTAAAAAAGAGAATATAATTTAATTGTCTACGGATCGAGATACCTGAGATCTTGCAGTTTCCCCATTGCCCGTCAGAATCGTAGTTTGATGTTCTGGAGCACCACAGAACACCTCCATTGTCTACCGTAGTACATGATTGATATGACTTTCCTTTGTATATAAATGGAAATACGCAGCAGGCACCACCAGTAACATCAGTTGTAGTCACATCGCAAACTAAATCAACAAGACAGAAAAGGCCTCCGTATTTACAATACTATATGTCACTAAGGGACGCATATACTATCAGCAAACCTGAAATGCTAATATGTAGCAGGTTGTCAGTGATGAAAGGATCATGGTCTCTGATAACAATATTTCACCGTTGTGATGTTTTTAAGCAAAATGTATACTAATAGTCTAATAATGCCTTAGGCTGCATACAATGGTTGCTCTAAAATTATTAATGGTCGTGGTACCCAAATGGAAGCCATTTAGAGGGGGTTGGAGCATGTTCACTCTGAAATGGGCTTTCCTGCGTTTTTACATGCAAAACTGTCGCAAGGATTGACTGAAAAATAAATTAAGAAAGTTATCTAAATATTGCTGTAGTTTAATGCATGGTAATTAAACGTGTTGCCTTTGATAAAAGAAAATGATTTAGATAGTCTGCATATTGAACTGCATATACAGTTTGAAAAAATATTTACATGGTGAAATTTGTTCTAGACTAATTAAGTCCGAAACGCAATCACGTTCAAACGCTCAACAAATATCCAATTTTTTTAAAAAAGAAAATATAATTTAATTGTCTACGGATCGAGATACCTGAGATCTTGCAGTTTCCCCATTACCCGTCAGAATCGTAGTTTGATGTTCTGGAGCACCACAGAACACCTCCATTGTCTACCGTAGTACATGATTGATATGACTTTCCTTTGTATATAAATGGAAATACGCAGCAGGCACCACCAGTAACATCAGTTGTAGTCACATCGCAAACTAAATCAACAAGACAGAAAAGGCCTCCGTATTTACAATACTATATGTCACTAAGGGACGCATATACTATCAGCAAACCTGAAATGCTAATATGTAGCAGGTTGTCAGTGATGAAAGGATCATGGTCTCTGATAACAATATTTCACCGTTGTGATGTTTTTAAGCAAAATGTATACTAATAGTCTGATAATGCCTTAGGCTGCATACAATGGTGGCTCTAAAATTATAAATGGTGGTGGTACCCAAATGGAAGCCATTTAAAGAGCTTTGGAGCATGCTCACTCTGAAATGGGATTTCCTGCGTATTGTGAGCCATGTTTAAAGTCGAATATACCGCGTTATGGTTGGACTTTGCGTAGCGTGGGATACCACCCACTTGCAAATAGGAGGTAATGCCCCCTTAAATCTGCTAGTGATTGCAGGGGGTACATGGTAAAAAAAGTTGAAACGCCATTACCCCAGTATTTACAGTATATTACCTCCACACAATCCACAGCTTGTTTTGCAGTTGACCAACATGTACTTTGGATTTTTTTGACATTCTCCTCGCGCAGCCCAACTTGCACACATCGCATTTTGATCTGCACATCCTAAGTCGGTAAATAAAATTATAAAAAGAGTGTATGCCTGATGACAATCATGCCACCTAAGGGTACCATTTTACACCTGCATTTGGCAATCTCTTATTTCTTAGTTCTTAAAATTAAGTTTGAGAAAATATTTACATGGTGAGATTTGTTCTAGACTAACTTCGAAACAAAATAATGTTCAAACACTAAACAAACATTTAATTTTTACTAAAATAGAGATGCATACTATCAATAAACCGGAGAAGCTAATATGTGGCAGGTTAATTAAAATCGTTCCGATTGTACCTTTCTCTTCACAAGTTTCGCCTTCAAATCCATCAGCACATTTACAGGTGAAACTATTTCCATTCTTTTTGCAAGATCCTCCGTTTTTACATGGAAAACTGTCGCAAGGATTGACTGAAATATAAATGAAGAAAGTTATCTCAATATTACTGTAGTTTAATGTATGGAAATTAAACGTGTTGTCTTTGATAAAAGAAAATGGTTTAGATAGTCTGCCTATTGAGTTGCATATATAGTTTGAGAAAATATTAACATGGCGAATACAAATATTTGTTCTAGACTAACCACGAAACAAAATCATTTTCAAACACTAAACAAACATTTAATTTTTACTTAATTAAAATCGTTCAGATTGTACCCTTCTCTTCACAAGTTTCGCCTTCAAATCCATCAGCACATTTACAAGTGAAACTATTTCCATTCTTTTTGCAAGTTCCTCCGTTTTTACATGGAAAACTGTCGCAAGGATTGACTGAAAAATAAATTAAGAAAGTTATCTAAATATTTCTGTAGTTTAATGCATGGTAATTAAACGTGTTGCCTTTGATAAAAGAAAATGATTTAGATAGTCTGCATATTGAACTGCATAATATATAGTTTGAGAAAATATTAACATGGCGAATACATTTGTTCTAGACTAACCTTGAAACAAAATCATGTTCAAACAGTAAACAAACATTTAATTTTTACTTAATTAAAATCGTTCAGATTGTACCTTTCTCTTTACAAGTTTCGCCTTCAAATCCATCAGCACATTTACAAGTGAAACTATTTCCATTCTTTTTGCAAGTTCCTTCTAGTTCTAGTTCTAGTTCTAGTTCTAGTTCTAGTTCTAGTTCTAGTTCTAGTTCTAGTTCTAGTTCTAGTTCTAGTTCTAATTCTAGTTCTAGTTCTAGTTGTAGTTGTAGTTGTAGTTGTAGTTGTAGTTGTAGTTGTAGTTGTAGTTGTAGTTGTAGTTGTAGTTGTAGTTGTAGTTCCGGTTCCGGTTACAGTTACAGTTACAGTTATAGTTATAGTTACAGTTCTAGTTCTAGTTCTAGTTCTAGTTCTAGTTCTAGTTCTAGTTCTAGTTCTAGTTCTAGTTCTAGTATAGTTCTAGTTCTAGTTCTAGTTCTAGTTCTAGTTCTAGTTCTAGTTCTAGTTCTAGGTCTAGTTCTAGTTCTAGTTCTAGTTCTAGTTCTAGTTCTAGTTCAGTATATTACCTCCACACAATCCACAGCTTGTTTTGCATTTGACCAACATGTACTTTGGATTTTTTTGACATTCTCCTCGCGCAGCCCAACTTGCACACATCGCATTTTGATCTGCACATCCTAAATCAGTAAATAAAATTATAAAAATAGTGTATGCCTGATGACAATCATGCCACCTAAGGGTACCATTTTACTTCTGTATTTGGCAATCTTCATCCTGGAAGTCCCAATCATTTTAGCTTCTCAGTGCTGAATGCATCATGGTCTCTGAGAACAATATTACACCGTCGGGCACATATACCCCCATAACTAAACTTTTGACTGTGGTGTTTTTAAGCAAAATGTATACTAGTAGTCTAATAATGCCTTAGCCTGCATACAATGGCGGCTCTAAATTTATAAATGGTGGTGGTACCCAAATGGAAGCCATTTAGAGAGGTTTGGAGCATGCTCACTCTGAAATGAGATTTCCTGCGTTTTGTGAGCCATGTTTAAAGTCGAATATACCGCGTTATGGTTGGACTTTGCGTAGCGTGGGATGCCACCCACTTGCAAATAGGAGGTAATGCCCCCTTAAATCTGCTAGTGATTGCAATGGGTACATGGTAAAAAAAGTTGAAACGCCATTACCCCAGTATTTACAGTATATTACCTCCACACAATCCACAGCTTGTTTTGCATTTGACCAACATGTACTTTGGATTTTTTTGACATTCTCCTCGCGCAGCCCAACTTGCACACATCGCATTTTGATCTGCACATCCCAAGTCAGTAAATAAAATTATAAAAATAGTGTATATGCCTGATGACAATCATGCCACCATAGGGTACCATTTTACACCTATATTTGGCAATCTCCATCCTAGAAGTCCCAATCATTTTAGCTTCTCAGTGCTGAATGGATCATGGTCTCTGAGAACAATATTACACCGTCGGGCACATATACCCCCATAACTAAACTTTTGACTGTGATGTTTTTAAGCAAAATGTATACAAGTAGTCTAATAATGCCTTAGCCTGCATACAATGGCGGCTCTAAATTTATAAATGGTGGTGGTACTCAAATGGAAGCCATTTAGAGAGGTTTGGAGCATGCTCACTCTGAAATGGGATTTCCTGCGCTTTGTGAGCCATGTTTAAAGTCGAATATACCGCGTTATGGTTGGACTTTGCGTAGCGTGGGATGCCACCCACTTGCAATTAGGAATTAATGCCCCCTTAAATCTGCTAGTGATTGCAATAGGTACATGGTAAAAAAAGTTGAAACGCCATTACCCCAGTATTTACAGTATATTACCTCCACACAATCCACAGCTTGTTTTGCATTTGACCAACATGTACTTTGGATTTTTTTGACATTCTCCTCGCGCAGCCCAACTTGCACACATCGCATTTTGATCTGCACATCCTAAGTCGGTAAATAAAATTATAAAAAGAGTGTATGCCTGATCACAATCATGCCACCATAGGGTACCATTTTACACCTGCATTTGGCAATCTCCATCCTAGAAGTCCCAATCATTTTAGCTTCTCAGTGCTGAATGGATCATGGTCTCTGAGAACAATATTACACCGTCGGGCACATATACCCCCATAACTAAACTTTTGACTGCGATGTTTTTAAGCAAAATGTATACAAGTTGTCTAATAATGCCTTAGCCTGCATACAATGGTGGCTCTAAATTTATAAATGGTGGTGGTACCCAAATGGAAGCCATTTAGAGAGCTTTCGAGCATGGTCACTCTGAAATGGGATTTCCTGCGTTTTGTGAGCCATGTTTAAAGTCGAATATACCGCGTTATGGTTGGACTTTGCGTAGCGTGGGATGCCACCCACTTGCAAATAGGAGGTAATGCCCCCTTAAATCTGCTAGTGATTGCAATGGGTACATGGTAAAAAAAGTTGAAACGCCATTACCCCAGTATTTACAGTATATTACCTCCACACAATCCACAGCTTGTTTTGCATTTGACCAACATGTACTTTGGATTTTTTTGACATTCTCCTCGCGCAGCCCAACTTGCACACATCGCATTTTGATCTGCACATCCTAAGTCAGTAAATAAAATTATAAAAATAGTGTATATGCTTGATGACAATCATGCCACCATAGGGTACCATTTTACACCTGTATTTGGCAATCTCCATCCTAGAAGTCCCAATCATTTTAGCTTCTCAGTGCTGAATGGATCATGGTCTCTGAGAACAATATTACACCGTCGGGCACATATACCCCCATAACTAAACTTTTGACTGTGATGTTTTTAAGCAAAATGTATACAAGTAGTCTAATAATGCCTTAGCCTGCATACAATGGTGGCTCTAAATTTATAAATGGTGGTGGTACTCAAATGGAAGCCATTTAGAGAGGTTTGGAGCATGCTCACTCTGAAATGGGATTTCCTGCGCTTTGTGAGCCATGTTTAAAGTCGAATATACCGCGTTATGGTTGGACTTTGCGTAGCGTGGGATGCCACACACTTGCAATTAGGAATTAATGCCCCCTTAAATCTGCTAGTGATTGTAATAGGTACATGGTAAAAAAAGTTGAAACGCCATTACCCCAGTATTTACAGTATATTACCTCCACACAATCCACAGCTTGTTTTGCATTTGACCAACATGTACTTTGGATTTTTTTGACATTCTCCTCGCGCAGCCCAACTTGCACACATCGCATTTTGATCTGCACATCCTAAGTCGGTAAATAAAATTATAAAAAGAGTGTATGCCTTATGACAATCATGCCACCATAGGGTACCATTTTACACCTGCATTTGGCAATCTCCATCCTAGAAGTCCCAATCATTTTAGCTTGTCAGTGCTGAATGGATTATGGTCTCTAAGAACAATATTACACCGTTGGGCACATATACCCCCATAACTAAACTTTTGACTGTGATGTTTTTAAGCAAAATGTATACTAATAGTCTAATAAAGTACACTTCAAATAAACGACAAATTTTATAAAAGTAAACATGTTGCGGCAACACTTATGCCATCTTCAGTACTAAGCAGTAATGGATTAAAATATTTACAAGCAGTATTTATATAACTTAACCTGATTTGTATTACAATGGTGATACTATTCTAAATATAAAATTCTAGTTTCAAATTTATATTTAGAATAGTATAACCATTGTAATACAAATTAGGTTAAGTTATATAAATACTGCTTGTAAATATTTTAATCCATTACTGCTTAGTAACGAAGATGGCATAAGTGTTGCCGAAACATGTTTACTTTTAAAAAAAATGTCGTTTATTTGAAGTGTATCTTAAGTCTTGTGCTTTTGAGATCATATGGAAGTCTAATCATGCCTTAAACTGCATGGAATGGAGGCTCTAAAATTATAAATGGGAGGTGGTTCCCAAATGGAAGCCATCTAGAGAGATTATGGGCATGCTCACTCTGAAATAAGATTTCCTGCGTTTTGAGAGCCATTCTGAAAGTCGAATAGACCGCGTACATGGTAAAAAAAGTTGAAACGCCATTACCCCAGTATTCACAGTATATTACCTCCACACAATCCACAGCTTGTTTTGCAGTTGACCAACATGTACTTTGGATTTTTTTGACATTCTCCTCGCGCAGCCCAACTTGCACACATCGCATTTTGATCTGCACATCCTAAGTCGATAAATAAAATTATAAAAAGAGCATATGCCTGATGACAATCATGCCACCTAAGGGTACCATTTTACACCTGCATTTGGCAATCTCTTATTTCTTGGTGAGATTTGTTCTAGACTAACTTCGAAACAAAATAATGTTCAAACACTAAACAAACATTTAATTTTTACTAAAATAGTGATGCATACTATTAATAAACCGGAGAAGCTAATATGTGGCAGGTTAATTGAAATCGTTCCGATTGTACCTTTCTCTTCACAAGTTTCGCCTTCAAATCCATCAGCACATTTACAGGTGAAACTATTTCCATTCTTTTTGCAAGTTCCTCCGTTTTTACATGGAAAACTGTCACAAGGATTGACTGAAATATAAATGAAGAAAGTTATCTCAATATTACTGTAGTTTAATGTATGGTAATTAAACGTGTTGTCTTTGATAAAAGAAAGTGGTTTGGATAGTCTGCATATTGAGCTGCATATATAGTTTGAGAAAATATTAACATGGCGAATACAAATATTTGTTCAAGACTAACCACGAAATAAAATCATTTTCAAACACTAAACAAACATTTAATTTTCACTTAATTAAAATCGTTCAGATTGTACCTTTCTCTTCGCAAGTTTCGCCTTCAAATCCATCAGCACATTTACAAGTGAAACTATTTCCATTCTTTTTGCAAGTTCCTCCGTTTTTACATGGAAAACTGTCGCAAGGATTGACTGAAAATAAATTAAGAAAGTTATCTAAATATTGCTGTAGTTTAATGCGTGGTAATTAAACGTGTTGCCTTTGATAAAAGGAAATGATTTAGATAGTCTACATATTGAACTGCGTAATATACAGTTTGAGAAAATATTGACATGGAGAATACATTTGTTCTGGACTAACTTTGAAACAAAATCATGTTCAAACAGTAAAGAAACATTTAATTTTTACTTAATTAAAATCGTTCAGATTGTACCTTTCTCTTTACAAGTTTCGCCTTTGAATCCATGAGCACATGTACAAGTAAAACTATTTCCATTCTTTTTGCAAGTTCCTCCGTTTTTACATGGAGAACTGTCGCAAGGATTGACTGAAAAATAAATTAAGAAAGCTATCTAAATATTACTGTGGTTTAATGCATGGTAATTAAACGTGTTTTCTTTGATAAAAGAAAATGGTTTAGATATAGTCTGCATATTGAGCTGCATATATAGTTTGAGAAAATATTAACATGGCGAACACATTTTTCTAGACTAGCCTCGAAACAAAATCATGTTCAAATACTAAACAAACATTTAATTTTTACTTAATTAAAATCGTTCAGATTGTACCTTTCTCTTTACAAGTTTCGCCTTTAAATCCATCAGCACATTTACAAGTGAAACTATTTCCATTCTTTTTGCAAGTTCCTCCGTTTTTACATGGAGAACTGTCGCAAGGATTGACTGAAAAACAAATTAAGAAAGCTATCTAAATATTACTGTGGTTTAATGCATGGTAATTAAACGTGTTTTCTTTGATAAAAGAAAATGGTTTAGATATAGTCTGCATATTGAGCTGCATATATAGTTTGAGAAAATATTAACATGGCGAACACATTTTTCTAGACTAGCCTCGAAACAAAATCATGTTCAAATACTAAACAAACATTTAATTTTTACTTAATTAAAATCGTTCAGATTGTACCTTTCTCTTTACAAGTTTCGCCTTTAAATCCATCAGCACATTTACAAGTGAAACTATTTCCATTCTTTTTGCAAGTTCCTCCGTTTTTACATGGAGAACTGTCGCAAGGATTGACTGAAAAACAAATTAAGAAAGTTATCTAAATATTACTGTAGTTTAATGTATGGTAATTAAACGTGTTGTCTTTGATAAAAGAAAGTGGTTTGGATAGTCTGCATATTGAGCTGCATATATAGTTTGAGAAAATATTAACATGGCGAATACAAATATTTGTTCAAGACTAACCACGAAATAAAATCATTTTCAAACACTAAACAAACATTTAATTTTCACTTAATTAAAATCGTTCAGATTGTACCTTTCTCTTCACAAGTTTCGCCTTCAAATCCATCAGCACATTTACAAGTGAAACTATTTCCATTCTTTTTGCAAGTTCCTCCGTTTTTACATGGAAAACTGTCGCAAGGATTGACTGAAAATAAATTAAGAAAGTTATCTAAATATTGCTGTAGTTTAATGCGTGGTAATTAAACGTGTTGCCTTTGATAAAAGGAAATGATTTAGATAGTCTGCATATTGAACTGCATAATATACAGTTTGAGAAAATATTGACATGGAGAATACATTTGTTCTGGACTAACTTTGAAACAAAATCATGTTCAAACAGTAAAGAAACATTTAATTTTTACTTAATTAAAATCGTTCAGATTGTACCTTTCTCTTTACAAGTTTCGCCTTTGAATCCATGAGCACATGTACAAGTAAAACTATTGCCATTCTTTTTGCAAGTTCCTCCGTTTTTACATGGAGAACTGTCGCAAGGATTGACTGAAAAATAAATTAGGAAAGCTATCTAAATATTACTGTGGTTTAATGCATGGTAATTAAACGTGTTTTCTTTGATAAAAGAAAATGGTTTAGATATAGTCTGCATATTGGGCTGCATATATAGTTTGAGAAAATATTAACATGGCGAACACATTTTTCTAGACTAGCCTCGAAACAAAATCATGTTCAAATACTAAACAAACATTTAATTTTTACTTAATTAAAATCGTTCAGATTGTACCTTTCTCTTTACAAGTTTCGCCTTTAAATCCATCAGCACATTTACAAGTGAAACTATTTCCATTCTTTTTGCAAGTTCCTCCGTTTTTACATGGAGAACTGTCGCAAGGATTGACTGAAAATCAAATTAAGAAAGTTATCTAAATATTACTGTAGTTTAATGTATGGTAATTAAACGTGTTGCCTTTGATAAAAGAAAATGGTTTAGATACTGAGCTGCATATATAGTTTGAGAAAATATTAACATGGCGAATAAATTTTTCTAGACTAGCCTCGAAACAAAATTATGTTCAAACACTAAACAAACATTTAATTTTTACTAAAATAGGGACGCATATACTATCAGCAAACCGGAGATACTAACTTGTGGCAGTTCCGTTTTCGTTTCAGTTTCTAGTTGTAGTTGTAGTTGTAGTTGTAGTTGTAGTTGTAGTTGTAGTTGTAGTTGTAGTTGTAGTTGTAGTTGTAGTTGTAGTTGTAGTTGTAGTTGTAGTTGTAGTTGTAGTTGTAGTTGTAGTTGTAGTTGTAGTTGTAGTTGTAGTTGTAGTTGTAGTTGTAGTTGTAGTTGTAGTTGTAGTTGTTGTTGTAGTTGTGGTTCTGGTTCTGGTTCTAGTTCTAGTTCTTCTAAAAATGTTTAATTTCGGGTACAAGTAATGAAGAGGAAGCAAGAAAAGTTAACAATCTTAGCTTGAATAAAGGTATCAGTATATATTTTTGTAAATAAAGAAGTAAACATTAGTTTCGTATGTGCGCAGAACACGCTGGATATCACCTTTAAGTGATTTTAAAATACGTACACAAAGCGAAAATGGAAAGAATATGACGTATATCAATCAATGATCAAGACTAATATTACAAATGACGGTACCAAAAAAGATGGCGGCGGTTACATTTAACCATAATGCTTTGCAACCTCAAATAAGCTCAAATAACAACTAAACATTGTTTATCATGCTAATGGATTAAACAAGCAAGAACTTCATTCCTACCAAAGCTAATCGTTTTAAAAGCCTATCTTCCGAATATGAAATCGTCTAACGATTTTAAAGAGGCCTCGAGAAACGTTTGTCATCATTCCAACAACGTTTGGTATATCACAATTAAAACGTTTACTACAATTCATACAGGAAAACGTACTAAATTTGTAAAAACATTTTCTTGATATGTCGCTCTTTTGTTTGATTGAAGCATACATTGCGTTCTCCAATACTTGGTGTACAGTAGTTATTTTGGCTTCGGATGTTTCGATTGGCTCCGAAGACATTATTTTGTTTTAACAGGGAAATAGCAAACGATAGCATAGTATCTACTAGCGCATGCGCAGTAGATACAAAAGCTCACTCGTGCATGTTTTTTCCCAAATTGCACTCGAAACCACGCTATAAATAATATCCTAAATCACAATCTTCGAAACAGTGACCTTAATGTTTGTTTGCCAAAACCGAGAACAAATAACATGAAGAAAAGTTTTCTATATGATGGGGGCTCGATATGGCACTCCCTGTCAGTAGAAACTAAAAATAGCAAGTCTCTCAACCAATTCAAACGAAACATTGCTGCTTCTGCTCTAAGTAACTAAACTGTAACATTATCTCTATATTAAACCATGGGTAATATAATAGATTATAATTATAAATTATCTAATTATATTATCTATGATTATACTTAACTATGTTCTGAAAATTTGTAATCTAGACATTTATGTAAATCTTTGTAGATATTCTATTTTGTATGTAATTTAGCGTAATACCTGTATCTCAAACACGCCCACTGTGGAAACCAGCATCTGCTGACGGTGTTAGCGTGGTTAAATAAAGATTATCTATCTATCTATCTACTAATAAAGTTTCCACCTAGTTTTTCCATTATACTGTACCTTGCATGCTGCAACAGTAGAATGTTTCGATACAAAAGACCCAATTACAGTCTGATCTGTAAAGCCCTGCCAGATAGTATCCAGGCCTGTTGCATTGCCTCAATCCTTGATCATTCGCATTAAAATTGTTTCCGACATCTTCATTATAGCAGTCCTTATATCCGTTTGCTTGTTTCGGTTTACAACACTTTCCCTTTTCAATGTTACCCAAGAAATTACCCTGGCTGCGATATAAACCATTAAGAAAGTATCCATTAGGGCACTTGTTCCATGTATTTTTTCTGGGGAAAAAAATCAATTACAGAAAATTAATCATATGCTTAGCTAAGTTAAATAAGAACAAAAATTACATTTTATTATTTCAAATATATAACCGCATGATGATGAACAATAGACGAGTTTCAGAGTGTTGCGTGCGCATAATTTTGGAAAGAAATT
This sequence comes from Corallium rubrum, assembly GCA_964035015.1. Classification (NCBI taxonomy): domain Eukaryota; kingdom Metazoa; phylum Cnidaria; class Anthozoa; order Scleralcyonacea; family Coralliidae; genus Corallium; species Corallium rubrum. The sequence goes on from OZ036001.1 coordinate 6,015,807, forward strand.
GGCGGGCTCCCCACAAAGTAAGGAATGGCAAACAGACTTGCTAGCGAGCCAACAACAGCAGAATAACAATGTTTTATATCCAGGAACTGTATCTACACTTTGTTTATTTTAAACAGTATGTTTACTTTGCGTGGAGCTTGCCATTTTTTTTGAAAAATGATGCGCGCGCAACACCCTGAAACTCGCCTATTGCTTGTTTGATTCATAATTAACTGACTAATCAAGAAATATAATTATAACATGCATGACAAAACTACTGCATTCTGATTGGTATGGTAATGTCAAGACCTGTTATGTTTATGGCGAAATTTTGGAGACAGCCACTCACGGCGTTGGACGAATGTAATTGACACACTTCAGGATGGCATTGCACTCTGTCAAAAGACTACGACAAAATAGATTTGCATTTCCTTTTTACTTTTAAGGCCTCTTAAGACAGAAGCAAAGTTGGTCTATAAGGTATAGAAATACAAACACGCTGTTTGAAATGGTGAACAGCTATGTCAACTAAACATTTATATGCCTATATGGCCTAACACAGTGCCATGAATGGCTGAAAAACGGTGAAGTTTAATTTGAAGTCTACAACTATGGCTAAATTGAAATGATTTAGAACTGCGGGACGCTTTACGAGCAGCAAAAAGGAGTAAGTGGACACTTGAAGGATAATAATATACGCACTTGTTGACTTCGAATTTAATTGTGTAAGTAGAGTATATAAGCAAATCAAACAAATCGTTTTATTTTGAAAGATTGAAGAAATGATTATCGCAAAGGTTGTCCACTTGGTTCTACTTTTTCTAAAATAATTAAGTGTGTGAAATGCCATGCTTATTATTAAGTCATACATGTACTCCGCTTGCATTCCGACCACTTTTTATCTCGCCCTATTAAAAATAGAACGTTTCATAAGGCCACATAAAAAATGACTTGTTTAGGCCAATTAAAAAAAATATTTCTGTTTTTCATCGCCGCCCGCCCGGATTTTTTTTTTTTTTTTGATCGTCAGTTTTCTGTTAGAAACCAAAAATTTGGCGCCACAATGCGCTATTGTTGTTAGAAAAGAGCGGTAAATCATGTTTTTGCTTTTGCTTTTGTTTCTACCGTCGCGCGTGAGAAAAGTACTGTAGCCTTCCGAAGAAACTGGACAAGCAGGTAAATCATGCAAAGCTTTGAAAGTTAAAATTAGCTTTAAACGTGCAATTGCTTTGGACAGTAATCGTTAGCTATGCAGGCAAAGCGTACGAAATAGAAAACATCTCAACTTTTAACCTGTTTCCTGTAAGAAAATACGCTACTAATAAAAATAAGAAATAAAAAAAATCCGCCCGTCCGCCCCAATATTTTCAAAAAAAGTGATGAAAAACAGAAAGATTTTTTTAATTGGCCTTAGCGTCCACCCATTTCAATTTTTCCAGGTAAGGAGGGAGGCTTTTTTAAATTTGTATGTTTGGTTTTTTTTATTTTGCCATAAAGGGCACTGCTCATCTTTAAGATTCAGACAACGGACTACGGCTACGGTAGAAAGTTTAGCAGTGATATTAAATGGTGGTGTATTGTACATCCAAATTTCAAGATACAGAATCGCACCGACTCGCTTTGTTCTTGAATTCTTGAAGAGATACACTTGTTCAATCTATGCTAGTCGCGAGAGTAAGGTTAAGCTTTCCCAGTCTTCTGTAGTGATTCAGGTTCCGCGTTGTCTTTACAACGTAAAAATGCTTTCTCTACGTTGTCAAACAGAGCCACGACGGCATGTACATTACTCTTGGGACCGTCATTTGCAAAAGCTCTTTGTATATGACATAAAAATATATTGTTCAAACATGTTGCCGTCGTAGTAGTTGCTAGTAGTTGCTAGTCGTAGTTGTCGTGTTTCTTAAAGTCCCTAATATCGAAAGTTTACGGACTACGGTATGTCACTCCAGTCTTTTATTCTTCGCATCATAATATAATTTTCTTCATGAATTATTAATGATTTTTAAAAATTAATTCAATAATATATATAGGTACTTTACTGGTCAAAACTGTATTCCCAATCAGCCTCCGTGCACGTCGCCTCCGTGTGCGAGTTATAAGAATCAGTACAACATCGAGCTCCTTCAATGAGGTATATATAATCTTGTCGCCAGTGAGTTGCGCGCGATCTTTCTAAGCCAGTGATGTAAGGATTTGTACTTGGGCAGACAGACCATCCTGCTCTGTCGAAACTCTTATACCAGTTGCCTCTGACGCATGTTTGTCCTAACATTAAAAAAAACAAACCCCAACAATATAAGGACTGCATTTCACTACATTTGAAGCAAACAAAATTCTGTCCAACGCATCAGTTAAGTCATGCAATACTTTGGTGTCTAAGGCCCTGTTTTCATGGAGGTAGGGTGACCCTTCTAGAAGGGTTACCCTTTGAAGCGAGTCAAAAGATAGCCCTTGTTTACATGGAGTAGGGTGACCCTTCTAGAAGGGTTGCCCTTTCAAGCGAGTCAAAAGATAGCCCTTGTTTACATGGAGTAGGGTGACCCTTCTAGAAGGGTTACCCTTTCAAGCGAGTCAAAAGATAGCCCTTGTTTACATGGAGTAGGGTGACCCTTCTAGAAGGGTTACCCTTTGAAGCGAGTCAAAAGATAGCCCTTGTTTACATGGAGTAGGGTGACCCTTCTAGAAGGGTTACCCTTTGAAGCGAGTCAAAAGATAGCCCTCGTTTACATGGAGTAGGGTGACCCTTCTAGAAGGGTTATACCCTTTGAAGCGAGTCAAAAGATAGCCCTTGTTTACATGGAGTAGGGTGACCCTTCTAGAGGGGTTACCCTTTCAAGCGAGTCAAAAGATAGCCCTTGTTTACATGGAGGTAGGGTGACCCTTCTAGAAGGGTTACCCTTTCAAGCGAGTCAAAAGATAGCCCTTGTTTACATGGAGTAGGGTGACCCTTCTAGAAGGGTTATACCCTTGGAAGCGAGTCAAAAGATAGCCCTCGTTTACATGGAGTAGGGTGACCCTTCTAGAAGGGTTATACCCTTTGAAGCGAGTCAAAAGATAGCCCTTGTTTACATGGAGTAGGGTGACCCTTCTAGAAGGGTTACCCTTTCAAGCGAGTCAAAAGATAGCCCTTGTTTACATGGAGGTAGGGTGACCCTTCTAGAAGGGTTACCCTTTCAAGCGAGTCAAAAGATAGCCCTTGTTTACATGGAGTAGGGTGACCCTTATAGCAGGGCCAACTCTTCTAGTAGGGTCATATTACTTCTGCGTGACCATTTCCCTATATTTCCGGTTTATACATGTTATTGTTGACGTCATTTGCTTGATATCTTCAAAAGACTTCACAAGGTGTACAAGAACAGGAAGGGCAGCCACAAAATCGTTTAGACATTTTGTCCGGTACACGTTTTTTTTCTCATTGAAACAACCCGTCTGCTAGGGTCACCCTAGCAAACGCGTTTACATGGCTTATGTAAACAAAAAGATAGCCCTGCCTCCAGGGTTACCCTAGCAAGCTGATAGGGTAACCCTTCCCCCAGGGTCACCCTAGCACTCACGTTTATATGACAGGTTTGCTGAACATCTTCGTTCTGTGAGGAACAATGTTGTTGACAAGCCTGTCGCCCGACATTTTAATACTGTCAACCATATTTCGGACATGAAAGTTTGTGCAATCTCACCCATTTCTGGTGGTAATGATAGCCGCAAAAGACAAGAAAAGCGTTTCATTTTCAAAATTGGAACCATTCATCCTCATGAACTCAACGAACGTTTTTCTTTTATTTAACACTTCTGAAGACGCTGTTTTTGTTTAGCAATGGCGGACATAAACAGTGTTTTCACTTATTTTATCTATTTTTTACTTTTGCTCATCTCGTTTACACCCCTCCTTTTTTTGCTCGTCGACGGTGGGAATAGCAAATGTCTTTCGCATCTCATTATTGATTTGTTATTGTAAATTTTATCTGATTGGCTAATTTTTTATCACATGATTATCTTTCTTATATAAGCTGGTTGTTTGTTTACACTCTTTACGTTTCTCTCTGACGAAGGGCTTTCACTCGAAACGTTAATTAGACTCCTATGTTCTCAGTTTCGGTAGTATATCTAACCTAAACTATATTTCGATTGCATAAGTTAGTTGTTCTCTTTCCTTCTTACCGCGCGACATTAGGTACTAGTTTATGTGGGGTTTAGCTCAGCCTCTTTATGTCCACTATTTCTCGCCATGTCATCGAATTTCTGGAGCACAAGCGCATCTAAACCGACCAATTGAGAAATAGTTAATGGTTTGGCGTGCTCCGTCGAGTGAATGCACGCTGGAAGGTGGGAGAGCACGAAAAAAGCGCAGTTTTGAGTTAAACAAAATACTGATATAGTGAGTTTGGGCTACTGTGATTATACTCTAATCTAAAAACTAAAATAAAAAGTCAAAATAGAAGTTAGTACATTTTCACCTCGGTTCATTACTCTACGACACACACGACAACTGGGAGTGTGGAGAATTTTGCTGCAGGGTCCAGTGTTGGAGACAAACAGCTCTTTAATAAAACATTGCTAGACTACACGTAGACATTCTACGAAATATGTGTGATAGATTACATGAATGGTGGCATGCAAGAAAACTATATACAAAGAATAAAAAGAAACAAACAAGCGCGATATACATGCAGAAACAACCAATGACAAAATATACAAGTATACTGCAAGATAGGTGAGGAAGTTAGCTATGCACTATTACACAATTGGCTGGCATCAGGAAGGCCAGAAAAAACCTGTCTGATAAAAAACCCACATCTGGGAAAAACTTGACAGGAAATCTGGGTCGGGACCGAGATAACCAGCGCTGCTCCCCAAACAGAGCGAACATGCAGTAATATACAAAGAAATAATATATAAAAAACAAACTATGTACAGAAATGGACCAAATTAAAATACAAGTTTGACGACCAACACTGTTAACCGAGTGACTTCTGCAACGTGGTACTGCTCTTTATATAAATGCTCTTCTGACCACGGGGTCCGCCCCAGCATCCTCTTGGGAATACATGCAGCTTGTGCCATAATGAATACACTTTCCTACTACACTACGTACCGTAGGAAAGTATTTATTTTCTTTGATGTACCGCGGTTCTTAAAATCACTAAGTTACCCTAGCCTAGTTTCTAAGCCTTTCGCTTCCGCCATGAGCTTGGCCGCGTAGTCGGTTTGGGTTCTTGGGAAGACTGGGGAGAGGCTGGGAACGAGACAGTGTTGCCAACCTTGGGATTTTGTCCCAAGATCTTGGGATTTGTTGAAGGAGTTGGGATTTTTTTGGGATTTTTTTCTCAGGGATTCAACTTGGGATTTTTCTTGGGATTTTTCCAAAGCAAACAGTTTCGGTTTTAAAAAGCTGATTTCAATGTTAATTATTATTTTTTTTAATTTACTTGATCATTAGATCATAGCCCCTACGTTCTTTATAAGGAAAGCTAGTGATAAGAAAGCTAGGCCAGTGAAACTTCGTCGGTCCGAGGTGAGTAGGCTTGTATTTAATATTTTATGCAGATGGAAATAGTAAGTGTCGGGAAGCACTTAGGACGTCATAATATTATATCACAATTCTTCCTCAATAAACAACTAAGCTGTAAAGTGAAAGTGTTTACGAATTTTGCTAGGCCTTCCCCAGCGGGTCCGTTCGTATCACTTCCGAAACGTGTCAACCGAGGAAGGCCTAGTTAATGCCCCGTCCTTGTTATCGGCTTCTTGCCAAACCTTCTCGAGTGCCAGTAACGTCTCCAAACGAGGAGAGAAGCAAGTTTTGCCAATCTCAAGTAGGGTACGCTGTTAAAAGCAACGCCCTTACACGAGAGAGAAGCAAGCTTTCGTTGCAAAATAACCTGTTGCTCAGGTGAAGAATTTATTACAGTTTGCCTACAATATAAATTGTGGGAGTAATGCACCTATCAATGTTAGTCCCAAGGGAGGGGGGGTCGGGCAAAGGGTGGGGATTTGACATTTTATCGTTAAAAATTTCAAATGCCACTCCCTTGGGACAAAATTCCACGTCAAAATTTATCAAATTCCCCACCCTATTAGCTATGCTATGACAAGTAAATATACGTATAAACCAAAAGTGAGATGATATATTTCTCCACAGACTACAGATTTTGTCAACAAACAACATCTCAAAAGATCAACGAGTTTTTACAGTAATATTTTGCAAAAAAGAATCAAAAGATAAGAAATTATAGATATTTCATCACTGATACACTGATAAATATCAACAGATGCATATATTAAACTTAATAAGGTGTTGGATATGCTTAAATTACCTCAGGCTCTTGTGACGACTCCATTTTGACAGCAGAACGAAAGCTAGCAGAAACAAACTCATGCCCAGTCTTCCTCAGCTACAATCAAAATTGACCAAAGTACCCCACCCTCAGGGAGAATTCAGTGTCAAAATCTCGACCCTGGGGACATGCGTTTTTGATCAAAGCACCACCCCTTGCCCAACCCAACCGCCCCCCCCCCCCCCCCCCAGGGGCTGAAGTGCTGAACAGGGCCTTTTTAAGAATTTTCTCGTGGGGTATCCGGGGCATGCCCACCCACCCCCACCCCCGGTAAATTTTTGAAATTTAGAGTCTTGGAAATGCCATTTCCTGCATTCTGAGGGGTGATTTTTAAGAACACTGAAGATCATGAAATGTCATAAAAACTAGTTAAAATACAACAGATTTCAACAATTTTTGGATGTTGTGTTTACTGGGTTGACTTATCACTGTATATGGGTGCTTTTGGTTGACAGGAATGAGGCTGTAACAGTTACTTTACCCTAACAACTAACCTATAATTTGTCAATGGTGATTGATGAGCCAGTTACTGCAAAATTTTCTCGGGGGTTAAAGCCCCTCAGCTCCCCCTCCCATACTCTACGCCTATGCCGTTTGGTTTCTCTTTGTCTGGTTTGCGTCTTCAGTTCAGCAACAATAAACGACTAAATTTGAATATTTTGCAAGCCTAAATGGCGTTTGGCACTCATATCTTGCGAAAACACGCGTTTCAGACCAAAAATCTTGTACATTTATATTTTGTTAGGACAATGAAACTAAATGTCTCCAATAGAACAGCATTTTGAGAATCAGAACTGGAACGAAAAATCGCGTAGCCGTGGTTGCTATGGCAACAATGACGTTTCAAAATGGCTGCTAATTTGCGTTCAAACTAGTTTAATTCGCAAAAAAACTGGGTGACCCCCATTTTTTATTTTGTTAAAAGTTTTCTTCTAGTATGAGTAATCGTTAAGCCAATTTTAAAAAAATTCTGTATATCCAAAAAAAAATTAAGAATAATCACGTTTTTTTTATTTGAAAATTTTTTTATAACAGAATTTTTTTAAATTGGCCTATTGACTACTCATACTAGAAGAAACCTTTTAATAAAATAAAAAATGGGGTTCACCGACTTTTTTGCAAATTAAACTAGTTTAAACGCAAATTAGCCGCTAATTTGAAACGTCATTGTTGCCATAGCAACCACGATTATGCACTTTTTCGTTTCAGTTTCCGATTCTCAAAATGCTGTTCCATGCAAGACATTTAGTTTTATTCTTCTAACAAAATATCAATAAACAAGATTTGGAGTCTGAAACATGCGTTTTCCACTTTTCAAGAAACTGTATGGAGCCAAGTAACCAGATAAACTTTTTGTGGGTCGCCAGAGAGAGAGAGAGAGTTCATGGTGTTTAAAACAAGGGGAGACCTCCTGACATGATGGGAGTTAAAGGGTTAAGTACTGTTGAACTAGAAATACATCAACGCAATTCCCGGCTGTCATCGATCGAGTGCATAAAAAAAAGCAGAAATAACACCAATTTGGTTTAATGACTGAAAATAAGGGTCATGACTATATCATATTCTGTTGATAGCTATGGCAAGAAATGGTGGACATAAAGAGGCGGAGCTAAATCCTACATAAACTTGTACCAAGTCGCGCGTCACTGTCTAATAATAATTACATAATAATTAAATTTTTTATTTATCGTACAATCAATTTTACCTGAGGTAGATCTTTTTTTAATTATTCCAGCTTCTTCGTCCAATTTGAAGGGGAACTTTGGTACTTTACCATGTCCCGGCTTCACACTCATGGCTAATGCTAAAACAATCATAAAATGCAAAAACACAACACTTTCATCTTTACATTATTCTATATTACGCTCTATCATCAGGATATTGAGCACTCTGTTACATATATATTTAACAGTTATACTCGGCGAAGCGCCTCGTTGGCTATTAGTTCGTATACAACGAGAGCGAATGGCATTAAGGCCTGCATGGCCAAACGCTTTCAACATCGCATTCAACGTGCATTATTCAACATTGTTGAACGATGTTGAATAATGTTGAAAGCACGAGTGGCCAAATGAATTCAACATCGTTCAACATTCATGAATGACAATTAATTGAACGCGGGCTACCACAAAAGCTTGGAATCGACAATATCCCGCAAGGCGCATGTCTCTGTTCAACAAAGTTGAATGAAATGTGGCCAAATGCGTTCAACACCTTTCAACATTTTGAGAACAATAGAAATGTTGAACGCATGTTGAACGAAAATTTGAACATGTTCAAATTTCGTTCAACCGAAAATTTGAACATGTTCAAATTTCGTTCAACATCATTCAACACCATTCAACACCATTCAACACCATTCAACAACGTTCAACATCATTCAACATGGGTGGCCAAACGCTTTCAACATGTTGAATTCAACAGTGTCAACTATAATACTTCCGTCATGCGTAATGATGCATTCACATAGAGTTTCTCGTTGAGTTGTTCGGTAAACAGCTTCGAAATGTTGTATAAATGTTGCTCGAGAGGCAAAAAATGTGTTAAGCAGATCAACCAAAAATATTAATAAAAGGTACCTTTATGAAGTCGAAAGGCGGGTCAGTTGTTTATATTAGCGTTGCTGTCGTGAAAAAGGTTTTGATTTCGTGCAAAAATGAAACTGAAACACCTTCGGCAGTGAAACTAAATTACTTAGTTGGTTGTTTTGAAAAAGAACATGCTTTTTACTACTCCAAATGCTTATCTATATAAAAAAAGTCTCTTTGCTGATGATCTCCTACGAAATGTGTGTTGTAAGCTTGATTTTAACCGTGAGTTTCTTTGTTTGGCAACAAATTAATATCAACCCATTAATTTAGTCGGATTTTTGAAGTAAAAAGCTGACGACATAATTTTTAGGTGAATTTTACCATTTAACATGCTAAATTGTGTATTTGTTAATGTATTTTTACACAATGTTTTTTTTTTATACATTGGTTTGAGGGTGCTGATGTTTTTCTGTATATAAAAATCCGTCAATTTCAACTCTTATTGGCAGTTTAAAAAAAAAACATGCCGCTATCTTGTTTTTCCTCTACTAGCAGGATATGAGCTGATAGCCTGGTAGTAGGGATCCAATCAGATTACGCAAAAGCTCATATCCGATAGCATGCTATATAATAAATTATATATATATATATATATATATATATATATATATATATATATATATATATATATATAGATATATATATAATTTATTATATAGCATGCTATCGGATATAAGCTTATATATATATATATATATATATATATATATATATATATATATATATATATACATACAGCTAAAAGGCCGAAGCCAAGTGCGAAAAGTACGATGGGAATTACTATATTTAAATAACGAAGCACTGCGGTTACCATATTTATACGCCAAAAGTCAGACAAACAAACCGAAATTGACTCTCTACGGATTATCAATGGCAGACATGAATATTGCCGTCATCTGTGCACTTCGCTATGGAGTAGTTTCCCATCGTAGCTTTCGCACTTGGCTTCGGCCTTTCGGCTTTCTCGGGGGACAACCTTAATTGATTTATTTATTTATACATATATATATATATATATATATATATATATATATATATAATATATATATATATATATATATATATATATATATATATATATATATATATATATATATATATATATATATATATATATATATATACAGTATATATATATATATATATATATATATATATATATATATATATATATATATATATATATATATATAACTGACAAGACAGATCCAACAATAAACGAAAGCTTCTGGGCAGAAAGATTGAATAGTTTTGTACCTATGCGTCTACATGTAAATTAAGCCGGTTTTCCACTAGGCGATTTTTTTCGCGCGAAGCGACTTTCTTTTGTTCGAATTCAGTAGATTTCGGATTAGTTCCAGCTCAGAGCTCATGAGACAAAAGAAAAAGTCGCTTCGCGCGAAAAAAGTCGCCTAGTGGAAAACCGGCTTTAGAGACTAGTAGATAAACTTAGTTTATGCTAATTATGACTTCTATTGACTATAAAAGACTCGTTATTTGTAAGTAGATAAATCTGAAGAAGTATATGTATATGTATATGTATATATATATATACATATATATTGTGAAATTCATTAATAATTCATGAGTTTTGCAGCCAATCCAATTTCAGAAATTACATCACATGTATACCCCTGTAAACCCCATACAAACTAAAACCAATGATGCTAATTAATAGTTACAACCACTAGTGGATGTATACACTTCTGATACAACCACTAGTGCTTGTAACTAATTAGCATCTCAATATCCCAAAGGGATTTTTACTATTTATTCATTTCACAACACGAGCGGCCGTGTTGTAATATTCAATACAACACGGCCGCTCGTGTTGTAAACATTACATATATATATATATATATATATATATATATATATATATACGTATACATATATACGTATACATATACGTATACATATACGTATACATATACATATATACATATACATAGAATAATTTTATTTAACCACGCTTACATCATCAGCAAAAGCTGGTTTCCATGATGGGAGTGTATAACAACATGAACTATGCATATACACATATACATATACATATACATATACATATACATATACATATACATATACATATACATATACATATACATATACATATACATATACATATACATATACATATACATATACATATACATATACATATACATATACATATACATATACATATACATATACATATACATATACATATACATATACATATGAAGACTTACCCAACAAGGAGGTGGAAACATAGTAAATGTATACAAAAATCTTCATTGTCCAAGATCTTCAATCACTTTTTGGTTGCTGAGTGGTCGCTGTACTATAATACAAATAGTTAATTAATATACCTTGTTTTTTATATACTGTTCATGTTTGGTAATTAAATCCGCCTCTCTTAGCTTGTACGTGTGGACTCCCTACACAGAAATTCGTTTCTGTAGGGGCTCCACACGTAGGTCACGCCTTTGTCAGCTGCTTTACTTAACAGTAAAGAAGAATAATTGTCAGTTGTTTGCTGTACAAGTATACAAGTTGTGTTAGTTAGTAATACTCAGAAAAACTCGCAACCTTCTGAATGCTAGCCAGACGCTCTAACCATTGAGCCACTACAACTCAGATAGCAGAGCAGGTTATTTAAGGTAATTATACCTTAGACTGTGCCGAGTCCTTCAGGAATGAGTCTTAACCGCTCTCGTCCACAAGTCGCGTTGTAACAGTAAGTTTCCAGTTAAACATTGTTAGTTAGTTTCAGAAATAGACGACTTTCACGATCATGCGCAGTAGCAACAAATATTCAAATTTTCGTCGGAGATAAAAACAACTGTTTTAGCTGGAACGAGCATATTGAAAATAGTAGAAGTGCAAAGTTTGAAACGAATTGCTTAACAAATGGAAAAAGTTTCACAAGCGGAAAGTTGACCATTCCAACAGGGATTTATTAGTGATTTAATAGGGATTTTGGCTTGGCGGGCGGGAGTTGCACGCCAAGCCAAAATCCCTATTAAATCCCTAGTGGAGAGCAAAACTTCCGAAGAGCGTAGCTTTCGCACTATCTGTCCGATTTATTTTAAACTTTGCACTTTTACTATTTTTAATATGATCTTTCCAGCTAAAACAGTTGTTTTTACTTCCGATGAAAATTTGAAGTAAAGTTGCTACTGCGCATTAGCCTGAAAGTCGTCTATTGCAACTTGATGTTAGTAATAATTGTCAGAATTTTTAGAGCTCAGAGTTTTTCTGAGTATTATTATAACTAGCTAACACAGCTTGTACAGCAAACAACTGACAATTATTACTAACATCAAGCTGGAATTTCTGAAACTATTTATTTATTTATTTATTTATTTATTTATTTATTTATTTATTTATTTATTTATTTATACGAAATTTATTTATTTATTTATTTATACGAATTTTTAATCGGGATAATAACACTTCAGTAATAATAATATAATAATAATAATAATAATAATAATAATAATAATAATAATAATAATAATAATAATAATAATAATAATAATAATAATGGTTTAATAGTATTTCCACGTTGTGGCTCTTCTATACTACAAATAAAATCGGAATACATTACCCTAAATACAGTTAACATAAATAAAAAAAAATAAAAAATATATGATATCAACATTAAATTACAATTAGATTAACATTACATTGCAATGCATAACAATACGAAATTAACAATAAATTACGTAAGATTGCTAAGTCTGTCCGTTGCTAAAAGTTTAAAATATGCTAAAGAATTTCTGCAATATTCGTTAAAATTATCGCCGTTCCTACTGTCTTCGGGTAGATTGTTAAATACCCGAGCAGCCTCATCTTGAAAGGTGCCAGTCACCAGGAGAACTACCAAACGACGTGCAGACGACGATCTTAGGATTCTTGAAGGCTTGTACTCTTCAAGTTTTAAGCAGGACGATAATACAATTTACTGTTATAAATGTGTGTCCTGAATTTATGAAATACTATATATTAGTAAACTACTATACGTTTTATATAAGTAATATCTATTTAAAGTACAATTCAATGGCTTTGAGGAAGTCTATTGTGTTATCTATTTTTCTAATATGCAGGGGTAGATTATTGAATATAATTCCTGCTTGATTGAAGAAAGCCTTTTGAGTGCCACTTAATCTAGTTTTTGGTAAGATAATACAGTGTTGATTGGTTCCTAGTAGATTTTCCATGATCCATTAATTTAAAATAATGGTTGAAATTTTCACAAAGTTCTCCTTTAAGCGACTTGTAGACCAAGGCACAACGTCGCTTTTTTCGATAGTTTTCCAAAGTAGTATAATAGTAATATTAGTTTTACAATGATCGACTTTATGTAATATTATTTGTTTCTAGCCGTGAGAATTTCTTAGCTAATGAGTCACTAGGATTACAACAAAGTATTGAACAATAAGTCATTACAGGTAAAATCATTGTTCTGTAAGTGCATTCCGCTGCATGGATAGTGATGGAGTTTCTAATCCTATATAGTAACTTTAGCCTTCCTGATGCCTTTTTGTATACTTTAGCATAATGATCGGTGAGGTTGAGTGAAGGATCGATTAATACTCCCAGATAGTTGTATGATTGGCAATGGACAATTTTGGTTGATCTATAATACATACATCAAAAGCAGTAACGTACATTGCTTCCGTTTTCCCTTTATTCAAGTTTATTATAAGTGATTAAAGAATAAGGTAGCCAGTTTGGCGGCAGCATTATTTTCACATGGTATAATTACTCGGGCTACTGTGGTAGACGAGTCTAGGTTTCGTTCGTGTGTATTTTTTTGCGTCGTGAGCATTAGTCTCCCGGCCGCGCAGTATTGACCCGACAGGCTTTGCGAAACTGAGGCATAGCGTGCTCCAGCAGCCGAAGTTCTTTATTTTCGACAGCATGGCGTTTGACCTGGTTTGACGAAGAGTTCTCGAAGCTTTTAGAAGACTTCAACTGACTTACTGAACGCTGTTATTGATCAGTCATGTGGTTGACAACTGTGTTAATGTTAAATATGCTCACTACGCTTACAACTGCAGACATTGATGGCGGTAAATCTACAGTCTACACAAGATGCTGAGCTAAATATTTCGCCGTCTCGATCAAGACAAACTGATTATAAACTATTTATATGATTTATTGAATTTTAACTACTGAAAAGTATTACTCATGCTCACAATCTGATAATCTGCTGACAACTTGCAAAGGAGGGTCGTATTAAATATGCTGTGTTTACAGTTTCGTGCTGTTTACGCTAAATGGGAAATAAATGTATAATATTTGTAGTTTGCTTTGTTATTGCCTGGATTATGTATTGTTGTGCTAATAAAGCTATGCCAAATAAACTCGATGTCATTCCGACTGCTTCACAGTTCACAGCCTTCACTACCTTTAATATGATTTCATTGAGTGTATGCATTTTAATAGTTCCTTGGTACGTTTGCTTTTTGTCGATCGTCTAGGTAATATACTGCTTACTGAGTAACGACTTGCTGCTTAGTCTGACAACTACAAAACGCAAGTATTATTAAAGCACCAAATAATGCAAAAAATAATGATAAACATGATGTCGAACTGTTTTACTTTGCACATCTAGCTCATTCAATCCAGCTTTTTCACTAACGGTTGGCGAACTGGCAGCTAACTGCACGGGGTTGTCTAATGATCGCTTGAATCTACTTGCCTGCGAGAGGCCAATAATAATTGGGAGGGTCACTATTATTACTCGGCAGTTCAACCAAGAATAAGATATATTAAAAAGCAAGACATACCTCTATGAATGCCGACGTTGTCTCAATTTAAACCGTTCTTCAAAAAGCGTCAGTTAAAAGTGAAATCAGGGTTCGGAAACACCCAAATTTATAATCAATTACACACTCTGATTCACGTAAACAATATTATATCACCAGATAATAGAAATGTCAAGATTTTCATTCAACCGCTTAAACGAAGCAAATCCATTCCTATTGAGTTGAAGGATTGACATGCAATGAAGAACAATTTTTTCCTTGTTTGATTTTTGAATAATAATCCTCCTCTCATGTGTCAATATTAATGTCGAGATTTTCATTCGTGGTACCGTTTAAACAAAGCAAATGCATTCTCACTTAGCTGAGGGATTGACAATGAATGACAAAATTTTCCTTTTTCGATTCTTTGAATAACAGTCCTTCTCTGCATGTGCATGTCAATATTTTAAACGCCATTGAAGGCATATTTACATGGGATCGAGTTATCTAAGCTTCATGTGTCAATATTACTGTGGAGATTTTCATTCAACCGCAAGTGCACATGAAACGAAAATTAAGTTTGTCTTATTTGAAGAACACTTAAAATGATAGAGTAACATCTTTTGCAGTTTTTCGTTTCCTTGCTTCGTTCTTGAGATATTTCAGTTTGTTTGAAATGTAAATTAAACAACTGACGTCACTCGTGATATTTGAAAATGGAGCCAAATTGCACTCGCCTACGACTCGTGCAATTTTGGATCAATTTTCAAATATCACTCGTAGTGTAAAATCATTAATTGCACTCGCTATCTATACTTATTACTATAGAGAAGCAATTGAACACTAGAATACCACTGTTTAGCATTAAACAGTACTATTTTTCTAGCTGATTGATTTATTGATAGTATTCTATTAAATGTCTGTGTTTCCAAGGACTCATAAAGCATGCACGCTCTGTACCTGTGTGCACTCATGTTAGTTAATTTAAAAAGTATATATACCATTCTCACGAGACAGAAATAACTCGGGTGGTAGGGATAACTCAGTCTATCTGAGCGTTATAAGGGTAACCCTGAGGCCAGAGTTTTACGCCTGCCTTTACGTACGAACGTTACCACCCGAGTTATCTCGGGGAGTACGGTCAACTTTTGTATACAATTACACATGCATGCATGCGTAGATCAACGTACGTATCTCATATTGTTACGCTGGATAACTCGGGATAAAGCGCTCACATGAAGCTAGGGTCATATCGGGGCCAGGGATAACTTGGTAGTTGGGTTTTATTATGTGAAATAGAGCTAATTTTGACCCTATTCTTCGAGATAACTCGATCCCATGTAAATATGCCTTCAATGGCGTTTAAAATATTGACATGCACGTGCAGAAAAGGATTGTTATTCAAAGAATCGAAAAAGGAAAATTTTGTCATTCATTGTCAATCCCTCAGCTAAGTGAGAATGCATTTGCTTTGTTTAAACGGTACCACGAATGAAAATCTCGACATTAATATTGACACATGAGAGGAGGATTATTATTCAAAAATCAAACAAGGAAAAAATTGTTATTCATTGCATGTCAATCCTTCGACTGCATGGGAATGGATTTGCTTCGTTTAAAGTGCACATGAAACGAAAATTAAGTTTGTCTTATTTGAAAGAACACTTAAAATGATAGAGTAACATCTTTTGCACTTTTTCGTTTCCTTGCTTCGTTGTTGAGACATTTCAGTTTGTTTGAAATGTAAATTAAACAACTTGACGTCACATGTGCATAATGAGTTATCAGAGAAGGTTATATATCTTTGCTATTATCAAACATAATCACTTTCGCAAATTCTACATGTTTGGCGTTGTGAGAGAAACACACGCAGATATTTCCTTCGAATTAAGTTTGGTTTGATAATATAGCAAAGATATATAACCTTCTCGCTCTGATACTCATTATGCACATGTGACGTCAAGTTGTTTAATTTACATTTCAAACAAACTGAAATATCTCAAGAACGAAGCAAGGAAATGAAAAACTGCAAAAGATGTTACTCTATCATTTTAAGTGTTCTTTCAAATAAGACAAACTTAATTTTCGTTTCATGTGCACTTTAAACGAAGCAAATCCATTCCCATGCAGTCGAAGGATTGACATGCAATGAATAACAATTTTTTCCTTGTTTGATTTTTGAATAATAATCCTCCTCTCATGTGTCAATATTAATGTCGAGATTTTCATTCGTGGTACCGTTTAAACAAAGCAAATGCATTCTCACTTAGCTGAGGGATTGACAATGAATGACAAAATTTTCCTTTTTCGATTCTTTGAATAACAATCCTTTTCTGCATGTGCATGTCAATATTTTAAACGCCACTGAAGGCATATTTACATGGGATCGAGTTATCTCGAAGGATAGGGTCAAAATTAGCTCTATTTCACATAATAAAACCCAACTACCAAGTTATCCCTGGCCCCGATATGACCCTAGCTTCATGTGAGCGCTTTATCCCGAGTTATCCAGCGTAACAATATGAGATACGTACGTTGATCTACGCATGCATGCATGTGTAATTGTATACAAAAGTTGACCGTACTCCCCGAGATAACTCGGGTGGAAACGTTCGTACATAAAGGCAGGCGTAAAACTCTGGCCTTAGGGTTACCCTTATAACGCTCAGATAGACTGAGTTTTCCCTACCACCCGAGTTATTTCTGTCTCGTGAGAATGGTATATATACTTTTTAAATTAACTAACATGCGCACACAGGTACAGAGCGTGCATGCTTTATGAGTCCTTGGAAACACAGACATTTAATAGAATACTACCAATAAATCAATCAGCTAGAAAAATAGTATTGTTTAATGCCAAACAGTGGTATTCTAGTGTTCAATTGCTTCTCTATAGCAATAAGTATAGGTAATCATATGATCAAGCGAGTGCAATTAATGATTTTACACTACGAGTGATATTTGAAAATTTATCCAAAATTGCACGAGCCGTAGGCGAGTGCAATTTGGCTCAATTTTCAAATATCACGAGTAGTGTAAAATCATTAATTGCATGAGCAAAATCATATGATTACTTGTTTATTATATGCATGACAAAATTACGATATCTATCTTAATTACAGTCAAAAAATTTTGTCTTAATTTGAATGTTTATTGGCCATACAACCACAGACAATCTTAAAACGTTATTCAAAGCAGTGAATTAATTTTTCTTTCTGGCAACTAACTATAAGTAATCACAAACTTCAAAACCAATTTACAATTACCTGAAGTGTCGTACGCTTCGTAGTTTCGTAGTAATTCGCGCGTTTGAAAACATCTTGTTTCGTTACAACTGCACAACAAACAGTTTCACTTCTGGTGAGCAGATGTTACCTGTATTGATCTTCAAATATTTACATGAAATTTTCAGTTGAAAGTGTTCCACAAGTCGTTGGAAAAGTCAAAATCTTTCAATTTGAAAATACGCCGCCATTTTGAATTTTATTTTTTACCACTGTTATCATGGTAACATTAATTTGCACTCCGGCGAGTGCAATTAACGATATAATTGCACTTCTCTTAGCCAATCAGATTGCAGTAATTTTGTCATGCATATAATAATTAGTGTTATTAAAGATTAGTACACTCTTTTTCGACCAGATGCATGTACTCTATCAGAAAAAAACGAACTAAATTAACATCGAGATATCTCGGGGGAAAGGGATAACCCTAACACCACCGCCCCCTTCCATTATCTATGATTTTTCCAAGGTAGATTTTCCCAAGAATATACGCGCTCCCAATGGTTTACTATAGCGGCATCCTCGTTCCCAGGGCCTCCTCGTTACACTGGAAAATCGGAGGCCCTGGTCAGATGAAAATCGGATGTCCTAGATTCATTGAATATATCACATCGCCCTGGGTGCGAGCATGGACATAATATAACGAAACAAACGAGATACACTCAGATATCTGAGGAAAAGCTGCTTTATTATGACGTCCGAAAGCTTTGGTGTTTACTGTTCTTCCCGTTGGACAAAATAATACAATTTCGCTTACCGAAATGCTATTCAAAGGTAGGTTGTTTACGAACATAATTTGCCGTTGCCGACGAATGAGTCACCGAGTCACGCTACGTCTAAAATTGTTCGATTTTGAGAGTTAAATGATGAAACTCATCGCAGTTCCGACTCGCTTTATGAATCCTACGTTGTTGGCTTTATTTGTAGACTTTTTCGGTGTTATCTGAGCGATAATCTTCACTCTATTCACAATAGCCTTCGTCCAGCCAATCACACGCTTCAATCGTTTTCATTTGACCAGGGCCTCCGATTTTCCAGTGTAACGAGGAGACCCTGGGAACGAGGATGACTATAGCGGTCACGTCTCGCCGTTTCACGTCAAGTAACGCCTCGTTATAACTAGTAATATAGTACTTATAGTCCTTATATTAAATCTGAGGTTAATGATACTTTGTGTTCAAACTTGAGAGGAGCCAATCGCATACCCAAAGGTGCATGGGTAGTCCGTAGACCTTACCGCCTTGTTTACTAAAATCTTGGTTTCCTTAAGGTGGATTTCCATTCAGTGCATTTTGTCGCGCGATCGACTTTTTACAATCAATCAATCAATCAATAATCTTTATTTAAACACGGTATCACTTCATTAATACATGCTCTTCCAGTGAGCCGTGTACAATTTTTAAGAATAATTACAAATATATAAAAAAACAAAACAAAAAAAAAACCCAAAAAAAAACAAAAAAAAACAAACAAAAAAAAAACTAACAAAAATTACAAGCAATTACAAATATATAGAATACGTATGAATTATTTACAATCTTTTATAATAATACCTAATAACTATAATAACCTAACTACGATTTAAATATTTTTTAAAAGATCTCACATTGTCTTGACATCTTATATCTCTCGATAGACTATTCCAGAGAACCGCTCCCTGATAATGAAAGCTGTTTTTGCCAGCTTCAGTATATGGTCTTGGGACATAAACATTATACTCTGAGTTTCTCAAGTTGTGAGAATGTACAGAAGTTATGTTCTCAAACATGTTAGTTAAATAACTTGGTGCCCTGTTAATCATTATTTTATACATCATCACAGCTAGTTGTTTCGATCTCCTTATTTCAAGATTATCCCATTTAAGCTCATCCAGCAACTCAGTAGATTGTCTGTTATAACTTGAAAAAGTAACTACTCTGGCAGCTCTGTTTTGTAACTTTTGAAGTGTATCGGAAAATCCTCTACCGCAACTTCCCCAAACTGCACTGCAGTAATCAAAATACGGCAGCACTAATGAATTATACATAGTAAGTAATAATTCAAATGGCACAAGTTGTCTGACCCGTTTTAATGCACCTATCCCCCCAGATATTTTCTTAGAGATTTTACAAATATGATCTTTCCAAGTTAAGGAGTCATCTATTTCAACCCCGAGATATTTATATCCTTTCTCTCTTTTTAAAAGTTGGTGGTTAACTTCAATTTGAAATTGATGTGTGAGGTGTCGTATTTTATGCTGACTTGCTATTATCATATATTTAGTTTTCACGACATTTAGACTTAGTTTGTTGGCTTGTAACCATGTATGTATTTCAGACATATCGTGATTCATTTGTTGCTCTAGTACATGCACATCATCACTAGCTATAGTAAGACTAGTGTCATCTGCATACATTCGTACTTTGGAAAATAGATCACAAGATGGTAAATCGTTAATATAAACTAAGAAGAGTAACGGACCAAGTATTGAACCTTGTGGAATTCCACAATTTATAGCACAGCTATCCGACAGGACACCGTTTGAAAATGTACTTTGCTTACGTTCTTTTAAATAGGAAGTAAACCAAACTAAACTTGATTGGCAGACACCATATAATTTTAGTTTATGTAACAAAATTTGATGGTCCATGGTGTCAAAAGCCTTTTTTAGGTCCAAAAAAATTATTCCATTTAAAAGGCCTCTATCTATATTTGAATACCAATCGTTTACGGCATCTAACAAAGCCGTCATAGTCGAATGTTGAGGTCTAAATCCAGATTGCGATTCTGTAAGTAAGTTGTGCCCTGTCAGATAACTGTACAATTGATCAAAAATAACTCTTTCAATCAGTTTGGTAACAACTGGTAAAACAGATATTGGTCTGTAGTTATTCGGATT
The DNA here is from genome assembly GCA_964035015.1 of Corallium rubrum. Classification (NCBI taxonomy): domain Eukaryota; kingdom Metazoa; phylum Cnidaria; class Anthozoa; order Scleralcyonacea; family Coralliidae; genus Corallium; species Corallium rubrum. The sequence continues at coordinate 6,036,612 of OZ036001.1, forward strand.
GGCTTTATCTTCATCTTTATATATTGGTGTCACCTTGGCAATCTTCCAATCATCAGGGAAAATTCCAGTTCTGATTGAAAGATTGACAATAAAAGTCAAAGATGGCACAATTATGGGAGCCGCATCTTTCAACAATCGAGCAGAGATTCCATCAAGACCACATGCTTTGTTTAGTGGTAGAGCATTTATTAGTTCGTTTATTTTATCGTTTGATACCTGAGATATATTGAAAGAATGCTCAGTAGGGTTAATGTATTCTGTGAAATCTCTACTAGATAGTGGTATCTGAGAGGCTAATTTGGGTCCAATATCTGTAAAGTGTGAATTCAGTGCACTACTTATCTCTCGTGGTGATGTACAACTTTTATTATCATAATTAATATGATTAATAAAAGTTGATTTCGGGTTTTTACCTAGTATGTCATTAACCCCTCTCCACGCTTTCTTAATATTTTTACGATTCTCATTGAAGTACGAGTTGTAGTATCGTATTTTGGAAGATTTAATGTTTTCATTGACTTTGTTTCTAATGACTCTATAGTCTAGAAAAGCTTTCTCTGTTTTAAGTCGATTAGCTATTTTTTTAAGCCTGTCTCTTTCAAACATCAATTTCTTCAAATCTGAAGTCAACCATGGTGCTGGCTTATTTCGAACCTTTTTACGTTTTAAAGGAGCATGATAATTACAAACGGAGAGGAAACATTCCTTCCAGACTCCCCAGGCTGAGTTTGGATCATTTTGATTTCCAATATTTTCCCATGAAATTAACGCAAGGTCTTCTCTAAATTTACCACAATCAAAATTTTTGTATTGTCTTGATAATATTATTTTAGGACTGGATTTCAAAGATGGTAATTTTCTTATGGCATATATCAGGTTATGATCACTAATGGCTATATCTGAAGTTCCATAATGAGAAAATATTGTGGAATCATTAGTCAAAAATAGATCTATAGTGGTAGCCGTATTTTTTGTTGTACGTGTTGGTTGTTCAATGAGTTGCTTGTATTGATAAGTATTACATATTTCAAGTAATCGGCTTGTATTATGATCGACAGGAGTGGCACTAACATCACAGTTTAAATCTCCCAAGATATTAATTTCAATATCTTGAGATTCCAGATTCTCTAAAAGGCATTCGAACGTATCCATAACACTCACTGGTGAATTCGGGGGTCTATACCATGTTGCAACAAGAAATGGTTTTGTTTTTGGTTTTTTAACCTTAATACAAAGCCATTCAAGGTTTAATTCCCTTAAGTTTAAAGTATTATCACAATCATAATTAATAGTATTTCTGATGTATAGTGCCACGCCTCCTCCATTTCTATTTCGATCGTTTCTTTCTAATACATAGCCGTTAATACACATTTCGTTATGATGGATAGTATCATCCAATCGTGTTTCGTTAACAGCTAAGATATCAATGGGTTTAGTGATCATATATGCCCGAAGTTGATCAATATATTTTGGGAGACTAGTTATATTAATAGCAGCCAATTTAAAACCTCTGGTTTTAGGAAGACCCAGCGTTAAAATGGGGGTTAAATTATTTTCGTATGACAATGAACTAGTTTCTGGATGTGCACTACAGGATGTGAATAGGGTTGGTTCTCTGGAGCAACGGCCTATCCAAGATCATTTAGAAAAATATGTAACTAAATTATTAATCATAATAGAAATACCTTTCTCATTCAAATGCAGTCCTTTTTCGTCCAGGTGATGCCTCGTGATATTGTCGTTACGTATTATTCCCCAGCCATTTTGGTTAGCGTATCTATTTACTAGTTTATTAATTTTCTTAACATTTTCATCTGGAATATTATCTGCCCTTGTTATTATTTCGGACAGTACAATTTCAGCGTCGGATTCATTTTCGATCATTCTGGCTAAGTCGACGATATTATCAGCTATTTCAACAGGACTTGAGCCTTTCAAATCATTTGTTCCAATATGCAAAATTACCCGTTCAGGTTTTCTTCTTAATGAAGGTTTCATATGGTCTCTCATGTCAGTGGTTGTCGCTCCAGAAAATGGTTTGACAACTACTCTATGGCCAACCTTTCTCCCCAATCTCCATCCTTGTATACGCCTGATCATTGAATCTCCCAAAATTACTGTTGTTGGTGTTGCGTTGTTAAAAGTACGCTTCGTTGTCTTCTCATCAGTTTGCCCCTTAACCTTTGCTCTAGCTGTTTCATCTTTCTTCGATCGCGATGTTGTCGTCTGATTTTTCTGATTTTTCTTCAATTTAGTCGTCTGGCTTTTCGATTTAGGAGGATTTTTGATCGATAGTTCATCCTTTGAACCTTCGACTTCGTCATCTAATACGGAAAATCGACTTCCAACTCCTAAACCATCCCTCAGATGCGGGGTACTCTTATCTCTTGCTTTAAATTCAGCATTCTTTATTGGATAGTCGTCTTTTTTAGACTTCACAACATTCCACTCATTTGCATCTTGTTGGAGTAAACGAATAGTCGTTATTAAGCTTGCCTTTTCTTCTTCGGCGTGCTTTACTTTAGAGTTTAAATCGGCCAGGATAAAACCAAGGTTGTCCAGTCTTTCGTTCAAAGCTTTGTTTTCATCCTTTAATAGCTGATTTTCTCTATAGAGTTTATCAAATTGTGGTTTGTTGATAGATGTCGAACTATTGTCATGTTTATTAACAAGGTCGTTTATAACTTTTGAATATTCAGTTCGGTGTTTTTCAAATTCGCATTTCAATGAGTACAATTGATTTTGAATAACATCAACTGTATTCTCCAGAGAATGCCTATTATTCAGAAACGAATGCATCCTCTCTATTTCACCTTCGTTTACAGATAAATTTAAGGAAGATTCGTCTTCTTTCGAGGCATCAGTGACAGTGTTATCAAATGGAAATTTGACTGGAGATCCTACGGTTTCCTTTAACACGCAACATGATGTTTGATCTCGTGTTTGATCGACATTTACATCTACAGGATTTGAATGGGACAACTCATTAGTATTCAGGAGCGAAGGCGTTTGACCAAGCCCATCTTCATCTTCGAACAGATTTAGGTTTAAGGTCCCGTTTCCATTCAAGGTGTTAGTGTTCACAGACGATACTTCGGTTTCCCCTTCAAATGATTTACTATATTTTTCGGCCCCCTTTGACTTTGACCCAATCATTATAACTGTTTGGTCTTGCCCATCTTCGTCTTTGGTCCGGCTAAGGTTCAATGGAGATTGATTTCCTTCGGAGACATCGGTGTTTTCAATTGATATTTTGGCTAAATGTTCTAGACATCTCCTGCATTCTTCAGCCTTTGATCCGCTCAATGTAATGGTTTGATTTTGTTCATACCATCTAATCGATATATCTTCGGTCTTTATCTGTTTTGAACCGCCGCCAGGTGATGTCCACTTGCCTTTGATTTCTAAAACTTCTTCAACAAACTTCTGTAAAGATTTAAATTCACCTTTCCATTTACATTTACCTTTATCAGTAATGGCCAGTGGATTTACAGTTTCTTTAACACTTATTTCATCGGTCATTTTATCTGGTTTATCAGAGCTCATTTTGACACGACCGCACCTTCGATATTATATTAGACGACTTTCTTTTAAATTGTGGGTATTCAACCAAAGCTAATGAAATGCGTTCCGCTTGACAACCCACAATTCAAAAGAAAGCGATCGCAAATCGTCGATCGCGCGACAAAAAGCACTGAATAGAAATCCACCTTCATACGCTGTGGTTGTAGTTTCAACACCGGATCTTTAGGGGCCGTTTACATGAATTCGGATTGAGTTTCATTCGGGATTGAAAAGCGAAGTCAATCCGTGTTTACATGGGAATTGGGTTTCTCGATTGAAATCCGCCTGAAATCTGAAATCTGTAAATATTTGAAAACACGCATGCATTGTTTGTTCTAGTCCTTTCTGTCACGTTTTTCATTCCGGAATGAAACTCGCACCGATGATTCCGGAACGAAATTTCAATCCGGAATGAGATTTCAATCCGGAATGAGAACCGGATTGAACTCAATCCGAAATGAGCTAATCTCAATACGGATTCATGTAAACAGATAAAGGGGTCTGATCAGAAGCGGAATGAGTTCAATCCGGATTGAAACTCAATCCGGATTCATGTAAAGGGCCTCGATGGCTATAGATCCGACATTGACATAACGGTGCGCATGCATTACAGTTTATTTTGAGCTTAGTGCTTGTCAAATCTTTTCAACAACAAGCACAAGGCCCGACATTGTTTAGTCTTTTGAGTTTTGACCAAAATTAAAAGTTAGTAAGAAAACTCAACTGACATGGAAAATTTATTCATACTGATTTCAGTTCTCGTCTGAAAGATGTTCTCAGTCTTTCAGTCTCCTATGATTACAGTTTAAAAGATATTTTCGATATTTGACACAATCTAGTCTGATTCAAAGCAGAAAACGAAATCTTCAGATTGACTGACTTAAATTCAATCACGGCGGTAAATTCGTCAGTTCGGTAACCGCATTAATCTTCCCGTTTCCATATTTCTATAATCGCTGCACTCGCTGTCAGCCTTCTCAAGTGTTTATTCTATACGAAGTCTCGATGATCTAAGACTAACTGATAATGTCGGACCCTGTGCTATTGTTGAAAAGATCCGACGAGCACTAAGTGTAAAAACTGTATATTGCGCATGCATGTATGTTTTGAAACATGTTTAAATATTTTTCTGTTTCTTCGATATAAATTTATAAGTTCTATATCGAAATGATCGCTTGAATCTGACGAATCCAGCACTGTACGATTTGTTTACTGAAAGTATTAAAATCCTTCATCTATATTGCCTCTGAAAGTTTTGTACTTTTTACATGTAACAAACCCAGTAAAGTAAAAACGTTTCTATTCTAGCTATAGTTATGTAAAGACGTTAATTCATCCACGTTGAGATATGTGATTTGATTATTATTACAAAAAAGGCGTGACACCTTACCTAGTTGGAAACTGCGAGATCTTCGTATGTCTTCACTCGTTGGCTGACCTACCCTACGACTAAAATCTCAGTACTAGCAAGAGCTTTTGTTCTTGCCCGATCACGGAAACCGACTGCGCCTGTCAGTGTTGTGACCAATGATCTGTGGTTGTGACGCACACGTGCGTGACATCAGACAAGTCGTTTGATTGGGCCGCTTGTAGACAAATCAGATTTTAATCTTTACGAGATGGGTTTTAATACTGTTTACAAGTTTTGTTCTGATTCAAATAAAACCCCGTCTCGGGACAAACAAACCCCGTAAAAATCCCGTTTGATGGAAACCGAGGGGTAAATCACTGATTTAAATCACGTACACCTTAAGAAAAATGACAAAAAAATCATGAAGAAAATCACGAAAAAAATTTAAAAACCACTTTTTCAGGAGTGATTTTCACCTCGGAGGAACTTCGCAACCTGCGGTTTACTAGTCCAATGCTCGGCGGCCATAGTTGGTTGAACACTTTGTGCATGAGCACGGTTGGCGTGTGCTGTTAGGGCGCTGCCTCTCACCAATAGTTAAGCCCGATTGGACGGGGTTAGTACTTGGATGGGTGACCATCTGGGAATAACCCTGTTCTCAAGCTTGAGACTCGTGTGAGTAGAGTTTAGTTGGTCTCTCCTGTACTTCGAGGGTTTTTCACTGGGTTCTCTGGTTTTCCTCCCTCCGCAAAACCAACACCTTGGTCTTATAGCTGTAATTCGTGGGCCGATATGTGTCGTATGGCGGCTGCCTGAGCGCCCGTATACCTTCGACTCGACCATGTCAAAAATTATTGTAAGGCGCATTTGAAAACCTTAAAGTTGAATTTGCGCGGTATATAAATACATGTTATTATTATTATTATTATTGTATCTTTATTCTGAGATACTATTGTATAGCCGTCACGTCTGCACCCAGGCTAGGTCACGTCTCGCCGTTTGCCACTTAAAATAACGCCTCGTTATAACTAGTAATATAGTACTTCTATTAAATCTTGCGTCAGTAATGATTCCTTGTGTTCAAATTTGAGAGGGGCCAACCGTATACCTAGGTGCATGGGTAGACCTTGCCGCCTTGTTTACTAAATTCTTGCTTTCCTTATACGCCGTGGTTATATTTTCCACACCGGATCTTTAGGTTCGTTGGCTATATCTTTGAGTTTTGACCAAAAGATTAGTAAGAAAACTCAACTGACGTGGAAAATTTATTCATACTGATTTCAGTTCTCGTCTGAAAGATGTTCTCAGTCTTTCAGTCTCCTATGATTACAGTTTAAAAGATATTTTCGATATTTGACAGAACCTAGTCTGATTCAAAGCAGAAAACGAAATCTTCAGATTGACTGACTTAAATTCAATCACGGCAGTAAATTCGTCAGTTCGGTAACCGCATTAATCTTCCCGTTTCTATATTTCTATAATCGCTGCACTCGCTGTCAGCCTTCCCAAGTGTTTATTCTATACGAAGTCTCGATGATCTAAAGACTAACTGAGTGATAATGTCGGACCCTGTGCTATTGTTGAAAAGATCCGACGAGCACTAAGTGTAAAAACTGTATATTGCGCATGCATGTATGTTTTGAAACATGTTTAAATATTTTTCTGTTTCTTCGATATAAATTTATAAGTTCTATATCGAAATGATCGCTTGAATCTGACGAATCCAGCACTGTACGATTTGTTTACTGAAAGTATTAAAATCCTTCATCTATATTGCCTCTGAAAGTTTTGTACTTTTTACATGTAACAAACCCAGTAAAGTAAAAACGTTTCTATTCTAGCTATAGTTATGTAAAGACGTTAATTCATCCACGTTGAGATATGTGATTTGATTATTATTACAAAAAAGGCGTGACACCTTACCTAGTTGGAAACTGCGAGATCTTCGTATGTCTTCACTCGTTGGCTGACCTACCCTACGACTAAAATCTCAGTACTAGCAAGAGCTTTTGTTCTTGCCCGATCACGGAAACCGACTGCGCCTGTCAGTGTTGTGACCAATGATCTGTGATTGTGACGCACACGTGCGTGACATCAGACAAGTCGTTTGATTGGGCCGCTTGTAGACAAATCAGATTTTAATCTTTACGAGATGGGTTTTAATACTGTTTACAAGTTTTGTTCTGATTCAAATAAAACCCCGTCTCGGGACAAACAAACCCCGTAAAAATCCCGTTTGATGGAAACCGAGGGGTAAATCACTGATTTAAATCACGTACACCTTAAGAAAAATGACAAAAAAATCATGAAGAAAATCACGAAAAAAATTTAAAAACCACTTTTTCAGGAGTGATTTTCACCTCGGAGGAACTTCGCAACCTGCGGTTTACTAGTCCAATGCTCGGCGGCCATGTTGGTTGAACACTTTGGGAGCACGGTTGGCGTGTGCTTTTAGGGCGCTGCCTCTCACCAATAGTTCAGCCCGATTGGACGGGGTTAGTACTTGGAAGGGTGACTGTTTGGGAATAACCCTGTTCTCGAGCTTGAGACTCATGTGAGTAGAGTTTAGTTGGTCTCTCCTGTGCTTCGAGGGTTTTTCACCGGGTTCTCCGGTTTTCCTCCCTCCGCAAAACCAACACCTAGGTCTTAGCTGTAATTCGTGGGCCGATATGTGTCGTATGGCGGCTGCCTGAGCGCCCGTATACCTTCGACTCGACCATGTCAAAAATTATTGTAAGGCGCATTTGAAAACCTTAAAGTTGAATTTGCGCGGTATATAAATACATGTTATTGTTATTATTATTATTATTGTATCTTTATTCTGAGATACTATTGTATAGCCGTCACGTCTGCACCCAGGCTAGGTCACGTCTCGCCGTTTGCCACTTAAAATAACGCCTCGTTATAACTAGTAATATAGTACTTCTATTAAATCTTGGGTCAGTAATGATACCTTGTGTTCAAATTTGAGAGGGGCCAACCGTATACCTAGGTGCATGGGTAGACCTTGCCGCCTTGTTTACTAAAATCTTGGTTTCCTTATACGCCGTGGTTATAGTTTCGACACCGGATCTTTAGGTTCGTTGGCTATATCTTTGAGTTTTGACCAAAAGATTAGTAAGAAAACTCAACTGACGTGGAAAATTTATTCATACTGATTTCAGTTCTCGTCTGAAAGATGTTCTCAGTCTTTCAGTCTCCTATGATTACAGTTTAAAAGATATTTTCGATATTTGACAGAACCTAGTCTGATTCAAAGCAGAAAACGAAATCTTCAGATTGACTGACTTAAATTCAATCACGGCAGTAAATTCGTCAGTTCGGTAACCGCATTAATCTTCCCGTTTCTATATTTCTATAATCGCTGCACTCGCTGTCAGCCTTCCCAAGTGTTTATTCTATACGAAGTCTCGATGATCTAAAGACTAACTGAGTGATAATGTCGGACCCTGTGCTATTGTTGAAAAGATCCGACGAGCACTAAGTGTAAAAACTGTATATTGCGCATGCATGTATGTTTTGAAACATGTTTAAATATTTTTCTGTTTCTTCGATATAAATTTATAAGTTCTATATCGAAATGATCGCTTGAATCTGACGAATCCAGCACTGTACGATTTGTTTACTGAAAGTATTAAAATCCTTCATCTATATTGCCTCTGAAAGTTTTGTACTTTTTACATGTAACAAACCCAGTAAAGTAAAAACGTTTCTATTCTAGCTATAGTTATGTAAAGACGTTAATTCATCCACGTTGAGATATGTGATTTGATTATTATTACAAAAAAGGCGTGACACCTTACCTAGTTGGAAACTGCGAGATCTTCGTATGTCTTCACTCGTTGGCTGACCTACCCTACGACTAAAATCTCAGTACTAGCAAGAGCTTTTGTTCTTGCCCGATCACGGAAACCGACTGCGCCTGTCAGTGTTGTGACCAATGATCTGTGATTGTGACGCACACGTGCGTGACATCAGACAAGTCGTTTGATTGGGCCGCTTGTAGACAAATCAGATTTTAATCTTTACGAGATGGGTTTTAATACTGTTTACAAGTTTTGTTCTGATTCAAATAAAACCCCGTCTCGGGACAAACAAACCCCGTAAAAATCCCGTTTGATGGAAACCGAGGGGTAAATCACTGATTTAAATCACGTACACCTTAAGAAAAATGACAAAAAAATCATGAAGAAAATCACGAAAAAAATTTAAAAACCACTTTTTCAGGAGTGATTTTCACCTCGGAGGAACTTCGCAACCTGCGGTTTACTAGTCCAATGCTCGGCGGCCATGTTGGTTGAACACTTTGGGAGCACGGTTGGCGTGTGCTTTTAGGGCGCTGCCTCTCACCAATAGTTCAGCCCGATTGGACGGGGTTAGTACTTGGAAGGGTGACTGTTTGGGAATAACCCTGTTCTCGAGCTTGAGACTCATGTGAGTAGAGTTTAGTTGGTCTCTCCTGTGCTTCGAGGGTTTTTCACCGGGTTCTCCGGTTTTCCTCCCTCCGCAAAACCAACACCTAGGTCTTAGCTGTAATTCGTGGGCCGATATGTGTCGTATGGCGGCTGCCTGAGCGCCCGTATACCTTCGATTCGGCCATGTCAAAAATTATTGTAAGGCGCATTTGAAAACCTTAAAGTTGAATTTGCGCGGTATAAATACATGTTATTATTATTATTATTATTATTATTGTATCTTTATTCTGAGATACTATTGTATAGCCGTCACGTCTGCACCCAGGCTAGGTCACGTCTCGCCGTTTGCCACTTAAAATAACGCCTCGTTATAACTAGTAATATAGTACTTCTATTAAATCTTGCGTCAGTAATGATTCCTTGTGTTCAAATTTGAGAGGGGCCAACCGTATACCTAGGTGCATGGGTAGACCTTGCCGCCTTGTTTACTAAATTCTTGCTTTCCTTATACGCCGTGGTTATATTTTCCACACCGGATCTTTAGGTTCGTTGGCTATATCTTTGAGTTTTGACCAAAAGAATAGAGAGCTTAAGCATATTAGGCGTTTTTGAGACACGGACGGTGACCGGAAGAACAGGAATACAATACAGAACTACTGAACCGCGTATACTTTGAAAAGACTTTTTTACCCAAAACAAAGGCTATGAATAATCACATATCTAAACTGTTAGCTCATAAGCTTAAACTTTATCTTTATATAAAACTACAGATCCTTTATTTTATATTGTAATGCAATGAAATTATCCCCCTTAAAATACAAGTTTTCTACTTTAAAAGTATGTCTCATTGTAGCATAGTAAAACAACGATGACAGGCCTCAACGTTCTAGAAGTTCCCGTCGTCTCAAGAACGTGAAAATGCTCTCAATGACGTCCTGTGTAGAACGACGACGGCGTTCACTTTGCTCTTGGAATTTTAAATTGCTCATTATCATTGTTTTGAATGAAAAATGCTATTGAATTCAATCGCCGTCCGTGGCTCTAAAACGCCTGTATGCTTAAGCTCTCTATTAGTACGAAAACTCAACTGACGTGGAAAATTTATTCATACTGATTTCAGTTCTCGCCTGAAAGATGTTCTCAGTCTTTCAGTCTCTCAAATGATTACAGTTTAAAAGATAGTTTCGATATTTGACAGAACCTAGTCTGATTCAAAGCAGCGCGAAAACGAAATCTTCAGATTGACCGACTTAAATTCACTCACGGCGATAAATTCGTCAGTTCGGTAACCACATTAATCTTCCCGTTTCTATATTTCTATAATCGCTGCACTCGGTGTCAGCCTTCCCAAGTGTTTATGCTGATACGAAGTCTCGATGATCTAAGACTTAAACTGAGTGATAATGTCGGACCCTGTGCTGTTGTTGAAAGGATCCGACGAGCACTAAGTGTAAAAACTGTATATTGCGCATGCATGTGTGTTTCGAAACATGTTTAAATATTTTTCTGTTTCTTCGATATAAATTTTGTAAGTTTTATATCGAAATGATCGCTTGAATCTGACGAATTCAGCACTGTACGATTTGTTTACTGAAAGTATTAAAATCCTTCATCCTATATTGCCTCTGAACATTTTGTACTTTTTACATGTAACAAACGGTTATGTATACATATAATATATATATATATATGTGTGTGTGCACGGTGTTGCGCTGTTCCGTAGCAGGCGTCTTGTAAAATATAAAGTACTGTCTCATCCCACGACTTAGGGCATCGGACTATAGTAAACCGAAAGCCCAGGCGCGGTCGAGAAGAGCTAATTTTCTCAAGTTCCCAGCTGATGTATGGTTCGAATCCACGCGAGTGCAATGCCGAGGTCTACTTACTAACGCCTGGTTTCCGTATAGTTGTAATTGTTGTAATTCAGTCGGCGATTGATCGGCGATTGATCGCGATCTTTTACAACAGTCGTGTTTCCATATAGTTGTAATCGTTGTAATTCAAATCGCCGATTCGCTCGGACTGAGGACTTCTCGGTGTTGACAAAGTTGAGATGAGCCAAGCTTGATATTCAAAAACAAACTGAATGACTAAAACTATGTTTGTGATCATTTTCAGTTTATGTAACATATAGCAAGCATTATTTACACGCTCAATAACTTTGCGCTTCAGTCTCATGTTTCGTGAACAGTTGCAAACATTTGAGCTGGCGTATGGCATTCAAGTCTTCGAACTAGTCATTTAGTAGACTTTCTTTAACAAAATCGAGGGTTTTTTGAAAGGATTTGGCTGGTTTTTGTAAATAATTTTGTGTTTTACGTTGCAAATATCTAGCAAAAAGTCGCCGACTGTCGGCGATTGATGTTTCCATTAACTGTTGTCGCATCGGCGACTGTTGTAATTGTTGTAGAAGTTGAACCTGATTCAATTGCAACTTCTACAACAGTCGCCGACTGTCGCCGATTGGATTACAACAAGCGTTTCCATTTAAGACTTGATCGGCGACAGTCGCCAACTGAATTACAACAATTACATGGAAACCAGGCCTAAAGGTCGTATTCTTCAGTAAAGTAAAAACGTTAGTATTCTAGCTTCAGTTATGTAAAGACGTTAATTCATCGGCGTTGAAATATGTGATTTGATTATTATTACAAAAAAGGCGTGACACCTTACCTAGTTGGAAACTGCGAGATCTTCGTATGTCTTCACTCGTTGGCTGACCTACCCTACGACTAAAATTCTCAGTACTCGCAAGAGCTTGTGTTCTTGCCCGATCACGGAAACCGACTACGCCTGTCAGTGTTGTGACCAATGATCTGTGGTTGTGACGCACACGTGCGTGACACTGATCAGACAAGTCGTTTTATTGGGCCGCTTGTAGACAAATCAGATTTTAATCTTTACGAGATGGGTTTTAATACAGTTTACAAGTTTTGTTCTGATTCAAATAAAACCCCGTCTCGGAACAAACAAACCCCGTAAAAATCCCGTTTGATGGAAACCGAGGGGTAAATCACTGATTTAAATCACGTACACCTTAAGAAAAATGACAAAAAAATCATGAAGAAAATCACGAAAAAAATTTAAAAACCACTTTTTCAGGAGTGATTTTCACCTCGGAGGAACTTCGCAACCTGCGGTTTACTGGTCCAATGCTCGGCGGCCATGTTGGTTGAACACTTTGGGAGCACGGTTGACGTGTGCTGTTAGGGCGCTACCTCTCATCAATAGTTAAGCCCGATTGGACGGGGTTAGTACTTGGATGGGTGACCATTTGGGAATAACCCTGTTCTCGAGCTTGAGACTAATGTGACCAAAGTTTAGTTAGTCTCTCCTGTGCTTCGAGGTTTTTCACCGGGTTCTCCGGTTTTCTTCCCTTCGCAAAACCAACACCTTGGTCTTAGCTGTAATTCGTGAGCCGATATGTGTCGTATGGCGGCTGTCTGAGCGCCCGTATACCTTCGATTCGGCCATGTCAAAAATTATTGTAAGTCGCATTTGAAAACCTTAAAGTTGAATTTGCGCGGTATAAATACATGTTATTATTATTATTATTATTATTGTATCTTTATTCTCAGATACTATTGTATATAGCCGTCACGTCTGCGCGCAGGCTAGGTCACGTCTCGCCGTTTGAAACGTAAAATAACGCCTGGTTATAACTAGTAATGATACTACTTCTATTAAATCTTGGGTCAGTAATGGTAGCTTGTGTTCAAATTTGAGAGTGGCCAACCGTATACCTAGGTGCATGGGTAGACCTTGCCGCCTTGTTTACTAATTCTTGGTTTCCTTATACGCCGTGGTTATAGTTTCGACACCGGATCTTTAGGTTCGATGGCTATAGATCCGACATTGACATAATGGTGCGCAATTCAGTTTATTTTGAGCTAATTAGTACTTGTCAAATCTTTTCAACAACAAGCACAAGGCCCCTTTTTGACCAAAAGGTCAGTAAGAAAACTCAACTGACGTGGAAAATTTATTATTCATTTTATTATTCATACTGATTTCAGTTCTCGTCTGAAAGATATTCTCAGTCTTTCAGCCTCTCAAATGATTACAGTTTAAAAGATAGTTTCGATATTTGACAGAACCTATACTGATTCAAAGCAGAAAACGAAATCTTCAGATTGACCGACTTAAATTCAATCACGGCGGTAAATTCGTCAGTTCGGAAAACGCATTAATCTTCCCGTTTCTATATTTCTGTAATCGCTGCAGCGTGTCAGCCTTCCCAAGCTAGTGTTTATGCTGATACGAAGTCTCGATGATCTAAGATTTAAACTGAGTGATAATGTCGGATCCTGTGCTGTTGTTGAAAAGATCCGAGAATGCGTGTACATGATCGCAATACTAGATATAATAATAAGTTGGAAATCCCTTTGTGTAAGTCAGCTGCCGGACAGCGAAGTTTCTTATACAGAGCGGTTGCCTTGTGGAATCAATTACCGGATGATATTAAGAACAAAGCGCTGAAGAATGAATTAAGAACAAAGTTAATCAAGCGATGACTTGGGGGCCGCTACTTTCGAGCTGAGGGGCCGCTACTTTCGGGGGGGGCGCTACTTTCGGAAATGTAAAGACGTTAATTCATCTACGTTGACATATATAATTTGATTATTACAAAAAAAGGCGTGACACCTTACCTACAATCGTGTGCAAAAATAATGAGACTCTTCACATTTTTGTGATCTTTTTCACGTGTATGCCCCCCTCCCCTATTAACAATGTTGAAAACATATTATTAGATAACCCCTTGCCTGAAAATCGTTTTAACAACATTGCACGAGGGGGAGGGGGGCAAGAACCACTTGTTATAGGAGGGAGGGGGCAAATAAACTGCTTGTCTCAACAATTTTTGCACGCGATTGTAGGTGGAAACTGCGAGGTCTTCGTATGTCCTCACTCGTTGGCTGACCTACCCTTGTATTAGTTTAGGTAGTCTTTAATATTTGTAGCGCATGTAATTGTTATTTTATCTAGCACACGGCCCTTTGAAAAACAACTGTAATTTAGTTGAATAGGCTACCGTGTATAAATACTTTTAAATAAATAAATAAATAAATAAATAAATAAATAAAAGTACTAGCAAGAACTTGTTCTTGCCCGATCACGGAAACCGACTACGCCTGTCAGTGTTGTGACCAATGATCTGTGGTTGTGACGCACACGTGACATCAATGTTGTAATCCGTTTCCGCTGACCTATATATAACTGGGCTGCGGGTGCTACCCAAGAATGGAGCTATCATTTCCTTCAAATTATGAAGCTTAACCAACTCTAAAACCACCATCTGATTAGACAACCTTTTTAAACGAAACCTCACCCCCATACCCCCCCCCCCGGAAACCCTAAACCTAATCACACACCCCGGGAACCCTAAACCTAACCACAACCCCCCGGAAAAATGTCCCACCTCTCATACCCCGACCACAACACCCCTATAGAGTTTTTACCTTTATGTGTTCAAGTTTAACATCCCGCTTGTGGGATGGTTTTATTGGATGGTTAAGCTTCATAATTTGAAACCGATGATACCTCAAGAATGTGTTCCCATTTTCACTTTCAAAATGGCGGCATTGATCGGTCCTTCTAATGGTAGCGACCACTGACATGTACTTATCGCAGGAAAAAATATTTCTGTAAATACAAAGCGATTTTTGCTGCCGCAGCGAGCGAGCCTGAAGCGAGCGAGCGAAGCAGCAGACCTAAATGATGGAGTTGGGCTTTTTTTAAATTTTGCCTTAGCGCATTGCATTGTGGTCGAATACAAGTTATACCCAACATGCAGTGCGCGGAACAACTATATATACTGATTTTCATGCAGGAGCGTGCAGGAGTCATGCATTTTTTCTCTCCTGACGGCCTTTGGTTGTGTTGTTCGAAGTGAATTTGTGTTTTACTGATAAACACGCTCACAATGCTTACAATAGACTATAGTAGATCTGGATTGGTGGGCGATCTCGATAACCGTACGCTGAAAATGTGTAGCACTCGATCAAACTTTATACGAAAATTCTCGATCATTGTGTTCTTGATCAATTTACATGATCTTACATGTGTTAATATTAATTAAATTGTCCTGAAAATGTTGCTCAAGTGCTGTAAATCAAAGAACAAAGAAAGTTGATAAGGCCAACTTGCAAGTGAAAGGTAAACATGCTGTGTTTTACATCTTTATTGAGGTTGACATTTAACTGAACTGACTTGTGACTTGTCTGTGAATGCTGTATGTGGTTTCCTTTATTTTTGCTTGTATTGTTTATTATTGTAATTAAACACTTTATACATTACTTTCATCAAGTGTGTATTATTCTTTGGGTACACCATTACGGCCACCATTTCAATGTTTTGGACACCAGTATGGCCACCAATCCACCATTTCAATGTTTTGGCACACCAGTATGGCCACCATTTCAATGTTTTGGCACACCAGTATGGCCACCATTTCAATGTTTTGGCACACCAGTATGGCCACCATTTCAATGTTTTGGCACACCAGTATGGCCACCATTTCATTGTTTTGTGCACCCATATGGCTACCATTTCAATGTTTTGGCACACCAGTATAGCCACCATTTCAATGTTTTGCTACACTAGTACGGTCACCATTTCAATGTTTTGCTACACTAGTATGGCCACCATTTCATTGTTTTGCTATGCCAGTATGGCCACCATTTCATTGTTTTGGTACACCAGTATGGCCACCATTTCATTGTTTTGGTACACCAGTATGGCCACCATTTCATTGTATTGGTACACCAGTATGGCCACCATTTCATTGTTTTAGTACCCCAGTATGGCCACCATTTCATTGTTTTGGTACACCAGCATGGCCACCATTTCATTGTATTGGTACACCAGTATGGGCACCATTTCATTGTTTTGGCACACCAGTATGGCCACAATTTCATTGTTTTGGTACACCAGTATGGCCACCATTTCATTGTTATGCTACACCAGTATGGCTAGGTTTTGCCTTGGTTTCTGTGTTTTTATTGTTCATAGTTCGTATTAATCTTCTTTGTTAATATGTTGTATATATTTTAAGTAGCCCGAGTTTACGCCTAGCGGGCGTCTTGTTTTCCACTATAAATCCAAGGTGAAATTTAACTTTTAAACAACCTATTTTCACATTCAATAAAAGTGTAAAAAAAAGTATACAAGTATATTTTTCAATAAAAGTATATTCTGATAAACAAAACAATAACCAGCTATCATGATTACATACTTTCAGACTGAAGCTGCCCTGGAATTAAACGGGATGTAGCACCCACAAATCTGACGAGCATGTTTCACCTTTCTATTTTATAGCGAAAACTTAAGCCATGCATGTTGTAGAATACAGTATAGCCCGAGAAAAAGAACAAATTACACAATGTTATCTGTAAACAATTGAAAAGGCAGCATTCACTACCTATAGGTAGCCTAGTCTTACTTTAAATGTGGTTATGTAATAACCGAAATTAAACCAAAGGAGATGCATCATGCTGCGCCTCCAGCCAGGAATGTGGACTTTGTTACCTGACGTTTAATTTTAAAATTTAATTTTTAAAATTAAAAGAAAAAGACGCGTAATTTGAATAATTGGTATAAATTGGCATAAATGAACATGCGGTTCCGGGTTCCTGTATCGCTGTACCATGAAATAGTAGTCGCCGTGGTAGGCTGAGTCTAGGTTTCGGCTTGTTTGTTTGTTTGTTTTTTTCTTTTTGGGTGTCACAATTTTGCATTTTTGCACATTTTACTTCCGCTAATATTCATACTTCCGGTGAATTGTTAGCCGTGTGACTGAGTGAGGCCGTGAGGCATGGTGTAAGTTCTTTGATCCTTTTGTTTTTGGAGTTGGACAAAAGGTTGAACAGCTTTGCCTTTTGATCAAGGTGTTCTTGCACGTTGTTGGTAGATTTCGAAACTGACTGGCTGACTAGCTTTGTAGTTTATTCAACAGTGATGTGGCTGACATACAACTCCCTGATCGTAAATATGTTCACCTCTGTGAAGTATGCGCCACGCACATTCACCCACGGTTAATGTGGTGCAGCTGGTTCGACGCCTGAGGGTCAAATTCGGTTTTCGACAGTCTGCATGCCACGCCCACATTTTTGGGTGTCACGTGACCAAACCTGCATATTCGGGTATGATTCACCTTTCGATCCGATCTTCCTCGGCCCACTCCCACGCCGCCTTTGCTCGCGCGGTATAGAGCCTCTGCGGAGGAGACCTCTAGCTACTGTGCCAGTAGCCCAAGTGAACACCTGACCCAGGCATCTTGTATATTAGTTGTTCAACCGACCGGACGCAAGTTTCCATATAAACATGCGGCGAATTCCAATACCCTTACAGAGTAAATGGGAAGCACGGGTGGCGCGTACTGTTAGAGCGCTGCTTCTCACCAAAGAATTAAGCCCGATTAGAGGGGGTTAGCACTTGGATGGGTGACCGCTTGGGAATGCCCCGTTGTCGGGCTTGGACTCATGTGAGTAGAGTTGTAGTTGATCTATCCTGTGCTTCGAGGGTTTTTCGCCGGGTTTTCCGGTTTTCCTCCCTCCATAAAATCAACACATAACATCTTAGCTGTGATCCGTTGTCTGAACTGTGTCGTATGGCGGCTGCCTGGAGCGCCTTTGATATGCCTCGACACGGCCACGTTGATCTGCGTCCTTCGCAATTCAGCCGCTGGCTGCAAGTAAGGATGATTAGCCCCCCAGTCTTTTATCCCTTTCTCCTTTCTCCTTTCTCCTTTATCATAGTCTTGTGTTACATGCAGGCAGGTGGGAATAGCTTGATTTCCTGTCCTTTCCAGTACGTCGACTTTCTTGGTTGTCTCGCAACTAACTGCTGCAAGGCTACCGAAAGCGTACCACGTGACTATAGCCAATATCTTGCAATTGTAGATATTGCGGGCGCAGAAGTGTGATCATTGAAAGTGTTTGAGTATGTGCCAGTTTGGTGCATTTCAAAATTTGGAAGATAACCGACTGAAATGTCGGACCTTGAATTCCCGTTCGCAAGATATAATTGTAGTTTTATTGTAATCATTGTCTTTGGTTCACATTAAAATTATATTTACTCTATCGTTCAGTGGCGGGGTGGCTCTGAAATGGGGGCCAGGAAATCACGTTCTAAGGGAGTAAGGCCCACTTTCAGGGGTCATCATAGGAAGAATTTAGAACTTCCGGCGTGCTTCCCCCGAAAATTTTTGAAATGTCGGTGTCTGAAATGAAATTAACTGCGTTCCGACAACACCTTTTAGCAAAATTTTAAAAGTTTAAAAACAGAAAAACAACGATACAATATTTATAATCTAACGTGTACAGTAGTTGCATGCAGTCTTGTTATTTTCAATACACGGATTAATATTATAAAATACAATAAAATAAATGTGCTGCATAGGCAGGAGTTTCATGAAATGATTTGAACTGTACGTTCCTCTCATAAAAGGCCTTAGCTCGAAACGTTATAGAACTGCAGTATTCCGTAATCTAAATTGCACTTCAAGTTTTATGCTACAGTGTTTGAAAATTATTGGCCAACCAGCTAAGTATCTACAAAATATTTGGACCCACCAATCACAAATTGTTGGGGCCCACAAGGTATACAGAGCATCGGGGCCCACAGGGAAATCTCCCGATGTCCCGATGGGCCACGCCGCCCCTGCTATCGTTTCATAGACGCCATGTTGAAATGCTTTGATTTTGTCCACAAATTTTCGTTTCAAAACTTAAAGGTAAGGTAATACAACGCAACAAACATTGCCCGCAACAATGATTTTGTTACAAGTTGAAAACATTTGTTTAAAAAATAGACTCCGGTTCTACTTGCTGCAACATGCGTGACAACGTTTAACCCTCTCAACTCTGAATTCCCTTTTAGTATTTTACTCTGGTTAACGCCAGACGATTTTACTCATATTACTCAATTAACGTGGTAATACGTGCAACAATGCTTTTCAACTTGCAACGCAACAATGTTGCAGCAATTTGTTGCTCACAATTACTTCACCTTAACTCATTCCTGTCGAGGGCTTTCCCAGAGGTGAATAAAATACTAAAGACCAATTTGGACAGGAAAGAGTTGGAGAGATAGTTCATAACTCATTCCTGTCCGAGGGCTTCCCCAGAGGTGAATAAAATCGTCTGGCGTTAGCCAGAATAAAATACTAAAGACCGATTCGGACAGGAAAGAGTTTATAAGTGTCGTTGCCGAGTACTTTTCTACTGGACTACGTCACTGTCTGTTAATTGGTCGTTATTGACCAATGTCTTGAAAATTCTAATGAGTGCTTTTCCACGTGATTAAAAACAAGCTATAAGATTAGATTCCACACGTGTAATATATTACTTTTCTGGTGCCCGTTCATCGCTGCATGCATCATATATATCATCAGAATAGAGCAAAGCAAGTATGCTGGTAAGTGATTTGTACATTTATGTTCTGTATAATGTGCATTGTGCCGAAGCACAATCATTTGCATAAGTATTGTTAGCAAATTGTATAAATTTGCGGTCAGACTACGCCTCAACCTCTCACTCGCAATCCCACAACGCAGTTGTTAAACGAGCTCCAATGTCTGAGTCTGAAGAAGGGTGTAGCAAACAGGGTTGCCAGATTGGCTTTTTTTAAGCCAAATTTCTCTAATTTGGCTTGTTTTTACAAGGTTTGGCTTGGAAAAATTTCATTTGGCTTATAACTATTTTTTGGCTTATTTTTGGCTTTTTTTCCTAAAAAATGGAAAGTCGTCGGTCTTTTCACCATATTTCAGTTTTTCACCGGTTAAAATTTGCCACTTCGTTGTTTAGAAAGACTAATTGTTAAATCTCGGTATAGAGCAGTAGGGATTACCCGATCCGAGAGTTGGATAACCATGGGATAACTATCAACCAATCAGAGACGCATCCTTAATTTAGAACATCATCACTCATGCCACTGTCTTCGCAGAGGTCCGACCGCGTAATTTTTCAAGTTTCAACCAATCATAATTCAAGAATTTTGATCCGTTTAAAACTTCAGCGGTTGACTAAGATGAACTTCTCTTTTTAACCGATTTTTAAACTGAATACTTGCATGACAGACTTATATGAAATGTTTTGAAATGTGAAATGTGAGTGTATACCTAAATAAATAATTGAAAAAAATAAGCAAATTTTTAGTTTTTATGTCAGATAAAGTGACTTGCATAATTATTACTGCAATTAACACTCGGGCCCAGTCCCCCGCCTTAATTTTAGAGTTTGGCTTTTTTGGCTTATTTCGAACATGCGTTTGGCTTATTTTGGCCCAGAGGACCTGGCAACCCTGGTAGCAAACATCAAGAAAATACAAGTGAACAGCGAGGTACACAACAAGAAGTCGCATCTGGGTCCACGAATAACGCCAATGTAAACCAATGTTCAAGACATACCTTAAAGAAAGAATCGAAGAACAAAGCAAAGAAATAGTCCTGAAAGGAATGGCTGAAAGAGAGGTCGTGAAGCTAAAGTACAAAGGTAACCAGAAGCAGTTCGAGTTGAACGCAGAGATATAGATACTATCTTGGACAACATTCAAAAGGAGAATCAGAACAGCAGTCGCCAAAACCCACGTATTGAAAAACTAGTGGAAGAAGCCAAGCAACTTATTCGCAGAAGGCACTAAAGTTGATTAAGATTGCCGATAGAAATAAAGACGGCTGGCAAGTGGTAGAGGAATACGAAGTGCATGGACGAATTGGCGTCCGGATCGGAAGATGAAAAGCGTCTCAAGAAAGCTTAACCCTGGTTCTCACTTGTCGTAAGAATCGCAGCAATGTTATGCTGGCCGATGTCATTGAATGCTGCCAGTCTAGACTGCGTGATTTGCATATATACAGCAGTCAAGACACAATACAATATTGTTCTATTATTCTGTTGTTCTATTGTGTCTTGACTGCTGTATATATGCAAATCACACAGTTTAGACTGACAGCACTCTATGCCATCTGCCACAATAACATTGCAGCTGCGATTCTTACGACGGACAAGTGTGAACTAGGCTTAAAGACGCCGCGAGTAGGAAGCGAAGGCAGAAGTTCCAATCAACTAATACCGATAAGAAATCTAGGGTTGGTATGGGCTCTGATTATCAGCTTTTTCGTGGTAAGCTTTCCCGATATAACTAGCTTTATTTTACTTTGTGAATTCTCATGTCTTTTTGGGATCTGCCAGTGAACCCAACTATCAACTTGTTTGTGGAAACATCACGTAAAATATTTCTTTGCTAAGCTTTCGGCCTGTTGACTCAGGCCTTCGTCATTGCTCTGATGAAGGCCTGAGTCAACAGGCCGAAAGCTTAACAAAGAAATATTTTACGTGGTGTTTCCACAAAACTTATTTATATTACTTTATCGCCATGAAAACGTTCAAAGAATTAATCATCAACTTGTTGTTGTATGTTAGACTGTTGTTATTCTATCAGAATAAAAGTTGAAAATAATTTACGTTCGTTTGAACGCAGTGAATTAGAACGTAAATGTATTTCCCACTGGTATGAAATGAATACAGTGTGCATTGTGCCGAAGCACAATCATTTGCATAAGTATTGTTAGCAAATTGTATAAATTTGCGGTCAGACAATGCCTCAACCTCTCACTCGCAATCCCACAACGCAGTTGTTAAAGAGCTCCGATGTCTGAGTCTGAAGAAGGGTGTAGCAAACCCCCAACCCACCCACACCCAGCCTAACTAAGAGTTTACATGATAATAAACAGGTGATTATCTTTCAGGCCGTAGAGACGCTAGTGGCGAAAACAACCGATGCTTCAGGTGTAACAAACCAGGTCATTGGGCCAAAGATTGCAAAGCCATGTGGTCAGCTAGCCCCCAATATTCCAAGGTACAATAGTCAACCAAGTTACACGTACCGTTCGTCAGGATACAAAGGAGGCTTCAACAGCAAGCAATGAAGAACTATGTCAGGTAGCTGATAATTATATAGAAACTATAGAAAGATTTGAATTTGAATATGGGGCACCCGTGTGTATGAATGGAAACCTGCGGAAACATTTAAACGTCTGGGACCAGATTGGCGCATCGATATTTATTTTAAAAGTTAATGAAGAGGGATACAGTCTACCTCTAGAGGGCATACCTAAACCTATACGATTAAAGAACAACAAATCTGCGGAAGTGCATAGGAGATTTGTCGATGAAGCGTTAGTAGAACTCGTCACATCTGGACGAGTTATTAAGGTGTCGCAACCCTCGTGCGTAGTCAATCCATTGTCAGTCTCAGTACAATCTAATGGCAAAAGGAGACTAATATTTTAAGATGCGTTAATAAGTGCATGCTTGTACAAAAAGAGGGTAAAATATGAAGACTGGAAAGTCGCGTTAACTTATTTCGGGGAAGGTGCTTATATGTTCTCATTTGACTTAAAAAGCGGTTACCATCACATCGAAATATACAATGAGCATCAGACCTACTTAAGGCGGTTTTCCACTAGGCGGCATTTGTCGACCGACTCGACATTTTTCTTTTGTCTTGGCTAATTAGTTCCACTCGAGAGCTTGCGAGACAAAAGAAAATGTCGCTTCGCGCGACATTTTTCGCCTAGTGGAAAACCGCCTTTAGGCTTCTCTTGGCGACCTTCGAATTCATTGCGCGAAAACGTTTACGTGTTTGCAGTCCTACCCTTTGGTTTGTCGACTACTCCTCATATATTCACTAAAGTTCTAAAGCCGTTAAAAAAAGCACTGGCGATACCAAAACATCAATATTGCCATTTTCTTGGACGACGTTTGGTCGATCGAGAAGAGTAGAAATAAGTGTCGTTGTATCGCACAAACAGTTCGAGGAGACTTAATTAGTGCAGGGTTCGTACCAAATGACGAGAAGTCGGTATGGGAGCCTACACAAATCATAGATTGGTTGGGTATAACGTGGGACACACATAAAGGTACTATACGTCTTATTTACCGAAGAATTGCCAAGATCAATGATACCATTAACAATATAATACAAGCAGGTTACAAGATTTCGTCAAGGAAACTGGCATCTTTCGTCGGACAGATTATCTCCACAGGTATAATTGTACGCAATATCTCCAGAATAATGACTAGACACTGCAGTATGTCGATAGCGAGTGCCCAATGCTGGGATAAAGAATTTATTTTGGATGATTACTGTAAACAAGAACTATCTTTTTGGCAAAACAATTTGCATAAAATTAATGAAAGGAACTGTTTTGTCGACAAACAACCAAGCTGTTTAGTATACTCTGATATGCTAACGCCTCGGGGTGCGGATCCACGGTAACTCTAAACAAAGAGTCTATTTGTCATAAGATGTGGGAACAGGGTAGGGATAAAACGCGGATGCGGATGGCGGACGACGGATGCGGATGGCGGATGGCGGATGAGAAAAGGCGGATAGAGGATAAAACGCGGATGAGAAAAGGCGGATAGAGGATAAAACGCGGATGAGAAAAGGCGGATAGAGGATAAAACGCGGATGAGAAAAGGCGGATAGAGGATAAAACGCGGATGAGAAAAGGCGGATAGAGGATAAAATGCGGATGAGAAAAGGCGGATGGGGGATAAAACGCGGATGGGCAAAATAACGTGAGGAACATAAAATAAAATCATATTAGATATAAAACCCTAAGAACATTTTTCATGATGTCTTACACTGCTAGCGGAATCCCGAAGGTACGAGTTCAAATCCCAGTCCGCCGCTCTAGGAGGCGAGCGGAGTTCTATCCAACATAAGTGCACGAAATATTCTTGGGACAACAGACAACTTAACGCTTATATCCGTGAGGACGTGCAGTGTTTCATATAAACCCCTGTAGATATAAAACGAAAGAGAAAGAGATTTATTATTTAAAATGTCGGAAGAATTCAAAGTTTAATACGCGTTACATGGTGCGGTTTATCGAAGGCAAGCTGTTTTTCAAAATTTAGAGTTTGTCTATATCTACTGACTAAACATCGCTAACGACCCAAATAATATTACGAATTTACGAGATTGTAGATTAGAAAGCACAGTACTGTTCTCATTGTGGCATGAATCAGAGGGTTTTTACAACACGCACATTTAATATGGCACTGTTCGTAGTTCTTTACTTTATCAGTCATCGACCGCTTTTGGCTAATTAGCTTTAATCCTGTGTTATTTTTGCTGGTGGTTTTGCCGACGTTTCAATGTGAAGTCGCTATATAATGGCATTGGGAGTCCGTCCGGCAACGCTTCATTCGTAGCCAGCGTTCTGTTTAGGCCGTTACTTCCTTCGGTGAGAACCAGAAATTTCTCGAATGATCAGACTGATCAATAAAGTTCTGCATTTCCTCTTGTTGTTAAGAACGCGCATGCAAACGGAAAGTTAATAAGTTTATATATAAGTGGTAAATTTAAACCTTTTCCCTTTGTTATTGCATCGGAATCATGAACTGTATATTTAATATAGGCATAAGTCTCTTCTATATATAGATATATTTATTTATAAATTTATATATATATATATATATATATATATATATATATATATATATATATATATATATATATATATATATGAATAAAGGTGAAGTTGTACTCACTGTATATATATGAATAAAGGTGAAGTTGTACTCACTGTTTAAGATGATAAAAGAGATGTTCAAGTGAGTGAACCCAATGCTATTATCTGGATACGTTACATCCCATTGATTCAAATACGCAAATCCACACCAACTTGTCCAATCAAACAATATACCATGAATAGCTACTCCCCCTCGGCAGGTCACAAATTAATGTGCTCGGCACTTGGGACACCGAGTGTCGCCTTAAAAGTAGGAGTCGCTAAAAGGAAAGGTATATTTTATTAGAACAACACAACACATATAAAACCATTGTTACGTTTCTTCCTTCTTCTACGAGGCATCTTCAGTTTATACTGAGAATTCTCGGTAAAGGAGTCACTTATATATGTTTGTGTCTCAGCGCATCTCAGCAATGTGTCTCACTCATGAATCGCGCTGAGACACAAACATATATAAGTGACTCCTTTACCGAGAATTCTCAGTATAAACTGAAGATGCCTCGTAGAAGAAGGAAGAAACGTAACAATGGTTTTATATGTGTTGTGTTGTTCTAATAAAATATACCTTTCCTTTTAGCGACTCCTACTTTTAAGGCGACACTCGGTGTCCCAAGTGCCGAGCACATTAATTTGTGACCTGCCGAGGGGGAGTAGCTATTCATGGTATATTGTTTGATTGGACAAGTTGGTGTGGATTTGCGTATTTGAATCAATGGGATGTAACGTACCCAGATAATAGCATTGGGTTCACTCACTTGTACATCTCTTTTATCATATATATATATATATATATATATATATATATATATACATTTTTATTGGCTGTTGACCTGTTGACCCTAATCAATTTATATATATATATATATATATATATATATATATATATATATATATATATATATATATATATAAATTGATTGATTGTAAAAATCTTGAAGTTACAGTAAATAACTTCAAGACGGTAGTAAAGACGGACATCAAAATACATCCTACACATATATGACATGCAATATTTTAAAAACAACATGATAGTGAGTTTGTAAGACAAACGCTCTTCCATATCCGTGGATTGTCTATGTTATAAGTATTTCGCAATACCAAGATGTAATTATTTTGAATAGTAAGTGCTTAAAGTTAGTTGGTGTGATAGTTTTCCTTGTAATGGGATTTGGGTAGTGTGTTCCAGATTCTTGTTGTCCGAATTGTATAGGATTTTTGATAGGTAGAGGTGTTAGATGATCTTGTTTGTCTGTGCATGATTTTGAAGAGTTGCTTGGATATTTTTTTTCAGAATGTTGATACCATGAGTTATCTTGTAGAAAAATATGTCGAGATATTCATGCCAGTAGCTTAGAGCACTTAGAGGTAGCAGTTTGAGAAAAGAGAAGTCGTTTCCTTGATGTAAATACATATTAAAACACTCATTAATAATTCATGAAGAAAACACAAAAGAAATCATGACCGTGAAGGAGGTTGTATATCTGATACAAACCACACGTGGTTGTATCACATATAACCACTAGTGGTTGTATATCAGGTCACTATCTCCGCTCTAAAACATTGAAATTGAGCTTTTTCTGAATTAATCTGAACAAATATTACTCATATTAACATCAAAGACTCGGCGCGTTTTAAGCTGTTTACAACATTCGCGTCCGTGTTGTATCGAATATATAATCACTCGCCTTCGGCTCGTGATTGTATATTCGATACAACACGGCCGCTCATGTTGTAAACATTACATGTATGTGTGTATATGTGTACATTTATTTTATATGATTGTTTAAGTAATCATTTAAAACATATGAGCAGCAGTGTTGTATCAGATTAAAAACACGAGGCGATAGCCGAGTGTTTTAGATCTGATAAAACACGTACTGCGAATGTAGTTAAATAGCCTCAAAAACGACCCATTTGATATAAGTTGATTGGCGTAGTAAGTTTGAAAAATAACGTTGTCTATGCCGAGAAAATCAAAGCTAAAGTTTATGTAAATCAGGAGGATTCTTCAACCTACGGACATGTGTTATGTTTAGAGTTGGGGTTATGTTTTAGGCATGTGACGCGTATTAAACTTTGAATTCTTCCGACATTTTAAATTCTCTTTCTCTTTCGTTTTATATCTACAGGGTTATATATTTATTTTATTTTATTTGCTTTGCCATACTCAAACAATACGTACAGACATCGACACAAACAACTGGCAGGGCAACCGCAACAGCTTACGCCAATTACTGCGGTCCCTAAAGATTACAACAAATATAACTTAGTTAGATCACGCGCTTTGTTGCATTTTCCATGTCCGTCGATCATCTGCATTAAAACAGTGTTCTAGTGCTAAAATATAGTAATTATATAGTCCTTTTTTAAAGTCTTTTAAAGTTATACATTTCATAGTTAAGATGTTTTACATTTTGTTGTCTGAAATTGTAAACAGTTTGGGTTTGCTGATCGTGTGGGTCTATTTGAATTTTGAGGTTCTGGTATAGTAGCTATGTCACTGCTTAAGTTAATAATGTTACGATTTGATTCGAAAAGGAACAACATGTCAAGGTATTCGTGCCAGTAACATAAAGGAAGTAGATTTAACGTTAAGAGACGATGGTTATAACTGATGTCACAGAAGAAGGGTAGATCCATTATATGTTTTGATGCGCGTCTTTGGACGCGTTCCGTGCGCTTGATAAGGTCGACAGACTGTGGAGCCCAGACTTGCGATGCGTAAGCGAGTTCATGGGAACAGAGTAACGGACGAGAGCTAGATAAAGTACGAGAAATACAGAGCTAGATAAAGTACGAGAAACACTGCACATCCTCACGGATATAAGCGTTAAGTTGTCCCGAGAATATCTCGTGCACTTATGTTGGATATAACTCGCCTCCTAGAGCGGCGGACCGGAATCCAGAAGGTGCGAGTTCAAATCCCGCTAGCAGTGTAAGACATCATGAAAAATGTTCTTAGGGTTTTATATCTAATATGATTTTATTTTATGTTCCCACGTTATTTTGCCCATCCGCGTTTTATCCCCCATCCGCGTTTTATCCTCTATCCGCCTTTTCTCATCCGCGTTTTATCCTCTATCCGCCTTTTCTCATCCGCGTTTTATCCTCTATCCGCCTTTTCTCATCCGCGTTTTATCCTCTATCCGCCTTTTCTCATCCGCGTTTTATCCTCTATCCGCCTTTTCTCATCCGCGTTTTATCCTCTATCCGCTTTTTCTCATCCGCGTTTTATCCTCTATCCGCCTTTTCTCATCCGCCATCCGCATCCGCCGTCCGCCATCCGCATCCGCGTTTTATCCCTACCCGTGGGAACAGCACGAGTGCCATAAGAGTTCTACTTGGCGAGAGCTAGCAGCGATCGAGTTTTCGTTATTAGCATTCGTAGAGGTATTGAAAGGCTCACATGTAAAATGGTTTACCGACAACCAAGCGGCTGCGAAAAAGGGAGGAAAGGAGGGGAGGGAGAGGAAAAATATAAGGGATGAAACACCAAACGTTCAACGTGGAATTTGTTCCGCAAGTAGCCAGGACGTCTCGTATCGTCGGGAGCCACCGTTAGAATACTGAAACCCAGAGTCAGATGAATGTGCAATAAATCAATAATCCTGAGACTTCCCTCTTTATCCGAAAAGCTTATCGTAGGATTTCGTAGCTATCCGATGATGTGTCAAGTGTCAACGATGATGTAGTGTCCTAGCTACTTGCGGAACACATCTCCCGACTGAGTGTGCCACAGTCCCCCGCGCGTCTTTCGAGTCCGCCACAGGTGCCCACGCGCTTTTTGGCATGACGAATTGCCAAGATTGGCTCCCTGTGGCATTCCTAAAAATATCGTTGCAATATATTGGTAATAAGTTCATGACCACTATACGTCAATTAGCGTTATTACGAAACGCTTTCCCAACACCGCCCCTAACCCTAATGCTAATTGGCGTATAGTGGTCATGAACTTATCACCAATATATTCCAACCTCGTCCCCAGGGCATTTTGCCTCCACGTTGGGAGGTCGGCGAAAATGGCCCTGGCATCGGCTGGTCACGTGACACCCAGAATTTTGGGGTGTTTTGGCAAGAAAATTTATGCGGTCTTTGTGTTTCGTTTCTGTATAATACGTATACATGAATAATAAATAATAAATATTTAACGCTCTGCCGAATCACTCATGTGAACCTTTATCATAAATGCAACTGGCTAGCATTATTCATCATGATACTCCACACGATTATCCAGGATACATTTAAATGTTGGGAAGAAACATATATCTAATGTTGTTCTTGACTTTAACCAAAGCTATCGTTACAATTCTTTGGATGAACTTCGCAGAGTGGATTTATTGCAATTCATATTTTGATGAATAAATTACACTGTATCTGAATTAATCAAGTTTTTAAACCGGCCAATCCGATTATAGAATCGACCAGCCGATGCCAGGGCCATTTTCGCCGACCTCCCAACGTGGAGGCAAAATGCCCTAGGGACGAGGTTGCAATATATTCCTCAAGTTGATCAATTCATTTGATGACAATTATTGCTAACTTCCTGTTGTTAGTTTGATTGGTTTCTGGATTTTAAACAACCAATAAGAAAACAGATTATTTGCCAAACACCAATCAAATTCAAAACGTTAACAGGAAGTTGTCAATGAATATTATCAAAGGAATTGTTCAACTTGACGAAAAAAAGTGTTATTGGTGCCGTCATATATAAACACCTCCTTATTCTTTGCTATTCTTAAAGTGTATATGAAATGAAAATTAAATTTTAAAGAACTCTTGATAATGTAAAGTAACGTCTTCTACAGTTTTTCCATATCTTACTTCATTCTTGAGATATTACTATTTGTTTGATAAGTAAATGAGCACACTGCATACGTCACGTTGTATCATGAGTTGTTGTAAAAGTAGGAATTAATATTGTTGAAGTTATCGAACAAATTCACACGAAACTGGGCATGTAGGTGTATTTGTCTCATAACTTTAAACAACCACAGGTTCAAGTAAATCGTTCAAGCGATTTAATGATATGCACGATTTATCAGTAACTCATTATACAATGTGACGTATGCAGTGTGATATCAAACAAATAGTAAGGTCTCAAGAACGAAGTAAGATATGGAAAAACTGTAGAAGATGTTACTTTACAATATCAAGAGTTCTTCCAAATTAAACAAACTTAATTTTTATTTCATATACACTTTAAAAGTTATACAGTTATAAACGTACGAGATTGTTTCCATATGATCTCAAAAGCACAAGACTTAAAATACACTTCAAATAAACGACAAATTTTTTAAAAGTAAACATGTTTCGGCAACAGTTATGCCATCTTCAGTACTAAGTAGTAATGGATTAAAATATTTACAAGCAGTATTTATATAACCTAACCTAATTTGTATTACAATGGTGATACTATTCTAAATATAAAATTCTAACACGATGTGATGAAATGAGGAGAATATTGATAAGGTGACATGTCATTCTAATGAAAGTGTCGAACGTAGAAAACAAGTAAAGAAATTCTAATTATACTGGTGGAGATGTAAAGAGGGAGAGAGAGGAGGGGGAAAAAATTTAAAAAAATTAAATTATATTATTTTTTTTAACACTATATTTAGTTTATAATTTTATAAAAAAAATTTTAATTATTTTTTTCCCCTCCTCTCTCTCCCTCTTTACATCTCCACCACTATAATTAAAATTTCTTTACTTGTTTTTTACGTTCGACACTTTCATTAGAATGACATGTCACCTTATCAATATTCTCCTCATTTCGTCACATCGTGTTAGAGTTATATTTTATATTTAGAATAGTATCACCATTGTAATACAAATTAGGTTAAGTTATATAAATACTGTTTGTAAATATTTTAATCCATTACTGCTTAGTACTGAAGATGGCATAAGTGTTGCCGAAACATGTTTACTTTTAAAAAATTTGTCGTTTATTTGAAGTGTATTTTACGAGATTGTTAATTTAAAAGTGCATATGAAACGAAAATTAAGTTTGTCTTATTTGAAAGAACGCTTAAAATAACAAAGTAACATCTTTTGCACTTTTTCATTTTTGAGACATTTCAATTCAGTTTGTTTTAAAAATATTTAAATGTCATTGTGACGTACATGTGTACAGTAATGACTTATCCGAGAAGAGGAGATATCTTTGCTAGTATTAAACCAAAGTTAGCAGTTCAAAAGAAGTAGGTGGGTGTTTCGCCCACAACACCAAACATGTAGAATTTCAAGTGATTCCGTTTGATGATAGCAAATCAAAGAGGGCTTAGTACAAATACAAACGTCTCACTTTCACTTTTTTCGATCGAGTTGCGATGTTCGAGGGCAAATCACTCCTGAAAAGGTGTACGTGATCAAAAAATCGATATGTGATTTTTTTCATGATTTTTTTATTTTTCTCGTGATTTTTTTTTTTCATGATTTTTTGTGATTTTTTGTGATTTTTCTGAAGGTGAATGTGATTTGAATCAGTGATTTGCAAATAAGTGTACATGATAAAAAAATTATGTGATTTTTTTCATGATTTTTTTATTTTTCTCGTCAGATTTTTTTATTTTTTCATGATTTTTTTGTGATTTTTCTGAAGGTGTACGTGATTTAAATCAATGATTTGCCCCTCGGCGATGTTACAATACGGTACGCTTATACCGAATGATTCAAGCACAATGGGGCACAATAATACCTAGAAGTATGGTGAGTGTATTGTCAGGTACATATGATAATATATGATAAATTTGATTTTCCACACCACAAAACGATATTTGTATTTCATTCGTGGCTGACCAATGGGATCGTGGCTTCTGGGCATGACTATGAGCAAAACAAGAACACAACGCTCTTCCCCAGTACTTTTCCCACGCTTACGTTATATATTTTTGGAACAAGCCAATGAACTGTTTACATTCAGGGGCGCCGGAGCCACGGGGGCAGCGGGGGCAGCTGCCCCCCTTGCCCTCACAGCGCGGGGGCAGCACGGGGGCAACCAATTGCCCTTTCACGTAAGAGGGATGTTTTCTACAGGAATTGCCATTTGTATTATTGCATTAAATGACTTTTGTATTAATATCTCAAATGTCTCACAAGCTAAATTATTACTACAAATCATGCAGAAGCAGCAAACTAATTTTGCCTTAGGTTAGCTGTGTCCAACCTCGTTCTCAGGGCGTTTTTGAGATTTGGAGGGTGGGAAAAAGCCCTGGCATCGGCGAGTCACAGCACCCAAAAATACTGGGTGTAATAAATTAGCAATTTAGTTTAGTATGCAAAATCACTCTGAGTAATGGCAGCCCCATGGGAGAAGTTCATTGTAATGGTGATCCTATTTGTCCCGTTGGCGGTCCCGTTGAAGGAATGTAGCATCAATATGTACAATTCAGTCGTTGAATTTTCTTTTTCAATACATTGTCATTCATTATGTCATACCGTTATGCTTTTTGGTTATTTTATGCCATAGAGCAAAATTGACGAACATTATTTCACGTGCAAAAATTAATGCTGAGGAAAAGTGCCCTTTTTATATGGCTGCCCCCGCCGCCTTAAGTAGCTTCCGGCGCCCCTGTTTACATTTACATCAAAAGCATTTTAGAACAAAGTATAAACTTATCCGATACGGTCCTTTATCACTTATTTTCCTGGAAGGGGATCCCTCTTTCTATTCTTAGAACTCGAATACGAAAGTAAAGTGCCTTACGTCATATCGAAAGTGTGCTCCTTGACAGCTGATTCGCTAGATCGATGTAATGGTCTGCATGACTGGGCTATTTGCATATATACTTTGTCTTGGATGGGCAAGATACTGCTTGCAAAGCAGGTTGATTATAATCACAAAGCCGCAAACGCTCACACTGTAAGAAACACTGTTTGCATGAACTATACAGTTGTTTCAAAGGTTTCATGTTAACCATGAGTAATCAACTTTCGACAATTAGAGAAAAAGACGTAGCTCGTTCGTCTTCCAGTAAACCAACAAACCTCAATGTCAATGCCAAGGTTGTTAGCGTTCACGACGGAGATACCTGTGACTTGGTGTTTATCCGAAATGGCAGGTTTGAACGTTTCAAGAGCCGCTTGCTGGGAATAAACTCACCCGAGTTAAGCACAGGTTCTAATGCCAAGAAATCTCGCGATTTTTTGGCCTGGCTGTGTATTGGTGGCGATCGGCCGCTAGATTTCCACGTCAGTCCCAACCGTGGTCCGAGACTACTCTTCAGCAAAAGTTGGACAGTAACCAGAACGTAGTATATGCTGAGTTTAATGGCATTGGAGGCTGCGAGAGACCGTTGGTTACTCTCAAAAGTCAGCCTGGATCATCCAAGTCTTTTAACACACTGCTTATGGAGAATGGGTATGCAAAGGAATACAAATAAAGAACCATATACGTTTGTGTGACAATGTTCAGTTGTTTGGTATACGTAGTGATATTACAAATGTTAGGATTTGTGTAAAGCAGCAATGCATGCAGTTAATTACAATACGCCCGTGTTGCCAAGAAGTTAAATACAAAATACATGTAATAA
This sequence comes from Corallium rubrum, assembly GCA_964035015.1. Taxonomy (NCBI): domain Eukaryota; kingdom Metazoa; phylum Cnidaria; class Anthozoa; order Scleralcyonacea; family Coralliidae; genus Corallium; species Corallium rubrum. The sequence continues at coordinate 6,070,014 of OZ036001.1, forward strand.
GAGAGTCATTTTCAGTCACCAAATTGAAAACTAATCGTAAAAGGAACTCCTTTATTTTCAGTCATGCCGTTTTAAATGGTAATTCTTGTTATTTTAGACATGTATTAGATATTTTGTATGTGTACTAGGTTATTTAAGTTAAATATTCTATATACATTGTGCATATATATGTCGTGCGAAATGTATTTAGAAAACGCTGTCACAACACACTCAGTGTTGCAAACTGTATGAGTATACAGTTTCTCCTTTGTTTATTCGTGAAACAAAAACGTGTGAGTATATAGGTATTAAAGAGGCGTGCGTTAGACGTCTGGATAACGCCTCAGTTTTCTTTTGCTCAACAAATGCATGCATGACCGTTTCGGTCAATTTCCTGGAAAAGCAATTCTTTGAAAGTTAATTATGAATGTCCCACACAGCATATCCTCTCATTTCGAAATGATGATTATCGTCATTTGTGAGATGTCGTTGAATTAACAATAATCATCAGTTTAAAAAAAGAATTCCCTACCCCCACCTCTAAACCTGACCCTAACCCTAACCACAACCCCCCTGACAATCCTAACCCTAACCACAACCCCCCGTTGGACCTAACGCTAACCACGACCCTCCGGAAAAAAGTCCCGCTTCTCAGACCCCGACCACAACACCCCTAATGGTTCTTTTGTTATATGCAATTTAGTTTAACATCCCGCATGTGGGACAGAATCTCACTTGAGTATCATGATAATCATCATATTCGACTGTGTGAAGAAATGATGATTATCATGATACTCAAGTGGAGGACATGTTGGTCCCACATATTTACCGAGATATACGTATAGCAGCCCAATTCTGTTGGGGGGGGGGGGGGGCAGAGATTTTTGCCGGAAAAATTTAGGGTTAAATATTGACTTTTCAGTCGTATTTTTCATTCTTAGCTTAACGTATGAATTTTTCTTGAACAATTCACAGCAATACATGTTAAAATTTCCCGAAATTCCTAGCCGAGAGCCGCCCTAATTTTCATTGAGGGCAATTGCCAGCCTGCCACTCCCTTCTTATTCTTATATATATATATATATGCACTACGCACGCCCCTACGCACGCTCTGATTGGCCAGACCCCGTGCATTTATGAGAGTATAGTGACTACCCCTCCCCCTCATATTTCCCTTTCGCCCACGCACATGCATACACTTGAATTCGCGCGCCAATTCACACTGCATGGTATCTTAGATTGAAAAAGTCAGTAAGTCAAAAGCAATCTGAATGTGAACGCTCGAATGCAGATCGAGATGGTCCGAAATTAAACGAGTCTAAGTTTGATCTAAAGAAACTAGAACCAAGTTAGATCGATCGAAAAGCGTAAATGGGCCCTAAGCCTAAGCTCGTCTTCGAACTGAACACGGCTTCAACAAGGTTTAACTAAAGATCGATTTCCCATTTAAAAACACAAAACAATATCTAAGGCTAGATCGGACACATAAGATAAGTCGTAAATCTATAATATATAGTGCTATACTTTACGTCTCAAATCAATTAACTGATTTAACTCGTCAGTTGTAAACGGAATTCATTTCATGGTATGAGCTAGAAAGCCGACATTAACACGTGTCTTGAAGTAACAACGGCAATATCTTAAAACGTTGAGGTCTGGACCTCTCCCTGTGCTGAATAAAATCGTCTGGCATTAACCAGATAAAATACTAAAGACTCGTCTCTAGGCTGCAAAGGGTTAAAGAGATAGGTTTTAACATTTTGAGGCCTGGACCTCTCCCTGTGCTGAATAAAATCGTCTGGCGTTAGGCAGATAAAATAGTCGTCTTCAGGCGTCAAAGGGTATATCATGCAGTAGCATGCATACATGGATAACTTCACCGGTAAACACAAGCACAATAAAAAAATTTAGACATGTCTGAGTTAAGATCACTAGTTTATATACGGTTATACCGACCTGCATGTAAGGACCCCCTTGCATTCGTAAGCCATAACACTGAGTTGATAACGAGAGAAGCTGAAAGCATGAAAGCATGTAATTCCTATAAACATGAACAAACAACACAGAAACAGGCACAGCAGTTGCATTTATTCACACTTAAGTTACAAACAGACAACACTAACAGGCTCCTTATATCTTCGATATAAAATCTATGTCCATCCTATACGATAAGTTTTTTTGTGCGTTACATATGGCCATCTCTATGTAGCCACTTTCATTATCTGAGAAAAGTTGAATAGTTCCACTTGTAGACAAATATACTGGCGGGTTTATACAATACATACGGTTAGGATTTTCAAGTTCAGTGTATATTTTACGACAAGAATTTTTGTTCACTTGTTAATTATACTTTTAATACTTTGGCATATCCGTACTCAACAAGCAATTGGTTAAAGGATTTTCGGGCAGATTTCGAGGCTTTGATTCTGACCAGTACTCTTCCATACTTGTCATATTCACCCAAAATGGCGTGAACCAGACTACTGCTCTTGTCTAACTCTTCCTGTAATTCTTTTTTTGTCCAGGTCTCAGCTTCGTCAGAAAACTCATCTGGTTTCTGACCAGTAGATAGCCAGGCCAGAAAGTCTCGTCCTATTTCTCCATTGTCACGACCTTGGTCATCTTCTTCGCCAAGTTCTGTCGCGTCAATTCCAGTCAACCGACATTTGAAACGTTTAATCGCACCACCGCTGTAAAACGCCAAGTCGCAAGTATCTCCATCGTGCACTTTCACCACTTTTGCGTGGACTTCCTTTCCACTCAAGGAAAAACGACCAATGCTGTCTTTAGTTGCTTCACTAAGTTTCTGTTTCTTCCGTGGAGATAGGTCCATTTTTAGTCGTCAACGTACCTTATAACAGTTGAAGAAGAGTAAAACGATACGTACACTCAATTATTATATACACCGCCAAACATGGTACCAGTCTTTGATTACAAATGCTCGACCACTTCCGGTACACTGAACATGTGCAGCTTTACTCGGAGTATAAAAGCCTTGAAAATCCAATATGCTCGTTCTCATTCTCTACACGACCAATCGTTTATGTTGATCTTGTTATAGGGCTACTTGTGGTAGGCCGAGTCTAGGTTTCGGCTCGGGGTTTTTTTCTTTGGGGTTTTTTTTTGGGTTTTTTTTGGGGGGTGTCACTATTTTGCATTTTTGCACTTTTTACTTCCGCTACTAACATACTTCCGGTGAGCCGTGTGATGGAGTGAGGCCGTGAGGCATGTTGCAAGCTCTTTGCTCCTTTTGCTTTTGGAGTTGGACAAAAAGTTGAACAGCTTTGCCTTTTGATCAAGGTGTTCTTGCACATTGTTGGTGGATTTTGAAATAGACTGACTGACTTTGTAGTTTACAGTCGGTATGGCAATAGAAGCGTTCAGAAAAATGTTGAGCAGTTCATTTCCTAACTTTTACCAATTCATTTGATAAGTTCCTCGAAAAACTGCTAACTTCCTCGAAATGTTGGCAACTTCCTGGTATTAGCTTGGGAATTGACCAATCACGTTCTGCTTAGTAATTAAGTAACCAATAGGATGAAAGCAGGAAGTGTAAAGTAGTTTGAATTGGCAATTTGTCAACAAACTTCATCAACTATTTGAGGAACTCATCAAATTGGTAGAACTTACGAAATTAACTATTGAATTGTTCAACGAACTTTTTTCGGAACGATTCTAATACCACGACAGTAACAGTGATCATATGTGCCTGACAACTGTCTTGATCGTAAATATTTTCACCAGTGTGAAGTATGCACCACATTCAGCCTTCGATCTTATCTTTCTTGGCCCTGTCGTTCGTAAACGAGATGGGCAAATCTTCAGACGATACAACCATAAAACCCCTTCGTCAAGCATTGCATGGTAGTAGGAGGAAACAATATTATGCCACCAGAGATTTTTCTAATGTATATTTAATAGAAACTTCTCGGAAATGGGGAGAAAATAAAAAGAAAGCAACCAGATGACAAGTAGTGTTGCTTGATTTTTACGCTGCTAGGAACCAGAGAATCTATGGGTATTAAGTCTTTGAACTGATTCGTCCAAGACTTTTTAGTGAAACACAAGTGAGATAATTATATAGCATTTATACATCTGGCACATTTCGGCTCACTCGTCGGGGGCTCATATCGTCAGCGGTTTTATCGAACTCGGCGCCTCGCACAAAACGTCAACAACTTCGGTAAGTAAAGTTTATTTTATTTTATACAAGAACTATCACATTCTAACGTGCTCCCTTGCATATTTGCAGTTAAAAAACTGAATTACAAAATATACCAAATTTCTATTAGAATACATGATAGAATACATATAAAGTTTTTTCACATCATTGTCTCACAGAAGGAATAAAACTTTTTCAACAGCAATCAGTTTTGCATGTTGAAATCGTTTGATATTGTTCAAGTCTATATACAGCACTATAAACCATTGATTAATTGAAACTACTAGGCAGAAATGTTTGTATGCAATTGCATTCTCCATTCTTTTTTGTAATCTGGAAAGGCCTGATTAGCAAAATTTAATCTCAGATTGGACAAGGACATTGTTTTAGCAAAACTAATTTCTCTGAATGACTTTGTTTGGATGTTTGGACATATATAATTATGCAAAATTCAAAGTTAGTGCAAATTTGCTGTTGCACTGGTGCAGTTCAAGAAGAAATTCAACCTCAATTCAATCACAAACAGTCAATCCCAAATATTTATTTTTATATAGCAAAAAATAATTTACACTGTAGTATAAAACAAAACAAAGTACAGTATCAAACTATAGAAATAATTTACAAGTGACCATCCAATAAACACAATACTCCATTGAAATTCTTATTATACACCAGTCCTTGTTTTGATCTAAAATATGTACTATGAAGGAGCTTAGCAACCCCAATCTTGGACTGATCGCATATATTTCAGTACACTGCTTTCAAGTTCAAGAAGATCAATGGTCTGACATGATATGAATATATTAAACAAGTTCAAGAAGAAATACTGTATGCATGATTCAACTGTAATAAAAATCAAAACAAACATAAAAATCAGCCACGCTTCTCAATAAAAATATTAAAGTTATTATTGGAGAGCTATTAACTTTAGTTTTGAAAAGCGGGTAGATTGTGGGCACTTGGTAGTTTGATTTATGGAATACTGGTCAGCAAATTTCAGAGTGTCACAGTGTGTAATTGCCCCAAATTCACCTAACAGAATTGCTTCGCTGTTCAGAGCTACTCGTCTAATTCAATAAATAATAACACATACGTGTGATTTCATCTTTGTACTCAATGTTGGAAATGTTTTCAAAGAGTTTCTACTCTTTTTTTCAAGCCGTAAAGGCAAGTGGAAAATCGACAAGAATACTTTAGTGGCTCTATACTGTGGCGGTTTTAATTCCGTAAATTTTCACTTTCAGATGTTTTTCATGTCTTCTAAACAGCAAAAATATTGTCACTTACCTTCTCTCAATCACTACTGGTTGTAGCGTGAAGATCGGGCGACTAGTTTGTGAGATATAGCGATTTTAGTGAAGCAAATCCGTATTTCGCCACTACACTCCTTGTTGACCTGGCTGAGGTTTACTGGCTGCGAGCTTCGCAGACCTCGCGCATGCGCACTGAAAAACGGCGACACTCCGAGCCCCGAGTGGCTTCTGCTCAGTTCTTTATTCTGTGCTACAGGTAGCTTGAACATTTTCATATAGACATCTTTGCAATTGCCGATATGTAATATGTATACGCATATCGTATGTCCAAACGTTCTTTTTTATCTATCAGTTTGTGGGACAAGCTGTTATAAGCGACGCAAAAATCAAAATCAAAATTATAAAAAAACATCTCGTATACTTTTTCAATCTGATACTTTTTAGGAGTGCTAGCTTTGTCCTAATTTGTCGCTGACCAAACGGATCGTGGCCTCTGTGAGCAAAACAAGAACACAACGCTCTTCCCCAGTACTTTTCCCACGCTCACATTATATATATTTTGGAACAAGCCAATGACTGATTAAGACTCGGCCTTCTGCAAACGGCAATTGTTTACGTTTACATCGAAAACATTTTAGAACTAAGTATAAACCTATTCGATACGGACCTTTATCACTTATTTTCCTGAAATGTCACGAATTTCATTAAGAAGGGGATCCCCCTTTCTATTCTTAGAACTCGAATACGAAAGTAAAGTGCATTACGTCATATCGAAAGTGAGGCAAGATATTGCTTGCAAAGCAGGTTGATTATAATCACAAAGCCGCAAACGCTCACACTATAAGAAACACTGTTTGCCTGAACAATACAGTTGTTTCAAAGGTTTCATGTTAACCATGAGTAGTCAACTTGCGACAATTACAGATAGAGACGTAGCTCGTTCGTCTTCCAGTCCACCAACAAACCTCAATGTCTATGCCAAGGTTGTTAGCGTTCACGACGGAGATACGTGCGACTTGGTGTTTATCCGAAATGGCAGGTTTGAACGTTTCAAGAGCCGCTTGCTGGGAATAAACTCACCCGAGTTAAGCACAGGCTCTCGTGCCTTGAAAGCTCGCGATTTTTTGGCTTGGTTGTGTATTGGTGGCGATGCCGCTAGCTTTCCACGTCAGTCCCAACCGTGGTCCGAGTATACTCTTCAACAAAAGTTGGACAGTAACCGCAATGTAGTCTATGCTGAGTTTAATGGCACTGGAGGTTATGGGAGACCGTTGGTTACTCTCAAAAGTCAGCCTGGATCATCCAAGTCTTTTAACAAACTGCTTATAGACTATGGGTATGCCAGTGTATACTAGTAAAGAACGGCATGCATGTGTGTATATACGTTTGTGTAACAATGTTCAGTTTGGTATACGTAGTGATATTACACTGAAATGTTAGGATTTGTGTAAAGCAGCAATGCATGCAGTTACTTACGTGTTCTATATAGAAGTTAAATAAACAGTACATTTGTTTTGGTTTCGATATGTTATTCATGTTGTTATACTAGTCGTTTGAGAAATAAGAGACATTTTCAGTTCACCAAATAAAACTAATCGTACAAGGAATTCCTTTATTTTCAGCCATGCCAGTAGTTATTATAAGTATATATTTACTTTATACGACGGGTTTTAAACGGATAATTCTTTTTATTTTAGACGTGTATATTATGTAAGATATTTTGCATGTATTAGATTATTTAAGTTAAATATTCCATATACATTGTACATATATATAAAGTCGTGCGAAATGTGTTTAGAAAACGCTTTCACGACACCGTTTTGAACACCTGCAAACTGTATGATCAGTTTCCCCTTTGTTTATTCGTAAAAAAAATTGTGTGGGTAGGTATAGTGTATGGACAACGCGTGCATTTTCTTTTGCCCAACAAATGCATGCATGACAGCGTTTGTCAATTTCCTGGAAAAGCAATTCTTTGAAATGTAATTATGAATGTCCCACAGTGGGTAGCAGTTCCCTTTAGGAAAGATAGACTTAGCCAAACTTAATTTTTAATTTCGTTCAAGACCATGCATGGTTATCTTGCTTCTTACTCGTCCCCCAGTAGGACATGAAGATGTTTGTGGCATTGTTTTTTGTTTCGTTCCCCGCAGGAACGAAACTGTTACTGTATTAGCTTTCCATTGACATCACAAAAGAAACTGTCATCACAGATGAAAATCGTCCAATCGTAGTGCAGTGTTATTGACATAACTGTGATCTTATCCAATGAAATCAAAATTCCGCATAAAAAATTTAGTTGGAGGCGTGGTTAAGCGCCAAAACGAAGTGAAAATATTGCTGATCTAGAGTAATTTGAAGACGTAAACAATCCCGTGCGAAGCGAATCATCAATCTTGTGCTGTAGAAAGTAGGAACTTTCCCCTCGTTGAACTCGAGAATGCATTCGTTATGTATGGCAACTGCGCGTTCCAAAAGGTCAGTCGCACTGTTTCACGCGTGTCTAATAATTTTAAAATATAGCTATTTTACGAACAATGTCAATAGTTTGAGGCTAGAAGTTCGTTATCATTCATTCGTGGCCCATCTAAATGGATTATTCTGATTCGAGAATTAAACTATGACCTATGACGACGAAAATGATGATAGTCCGTTATTGACCTAATTTATATTGATCCTTTTGGCCTTGGAAATTTATGGATTTGCTATTGGCGATTATTCAATAAATACCGCGGTGTCATAAATAAATCAGCTGCATGAAATTTAAATGCGACGTGCTAGCGTCTCGCAATTTTCCCGAGAAAGCAATTATTTTGGTAACGTTTTATTTTCCTCCTATAGACGGTCAGAAGAGTATTGCTACTGAATAGAAGATTTACGTTGCCAAAATAATTGCGTTCTCACGAAAATCGCGAGACCGCTAGCACGTCACATTTAAATTCAGTCGAATTTATGCGACTGCGAATAACCTGAAATAAGCAATAGAGCCTGCCCTCTGGACTGCGGAGGAGAGAGGAGTCCGTCATGATCAGACGGTACAACGTCTGAAATGTGTGTTCGTTTTATTAGACGAAGCTTAAATTATTTTTTTGTAGTTTTATTATCTCCTCGCTTCAGCATATTTCTAGTTTGTTTATATGCAAAACAAAAATCGTCTAAATTAAATTTGTCGTATGAAACGCAGGCGCGTAGTAAAAATTGTCGCGCCAGTCTACATGGGGGAAATAATTAGTTGAGCTAAAATTCGTCATTGCTGTTGAAACTGACCCTCATAAACGACTGACCGGAACGAAACAGCTATTTCTTTTAAGAAATAGTTTCTTGTTCCATATAAGGTGAAAACGAAACTATAATCAGGGGTCAGATTCATTCCTCAAGTTACAAGTATATGAATAAATACAGACATGTTTAATCTCATGCAGCCAATACTAATATAACACGCAGTGCTTATTCTACGGCTGTTGTCTCGCGTAATTTGCTGTGATCTATAGCTACAAAACGTGGTATCCCCAAGATGGTAAAAGAGAATAATGTTCGATTAACTGTACACAACCAGTCTAAATATGAGTTGAAATTCAAAGGAGACTGGTATCACAACGGGCGACTAGCTGATACCTACAAGTGGCCAGATGTATTGAAAAGTAACGACAAAATGGATATTCTCAGTTACGAGAAAGATGGTTCACTTGCAGGATGCAGTGGTTTCACTAATTATAGCATAAATAAAGATACAATGGTGACATTTGCATTCAGTAATCCAAGTATTGGACTCAACAAGCTTGAGGTTGGAATCGGTGGAAGAAGTGTCTGGGACAACATGGGAAACCAGAATTACGATTATTTTCAACGCACAATTGCTGTCGCTGGATCCGAATCTGTAAAGTTCCAATGTCGTTGTACTGGTAGTACGACAAACCATGCTACTGTTGATATTTATTAGCCGGTATGAACAGAATGGCCGAATATTAAAGACTTATTAACTGAGTGCGAGGTCTGTACGGAAAGTATTTGCCTGAGGTTTTCGTACAGACGACCGAGCGACGAAGGAGCGAGGTTTGTGCGATAAAACCGGGGGCAAATACTTTCCAGTACAGACCGAGCAAACGAGGTTAATAAGGAATTTATTATATGGCTATTGGTTCATTTTATTTTTAAGCTTCGAGCGTTGTTTTCGTCTTCGGAGTAAGCTGTTTACCTTACCTGTTGACTTTTTCGTGTCGCTTCTTGGCCTTCTTATTTACACCAGTTCGGCTTTTATTTGTCGTGTTTTTAGATAAACAACTTTAAAGAAAACCAGCAGTGATGTTCCAACACATTTTATTGTTCAAATCAAACCCAGCCATATAATAAATAATCTTAAAATCAATTGAATTTTGGAGCTGTTTTAATACTGCATTAAATTACTGGGATTGTGGCGTTGGTCGACTGGATCGAGTAACTCATTTGCAAGTGAAGGTCTCCTTTATTTTCAATCATGCATGCCAGAAGTTATACTACATAAGTATTTTTTTTATACAATGAGTTCTAACTGGTAATTATTTTATTTTAGACGTGTATTTGGTTAGATATTTTGCATGCATGCATGTATTCTATATACATTGTACATGTATATTGATCTAGTATTCTTTTACATATTAGTATATTATTTTAGTTGTATTGCAAGTTATACAAAATGCACGAACAGACTAATGAATATACTCAGTATTTAAGGAGTGATTACATGGACCGCAGTTTGCTGGGATGAAAATAATTACATGTCATGGACATTTTCATCCCAGCTGGGCTGGCCCGCTTGGCATGTAATAATTTTTCTGGCAAAACAGATAGATAAGGGACATTTTCAATATTTATCGGGGGGGGGGGTGCATGGGTGAGAAATTGCCAAACTTTCTTTTTTATTCAGGTACCCCCCAAGCAAAGTTCAAAACTTCGATAGCCCCCTGTTTTTATTTGACATAATTTCAGTGCCCCCCCCCCCCCAACCCTTCAAATCCTGACAATCTTAAAACTAACCCCCACCGACCCTACCCATATAAAACCTCAAAATTCAACCCCATTAACCCTAAACCTAACCTTAACCCTAAATATAACCTTTTTAACCCCAATTCCACCCGACTCACACATTAAACCAATTGTCACCTTAACCTTCTCCTAAATCTCAATCATAATTATTACCCTAATACCTTAAACCTCAAATGTTTAACCATTCTCCACTACTATTCACCAACACAATACACCAAGGATGGTAAGTCACGACCAGGATCTAAATACCATTATATGGTTTACTTTTACGTTTATTTTACATTTTACAAAACAACAAAAAATAATTCCAATTAAAGGCTTTTCTGAATGATTTTCCCCAATAAGAAATGTTTGTTTGTATAATAATGTTGATCATCAAAGACGCTTATCCTTGTTTAATACAAAAACTTCATGCCCTCCCCCCCTTAAGAATTAACTTATAAATTATTTCAGGGTCCCCCAAAAGAAGTAGCAAAAATTTCAGGTACCCTCATTTTCTCACCCATCCTCCCCCCCCTCCCCCCCCCGATAAATAATGAACGGTCCCTAATGAATATTTTTAGTTCTAGAGCATTTTCACTGATGTCTTAAGGACAATAGAGATCATAAATTATAAGCTACTAAAGGGGGTATTGGGGGAAGTTTCAGTCAAACGCAGGTAAGCAACTGAAGGCTGCCATTTTGGGTAGGCAAAAATTATGTTCCCGGTCCCAGACTCCGTACATGAGGCTGGGCTTAATTACTCGGGCTACCTGTGGTAGCCGAGTCTAGGTTTCGCGATTCTCCATCATATTATTTTTATTTTTTTGCGACGCGTTATTAGTCCTCTGGCGGCCACTGGCGATATTGACCAATAAGCTTTGCGAAACTGAGGCATGTGACTATATCTAAAGTGTTCTGATCTATCAATGCGACGGCGGACCTTCAGTATGGCTACGTCTAATGACATCTTGTCTGACTACGTGTTCTCCGGAAGAAACAAGGAATCAATTTCTCGGCGATACTACACATTGTAATGATTGTAAGACTTGTGGCCCCTTTACCAAAACTCGCCAGGATCTGTTGAAGTAAAGGTAAGCTGTTTCGTTATTTCCATTGGTATATACAGTACGTAAGTTTATTTAGATAGCCGTCGTCTAAATTTAGTTTATAGAACAAAGTTTTTATACCATGTTTAAACGATTTTGTTTGAGCAGTTTGAAATTGGTTATCCGTGTATGAATTAAACATTTTGAAAAGTTGTTGAACACAATTAACTTAAGCTCATTTGAATAACATAATCACATAGACATGGATACATGTAAACAAATCTCTTAAAAATTGACATTGTGATTACTATACTGGTATAGCTTCATGGATTTGTTCATGTAATGACTCATGTAATGACTCAAGATTTTGAGCCTTGGACCCTTAGGGTTGTCCACATTATGTCAACATGATTTTGAGCATAATAGTGAGGCAAAAGTATAGTTCCACTCTTTGTGTTCTTGAAAAAACTTTTGACAAAACTATATTAAAGATGGATTCCCACACAAGACACCAGTCTAGGGACCAAGGACCCAAGGCACAGCACTTTCTCGATACATAACATGCACAATGCAAACTGTAACCCATAACCATTTTGGTTGTGCATGTACTGTATCAAGAAAGAGCCCAAGGCACCTCATGTTAAGACCATTCCTGGTTACAATGACTTCCAGACATACATTGCTTCCAGTATATCCAGTTCTAGATGACTACTGGTACAAGTTTTAATGCTTCAGTGTCAGCTGCCTCCTGTGTTTACTGTCATCTACTAATTCATTTTACCTGTCTTTATGCTAATCATAATGGAGCATAATAGATAGTGATGCTACAGTATTTGAGCAAGGTTTAAAACACATGTTCTCTTTAGTTCATCCACCGGATATTGATTGAAATTCCACTTTTATACCCCAGGCTAAATTACTGTAACTGTCACAAACCCATACCAAGGGTCTTTATTACTTGCCTTTTATGTACCTAACATTTAGAATTAGAATTAGTGCCGGGCAATCCCTTTTATCTGCCACCATCATCAACTTTGGCTGATACTCATGAAAATCTTGGACCATGGCTCTATTTTCTCTTATACAGTACTTTTTTGGCTAATTTTTGTTTTATAATCTGTAGATCCAGGCCCAGAGCCAGGTTTGGACAATTCTACCCGTCGTGATCAGTGCTGGTAAAATCTGATGTTTCTGATATATTTCTGGAAGATAAATCTAAAAACCTGGAAGTTAAATTTGCTGTCAACATGTACACAGAATGTTGGTGGAGTTACATTGTTATCATACATGTACTGTATATCAATACTATAGAACAATCATGCTGTCCTTTCATTGAACATTGTCTACACTGATGCTCAGCTGCAAACTATGGTCACAACCCAAAAGCAGGGTACAAAACATTTTCACAGGATTTTGTCAAACGACTTAGTTTTTCAGCATTTGCCGACAAACATTGGTCAAGTTAACCCAGTTGTCTGTTACCCAATGTTAGTAGACATGAAATCCCTCAATGCAAAAGTATTTTTTGTTCGCTACTTTCACAACTTCATGTAATTATAGTAAATGGTTACATATGTACAACAAATAAATTTATCATGAAATCAATCATGGCACAATGCTTGAAATTGTGCAGTGGGTCATCAGCCTAAAAATTTGTGGACTGTTGGTCTACACATACAAATAGCTCAGCAAAAACAATTTCAACAACTTTCTAATCACTAATTAATGCTGTAATTATTAGTTAATGCTTACGACGTCAATAACTTTTTTTTTGAAATCAATGTTTAAAATGTTCTTCATCCCGACCTGTAACATACTCTCTTCTAAACCTTACTGCTACTGACCTTAATCACTTAATCTATTGTATTTGTTTACATGATTATCCTGAATTGTGAAGTGGTCTAGAATTCCAGATAATCCTGAATACCCCCACCTCACAGTAACCCCAAATGTAACCACAACCCCCCAGGGAGAAAGTTCCACCACTCAGACCCTGACCACAACATCCATACTGTTTTTTCTGTTATATGCTTTTAGTTTAACATCCCACATGTGGGACAGAGAAGTCCCCTAGGCATCAGGATCATCCTGAATTCTAGACACTTTAAATTGACAATTCAGGATAGTCCTGCACCACATTCAGCGTTCAATCTGATCTTCCTCAGCCCACTCCCACCTCTTTGCTCATGCGTTATAGAGACCTCTGCACTTTCCAGTAGCCCGAGTGCACACCTGACCCAGGTGTCTTGTTTAATTTACAATTCGCGATTATCCCGCCACATTTATGGAAGAAGAAGAGTTAATAACTTCCTAACTACGCATTGTTGAAACACATCGTGTACGTATGTTGTTAACAATTTCATAAGCTTTCTTTTGATGTATAGTAGGCCTGGCCAAACGCTTTCAACATTTCATTCAACATCTTTCAACATTGTTGAATTCAGTGGTCGACCGGAGGCATGATTTTGGCCGGGGCCGGGGCCGGGGACTGGTCGAGCAATTGATATTATGTGATGTTGAGCGATGTTATTTAAGCGGGATTTGGATAGGCCAGTGGAATTTACTGGACAGCGGTTTATTGCTATCGTCAGCCATATTGGAAACATTTTACGAGAATAAATGGTACGTACCTTTTCTGTTTGTTGCTTTCGATATAATTTTGTCGATTTTTTTGAAACTGTTTTAACTTTTACTTGATTTGTCATACCGCTCAGGCGCTCATACATGCTTTTTTTTAACTTACTCACCTGTCTATTATGAATGTATTCTTGGATGTAAATTTGAAAAGTAGAATTAAGAAATGCTCTTTAATACGTTGAGGTTCACATTTCAGTCCAAGTGGACTTAGTGTCTTCTTGCTTTACTACTAAGGTTCCCTGAATCTTGACAATTATAAGACAATAATAGAAAGAATTTGACAAATTTGAGCTTGAAATCCCCGGCCAAATTTCCAGAATTTTGGCCGGGGCCGGACCGAACCGGTTTCACTTCTCTGGCCCCCTGGGGCCCCAGTCGAGCCCTGGTTGAATTCAACCGTGATTCAAAATGTTGAAAGCGTTTGGCCACCCCTGTTGGCTGTTGAATGATGTTGAACGTTGTTGAATGGTGCATGTTGAATGATGTTGAACGAAATCTAGTGAACATGTTCAACACGCGTCCAACACGCGTTCAACAATGTTGAACGATGTTGAATGAAATGTTGAAAGCATTTGGTCAGGCCTTAAGCTTCTGTGTTATCTATCGAAGGGCAAATCACTCCTGAAAAAGTGTACGTTCTTTTCATGATTTTTTTTATTTTTCGTGATTTTTTGATTTTTTTCATGATATTTTTGAAGGTGTACGTGATTTAAATCAGTGATTTGCCCCTCGTGATGTATAACACTTGTGAAAAGTTCATTTTCCATTATTTCATGAACAATGTCAATGGTGCAAATTTTTTTGGACATTTTAAAAAGTTACAGAAAGCACAGAAACTTAGGGGGCGATTACATGGACCGGACTGGCCCAGTTAACCGAGCTAGCCCGGTTAACCGGGATATGAATTTACGAAACGATTACATGGAGCGGGCTAGCCCGGTAAGCCGGGATGATTTCAGGCCGAAATTCGCAATTATCAAGTAAATAAGGGCAAAGTTACGTTAGCTTTACTTCAATTTTACACTAATTAGTCTTATTTATTTTGTAAGCCCATCCTTAATAAAAAGATTAAAGTCTTCGCTAACCCAGGAAAGCGTCTTCACGAAAACTAATTACTTTATTAAATCTTCGCTTTGATCACGAAACACACAAACAACGTTGATGTTCTATTTCAGTTCCTTTCAGCACTATTTATTCACACAGTCAAGCAAACGAACGCATATTGAAGCGAGTTCAACAGTTTTTCAGCCCGGTTTGCCGGGATGAAAACGATAACATGGACATTTTCATCCCGGTTAACCGGGCTAGCCCGCTTGCCATGTAATCGAAATGTTAAAACAACATGCGTTTTATATATAAGACGGGCTAGCCCGGTTAACCGAGCCAGCCCGGTCCATGTAATCGCCCCCTTAAACTATACACCACCTTAAGGCCCAAAAAGTTTCTAACAGCATGCATACCTACACGGTGTACTTCAACAATGCGTAAGTTCATGAGTTTTTAGCTATCTAAGCTATTCATAAACAAATGTGGCGGGATTATCGAAAATTGTTTAAAAGTCAATATACTGGTCAGTTCATTCAGGTCACTTCTGGTTAATGATTTATCTGAAATCATACTAAAAACAACAAGACGCCTGCTCAGGCGCGTTCACTCGGGCTACTGATTTCTGAAAGCTTCGCGTAGCCTGTGCATGCGTATACTCTAGCAAGACTATATGACAATGGCAATGCATATTTGCATAGATTTTCACAAATAGAATCTATGGTCTTATAGGAACTGCTGCGGTGCAGGAAGCGCTGAAGGTTTGCTAATTAGTATAATGTAAACAAGGCCGTTTTTCTGAAAAGTAAACAACGGATCTAATATATTTAGTAGACAAAACCTATAGTGTTTTTCAAGATTTAGTGTCTTGCAGATTCAAGCGATCATTTTGATATAGAATTTATTTAAATTCAGGCAAACAGAAAATATTTAAACATGTTAATAGACTCGGCTACCACAGGTAGCCCGAGTAAATATCGATCAAGCTCAATGTGGACAATGTTTTAGACCATCTAATATATAAATAACATAATAAGTAAAGTGCTAGGGGGCGATTACATGGACGACCGGGTTGGCCTGGTTAACCGGGCAAGCCCGCTTTATACTATATAAAACGCATGTTGTTTTAACATTTCATTTACATGGCAAGCGGGCTAGCCCGGTTCGCCCGGTTAACCCGGATGAAAATGTCCATGCATGTAATCGTTTTCATCCCGGCAAACTGGGCTGAAAAACTGTTGAACTCGCTTCGATACGCGTT
The DNA here is from genome assembly GCA_964035015.1 of Corallium rubrum. Taxonomy (NCBI): domain Eukaryota; kingdom Metazoa; phylum Cnidaria; class Anthozoa; order Scleralcyonacea; family Coralliidae; genus Corallium; species Corallium rubrum. The sequence goes on from OZ036001.1 coordinate 6,086,400, forward strand.
CGTTTGCTTGACTGTGTGAATAAATAGTGCTGAAAGGAACTGAAATAGAACATCAACGTTGTTTGTGTGTTTCGTGATCAAAGCGAAGATTTAATAAAGTAATTAGTTTTCGTGAAGACGCTTTCCTGGGTTAGCGAAGACTTTAACAATCTTTTTATTAAGGATGGGCTTACAAAATAAATAATAGACTAATTAGTGTAAAACTGAAGTAAAACTAACGTAAATGTGCCCTTATTTACTTGATAATTGCGAATTTCGGCCTGAAATCATCCCAGCTTACCGGGCCAGCCCGGTCCATGTAATCGTCCCTTAATTAACCTGAATGTCAGGCCTTTATTTGTTCCCGCCTTCCGCTAAACCCGGCAGGGGGGCTCTTAAAGGCCTGCATTCAGGTTACCCCTTAATAAGATATCAGTTAAACTGAGTACAGCAGCTCTATATATAGTCTTGATTAACAGTGTGCTACAATGTACTAATGTTATTACAATGTGGCTGATGCATGTATCGTCTTTTAGCTAAACGTACACACATATATGTTTTATTATATAAAAGTGTCTAACAAGTGATGATATATAACCAATTGGTTCACACTCTTCAAAGAGCATGAAATTCAAGGACTCTTCTGAGGACTTTCAAGGGCCTTCCAAAATGTATTCAAGAACGGAAATATGCCAAAAATATGAAGTTTGTTTTATTATGCTGAAAATTTGACTTAAATTTCACATACAATTACTAAGGTCAAAATATATATATATATATATATATATATATATATATATATATATATATATATATATATACTATATAGATGCGAGTGTTTTATTAGAAAATATGCAGTGTCGTATTTTCCATATCCTCACTAGTGAAGATATCGATGACGTCATTAAGGCGGGGGTTAACCCAAACTCACGAAAAAAATTAAAAAATTTTTTTTGGATTAATGTGGAGCTTTAACTATTAGACTAAACATAGGAATATGTTATTTGTACGGTGGCTGATTAGTGCCATTATGATTTTGCGTTCAAGTTTCTATTTTCCGAGTTTTTTCTCGAGTTTTTTCTCGAGTTTTTTCTCGAGTTTTTTCTCGAGTTTTTTCTCGAGTTTTTTCTCGACTTTTTTCTCGAGTTTTTTCTCGAGTTTTTTCTCGACTTTTTTCTCGACTTTTTTCTCGACTTTTTTCTCGAGTTTTTTCTCGAGTTTTTTCTCGAGTTTTTTCTCGAGTTTTTTCTCGAGTTTTTTCTCGAGTTTTTTCTCGACTTTTTTCTCGACTTTTTTCTCGACTTTTTTCTCGACTTTTTTCTCGACAGACGCCAGTAAGCCAACATGACGGACGATGCACCGCCGAGTGGTATAAACGATCAAAACGATATACTATTTTCATCGAATTCAATAGAAAAGGTGAGTTATATGTGATTTCAATGTAACTATTATGATCTTGAGAGCTTTTTGAAATGGTCTGTGTTAAATTTTTGAACGAGTATTATTGACAATTAAACGACATACTGTATATGATGTATAGTATAAAAGAAGTATAAATAATAATAATAATTTAATTAAGCACTCACTTATTATTAATTACAGCGTTTATATATGAGAAATTTAACATTAATTAGAGTGCAGGGTTCCTGAAATAACCACAAGGTTAATCTAGTCAGGTAACCCTATTCAATGCACAATTATAAATAAAATATTTTAGCTAGGTGAGCTTGTATAAGATGTAATAGCATGAAAGTGTAGTAGCATAAAATTAATATAATACAATCCGAAAGAAAAAATACATTTTTGGATATTCATATATATACATATATCTGTACATAAGGTACAATATAAATGCATATATCACTAATATATTAATTTTATGTTACTACACTTTCATGCTATTACATCTTATACAAGCTCACCTAGCTAAAATATTTTATTTATAATTGTGCATTGAACAGGGTTACCTGACTAGATTAACCTTGTGGTTATTTCAGGAACCCTGCACTCTAATTAATGTTAAATTTCTCATATATAAACGCTGTAATTAATAATAAGTGAGTGCTTATATTAATTAAATTATTGTTATTATTTATACTTCTTTTATACTATACATCATATACAGTATGTCGTTTAATTGTCAATAATACTCGTTCAAAAATTTAACACAAACCACTTCAAAAAGCTCTCAAGATCATAATAGTTACATTGAAATCACATATAACTCACCTTTTCTATTGAATTCGATGAAAATAGTATATCGTTTTGATCGTTTATACCACTCGGCGGTGCATCGTCCGCCATGTTGGCTTACTGGCGTCTGTCCAACCTCGTACCCAGGGTCTTATCTGGTTTCAAAATGGCGAGATGAGAAGACCCTGGCAAAGGCTGGTCACGTGATTCCAAAATACTCCAAGATTCTTGGAGTATTTGGTCACGTGGATAATTTGAGCTTCGCCCGTCCTGGGGGAGCGGTTGATTCGGTATAAAATGTAGAAGGTTGTTGCAAGTTCTGTAACGTTAAATTAATTCGAGCGGTAAATAAATGAGATATATTTCAAAATTTACGACATTTGTTGGATAATTCATATTTGTTGCCGTCAATCGCTAGAAATGAAGCCGAAGGTGATGAACGATCATAAACTGATAAACAGGAACCCGCTTTCAATAGAACTACTGCGGTTTAATACAGGTACTGCTACATACACTTAAAATATTCGAATGCTGTTGATTGTTGGAAGTTTATTTACCGTCCAGTATAGCACATTTATGTTTCTTGTCCACACGTTTTGGGATTTGTGTTAATTTAATTGTTGATCTGTCGATTTATACTCAAACGTCATATTCGAATCTGCTGTCCTCGTTGACTTTGAGGTTCATGTACTTTAATACAAATATTCGATCAACAACAATACTACGATTGACGAACATTATAGATTAGCATTGAAGACTTTGGCTTTGTAGATTTCTAAACTTTTTAAATTAGATTCGGATAGTCCAGAAAGAAATAAACACTTCTTGCTTGCATTCAGTATAAAGCAAATATGTTTTAGTATAGACGCTTCTTCCTAAAGATGGTCATTAACTGATTTTATAAATTTGTTAAGAGAATGTCTTGTTATTTGTACGGTTTTTGTTATTCTTGGTTGCTCAAATAGTTCGCTGAATAACAAGCCAACTATACTTGTTTATCAGTGACTGTACCGCGCCCCCCGGTACAGTGTGAGTCACTCATCAAAATATTCCAAAATTATTGGTGTCACGTGACCAGCCTTTGCCAGGGTCTTCTCTCCGCCCCGCCATTTTCAGAAGGCCCTGGGTACGAGGTTGGCGTCTGTCGAGAAAAAAGTCGAGAAAAAAGTCGAGAAAAAACTCGAGAAAAAACTCGAGAAAAAACTCGAGAAAAAACTCGAGAAAAAACTCGAGAAAAAACTCGAGAAAAAACTCGAGAAAAAACTCGAGAAAAAACTCGGGAAAAAACTCGAGAAAAAACTCGAGAAAAAACTCGAGAAAAAACTCGAGAAAAAACTCGAGAAAAAACTCGAGAAAAAAGTCGAGAAAAAACTCGAGAAAAAACTCGAGAAAAAACTCGAGAAAAAACTCGAGAAAAAACTCAAGAAAAAACTCGAGAAAAAAGTCGAGAAAAAACTCGAGAAAAAACTCGGAAAATAGAAACTTGAACGCAAAATCATAATGGCACTAATCAGCCACCGTATATTTGGCTTGATTTTAAAATTTTCGGTGTTAATTATAAGTTTTTAAATACCCCATAGATATGGTTGTTGTGGTTACCATGGAAACGTATGTTAGCATTTTTTGTTTTTCTGTTGTTTTCTGACCAAATCGAGCCTAGTCTTCTTGCAATGAACTTGTTCTTTAGCTAACATGAAGTTCTATGATACGCAAATCCTAACCGCTGGTCTATTAGTGCGCGAGATGTTCGTCTTTGTAATGTGTTGGGTCACCCGTTGCTCACGTTGTAACCAGTAAACTACTGTAATTGTAAAGCATTGTATGCAGTAAGTTACTGGAAATTGTAAGATGCGCGAATTAACGGATTTAACTCACTGCGCATCCCACAATCTTTGTCAAGAACTGTTGACCATAAATTAAAAACACTATTAGGGTCGTCGGACGGGGAGGAAGGTGGTTTAAAAAAAACCCCCGACACTTTTCAAGTTAGGGTTAGGGTTACCCCCGGGAAATTCACATTTTTGAGGGTTAGGGTTAGGGGGTTCAGGGGGGGAAGGGTTTCATTAAAAACCTCTTTTTTAAACAATTTCCAGTAACTTACTGCATACAATGCTTTACAATGGCAGTAGTTTACTGGTTACAACGTGAGCATCGACTGGTTGGGTTTTGAAAGAAGTGTAAGAATTGTTACAGGAAGACAAGAAAAGGAAAAGCTTTCTCTGGGAAATAGAAACACGAAATAATTCCAGTTGATGATGAAATCAACGATAGAACGTTCAACGTTGTATGATTCATCAGCAGCCAACTCAGAATGTGGACTATCCTACTTTGTCGAATTAGTTCTTCAAGGAAGAAAATGAAGCTACAAGATGAAGATGGCAAGTCTTCAGATGTTGGCTTTGATCAGCTACACGGCTTTAGCGAAGATGAGTATAGGCTATTAAATATGAAACACTTTTCCTCTGTATTATCTGAAATACATATGTGTGAAGAAGGTATATAATTGAATTTTTATTGTCATATTTGAATATCATTCAAAAAATATGGTCCCATATTTCATTCCAACTGACGTATTACATAGCTGTTAACTGAAATCAACACAGCACGTTGTGGTATAATTATTTTAATATATTAAAAGTAAGAGATGTGGGTTATTGATTTATTATATTCCATTGTATGCTGGTTAGGTATACTGTACTGTATACCACCGGTACCCCCACTTACAAAGAGAGCGACTGCTTACCAGAAGTAGTTCTACATGTCTTGCTTCCAACCTTTCTAGCATTGAGTGAGACTAAGCTGCTTGAGATGTGTGTTCGTGGGACTACCAAAAATCCCAATGAATGCATCCCTTGGTGTGGGCTCGATGTCCCAAGCACAAACATCATGGTTTAAAGGCAATCAGTGCTGTTGCATCGGCTGTTTGCCATTTCCATAATGGTACTGCCAGCAGGGAGAGGGTGATGAAGAAACTTTCTATACCTGCTAGCCAACATGCAAGAAAAGCTTTGTTTGTGAGGGACAGGAAACGATTGAGGAAGTCCAACTTCCAGGCTACTCAAAAAGAAAAAAAATGCCAGCAGGGACAGGACCTGTTATGAACTCCAAGAGAGGAAGTCCTGACTCCTGCATGAGTCTGAGGGTGTAACATATCAAGCAAGAGGATTTTAAATAACTTTTTATGATATTTTGTATAGGTAAAACATTTTTTAGGTAAAAGACTAATGTTTAAGACCTTAATAGTTTAATAGTATGTATGTTTTATGATATAATAACTTTAAACCTGATTTTCTCAAAACGTGTACTTTTGACGGTTGAGAAAGGATAACTAATGCAGTATTTGCTCAATTAACCTGAAATTTTCAGAGATTGCAGTTACAGATGGGCTGTGTTGTAGGAGCATAGAGTTTTTGTAACTGATTAATTAGAGAAAAGTTATGGGAAAAAATGTGACCATTGTTTGGTTAGCGAACTTCAGACAATTGTTGTGCGAAACATTTTTACAGTACAAAAAAGTTCTATGCTCCTACAAGAAAGATAACTGTATTCTTTCATTTGACACTAAAAGCAAACAATTTGATGCAATAGAGAGGTTGAAATCTTTTCTCAAAGGCAAATAGGTCTGTCACAGCATGTGACATCTGGTGTCAGATTACAATTTATTTATTGATCATATAGATTAAATTTTCAGAATCTGTGGTCCATAAGCTTTCTGGCAATAGTTGGTTTGCCATAGTTTAGAATAAAACCCTACATTTTACGATAATTTAAAGTATATCACAATAGTTTGGGTTAACCCCCGCCTTAAGAATTTTACCTCTTTTTGCATTGAATCTATATAATAAAAAGAAAATTACACGCTGGCTTGAAGATATGAATTTTATCTTCTCGTGGTAAAAACCATATTTTACTCATTCGCTACCCTCATTCGTAAAATATTGTTTTCACCACTCGAAGATAAAACCAGTTCGCACCACCGTGTAATATCCTCTATAATATATATATATATATATATATATATATATATGTATATATGTAATGTTTACAACACGAGCGGCCGTGTTGTATTGAATATTACAATCACGAGCCGAAGGCGAGTGATTGTATATTCAATACAACTCGGCCGCGAGTGTTGTAAACAACTTGTGAAATGAATAAATAGTAAAAATCCCTTTGGGGTATATATTGAGATGCTAATTAGTTACAAGCACTAGTGGTTGTATCAGAAGAGTATACATCCACTAGTGGTTGTAACTAATTAGCATCACTGGTTTTAGTTTGTATGGGGTTTACAGGGGTATACATGCATGTGACGTAATTTCTGAAATTGGATTGGCTGCAAAACTCATGAATTATTAATGAATTTCACAAATATATATATATATATATATATATATATTTATTGGCTTGAAATTCTATTTTTCAAATTCAAGGACTTTCCAAGATTTTAAAATTTTATATCATTTAAATAGTAAGTTTTAAAAATGTCTTAAGGACTGAGTCACTGAACTTCAATACGCTTCCGCTGTATGATACGTAAGAATATCTTAAATAAAGAGAGTTTATATATTCACAATAATTTGATAAACGCCGCGCCAACGTGGTGCATGTCATGTGATAAATATACTAGAAACTCCACTCATCTCGCATGGATAGAACGTGTCTTTTCTCTTTGATCTTTCGCATAACCGTATTCATCCAGAATTTGGCTAAACGACTTTCTTGAACTTTTGTCTTTCTTCAGGGTGACCAAAACTCGACCAAAGCAATCAAAATCGCCAAACGTGGCATGTATTAACGTTTGCCCGCCATTTAACTTCCTCTCCTGTTCTTTCTTGTCTTCCCGCGGCTGACTGTCGTCGAAATCTTTCGGACTGCTAGCCATACATAAGTGAGCAAGAAAATCTCGTCCAACCCATCCATCCCGTCCTTTCACATCAAATGAGCCTTGTTTCAACTCGGCACAATCAATATCTTTCAATCGACATTTTAGTTTCACAAGTTCCTCGTGATGGTCAGCCACAACGTAAACAGTGTCGCCATCAATAACGCGAACTACTTTCACGTTCTGTTCGATGCCGTTGAACGAAAAGCGATCGACGCTATCAAACGTGGCGGTTTTCTTTTCGTCGTCCATGGCAATGTTTAGTAGGTTTGTTTCTCGCTATTCTCCACTTCTCTTAAGGGTTATTAATCGTATAACTTCAAGAGTTTAATGTTATGCAATGTATAGCAACAGGAATCGCCCACAGGTATGTGTCAACCTGCTATTGGCCTTCCAATGAATTAAAATTATGTGTAATACCAGGAAATTCAGCCCAAAACTATGAACTCTTACAATTTTCCAAGTTACTGACACGACAACACGAATCTACTACACATGAGTTATACGTGGGTTAACGGCATATGTTAATAGAAAGATTCAGATATTCGAAAGCTCTCATTTTATATGCATGAATTTTTGTCGAGCGTGTAGAACTGCACGAGTCAGTGTACAAATTTAACCTAAAATCGATGCTGAGTAGAAATGTTATGTACTGCAATTTCGGTCTGGCTTCATCCAACCGCGGGAATCGAGTCCGAGAGAAAACAGTCCGAGATATTTTTCTTAAATAAATATCAGATGAATAAGCCACAACATACATACTAGCAATCTTACAGAAAGTACTAGAATATTCGATATACAGTCGCACAGCTTGGTATACCCGAACAAGTTGAACTTTATAGAATTTGCCAGTATAAACTATTGCTTTAGATTAAGTTCTGTTGTATCAAGCACTGCTGCGACATGCATATGATCATGCTCCATTTGATACGCTTATATGTTCTGTTTGTACATCAGTGAAGTGTAGTTACAAACACTGTTTAAGTCATTTCGCTTTTTATCTCTTGAGATCACTGAAGCTTGAAAAAATCAAAACAGTTATATAAATCTTCGGAAGTCATGAAAAATTTAGAACTGCCCAGATTTGAATTTAGATAACGAAATATTAATATTTTGAGGCAAAGTAAGGCCTTTAGCAATGTTATACTTATGGTTACAGTATATATGAAACTTTGTACAACGTCAATACCTACAAGGCTTTGAACTTTTATAATCTTTGCGGATCTACTCTCGGGCTAAAGTCATTCAAAAGTGAGAAAACAAATTACAACCTTCGGGGCATTTCAAGTGGTCTTAGTTTACCAAAACCGCGTACTAACAATATGAAAAATAGTTTCATGTATGACGGAGCCAACCTTTGGAATTCTATTCCAAAGAAAATTAGGGAAAGCAAAACTCTTTCTTCCTTTCGAAATAAAATCACTGCTCACATCATTGACATAGAGTAATAAATAACTTGATGTGGCTGTAAACTAAGATTCTAATAACGTTCTTATCATGTAAATAGTTTAATATTCTACCTCATATATTATTATATTCTACCACGTGCTTAAATATTCTAACTGTAAATAGCTCTTAATATCATTCTTCATGTAACATTTTTCTATTTTTGCACACGCCCCTCGTGGAAATCAGCTTCGGCTGACGGGGCCAGCGTGTATAAATAAAGTTTCTATCTATCTATCTATTGTTACAGTCGAGTTGTCATGCTACAGTCATAAACGAAACGTCGCCCTTTGGTCGTTATTTCGACCAAAACGGTCGAATATAATATTGCGGTTGACCGCAATTAATAACCAATGCGAAACCGTTTCGCATTACGCACAATTTAACATATTTTTCATTTAACACTTTAATTAAAAGTTTTTGAACGTATCGTAGCTTTAAAGTGTATATGAAATGAAAATTATGTTTGTTTAATTTGGACGAACTCTTGATATTGTAAAGTAACATCTTCTACAGTTTTTCCATATCTTACTTCGTTCTTGAGATCTTATACTATTTGTTTGATATGTATAAATGATCACACTGCATACGTCACATTGTATAATGAGTTACTGAGAAATCGTGCATATCATTGATATTAATCTGTTAAATCGCTTGAACCTGTGTTTGTTTAAAGTCATGAGACAAATACACCTACATGCCCAGTTCCGTGTGACTTTGTTCGATAACTTCAACAATATTCCTAATTTTACAACAACTCATTATACAATGTGATGTAGGCAGTGTGCTCATTTACATATCAAACAAATAGTAATATCTCAAGAATGAAGTAAGATATGGAAAAACTGTAGAGGATGTTACTCTACAATATCAAGAGTTCTTTCAAATTAGACGAACTTAATTTTCATTTCATAATATACATTTTAACCTTAACACTTTGAGGCCTGGACCTCTCCCTGTGCTGAATAAAATCGTCTGGTGTTAGCCAGAGTAAACCTTAAAGACTCGTCGTCAGGCTTCAACGTGTTAAAAATGTACTCTGCAGTGTTTGCAACAGTACAGTGTTCCTCCGAACACTCAGATTTAGTTGTTTTATTGATGTTTCCGCCACTAATAAAAACGATAATCTCACATGTGTGATTATTTATGATAATCTCACATGTGTCGATTATCGTGAAACGTATTAGAGTTTATCTGCTCTATTTTTGTGGGGAAATAGGACTATTTTTTATTTATAAAATAACCGGAAGTAAATGAACGACAACACGCACTCTGATTGGCTATTGAGTTAAACAAGCACGTCATTATAACTCCATACGAGATACTTCGCGACGATTTTGTCGTTTTTGATGAATTTTTTGTGGATTTAATCATCAACGAAAGTCAAAAATTACTTCGATATATGTCTAATCATGTAATTAACACAGCAGAATGTTTTCAGTGCAACTTTAAGTGCATTTTCATCGCTAAAATCGCCGACGTGTTGTACGGGGCCACGCGTGGCGCTAAATGGTAACAAACTCGTCCTGAGACAGGTAATCTGTTTTTTTTGCTTACTTTTCTTGGGTTTATTGACAATTTAAAGTCATTATTTTATAAAAGAAATAAGAAACTTAGTCGCTGTGCGATAATCAAGTTATAATGTACTCGAGAAGCTAGTAAAACACTCGGCTATCGCCTCATGCTTTACATGCATCTCTCGTGCATTATACTAATAACGATAATCGCACGCGACACGTTTTTTATTTCTTAAATAATAAACAGAACAATACACTAATGCTCGGAAATATGAAATTTATTTCTCGTGTTGACCAAGATATCTCACTCGTTCGCTTTGCTCGCTCGTGAGATGTCCTAGTCAACACTGGAAATAAATTTCATATTTCCGCACATCCATGTATTATTCTCTATCTATATCAGGGGTGATCGTATTGAAAAGTAGACAACCGTCCATATTTATACCAGCGGAGCCATTCATCAAAGTAAAACTGAACCATGTTCGAAATATAGTAAGGTTAGATATACTGCCGAAACAGAGAACGTATAGGAGTCTAACGGTTTCGAGCGAAGGTCCTTCGTCAGAGAAAACAGAGAGCTTAAGCATATTAGGCGTTTTTGAGACACGGACGGTGACCGGAAGAACAGGAATACAATACAGAACTACTGAACCGCGTATTCTTTGAAAAGACTTTTTTACCCAAAACAAGGCTATGAATAATCAAATATCTAAACTGTTAGCTCATAAGCTTAAATTTCATCTTTACATAAACATTCAGATCCTTTATTTTATATTGTAATGTAATGAAATTATCCTCCTTAAAATACAAGTTTCAGTCTACTTTAAAAGTATGTCTCATTCTAGTAAAACACAATGACAGGCGGCTCAACGTTCTAGAAGTTCCCGTCGTCTCAAGAACGTGAAAATGCTCTCAATGACGTCTTGTGTAGAACGACGACGGCGTTCATTTTGCTCTTGGAATTTTAAATTGCTCATTCATTATCATTGTTTTGAATGGAAACTGTTATTGAATTAAAACGCCGTCCGTGGCTGTAAAACGTCTGTTGCTTAAGCTCTCTAACATTAGACATCTACGTTCTCTGTTTTGACAGTACATCATGACCTTACTATATTTCGATTGTTGTTTCAACACTACCTACGCAGCACGCCACTTAGTTATGAAAAACATTTTACAACCTTTTTCACTTCGCGCTGTTCAAAAACACTCACTGCCGACACTTTCCTTAATTTATTTTTTGCGCTCTAGTGTTATTCTGATTCTTCACTTGGCTGCATTGGAGTTTTAATTCTTGATCTTTTAAATTTTGGACCGCAGAAAAACTAATTCCACCACGTTCTCGGAAAAATTAATATATTGTGTATTCCAGGAACCGATCATATCAACAAATATTGTAACTTAATTGATCTGTTTCAGAAATTGCAGCTTGATGTTAGTAATAATTGTTAGTTGTTTGCTGTACAAGCTGTGTTAGTTAGTAATACTCAGAAAAACTCTGAGCTCTGAGTGGGAATCGAACCCACAACCTTCTGAATACCAGCCAGACGCTCTAACCACTGAGCTCAGAGTTTTTCTGAGTATTACTAACTAACACAGCTTCTACAGCAAACAACTAACAATTATTACTAACATCAAGCTGCAATTTCTGAAACTAACTAACAGTGTTTAACTGGAAACTTACTGTTAAAACGCGACTTGTAGACCAACAAGTCCTTGTAACCGAGCGGTTGGAATTCGTTCCTGGGGGGCTGGGCACAGTCTAAGGTATAAGTACCTTAATTAACCTTGCTCCGCTATCTGAGTTCTGGTGGCTCAGTGGTTAGAGCGTCTGGCTAGCATTCAGAAGGTTGTGGGTTCGATTCCCGCTCAGAGCTCAGAGTTTTTCTGAATATTACTAACTAACACAGCTTGTACAGCAAACAACTGACAATTATTAATTGATCTGACTTTAAATCTATCTTAGCTGGGCCTGTTCACATGAGACTGGGTTATCTCCGGGGTAGGGATAACTCGGGGGCTAGGGTCAAAGTTGACCTTGTTTCACATGATAAAACACAACTACCGAGTTGTCGCTAGCCCCCAAGATAACCATGGCTTTCACGAGATCACTCGCCTCGTGTGAACAGGCCCTAAATTGTCCTCTTTGTTGAAGCCTGCATTTTAATGAGTTCTTGGAAGTATTTTGCATGCATGTATGCAAGAAGTCGTGTGTACATTATTGGCATAGAATTGTGGGCTATATTAAAGCATAGATAATGGAAGGGGAACTGGATACGAAACTTCAAACGAGGTTAAAGAACCGGAAACGTTGTTTGCACAATTTGCTATGGTAATTACACACTTATAAGCAGCTAATGCACCTATTGCTGAAATTAAACAAAAGTGTAATGTCACTTAAGTTCAGCAGTGTCTGATTTTAGCCATGTGGGACCACCCGTTAGATGCATTGCCCGCTTATAAGTGTATAATTACCATAACAAGTTATGCACACATCGTTTCCGGTTTCGTAGTTTCCTATCCAGTTCCCCTTCCATTATCTATGATTAAAGCCTGGATCATCGCGATGCTCACATTTCGACGATCGATTGTCTGGGATGATCGCCGATCATCCTAGACAGTCGTCGATAACGATCAATGCGGGAAAATAATATTTTTTGTCAAAATGGGCGCCCCTAAACAACAGATTAGGGAGCTTAAAGCCTAGTTTACACGAGCAATTTTTCCTTGACAAGTTTTTCCTTGACAAGTCTCCTTGTTGAAAAGCTGGCATGCCAGCTTTTCAAAAGAGAGACTTGTCAAGGAAAAACTTGCCATGTTTCCTCATACACACGGGCAAATAAAGCTTGTCAAGTTGAAAATTGCCAAAGAAAAATTGCCCGTGTAAACTAGGCTTAAGCAAGCTAGGACGGCAACAGCAATCTAAAGTTCAGTATCTAGCAGAAACCACGAATCATTTACGTAGTATTGAACACATAAACTATGTTTTCCGACATTCAAAAGCTTCAGAGTTCCAAAAGGATTTTTGTCGCATAGTTTGAAGTCAAACTCAACTAACAGGTTTCGCCGTTTCAAGAGTTACCGTCGTCCTGAAGACGTGAAAATGATCTGAATAACGTTGTATGTAGAACGGGGACGGCGTTAGGATTACTCTTGGGACTAAAAATTATTTATTTTCTTTGTTGTGTGAGGAAAAATCTATTGTATTAAGGACGTTGTCCTTGACGTTCGCGTTGTATTTGCTTAAGCTCCCTAATATTACTCTATACGAAGCTTTCACTCATCATAGCACTGGTACTGTGTAAGAAATATAGAAAGAAGAGTTTCTGGGTGCGAAAAATATTTGAGACAAGGGAAGAACCGAAGAATCATGGCAATTTCATGCATGTTTGAAGTGCTTGGTTTTCTTCCAGAGACTGTGTCCTAATTTGTCTTATTTCATCGGATTTTGGTTTTCATTTGTTTTGCTTGTCTTAATTCATCGGCGACAGTCGGCGATCATCGGGGGAAACAATTTTTTTTTGTTCTTGCGATGTCATGTAATCGACAAGAAATTTCAGCCCGGGCTGAAAAATCAATCTTGAAAATACTTTTGCTTTTGTTTATTTCATCTTTATATGCAACTACAGTCTCATAAAAGTCGACATGATCAGTGTTTCAAATTGTTTAAAGAATCGGAATAGCCATTTTACGAGTCTTTATCATTTCAGCCCTGGCTGAAATTCTTCATTACGTCATGAGAATATTTTCGCTCGGCTAACGAAAATATGATTTCAGCCTGGGCTGAAAATCTCCATGTAATCAGCCCCTAACTATGCATAGAATAAATGAATAAATACCATAATTGTAGGCTGTAGTACATTCTATAGTGGCGAAATCTCGGATGACTTTTTATAGAAATTCCCGAAATTGACGTTACATAAAATACGAAAATGAAATCAACTGTTTTACTTCAAAAAGAAATGCAATATTGTGAAAGTTAAATTTCCTAAGAAATTTGGCCTGGGGAGGACACATTTTTGGGGGAGTCCAATTTCCCATGTAACACAGGTAATAATAACTCGGCATCGAACACCGGCTTTTCGCATGATTCAGACGAATCCCTCGGGGCCTGTGGGCTCTCGAGATGTGTTTGGCGTACGTATAAAACACCTGCATGTTCTCGGTATTCATTCTATAATTCTCGTAATCAGGCAGTGACGCCCGAAGAGTGAAAGCGATAAATAATTAAGTATAGTTGTTGACATGGCGGGAGCAAAGGAAACTATTATACTTGGTGGTTCCTTAGACGGCTACTCTCGCATTTTTAAAGGAAAGATGCCGAATGATGGACGAGAGGTAGCCATTAAGAGAGTAATAAGTAGCACAACGGACATAAACGAAGTAAATAAACTTATCGAACTGTCAAAGCACAAACAACATGAACATGTTATCCGATACTTTCTACTGGAAGCCAGCGACCCTTATTGCTTTATTTATCTCGAACTTTGCAGTGGAACGCTTCGTGATTTTGCCGAAGATCCCAGCTTTGACCGTGGAGGATTGGATGAGAAGACGGCCGTAAAACAAATAGCTTTAGGTCTTGAGCATATTCACCGAAATGGCATTTATCATTTAGACCTAAAGCCGAGTAATATTCTTGTATCGTACGGTCGCCAAAAGCGACTGGTTTTAGCGGATTTTGAAGTAAGCAAGAAGGTCTACGATGAAAAGGAGTCAATAAGAACGAGAACTTTTCTTGGAACCATCGGTTGGATCGCACCAGAAATTGAATATTTTCACGACTGCGAAAAGCGGTTGACGCGAAAGGCGGACGTTTTCTCATTTGGGCTACTAGTGTATTATATCTTGACCCACGGGTCGCATCCGTTTTGCGATGAATTGAAAATTGACCCCGATAAACTCGACGACGCTCAGAAACGTATAAAGGATTATCGTACGGCGAAACCAGGCGAGGGACTTGAACTGAAGGGGGTGTCTGAATCAAATCAAAACGGTGTCTTGGCCAGAGATCTGTTGTTCCATCTTCTCGGCAAGACACCGGAATCGCGACCGGATGCTCGTGATGTTGTTCAACATCCTTTCTTTTGGTCTGCGTACAGGCAATACCAGTTTTATAAACAAGTTGGCGATTGTACCGAGAGTCTACGATCCGTGAACCAGACATTCGACGCGTCCCAGCGCTTACGGGTCAGACTTGATCAAAACAGACAGAAAGTGGTCCACGGCAACTGGTTGAACAAGTTACACCCCACGATCAGACCGCACTTCATAAATTACCAGAAACCTGTTAAACCGGTTAAAGGCAGCAAGCGATGTGAAATCGGTGCTGAGCATATCTCTGAGCTTGTTAAAGTGATAAGAAATTACTGGGTGCACTTCGTCAAAAGCAATCCTGACATCGCAGACCTGGGCCCCCTACCAAGCTACGATGGAACAGATGACAACGTCCATACAAGTTTAGATTCGTTGACCAAGGAGTTTCCGCAGTTACTATTACATACATATATAGCTGCTCTACCGTGGAGGGATGATGAAAAATTACGAGAATTTTATCCAGAATGCGACTTCCCAAAATTCCAGGTATGTGTCACAATATCTATCGCACAATGGCTTTTGTGTGTGTGTGTGGCGGGGTTGGGGGACGGGGGAAGAACGTTAGATAGAGCGTTAGATTGTAGTTGGGACTGGGGGAAATGGAAAGTCTGCTTTCACAATGTCTGAATCCATCGCAAATTTTGGCTATATTGTTGTAGGAACTACAGAATGATAACAGGCAGCAGACCTTTGAAAGCAATTGGATTTTCTTGGGTAAGTGTCGACTTTTCAGTATAATTATACATAGTTAATGACCGTTAACTTAGAAATTAACGCTGGTGTCAGCGTTCGGGATGGAGTACGTTTTACTTGGAGGATCATTAACAACAACAACAACAACAACAACAACAACAACAACAACAACAACAACAACAACAACAACAACAACAACAACAACAACAGAATGAAGTAGCAGCAACAATAGACGAGTTTCAGGGTGTTGCGTGCGCATCGTTTTGGAAAGGAATTGGCGGGCTCCCCACAAAGTAAGGAATGGCAAACACACTTGCTAGCGAGCCAACAACAGCAGAATAACAATGTTTTATATCCAGAAACTGTATCTTACACTTTGTTTATTTAAACAGTATGTTTACTTTGAGTGGAGCTTGCTATTTTTTTTGAAAAATGATGCGCGCGCAACACCCTGAAACTCGCCTACTGATAGCTTAAGCAACAGACGTTTTACAGCCATGGACGGCGTTTTAATTCAATAGCATTTTCCATTCAAAACAATGATAATGAGCAATTTAATTTCCAAGAGCAAAGTGAACGCCATCGTCGTTCTACACAAGACGTCATTGAGAGAGTATTTTCACGTTCTTGAGACGACGGAAACTTGAGACATACTACGATGAGAGATACTTTTAAAGTAGACTGAAATTAAGGGACAATTTCATTACATTACAATATAAAATAAAGGATCTGTATTTTTATATAAAGATAAAGTTCAAGCTTATGAGCTAACAGTTTAGATATGTGATTATTCATAGCCTTTGTTTTGGGTAAAAAAGTCTTTTCAAAGAATACGCGGTTCAGTAGTTCTGTATTGTATTCCTGTTCTTCCGGTCACCGTCCGTGTCTCAAAAACGCCTAAAATGCTTAAGCTCTCTAATATCATCCACGACAACGACAACAGTAATAATATCGATAACAACAACAACAACAACAACAACAACAACAACAACAACAACAACAACAACAACAACAACAACAACAACAACAACAACAACAACAACAACAACAACAACAACAACAACAACAACAACAACAACAACAACAACAACAACAACAACAACAACAACAACAACAACAACAACAACAACAACAACAACAACAACAACAACAACAACAACAACAACAACAACAACAACAACGACGACAACAACAACAACAACAACAACAACACGCCTGAATCAAGCGTTCATTCGGGCTACTGGAAAAGTGGTGAGGTCGGCTCCGCAGAGACTCTATACCGTGCGAGCAAACGCGACATCACCCACGACAACAATAGCAATAACAATAATATATAATATAAGTTTGTCTTATTTGAAAGAACAAACATGATAGAGACTGAGTAACATCTTTTGCAGTTTTTCGTTTCCTTGCTTCGTTCTTGAGATATTTTAGTTTGTTTGATATGCAAATTAAACATTTTGACGTCACACGTACATAATGAGTTATCGAAAAATGTTATATTCTTTGCTATAGATCGTTTTCATCTGACGTCACGGCTGCCATATTAGTGTGCCAAAACAATGAAATGGCGGCCATATTAGTGTACCATATGGGAATTAGCTCTATTCTTATTCAAATATTTCGTATTGTTTCATCACCCCCAATGGGGCTACCGATCACGAGTGAAAACACATCTGTTGTCAAATATAATCGCTTGAAAATCTACATGTTTAGTGTTCTGGGCGAAACACACGCATAACTCATTATGCACATGTGACGTCAAAATGTTTAATTTGCATATATCAAACAAACTGAAATATCTCAAGAACGAAGCAAGGAAACGAAAAACTTCAAAAGATCGGTTAGTCTGTTACTATGTTACTGTTATCATTTTAAAATGCAAATGAAGCGAAAATTAAGTTTGTCTTATTTGAAAGAACACTTAAAATGATAGAGTAACATCTTTTGCAGTTTTTCGTTTCCTTGCTTCGTTCTTGAGATATTTCAGTTTGTTTGATATGCAAATTAAACATTTTGACGTCATGACGTGCGTAATGAGTTATCGAAAAATGTTACATATATTTGATATTGTCAAATATAATAATCTGAAAGTCTACATGTTTAGTGTTCTTGGCGAAACACATCCACATGCTTCCTTTGAATTAATTTGGTTTGATAATAGTAAAGCTATATAACTTTTTTCGATAACTCGATGACTTCAAAATGTTTAATTTGCATATCGAACAAACTGAAATATCTCAAGAATGAAGGCACTTCAAGTGATTAATTTTTTTCTTGTATTCACGGTTAAATTATCTATAACCATTATTCAGAGATTGTTGCCACGGGTGAATTCGACGCTCACCCATATGGAGCGGGTAGAAGACGTCCATGTGTTCTCGATGTCTGCATTAACAACAAAGACGAGCTCGTACTTCTTACAGATGAGAAAGGCAAGGGACTCGTGCGAATGACGAAGAATGGAAAATACTTGGGCACTGTGGTCGGTTTACAGGACATGGCTCATTCAAAAAATGTGACCTTTAACCACGTAAGAGGAGAGATTATCATTTCTGAATCGAACAGAAATCACGTGGCAATTCACGACTGCACAACTGGAGATATAACCATAGTAACGCAAGCGAACGGTCGCAACTTTCAAAAACCTCACGGAATCGCTGTAAACAACAGGGGTGAAACATTTGTTTGTGACACTGGAAACAACCGAATAGTAATGCTGGATCGTGATGGCCAGTTTGAGATAGGTGAGAAGGACTTCGGGCCGGAACAAATGGAAAATTGTTACAATCTCGCCTTTGACAAGCAAGACAACATTTTCGTGACAGACAGAGGGAAGCAAAGAATTCAGGTCTTCTCGAAAGATGGGGACATCATTCGATGCATTGGACCACACCTCACCGACGAACATAGCTTCGAAGAATGCTGGGGGATTGCCGTGTATGAGAATTACATCGTTGTTTCTGACAGCTACGGGGATAAGGTACACCTTATTACAACAGCTGGGGAACACATGTGCTGCATAGGTAATAATATACACTTAATGTCTGCTCCCGAGGGAAACAATTAGTTTTGTTATATACCAAAGACTTTCGTTTGCCAAAGATGAAATCCTATTGGTCAAATCATGGTCACGTGTTGTTCAACAAACTCAATGTTTCTTTCTGCCGAGGGAAACATTGCACTGTTTCCCTCTGACGTCAACAATGAAGAGGGAAACAGTGCAAATGTTTCCCTCTGACGTCGCTTTAATCATGCGTTGTTCACGTGAATACACGATTATTGCATCAGTTCAAGAACTTTGGACTCTTTGGGCATTTTGAAAACAAGAGCTTGTTTCGAGCTTGTTTGGTATGAAATAGACCATTTTCCGAAAGAAAGAATTTCTATACAGTTCTGAAAAACACTTGGAGAACTTTAAAGCTGTTCTTAGTGTTGAGTCTGGTGTATTTGTTTAGTTGAATGACTTGAATTGAAATTACGAAGACAAAGTCAAAGTGTTTTGGTAAGTCTTTTCGCCGTTTGCGAGTTTCAAGGCAGTTTTGTATTTTGTATTTTAAAAGTCTTTGGTATATAACAAAACGCTTGTTGACTTTTGCCTCGAGAAACATCGAGTTTTACGGTCCCTCAGGCTTCAATGTCACCCTCGGGCTAAAGCCCTCGGGTGACATTGAAGCCTTCGGGTCTGTAAAACTCGATGTTTCCCTCGGCGCCAGTCAACAAGTGTATATTGTTTTCCCGATAGTCTTGATATTTCCCGAGACGAAGTCGAGGGAAATATCAAGACTCGAGTGAGAACAAAACTAACTGTTTCCCGAGGGATCAGGCATTAAGTGTTTTGTTATATATAGCTTGAGTTTCGCTCAATAATTTCGACGTTTATCAAGGGAAAGTACACAAAAGACAAACGCTAAGACTTACCAAAACATTTCGCCTGGCTCCGTTTTTTCACTTCAACCAAACAAATATGAGTCTCAGAACAAAATTAGAACAGTAATACATTTCTCCAGTTAATCTTCACACATGCTTTGAAGACCTATAAATATTCTTTTTTTCGTACCAAACAACCTTTTTTTTATAGGATGCCGTGAAGAGTTCAAAGTTCTAGCTGGCAACAATTCAAAACTTATTGACCGAGCAGGCAATAAGTTCTCAATTATTGCCCGCTCGGTAGACATTGAAATTTATCTAAGGTCATGTGACCACAAACCAGCCAATGACAGTCATCGTTGTATCCAGTGAAACTCTAGCTATATAACAGTAAGCATTATTTTTATTAGAGTAAAGTGAAAAGATGTTAAACTGGCGAGATTTTTTGGCGACGTAATACTGCGTTTCGAGCTGTAGTCAAGCCATTTCCGAGCAGTTTCAAGCCACTTCAATTAATTTCCATCCAATCCAATTCATACACAAACGCAACCCAACCGACGCGTAATACGCGCAAAATCGTTGTTTTACTTTTGATATAACCAATATCCAATTACATAACCAATTAAATTAAACGTAACCAATTACATAACAATTATATTACATAACCAATCTCGCATATATGTACCACATCTAATAGTATCACTAATTGTTGTTGTTGTTGTTGCTGTTAATGAAGAGTCACTCTTAATTAACAACAACAACAACAACAACAATGTTGTTGTTCTTGTTGTTGTTAATTAAGAGTGACTTTTAATTAACAACAACAATAACAACAACAACAACAACAACAACAACAACAACAACAACAACGTTGTTGTTGTTGTTGTTGTTGTTGTTATTAATTAAGAGTGACTTTTAATTAACAACAACAACAACAACAACAACAACAACAACAACAATGTTGTTGTTATTGTTGTTAATTAAGAGTGACTTTTAATTAACAACAACAACAACAACAACAACAAAACAACAACAACAACAACAACAACAAAACAACAACAACAACAACAACAACAACAACAAAACAACAACAACAACAACAACAACAACAACAACAACAACAACAACAAAACAACAACAACAACAACAACAACAACAACAACAACAACAACAACAACAACAACAACAACAACAACAACAACAACAACAACAACAACAACAACAACAACAACAACAACAACAACAACAACAACAACAACAACGTTGTTATTGTTGTTAATTAAGAGTAACTTTTAATTAACAACAACAACAACAGTTTTTTGCGTGTACCATATTCATTGCACTATATAGCTGTAGACTGAGCAGACCAGCTTTGATTTTCTTTTTGCACTGTAGGTAATTTTGACCATCCTTCTGGCGTTATCCATGTCCAAAATGGGATATTCTACGTCTGTGATACCAACAAGCGGAGGATTGTTAAACTAGAATTGCGTTTAAAATCCATGCCTTCACCAACAGCAGGAACAAATCCAGCAAGAAGCGATGTCCGCTGGAAGAGGCGCCCCAAGGAGGACACCGATGTTTCTTGGACGTAGCATGGGAATGCTAAAATAGCGGCATAGGTATAGTCCAAGCGTGGCAGATCAGTCATGATGTAGATGATCGGCAGTTATCGAGAATGTCATTGCAACATGATTATGGAAAAGAAAAATAACCATTCTTTTATGTCTCCGATAAGATGATTGCATGGTTGGTGATAATGAAGTTACAATGTTATTAGACAACTATGCCAAATCTTGTATAAGTCAGTCGAACAAAGAACACTTGGAAACCGAGTTTTATTATCCTGATGAAGTGAAGCAATCCCAAGAACACTGAACACTGAACAACGCTAGCGAAGTCACATAATAGATTTCTTATTAACCTAATAATACTAATGATAAATTCTTATTAACTTAAAGTGTATATGAAATGAAAATCAAGTTTGTCTAATTTGGAAGAACTCTTGAAATGGTGAAGTAACATCTTCTATAGTTTTTCCATATCTTACTTCATTCTTAAGATATTAAGATTAGTTTGATATGTAAATGATCACACTGTATACGTCACCTTGTATAATGAGTTACTGAGAAATCGTGCATATCATTGATATTAATCTGTTAAATCGCTTGAACCTGTGTTTGTTTAAAGTCATGAGACAAATACACCTACATGCGCAGTTTCGTGTAACTTTGTTCGATAACTTCAACGACATTCCTAATTTTACAACAACTCATTATACAATGTGACGTGTGCAGTGTGATCATTTACATATCAAACAAATAGCGCAATATCTCAACAACGAAGTAAGCTATGGAAAAACTGTAGAAGATGTTACTTTACCATTTCAAGAGTTCTTCCAAATTAGACAAACTTAATTTTCATTTCATATACACTTTGGTGATCAATTATAGCTACAAGTACCAGCCAGAACACCGCTGCCAAACGTTTGCGCATGCGTGAATTCGCTAGAATAAACATTGCAAGAGAAGTGGGAACTAGCCGTGGCGACAACAACCAGACAGTGAAGACTAAGTAAGACTCGACTATTCATTTGTGTTTTATAAAAAGGGTAAAGAAAATTACGAAGGGGTAAATTCAGAATATGTTACAATGTTGACAAAGACGCCATGCACAAATTACCTACCTTATCTTTTCGGTAGTATGCTTATAATTTTAACTTTTGTGTCGGACTCTTGGACAAGTCCAAATATTTCAGAGTTTTCCCGCTCTTTTTCTGAGGACGAGCCTAGGACGAGCTCGGACGTCGCGCATGCGCAAAACGTTTGGCAGCGGTGTTACCAGCCGGCTTTGTCAGTTTATTCTAGGGTTTCGGCTAAAAGGAATGACTCAAAAGTATCTGTCCAGTCCGTTCGCGGTTTTTCCAAAATATGCCGTTCAATATGTTTTTTCCAAAAAGCTAGGAGGTAAACAAGATTTCTGATTCTGGTTAGATAGGGTATGGAAGAATGAAACGGAAACTTGACGAAAAATTTGGAAAAAAACCGGAAACTTGACGAAAAAGCCGCGAAAGAACTCGATGGGCCCTTTTGAGTCAGCCCCATTCTCGTCCCCAGAGCCTCTCCCGTGCTGGCGCGCGGTAAAGGCTCTGGGGGAACCATATATCATCGCGATCTGATTGATATAAATAAACAGTATTTGAAACACGAAAACTGACAACGAAGCACAATTCTAATCATAATTCTAATCCGAACAATTTAATCGAACGTTTATCAAAGCAATCAACCTGTTTCCCCTTATATAATTAAATCAAACACAGAAGACAGATAGCAATTTGAAACAGATAGACGATCGATCGCACACTGCAGGCTGTTCGTGCATGGTACATATTAAGAATCTCAATGAAATATACAAGTCAAATATAAACGTATTAAAATTTTAATGTCTTCTGTCCCGCCGAGTAAACACGGCGATGAGCCACGCTTGACAAATACCTTCTTCGAACGGAATGTACCACAATCACAACTGTTCTAAAGTCAAACGAGTTAATACGAGGCAGCCAAATCGCCAGAATCGAAAACGAAGGAAAATTTATATTCCAAACAACAGACAACTGTCGATGATCTCGTGTCCAAGTCCCAAACCGCGAACTTAAACTCATGCGCTTTTGAAAGAACACCAAAGAATCTTGGTGTTCCGGTTTGGATTCTCCCAGAGCCTTTACCGCGCGCCAGCACGGGAGGGGCTCTGGGGACGAAAATGAGTCAGCCCTTTTGTCCGAAAGCCTAGAATACTGGCAAAGCATTCTGGTAGTTGCAATCTTGCACCCAACGCCATCGTACGCCGTCAACGTATAAATGGTCTATTGGATCACTCATTCATCCTCGTTTTCCTGCGAAACGGCAACCTTTCGTGTTGTTTTCTTAAGAGTGAGTGTAAGCTTTACAATGCGAAGTTTACTGGCACGATCTGCAACAAAGAATGACTCACGTTCACCATCTTTCTGATACGCCACACCCCACACGTGATTGAAGTCCTCGCGGTCATCCCCGAGTCTCGGACCCAAACTTCCAACATATTTCCCGGTCTTGGAAACAACCTGAACGCGTCTGTTTTTGAGATCAGTGACGAGAAAGCAGTTCCGGAAGACCACAATTCCGGTAGGTTCGCGAAATTGCAGTTTCCCGCTTCCCTTCGAACCAATCTTACGACAGAATCGTCCTTGCATCGTGAAAACCTGGACGCGATGGTTTCCTGCATCTGTAATGTAAAGCATGTCATTGTCATCGCCTGATACCATCCAAGGGAACGTCAGTTGACCAGGTTTTTTCCCCTTAACACCAAACGCGAAATCAAATCCGAATTCCGAGAAGACCAGAACACGGTGATTTCGAGTGTCGCAAATCACTAATTTCCCAGAAGTAGTAAACGCCAGGCCATTTGGTTCGCTTAAATTTTTGCCTTCAGCGTGTGTTATGGTTTTTTTAAGCTGACCTTCCTTGTCAAATAAGAATACAGCATTCTTGCCGATATCAGCAACGGCTGTGTTTCCCTCAGCATCAATGGCAATGCCGTGTGGTCTGTCAAAGGAATTGGTGTCCAAGTGTGGGATCAAGCATCCGTCGTTATTCAGAAGGTGAACACAGTGTTGGTCACTGTCAGTTATGACCATTCTCCCTTGCTGGTCGATGGCAACACCTCGAAATTCACCTCCACCTTCAATGTTTGTGATTGGAAGATCAGTAACAGATTCCCAAACTAAAAGAGGTGTTCACATTAAGATCAATATCGTTAATGACAACGACGATGATAACGTTAATGGTGGTGATGACGACAATGATAATAATTAACGTTAATGGTGATGATATATTAATAGGGGGTTATTCGAGAGGGGGCGCTTATCTAATTTTTTAGCAAACATGAATAACAATCTTAACAAAGAACAATAACAATGATTTAAAAAAGAAACTAAAACCCTAGTTCTCTGCTCTAGTAGAGAGAATACAAGTTATATTTATAACATTACCAGAAATTTGGGTCATTTGTGCCGCTGCTCTCGGTCAGCGGCTATATTCGCCTGATAATATAATTATGTATTCTAGAATTTCTAATGAGTGTGATTCTACTGTATATTCTAGTGTAGTTCTCATTATTCAGGTCATTGAGTTCTTTAGAATTCGCCTAAATCGTGTACGAAAAGGACTGTGAAATCAAGCAAGTTCAAACGCTTTTGGAAGTACTATGCTATAGAGATAAATGAGGACCTTTATGTGCTCTCGAAGTAGACTGACTCATGCCGAATGCAACGCGAGTCGGGCACTTCGCATCGACCGTAACGTTATTGTGTCAATTTGGCCAATTTCTAGAACCTGTTTGCAAATATTACTATGGCTAACACTATGGATAGTGGCGCTTTCAGTGCAAAAATAAGACGAGCTAGGGAAGTACTTTGTCGTCAAAATAAGCAAACGTTTTTTAGTTATAACTGTTCCTTAGTCCATGCTGAAGTCAAATGGAGTCGGGCAAAGAAGAAATATGTCACCGTTTAAGCAAAAGTTGAATTATTATGTGCTCTCCTTATTATTTACTGTTGAGAATCTCCATTATCATGGTCCTTAATACGCGCGCGTGCCACCATCTTGTCCCAAATTTCTGGTAATGATGTAGCTAATTGTTCTCAATCAACGACAAGTTCATCGTCACAGTCACTTTCGTCAATGACAAGATTGTCAGGCGCAGCATCCGTTATTCGAGGGGGTGTGTGTGTGTGCTTATTGGAAGGAGGGTTAGGATGATTATTACGGTAGTTCTCTATCGAGGGAAAGAGTCCTTCCCGTCGACCAAAGGAGTGGAAGGGGGTGGGGGGTTGCTTATTCGGGAGGGGCACTTATTTCATACATGCAGTGGAAGGTGCTTATTCGAGTGGGGGCACTTATTGGAAGGAGGGCGCTTATTCGAATCATTATGGTAGTCTTACCACAATGCATATCTTCAACCACGTGTATAGAATTACAATCATCCCACATCTATAAAACAATCAAAACAAACTAAAATCCAACTATTCTCAGAACACTATTCGAGTAACTTTAGCGTCATTTCATGCGTGTAAACTGATTTTTGCCATAGTTTGTTTATTTTCAGCAATGCTTTAATATAAGCATAAATATATAAATGCAGTGAACTTTCAGAGTTTCCTGCATAATGTATATGATTGTCGAAATCTCGAGGATAATTGTGCTATTTAAGAAATAGAAAATGGCCGCCCATGTTTAATAGCCTGATGCAAAACAAGGGAGGGGCGACTTAGGAGAATTTAGATAACTGCAACAAAATCGCGAATTTAAGTCTCCCTGAGTTCAAGCGTTTAGCGAATAAGTAGTTGTTTTCAGGTTTTGAAACAAACTTTGCACTGTCCAATGACAACTATACGTTTGACAGATAAAATAAATAACGAATATATAGGGGGTGTAACTAGCTTTCCGTTGTCCATACTGATCATGCATCGTTCTTTTCGCACGGCAGGGTTTGCTTGGCATAACTTGTCTTTAGCTTAATTGTGAGAATTGGAATTATCAGCCAGCGCAGATCGTCTGATATAAGGGTAGTTCACTTCGACATGACCAGCCAAGCGAATCTATTTTGTGAAAGATAAAAAGGATAAAGGATAAAGGAGGAACTGAATTACGAAGAACGCAGATCAACGTGGCCGTGTCGAGGCATATCAAAGGCGCTCCAGGCTGCAGCCGCCATACGACACAGTTCAGCCCACGCCAGATCAACAACTAAGATGTACGTGTTGGTTTTATGGAGGGAGGAAGACCGGAGAACCCGGCGAAAAACCCTCGAAGCACAGGAGAGATCAACTACAACTCTACTCACATAAGTTCAAACCTCGACAATTGCAACTGGGTCATTCCAAGCGGTCACCATCCAAGTACTAATTCCCCCATCTAACCGGGCTTAACTTTTTGGTGAGAGACAGCGCGCTAACAAATTTGAAATTGTGGCCAGGGTACCAGGCTAGGATTATCCCAGAGCCTCTCGTTTCCCGCCCGCTGGGTAAGGGGAACGTGGGCTCTGGGAACGAGATTGCGTTGAAACTTGAAACGGAAGCAATAACAATGAAAAGTTACGCCGCCTATTCCCTATTGATTTGATCTGTCAAACGTATAGTTGTCATTGGACAACGTTTGTTACAAAGTCGAAAACAACTAGTTATTCGCTAAACGCTTGAACACAAATGAAGTAAAGGCCATGTCTACACTAATCCGTTTTCAAACGAAAATGGAAACCTGGTATCGAAAATGTATCAAATGGTTTCCGTCCACACTATCGTTTTCGAATCGTTTTCGCCGTTTAGTGAAACGCTAAAAAGATCTACGGGGGTATGAATGAATAGTTCTAGGTGACTGAAACCAAGATAACATAATCACGACATCATCGTTTTCCAAAAACTTCGTTTTTGCCGTCCACGCCGGTGCAGAAAAACGGTGTCTTCGAATGTCTCCACTCTGGAGAGCGTTTTCGAAACGCTCCGTTTCCCGGTTACCGAAGACGCTGGATTAGTGTGGACGAAAGGCTAACCGTATCAAAAAGTCTCCGTTATTCACCACCACCATCTCCATTATCACCACCACCATCTCCATTATCACCATCTCCATTATCACCACCATCTCCATTATCACCACCACCATCTCCATTATCACCACCACCATTTCCATTATCACCACCACCGTCTCCACCATCACCACCACCATCTCCATTATCACCACCACCATCTCCATTATCACCACCACCATCTCCATTATCACCACCACCATCTCCATTATCACCACCACCATCTCCATTATCACCACCACCATCTCCACCATCACCACCACCATCTCCATTATCACCACCACCATCTCCATTATCACCACCACCATCTCCATTATCACCACCACCATCTCCATTATCACCACCACCATCTCCATTATCACCACCACCATCTCCATTATCACCAACACCATCTCCACCATCACCACCACCATCTCCATTATCACCACCACCATCTCCATTATCACCACTACCACCACCATTATCACCACCACTATCTCCATTATCACCATCTCCATTATCACTACCGCCATCTCCATTATCACCACTACCACCACCATTATCACCACCACCATCTCCATTATCACTACCACCATCTCCATTATCACCATCTCCATTATCACTACCACCATCTCCATTATCACCACCACCATTTCCATTATCACCACCACCATCTCCACCATCACCACCACCATCTCCATCATCACCACCACCATCTCCATTATCACCACCACCATCTCCATTATCACCACCACCATCTCCATTATCACCACCACCATCTCCATTATCACCACCACCATCTCCATTATCACCATCTCCATTATCACCACCACCATCTCCATTATCACCACTACCACCACCATTATCACCACCACCATCTCCATTATCACCACCACCATCTCCATTATCACCACCACCATCTCTCCATTATCACCACCACCATCTCAGCTCCACCATCACCACCACCATCTCCACCATCACCACCACCATCTCCATTATCACCACCACCATCTCCATTATCACCACCACCATCTCCATTATCACCATCATCTCCATTATCACCATCATCATCTCCATTATCACCACCACCACCACCATCTCCACCATCACCATCTTCGTTTGAAAACAGATTAGTAGAAATAGTCTAATATATGCATGCATTCAAAAAAATTATATTATAGGTCACCTGTATGTATGAGTCATCCTTGGGGTAAAATTCCTTTAACTTCTCTTCGCGTCTCCAAGGTACAGTCGCATGATATACATGCAAGAGAAATCCCGGATACCTTCTATTAACATCTTGCAAAAGATCGTAACGGACATCTTTACCGCCTTGTAAAGACGATGCCGCAGTTTTTCTCTCCCATAAGTGAGTGTAGTGATCTCTTATAAAACGCAGTAGATTAGACAAAGATTGCCTATCGTATTCCCCCTGAACAACAAACGGCTCGACTTGGTCGTCAACATTCCATGCGCTTCCAATAACAATCCAAGAGTCCGTATCAAGCATTTTGCTCAGGCGATCGTCAGCGTCGTCGTACAGCATATCCCCCGTTGCTTCAAGGAATTTTCGTTGTTTCTGAGAATCCCAGAACACAGGATGTTCGAGACATGTCGACACATCGGGTCTTCGCTTCGGGCTTTTCTCCAAAAGCTGAAATATCAGTTCCGTTGCCAGTAGGCCAATTTGAGTCGTCTTGTCTAAGCCTTGTAATGTAAGCTCGTATTTGCCTTCGGAATACAAGATGATATTTTTCTGACATGCATTTAGTTCAGCATTAGGTTCATCGTGGAATGGATGTAAGCCTTTTGTTATGACGTAGTAGATAAGGCATCCAAAGGCAAAGATATCGACTTTAGAAGAGTAGCGATACTGGTAGCTGAATACGCTAACTTCAGGCGCCAGCCAACCTTCGCTCCCGGAGAATGTGAATGTTCGTAGAGATTTCCCGCCCTCGCTACACTTGCTAACATCAAAATCAGTAATCACGACCCGGTTTGTGGTTTTACTTGCTCGGGCTATGAGCACATTACTTGGCTTCAGATCTAGGTGAAAGATATCACGGCTGTGTACATAACCGAGGCCGCAAGCAATTTGCCTTGCCACTCCGATGTCTGTTAACCCTCCTCGGTCGAAGTCAGGCTTCTCGACAAAATCCCTTAATGTTCCGTGGCACCACTCCAAGGCAATATAATAAAATGGTTCTTCGTGTTCGACTAGAAAATATCGGATGACATTGTCGTGCTGTTTCTCTTCCGAGAATAGACGAAGCTTCTCCACTTCTTCCCAACTTGTTATCGAATCTACGACCTTTTTGACTGCTATCTTCCGACGTCCGTTATCCAAGGTTCCAGAGAAAAGCATCGAGCCTTTCTTGCTGGCTTCCGAATGAATATCATTCGTATTTAAAGAAATCTTCCCAATTTGCTTAGTGGACATTACTGCTTCTTCTTGCTTCGTTGCAGTGGCCATAACCACGAATACCAAGAATTTAGAATCTCAAGAATTTCTGGGAAGTAAGGCCATAACTTTGACGTTAAACGCAACGGGAGATATCACTATGACAATACAGCAATTTAATTGATTCTAGCGCTGTTTCGTTCCCGCGTCAGCCTCTTATAAGAGATTGTTCATTGTTGCATGGCGATTGGGAACAATGACGAATTTTAGGTCGGCCAATTCCCGCCTGTGGTCTGACGCGACAAGGCCTACAATTTTGGGAGCAAAATTTTTTGATGGTTACGCTGTCGCGGAGAGGTAACGTTCTGCGTATAAGTACAATTGGTTGTTGGCCTACGGGGAAACTGAATTTGAACAGATTGAATTTAAACTTGATGTCATTCAATGGAGTCGTTTTCTTCAGTGAGTTGGAGAGGGGGGGTGTGCCCCCCGGAAAATTTTGGATTTCTGGGTGTCATGGGTAAGCTGTGTTCGCTATCCCAAGAGTCTTTGCCAGTGTATATTCAGTACTCGTGTTCTTCTTTCTGTTCGTCCATTGAGTGACTGCTAGCTGAGATTTGTCAAGTTCTTGGCTTATTTACAGAAAAATGACGGCGTTTTTACCGTCAAATCTATTGGCATTGTTCGCTCCTCGACAGCCAATACGTTATTTGCCACCTTTGGATAAAGCCAGGCATCAGAGAAAAGCTTGGCCGTATAAAGGAGTTTCAGACTGTTTGGCGCTTTTCGAGGTAAAGTAACCTTATAAACTCGTTAATTCAATAAAAGACTCGAATAATTCGCATTATATCTATGACTTTATTGCTGTATTATGTTAGTAGTTTATATCTGACAGAAGACATTCTTAACCAGCGCTGTTCATAGTCGTTTCCAAAGTCTCAGACTACATTATAAAAGCTGATAGCTATTCCGGGGTTCGGTAAAGATTCTTTGTATTGTAGAAAGTTTATAAATACGAGTTCAATGAAATTATGTTATTCGTGTATTTCTTGAATGAGGGCAGGGGTCAGTTCATCAAAAATGAAAACCTTTAGCAAGTATTTAAATTACTTAAAATATTTCAAAGTACAGCAGGCATTTCAGTCTTGGCACGTAATATTTTAATAAGGTGAAGAGAAAAAAAGGGTGGGAGAAAAAAGAGGAAGAGCTGAGAAGTGAAAGGAATGCCTTCAAAAATCCGGGACTGTAAAGTTCTTTTTTGTGCAGGAACAGTAAATTTCTTAAAAAAATTTTGCAGGAAAATTTTTAGGATTTTTGGTTGTTAAAGAAGACATTTTATAACTATTGAATTTTGTTAGATTCACAAAAATTTCACAAAGTTTTTTACTTCTTGTCAGAAATGCGCAGGTAATGGGTTGATATAAAAATTCTGTGTGGATTCTTAGACAAATCTTGAAAATGTGCAGACAGAAATCTGGATGAAAAATACTGCGTGGGGAATGCGTTCCCCACACGGACCAAATATTACAGTCTGGCAAAAATCCTATTAATGAGATCCTTGAGATTTAGGAGACAAAGATACAGTGGCCATGTTGGAGGAAAACATACTCCAAATATCAAAGTAGCAGCCGCTGTTACTTTCCGGATCAGGGCTCACTACTTTCCAGGGGCCACTACTTTTGCAGTAAGGTGTGTGAACTGCTCAGGATGATCAAAATGCTTGTCAAGAGCCTTCAGTTCCATAAAATATTTAGTGCATCCTTCCACCGCAGCTTTTACATATATGCAGTTTGATAAACGACATGCAGTGGAACCTGAGTTTTACAACACCTCGTTTTATGAGCACCTGCTGTTTACAACCACTTTTTCTGGCACAGATGCTTTGTAATAGAAATGTACCTCCAATGAGCGACCACCTA
The DNA here is from genome assembly GCA_964035015.1 of Corallium rubrum. Taxonomy (NCBI): domain Eukaryota; kingdom Metazoa; phylum Cnidaria; class Anthozoa; order Scleralcyonacea; family Coralliidae; genus Corallium; species Corallium rubrum. The sequence continues at coordinate 6,117,993 of OZ036001.1, forward strand.
CCTAATGCGACCAACGACCACTTTTTAGTGTCCCAAACAAGATATTTACCTGTTATGAGTGACCATCTCAACGTAAGACTGCCGAAATACGTTAAAGAAATCCTGTTTTTTCATAGTCAAAACAAACACGAATGCAACCACATGCGAAACAAGAAACCGGAAGTGTTGCACAATTGCAGTGTTACCGCATTTTAGCCTTGTTTTGATTCTCTTTTGAGCATTATTTGATGAAAATCTGTATGGATTTTTGTTGTCAGAGATAAATACTTTTTAGTTGATGTTTGATACATGATATTAAACGCACAAATGTCAAATTTCTTTTCTTTTAGTAATCATACTAACATTAATAAATCAAGACTGTACTTCTTTGAAATGTTCTTGTTTTTCCATTTCCCTTGTAAATCTTTATAAATCTTTATAAATCTTTATAAATCACCATTTTCCTAAGCTTGAAACAATGTTTATATAAAGAAGCGCTGCGTCGCTGCCAAAATGGCTGCTATGATGTCACATCACTACCTGCCATATACGACCTGCTGTCATTTACGACCACTTTTACCTGGCAACAGGGGTGGTCGTAAAACTCAGGTTCTACTGTACCATAAAAAAACTAAAATATAGTTAATAGGCAAATTTCAGGATATTGCAACTGCATCATTTTGCAAATGAATTGGTGGGCTCTTGATGGGCTTCCCACAAAGTAAGCAATGGCAAACAGACTTGCTAGTGAGCCAACAACAGCAGAATAATAGTGTTAAACATCCAGAAACTGTATCTATACTTTGTTTATTTTAAACAGTACAGTACTGCTCAGAAATAACCTAACAAAAACTGAGGTCAAACCTAGGTTTAACCTCAGCTTGATCGTAATATAACTCTGTTCAGTGTTAGTTAAACTAGTGTCTCTAAATCACTATGAATCAAAATATGGACTGTTTTCTGTGTTAACCACACTGTTAGGTTATTTCTGACCAGGACTGTATGTTTACTTTGAGTGGAGTTTGCCAGTTTTTTTGAAAAATTATGTGTCTGCAACACCCTGAAACTCACCTATTGAACATTCAGAAACTCTATCTATACTTTGTTTATTTTAAACAGTATGTTTACTTTGAGAGGAGTTTGCCAGTTTTTTTAAAAAATTATGCGTGCGCAACACCCTGAAACTCGCCTATTGGTTCTATCAATTAGAATATATGGTCTTACTGGTATTAATGTGGTAATTAATCTACCAATAGGACCCCAACGAAACACCACCACCAACAAGAGCTGAAACAAGGATAGAGAAAGGTGAAAGAAAGGTAAATTTATTATATATTTACAATTTATTATATTACAATAGTAAAATTTATTATATTACAATTTCTTTTCAGTTAAATACATGTAGTTGTCTTTACAATACTTTACTATTGTATGTTGCTACAGTAGTTGTCAATTATTCAATCAAGAAAAGTTTGTAATCTTATTGGATTAGTTGAGAACTTGCACATGTTTGGGAAATTTCATCAACATGGAAAACCATTGTATGTTTTTAAAATATAATTGCTAAATTTTGTTTTGAATAATACAGAAAAAAGAACGACTTGAAAAGAACAAGTTAAACTTGGAGAAAGCAACAGAAGAATGTAAGTACAGTCCTCGTATTTTAACTATTTTTGCCTCGGCAAAATAATTGCCAAAGTCTTTCGATAATTTGCTAGTTTGCCTCGGCAATGCCTCGGCAATTGTTTCTGCCAAGAAACATAATGAAATCACTCAGGGTTCGAATTAGCATTTCAAAAGTGCATCGCGAAAATATTTTGTCAAAAAAGTCGGGGGGGGGGAGCTGGGGCTAACCCCCCTGGGTTTTACGTCCTGCAACATCAGACGTCGCATTTTGGGCCCTTCGCCCCTGCACGAAAGTAGTTTTTCATACCGTGGAGCCGATCATCGTATTCTTTGCATGTTATGTCTCCTTTATATTCCACTATCTTTACACAGTTACAGTCAAGTTTGTTGTACTATACGTTCTGTCTTCTACAACTTTTCAATCTCACTTTATCTACCCTATTTTCGGAAATACATGCCTAATATTAGCCTGCGGAAGCAGCCGCGTTATTTATGCTCCTCCCTCCCCCGAATAAGCGTCTGCGATCTGAGGTGGAAAATTCCATACTGCTGATGTCAATATGAAAGACTGTCAGAAGGACTGATATTTCTCCATACAAACCTCCACTCTATCTTCCTGCCGAGACTTCAAATAGTCGTAACATTTGTTTACTTCTTAAACAGTGAGTGTTTCAAATATCACTCGTTATGACTGTTTGAAGTCAGCTTTACTTGCCTCAAAATCGTTCGATTTCGACAGAAAAATTGTGAAATTTATCGCAAATCGAACTCACTGTGCAAAGAACAACTGGCAGTCTTTCACTCTCGTTAAAATCTAGACTTTCGCTTCGGTATTTCATAAATATAAATATCGGAATAAATATCGGTATTTCATAAATATAAATATTGGAAGGAGCGGTTACTTGCATCGCGATTTTGGAGTTTTTATGTTTGTTTTGGATCGCATATTTCAAAAACTGCATCGCAATTTGCGAATCGCGATATGTTAATTCGAACCCTGTCACTGTAGATTGCTTCGGCACACTTCGGCAAGCACGTCGGAAGTTGTAAAAGACTGTTGTCACACCTACTTGTAAATCCATACGGAAACGATTACTAGTAAAGGTAATCGTGAAAGTAGATTCTGTTTGACAACAGATTTGAATGGTTGTTATTTTACAGAAAAATTGCCTGATTTGAAATGTTTTTAGAGAAGATAGTAGCCATGATCAACAAACTGCATGAATGAATGTTCACTCGAGGAAAACGATTCGAACAGCGAAGTGCTGCATAGTTTCCCAATTAATGTTTGATCAAGCAGAGTATCCATATGTATTGTATTAACCAAGCAAGACTCTTCACTTGTACATCCGGTTAAGTTGTATTAAACAACAAATTTCTCACAGTGGGACTTTGCATTTTGTGTAATAATTTAGTTTACAATGGAAGTTCAGTTTTGCAAAGCGCCTGTTTTATATGTCGCAAATAAGTCAAATCTATGTGTTGGCAAGCTTACGAATACAAAAAGAAATTATTTATGTTAAGTTGTTTAACGAGACGTTACGATCGGAACGAACACGCATAAAATCTGGCCCCTGACCAGCAATTACTTATTTCTGCATTTGTGAAATTAGTGATAAGGAAAATACTCAAAATAGTTTGCAACAGACCAACAGTGACACTTTGGAGACCAACAGTGACACTTTGGAAGCAGTAGTGATTTGTTCTGTAGAAGTTGATTTACTGAAGGCTGTTGATAACGAGGCAGTGTTTTGAAAACTTGTGTCAAAGTCCTTGGAAATGGAACAGCTTCTTATGTTCTGAAATGTTAAAAATATTTTGTTCTAAATGTTGAAAAGTCTTGAAATCTGTTGTATTTTGTGTAAATTGTGTGTTTTATATGACGTTTTAATGTTTTCTAATCTCCAGAATTCTATAAAATCTTCCCCCCAAATGCAGGAAATGCCATTTCCGAGACTCTAGATTTCAAAATTTTCTGGGGCATGCCCCTGGAGGCTTCTCGAATTGTCCCCCCCAAGTCTGGGCCACCCACAGCTGAAATGGCGAGGCCCCTAATTGGGCCCAGTCCAAGCCTGCTCTTTTCTAAAGTTTATGTACCATACTTTTTTCATGTTTTAGGGGATCCAAATACTGACCCAAATGCATCAACTGATGCATTTAAGACTCTTTTTATTGGTCGAATTGTAAGTATTGAGCTGTGGACCTATTGTGATTACTGTATGTACATGATTGTTTGAAAAATCATGGTTTTATTAAAGTGCCTATGAAATTAAATTTTTTATTGCTTCATTTGAAAGAGCATCAAAAGGTATGACAATATGCAGTTTACCATCTTGCATTATATGTGTGCAAAGGTTCATTTGATTCTGGCACATAGTAACTGAGCTATAGTTCATTTAAACTTTCACCAAATTAACATGCAAACCATGACGTCACAATTTGTGCTGAATCAGCAATTTGTTTGTGCCATATTTTTTCTTCATTTTGACATCTTTAAATCTTTATAACTCTGGAACTATAAAAGATACCAAGGAACGGTAAACTGCACATTGTCCTACTTTTTGATGCTCTTTCAAATGAAGCAATAAAAAAATTCATTTCATAGGCACTTTAACAGCAGCTCTTTTGTTGTTGTTGTTGTTTTGTTGTTGTTGTTGTTGTTGTTGCTATAAGTTGTTATTGTTGTTTATGTTGGTGCCATTATTATTGTACATAATGTCATCTAATTCAGTATAAAAATCTCCATTATAGAACCATGATACATCAGATTCAAAGTTAAGACGAGAAATGGAAGTGTATGGTGCTGTAAAGACTGTAAGTATTTGTTCTGGTTTTTTCCTTGTGTGTTCTAAATCTGCAAATGATGTACACTACACTGGTATCTTTCAAAGTTTACTTTCATTGGAACTTTATATTATTTTCCCTGCAAACTATCAATGGGTCGTTCCAGAAAAGACCCATACCCCCCCCCCCCCCCATGGAGGAAATGTCAAATGGGTCCCTCCCTCTTAGGACATCCAGAGACAAGTTAACCCCCCCCCCTCTCCCCAGACTGCAAACCCCCCCCTCTCCCCAGACTGCAAAAGCTAAAATTACCCCCTCCCCCTCGCGCATTGTTTTTTTCGTCAGTGGTTTTTTGAAAAATTTGCACAGTTTTATCCTGCGAATACAGCTGCCTCACATCGGGTGATCATGGCAAATCATTCCATACAGATGACGTACAGTTTGTCCTGAGTAGAAAGGCCCAGACGCTCACACCAAAAATCAACGTCAATGCTCAGTTTCTGTCTCAAATTCCAAAGCAAAAGCTTAGTTATTGCCAAACAAAGGAAAACGGATAGCTGTTCTTCTCACTACGAGTTTGATTTGCGATTAACTGCAATTTTCCCATCAAAATCGAACAATTTTCCTATCAAAATCGAACAATTTTCCAATCATCAAGCGGGCCTTCCTGTCCAGACAGTTGAAATTATTCTCACGGTTCAGTGAAATTTGAAACGTAGATTGCTAACGTTACGACTATTTAAAGATTCAACAGGAAGTCATGCTTGATATTGCCTGGAAAATGGCTCGTTGATATTTCTATTTTCTGTTGATATTTTAGACAACTTACAGTATATAGTTTTGTACTTGTTAAAAGTTTTTATGTTTACTTACCTGTTTAATATTTTCAATGCCAACATCACTTCAGAAATATCAACGGTTTGGATGAACTTTATTTCCAACTACTCCCCCCCCTCCCTCAGACATCTACAGTGAAGTAAATTTTCCCCTCCCCCCCCTCCGGACAGCGAAAATTTCTTCCATGGGGAGGGGGGTGTGGATCTTTTCTGGAATGACCCAATGGAAGAAATTGTGATAGTTAATTGGATAGTTGATTCATTTCTGAGTTTGAAAGCTCTGTAAGCCCTTCATCCTGTATTTGTTTTTAGATTAAAATGGTGGTGAATAAGACGACTGGCAAACCACGTGGCTATGCATTTATCGAATTTGAACATGAGCGGGACATGCATTGTAAGTATTGGCATAATTGTAAGTATGTTATAGTACTGGTATTGCTACAGGCTTGTAGAATACTGCGTGCTGAGCTGGCAGAAAATGTTACATATGAGGTAACTCGCTGTTACAATGGAGTGGCATTCAGCATTTTCCATTTTCAAGTTGCATTCAGAAATTGGCAAGGTTGGTTAAAACTTGTACAGAAACGCGAGTACAGTATTACATAATAGAAATGGGCCAGCTTTAGCTAGGCCAGAGAACTGAACATAGAGAGAATCAACATACCGGATATACTGGTATTTTTTTCAAATACCGGTATGGTGATATGAATAATTCCAAAAATACCGGTATACCGACATTTCGGTATTTTGCTGGCCACGCCGGATTGAAACGCTATTTCCAGTCAAAAGTTGCCATGGGAAAATAATTCACAAATTTTAACATCTATGATCCCGTACCAAATGGACTCAGCTGAAACGAGAAAGGTGAACATGCTAATCTTCCTTACCGAAAACCTCTGAAGAATGTGAGCAGTGTGAAGTTTGATCGTTTGATGAAAATCACGAAATGATATTTATTTCATAGGTATTGAGATTTCTTCATAGTAAAGCAGTGAAGTAAAAGTCGTTCGCTAACTTTCAACAGCCAATCAGAATGGCGAACGATATTTTTCACGGTGAAAAAACATCGTTCGTCCAACCAGGACGACGAACGACAAAATTTCACTAGTGAAAAATTGTCGTACGAGTTATTACGTAATGCAAAAGGAGCAGCGGACGACGAAAGCCGGAGAGGCGAAGATAGATTTCGAAGACGTTTTACACAAATGGCCGTCGTATCTGAACTTTGAAATTGAAGCTTTGTTTCGTTGGACGTAGGCAGCAATCAGGTTACTTTATTAAAGGAAAAGAAGAACAGAAAACTTTCAAAAGGACACAAACGTATACAGAAAAGCATAATGAAGAAAAGCTGAAAACAGAAACATGGAGATGATGATAACAACAGAGCTCGAGCACTATTTTGTCGGAGTTTCTGGTCAAAGTTCGTGCCAAAACTGAGTCTATATGCGAACCGATTTCTCTACGAGGTAGAACTATTCATGATTTGGTTTTCGAGATCACGGTAAACTTGTTTATATATCTATGGCAAAAACAAAGTCAACCAAGTGGCATCCTCTGGCTCTGAGCTAGAAAACAGTCCTCTTAAGTTTCGCTTGTCTTTGTTAAGAAATCTCAATTCGTATGAAATAAACAAATAACATCATGATGGTAAATGTTTGTACGATTTTTATACACTCGTTGTGAATTATAATAAAACTCACTCGCTCGTTCATTTTATGATACTTCACAACTCGTGAATAAAAATCGTTCGCAAGCATTTACCATGAAGTAATCTCTATTTACGTTGATGCTTGATATTCACGTTGATGCTTGATATTCACTTTATTTAGTGTTTTTATAGATATTAGATACGTTCTACTAAAATACATATCCGATTATCGGTTATTGTTCTATGTTTTTGTTCAAGTAAAATAATAGACTTGCTCCAAGTCCGGCCTCTTAGCGCTAGTTTTTGCGGGTGGAAAGGCGGGCGAGTGGAAAGGTGGGAGAGTGGAAAAGCGGGAGGAAAGAGGCGGACTTGTTTCGCTTGCAGGTTTTTGAATCTAATTAAATATTCTGGCGGGAAATCACTGAAATGTACATCGCCCTGTTTTGACGTGTTTCGGGTTTTCGTACATGCAATGGAAAGTGGTGCTACCCTTACTAAAACGTTTTCAAGAGTCTGTTTAACTCCAATTTCCAAAGATAACACTTGCATAGCAACTTAGCCTGAATATAATTACTTCCCGAATTACATCACTGGTCAAAAAATTCGCCGGTGAATTTTGGCGCGCTGCAGGTGGGAAAAGTCCTTGTCAACGAGGAACCGAAAGGTCAAAAGTGTTTAAAAAGGACTTTGAGAAAGTCTAGCAAAATAACAAAGTGGCCGATTTTGGGCAGCCTAATAGGGGCAGGGTTAAGTGAAGGTCTTCTGTCAGATGTTTAAGAAACTTTTTTTAGACTACTGTTATTACAAATCATAAAAATGATTTAAAATGAATTCTTAGGACTTAAAATTTAGTCTGAAGTTGATGTGCGGTACAAATACATGTAATTAAAGTCAACCATTCACTGTTACTGTTAGCATTTACAGTTTCATTAATTAAAAACTGACCACTGGTAACTATAAGTACACATTACTTAGAGAATAATACATGGTATGCGGAAATATGACATTTATTTCGAGGGTTGAGATATCTTGGTCAACACGAGAATAAATGTCATATTTCCAAGCATCCATGTATTGTTCTGTTGTTTATATAAAAAAATAATCTTATTGTCCCACAAAAATAGAGCAGTATACTCTAATGTGTTTCACGATAATCGACACATGTGAGATTATCATAAATAATCACACATGTGAGATTATCATTTTTATTATTTGTGGAAACATCAATAAAACACTTTATTTTATATAATAAATTATAAAATAAGGTGCCCTCTACGCACGCTCTGATTGGCTGGGCTCCGTGTATTTATATGAGAACATAGATCATGAATGACGTAGAATGGCGTCAGCAGGCCGGAAAAGCCCGCCAAATTCCTAAACTACCTCACTTTTGGTTTGATTTTTCCTCTTCTTATTTTATAAAACAAATAAAACATATCGCTCCTGTGCATATGTGCTCTTATAAAGGTACATTTGACGTGATTTGAACACGAAAGAAGTGTTCAACTCAACTTCTTTCGTGTTCAAATGACGTCAAACGTGCCTTTATAAGAGTACATATGCACGGAGCTTTATGTTTTATTTGTTAAATCAAATAAGTAATAAAACATTAAGTAACGGTATACTGAATTAATAATGCCAGTAATGCCAATAAAGTCAGTTTATAAAATATCTATTTTGTGGCTCCATTGTACTTGTGAGTTACCTCCACAACATTTTCTTTTTATATCAAAAATTGCCTTTGTTGCTTTTGCGTCATAAAGCACTATTTTATTTTGAACATCAACACGGTAAAACAAGGGGTCTGGTTGGCTAAATTCTACAGTAGCTCAGTATAGATATATATTGTCAATTATGTTGCCATATAGTATATGTATATGTATATATATATATATATATATATATATATATATATATATATATATATATATTTAACAATTAGATTATGAGCTCGAAATTTCTATGAGTGAATAGTTGACGAGAGCGGAGCTCGAGTCAACTATCATCTCATAGAAATTGAGAGCGAATAATCTAATTGCTTTAGTAGAAACTAACTTGTGTACCTTAGTTCTTCCAAATTATTTCAAAAAACGAAGCATAACCATTGTTTCTGTACGAAAACCAAGGCAAAACAATCTTTCACTCCTCGTGTCCTCCATGTTGTTTTACTGCATGGCCGCGCGAGTACTGGTACTCAATTTGCTACTCGCTATCTATTGACGAATAGATATCGAGTAGAGTAGCCAATCAGATTGCAGCATTTGCAATAGAATACTAGTAAGTTTCTACTAAATATATATATATATATATATATATATATATATATATATATATATATATATATATATATATAAATAATTATATATATATAAATAATTATAGAACATATTTTTATATCGTTGTTGGGATATTGTACTACGATATACAGTCTTGGAATAAACCCTTTTTCTTGAAGAACCCTGTTAGTGTACTCTTAGCGATTTAGAAGTCTCGAATTTCGGAATATTTGTTGCTTGTACAAAGCAAATAGATCCCATTTCCCCACATGTTAACACTGCATACATCAGAAAAAGTCCTGACATTTAAAGAACAAGGCATACCACTCGGCAGACGACTCTCTGTGGCTTGGTGTGCTATCCTTTACACAACATGGCGTCATCTGTACACTTATTGTATTGCAACTAGTACACGCCCCGGAAAATGGAACCTATTTGTTTAAGGGAAGTGAAAAGGTGGTAACTGTTGAGATTAGTTTTAAAACACGGTATGCCTCTACTTTTTTATACTCTATTTGTTTAAAGTGCCTATATGAAACGAAATTAAAGGATGAGTGTCCACCTAATGCTTTGCGCGCTCACAGTGCACCTTCGCGGCCATTTTTCGGGCCACGAAATTCAACAAGTGAAGCAATCCCTCGATATCTGAGCAATCCTTGCAGGAAATTACTCAATTTATGTTTTTCGTGATAGCAAAGATGATTTAGTAAGTAGTTATTGTCATATTTTTGATAATATTTGATTACACTCACAGGGTCGTGGTGTTGTATTTCGAGACTAGTATTCGTCAATCGGCGTTTTTTACAAAACCAAACGAAGGCCAAACAAGAGATCATAACTAAACGAAGACACTAAGTTAGATGCCATTAATAAGAGCTAGTTAGACTCAAAGTTTTGTCATTTCTGATAAGACGCATAATTCGTACTGCTGTCAGTTGTTTACAAGTGGTTTACCTGTTGCATTGCATCTCCGATTAGGATTTGTTTTGATTCGGCGCTCTTGTTCTCTGGCGTTTAATTTTCAAATGCAATACTGCAATTTATCGCAGTGTTTTGTTTGTAGTTGTAGGCTCCTTTCCCTTCGAATAGGCTACAGTAACACAAGAATGAAGACCATCCAAATATTTTTGAGTTCTCAGACAAAGACAAATCATTGTCAATTAATTTCACGCGGAGCGTCAAAAGTAATATATTTCTCTTCGACACGTACAGTTTCCTAGCAAAGCCTATAAGATCCTTTTAATCTTTTATTCCCTATATTCTATGACTATGAGCAGACAGACGTGCAGAAATACGTCAGAAACGTGGAGCGTGTATACAGCATGCAGAAGTGTTTAAATTTATATGCACAGTCTGTAAAGGCCGTTGTAATCAAAGCCGTTGCGAATAGAACACGCTGGCAGATTTGTGGAGTGTCGTTTATAATTATTTTCGACAAATTCTGAGTCAGACATCGCTACAAATCGATTCAAACGACTTTCGGAAGCTTATAATATCATCGGCTGAGAGCCAAAGAAGGACAAGAGCGCCTAATCAAAACAAATCCTAATCGGAGATGCAATCCAACAGGTAAACCACTTGTAAACAACTAACAGCAATCTTATTGAAATGACAAAACTTTGAGTCTAGCTAGCTCTTATTATAGTAGCATCTAATTTAGTTATGATCTCTTGTCTATCCTTCGTTTGGTTTTGTAAGAGACGCCGATCGACGAATACTTGTCTCGAAATACAACTCCACGGCCCTCTGAGTGTAATCAAATGTTATCAACAGTATGACAATAACTGCTTACTAAATCATCTTTGCTCTCACGAAAAACATAAATTGAGTAATTTACTGCAAGCATTGCTCAAATATCGAGGGATTGCTTCACTTGTTGAATTTCGTGGCCCGAAAAATGGCCGCAAGCGTGCACTCTCATTCACTGATCTCATTGCATTGTGAGCGCGCAAAGCATTAGGTGGACACTCATCCTTTAAGTTTGTCTTATTTGGAAGAACACCTAAAATTATAGAATAACATTTTTGGCAGTTTTTTGTTGCCTTGCTTTGTTCTTGAGATATTTTAGTTTGTTTGATATGCAAATTAAACATTTTGACGTCGTAATGAGCTATCAGAGAAGGTTAGATATCTTTTCTATTATCAAACCAAATTAATTTGAATGAAGCATGTGGATTGTGTTTCACACTAAACATGTAGGTTTTCAAGGATTATTATATTTGATCATAGCAAAAATATATAAATTTTTCGGTTTCATTATGCACCTACGACGTCAAAATGTTTAATTTGCATATCCAACAAACTAAAATATCTCGAGAACAAAGCAAGGAAACGAAAAAGTGCGAAAGATGTTACTTTATAATTTTAAGTGTTCTTTCAAATAAGTCAAACTTAATTTTCGTTTCATATAGGCATTTTAATATATTTCGGCGTTTGGTTATTGGTAAGTCCGCGTGGTTTTTCAAAACTTGATGCGCTACGTCTTGTTAAAAATATGATAGCCCAGCAAATAGCTTTGAGTAAAGGCATATTAGACACATAATATTTTTAAAGAAAATTTTAATACTAACGTTTCGTTACGACAGGTAACATCAGAGTGATAATATGTATAAAGTAAGATCGGCTTAAGTAGCAAAACTGTTACATAAATAGAAGATGATGAGGTGTGAGAAAGGAATGTGTTAATGAGAATTGTTAATGAGGAAAACCTAGGTGTGAGTCGAGGTGAGATGTCGAGAAAGTGGGAGAAGTAAGATAAAGAAGAAAAAAAATTTAAAAAATTAAATAAAAACCCCAGAACTAAAAAAAGTGTCAAAGGGAAAGAACGAATGTTAACATTAAGAGATGGATTCATTTTAGCAATGAGAAGGCTCTCTCGATTCGCACCTAGGTTTTCCTCATTAACAATTCTCATTAACACATTCCTTTCTCACACCTCATCATCTTCTATTTATGTCACAGTTTTGCTACTTAAGCCGATCTTACTTTGTAAATATTATCACTCTGATGATGTTACGTGTCGTAACGAAACGTTAGTATTTCTTTAAAAATATTATGTGTCTAATATGCCTTTACTCAAAGCTATTTGCTGGGCTATCATATTTTTAACAAAACGTCGCTTCCCGCCTGGTACTTCAATCGCAACGATCTTTAATGCGTTACCTTTGCACCGCCTTTGTAGATTAATGTGATTTATACCAATATATTTCTCGTCATGACTTCTTATTGAGTAACACTACTGTTATTATCAATCCTTGCAGTGAAATTGCTAAGAATGTTATGCAACATTGAGCCACACTGAATGGCGCAGATGTTCTCGCCAATGGCCTTGATCGTTAAAAAATTGTTCTCAATTTTAACCGGTGGGTATTTAGGTGGGTATAGGTTGGTAAGATTTGGCTTCGAACACATAACGCTACGCCTACATGCAAATCGTACGTAAGGCTACTGCGGATTAAGCTTTTTCAACTGATGAAACGCGCAAAAAATAAGTAGAAGATACATTTTTTCGATAATAAATGCTTTCCTAAGCTTACAAAAAAATGTTTTGGAAATGGTAGACTAAATTTTGGAAACTGTTTTATATATTTTCCCACTAAAATGCATTTGAAGCGCTAAATGTTTCTCTGCGAAGTTTATTAGAATTTTCCTTTTTTGGATGGAATTGCCGTAAAATGTTTTAATAGAATTTTACAATAAGTTGAACTAAGCCTTCGCTCTTATGGGCTGAGATAAACTATCGTGCAAATGAGAGTTGCTTTCTTGCGAAGTTCGCTAATTTTTTTTCTATTTTTGATGGAATTGAAGAAGACATTTTGAAAATATAGTTTTTCTCGAAATAATTTAACAGTTCATTCTGTCAAGCGTATTCGATTTGAAATATATTGTAGACATCAGTTTAGCTCATAACATTGATTACCGATAGAGAGTTGAAATTCCATATAAAGAGACCGTTTCAGCTACTTACATAATTCGTATAAGTACAGTACAGTACGGAATGGATGTTCTGTACTTGAACAGAAAAAGTATTTTTGAGAACTTGGATTTCAACCATTACTTGTAATTATTGCCTCCACGAGGGAAGTGAGTGGTTGTCTTCGTGTGAACGTTGTGTACGGCTACACGGCCGTCTGAGTTGTTAGTTGGCACCATAACTTAAATTACAGGGGACACAGACCTTGTGTAATTTAACTAGATAGATATTACTGTACCTGGCTCCATCACAAAGTGAAGTAAGTAGGTAATTGCTTTGATGAAAACTGCACTATTGGCAACTTGGGCGACTTTATACAAACGAGTGAGTGACTGCATAAACAGACATGCCTAAGTCTCTCACCAATTTATAAAGTGGCCCGTTATGAAATTGGATTGGCTAAACTTCTAAAGTTGTGGCTTCCGAACGACGTATTTTCTTGGGAAACACATTGGTCCGAATATGCATTAACATTTCCTGGGCATGCTGTAAGTATACGGGCTTTTGTAAGTACATGCGCTCCTAGCATTCTGGCGTTTCAATAGATTTAGCTGGCGAGAAAGTTCACAAACATTGGATTTCAAGATCACAGAAAAGTTGGCGTAATTTCGGTGAAAAATACTTACTTCAATTTATACTAATGATAATAATTCATGAGGAAAACACAAAGGAAAATCATGACCGTGACGTGTCTCTATGTGATAGAGGCACGCTCGCTATTTTCGATGAACTTTTTCTTCGATTTTGCGGCTCAGACAACTTCAATTTTCAAAATCGATTTCTATCTGAACTTATATGGATAGTTTTTGAAGCCATTTAAAACATTCGCAGTACGTGTTTTATCAGATCTAAAACACTCGTGTTTTAAATCTGATAAAACATGCTGCTCATGTTTTAAATAGTGCATCGAGGTGAAAATTTTCAAACATTTGTTTATACAGACTTGAAAGTCTTGCATATAGTTTATATATAAAGACTTTAATGTTATTATTTGAGGCATTCGAAAAGATTATATATTAGCTTTTAAAACCTAAATATCTCTATCCTACGTTTCTCTAAAAGTGTTTATGAAGGGAAAACTCGTGGGTATACTTTGTTGTTTTAATGCGCAGAAGAGCGTAAGTCGGTGAAAATCATAAGAGAATCAGTGGGAATAGTTCTCGAGCGTATGAACTCTCAGTTTGTCGTGTAGGCTGGTTTGTTTTGGGAGCAATTTTGGTAACAATGCTTTGTGATGTATACGCAAGTGCGTTACAAGTTGAAAAGCGTTGTTGCACGTTACCACCCAATCATTGCTGCGTGACAATGTATAAGGTGGGTGGGTGGTGCATACGTGCAACAACGCTCTTAAGGTGGTTCCCTACGGTAATTTCAATAGGGGACTGGTGATTAGAAATAGTATCGCTACGCATGCGTAAATAGCGATCTTGTCGATTCGAAATTCTACGACCGCGTCGACATAGATATTAGACTTGTAGACGTTTTCTTCGGTGAATTTTGCTAAAATTTTGTAAATAAGTAGTTCTAAAGTATATAATTTAAAAAAATTTTCGTAAGACAGAACTTCTTTAAATCGATAATTTTTATAGCGAAAAATCTGTCCATACAACCCTCTCTGATTTTGTGCATGGATATTCTCCACAACATATCTATCATCTCAGCAATTTTTTAAAAATTTCACCGAAGCAAACTGATTGCATGCCGCTTCAATTATGCAATATTTGAAAATATACCAAAGTTCCAACGTCATTGTTACCATGGTAACAGCAAATAATTGAACTTTTTGATAGATATTTTATATCTGTTATAGTAAGGTCTACTTAGTATTTACCTAACAATTTTTTAAACTTGTGAATAACATTAGATAATGAATGAGCGTACGAAATAGCGCGTTTTTATTGAAACTATAGGGAGCCACCTTAAATACCTTGTACTTCTCAAGTGCAAAGTGAAAAGCCAACTGTGCTTGCGTACGTCCTTGTTCTTATTTTACAAGTGTGAATTGGGCTTTAGGGTTGTTTAAGACCTACGACCGCAACCTTAAAGTGTATATGAAACTAAAATTAAGTTTGTCTTATTTGAAAGAACTCTTAAAATAATGGGGAATATCAATTTACAGCTTTTTCATATTTTACTTAGTTCTTGAGATATTTAGACTTATGTGATATTCAAATGAGATAACTTATGGTTCGTTTTTTCACTAATTAACATATTCGAAAATCGCGAATAGTTTTAAGATTATTGAACAAAATCACTTGAAACTTTGCGTATTGCTACAGTTCATGCAACTAAACATGAGAGACAAGTTACAAGCGATTTTGATCAATAATCTTAAAAATATTCACGATTTTCGAATATGTTAATTAGAAAAAACGAACCATAAGTTATCTCATTTGAATATCACATAAGTCTAAATATCTCAAGAACTAATTAAAATATGAAAAAGCTGTAAATTGATATTCCCCATTATTTTAAGAGTTCTTTCAAATAAGACAAACTTAATTTTCGTTTCATATACACTTTAACGACTGCAACTTTAACGACAAGGTCTTCAAACAAAGGAATTCTTCATCGAAAACTATGGAAGTGAATAATTTGCGTTTCTAATTAAAATGCGAGTGTTTTTTTTTGTACGGTTTAAAATGTTTTTGTTATTATTTGTAAACAAAAAAAACATGGGCGTTGGCTGAATGGGGCTTTTCAATGTAATAACATTTTGAAAGATAGTAAAAATTCGTATAAATAAATTGTGAATAGATAAGTTGTTCTGAATCGAATGGGTGTGTGGAAGCGTTCTTAGTGTTGGTGTTTATGAAATAACATATAGCAGTTTGCGTAAGTATATTCAAACGGTGTACCGCTGTCACCGTGCTGCTGGCTCGTCGTCAGTCTGGTAGATTGACAGGCGGTAAGTCTGCACCTGACAATCCCTTTGTGTCCTTTATTGTCTCCGCTCGTCCTTCATGTCCTCTCTGGTTCTTTGCCGTTCTAGCTGCCTACAAACACGCGGATGGCAAGAAGATTGACGGTCGTCGTATTGTGGTCGATGTTGAACGAGGAAGGACTGTCAAGAACTGGAAACCGAGACGTTTGGGTAAGTTGCTCTACACTCTTCGCAATTCACATTGGATCTTCCCACCCTGCGAGTAAACCCTTATAAATACTCGCTGCCAGCAACTCGTAAAATAAGGCTCTGCCGAAATCGAGTCGAATCTTTTAAGTCGCCGCAGTCTAAAGTTCTGGACTAGTCAATCTCGTTTTCTTCCGTCAAACCGGTTTTTAGGTCGCACGCATTGAATTTAGGGGGAAACCGACTGCCAAATCTGAGCCCGTTGTACTGTATTTGTCGGGAAAGTGCTTGTTCAGGTCTCCAACAAAACGCGACGTTCGAAGGTTAAATATAAACTTTTGATATCCTCACAAAATCACGGTTGTTTTAGCTCTTGAATAATTAGTTGCTCGTGCTTTCTCACTTACGAATGTAAAGTCTCGAACGAAATCTACTAATGTAGTCTCTCTCCTTAGTCATTTTTCCACGCGGTCTACTAAAAATAACGTCTTGTTCTAATAATAGGGAGGTTTAGATTCAGTGCGAGTGCGAGTCCGAGTACGAGATTGTCACGTACGCAACTTTTGGCGGGAAAAGTCGAGGAAACTTGAAGTAAACAACCTCGTTCATTACGACTTTTTAAGAAAATCTCGTACCATAGAGAACGAGTTTTTTCTTTAGGAAAACAGTTAGTTCTGCTACAATATATCGCTACAATGACTGCCAAAACTCCACAAAGAGAGCTTTTCATACGGAAACCAGACATGACTGTTGTTTGATAAGAGAGTTGTTGTTGATCGAGCCGTACATGCACAAACAGCAGTCGAAAGAAAGAGGACAAGTATGGAAGCTCATAATGGAACACCAACAAAATGGAGCGGCCCAAGTTTCGTGTAGTAGTTAGAGAAGTTCGCGACAGGTTTGTAAAACTAATGGCGAATTCTGAAAGCGACGAATTTTTTGAAAACGACTGAGAGCGATGAAAGGAGAGCGTCTGGAATACAAGGAATTGATTACGACGAAATTTATCGTGGTTTGCTTGATATACATAACCGAATGGAGGATGTGAAGCTTATTTGGGAAACAGCCAACGTCAAGGAGAAACGAAAGGCCGAAGAGGATCCATTCGGGCAAACAAACTTTGGTAGCAAACGAAGGGCTCAAAACCGAAATTCGCTTCTGCACTCATCGAGCATCAAGTCTAGGGCGAAGCGATCATAATTCCAATATGGAAATATAGGAGCAGATTTCTCAGCTTCTCTTGTAAGTAACACGAACTCTTGCTCGTCAATTAAATCTTCAGAGTAAAGAAAAGCAGCAGCAATAACTAGGTCATCATCATCCATCTTGTTTCTGTCTGTAGAATCGGACTCGAACTCGAATATAATAAAAATCTAAACACCATTCAACACACGGCGAGTTCGAGTGTAACCCAGTCCTCTGCGTGGATTCACTCGTACTCGAACTCGCACGCGCACCAAATCTAAACCTCCCTTAATAATAATTGGCAAACTCACCGGTAAGTATTTCAATGCACAACATTCTCGTCCCCAGAGGCGACGATCATTTGGCAGCCAAAAAGATCGCGACCTCTGGGAACGAGAATGAATCTATAGACTATAGAGTTCGCTGGAATGAATTGTACAATCGCTCTCGTCACTCGATTAAGTTAATATTAAGCGGAAGCGGGTTGACAAAGTTTCTCGCGCATGCTCGACAGAGATTCGACTCGATTTCGGCACAGCCTTATTTTAGCAGGCAGTATTTATAAGGCTCAGCTCGCAGGGTGGGTCTTCCAAAATAGAGATATGCGTCGGGTCGGAGTTTGCTTCAACTCTCGATCCGAATGCGATTCGTTCAGAAGCCATAAAATCGAAGTCCGATCCAAGAAAATTGTAACACTGGATGGCGAAAAACCCTCGAAGCACAGGAAAGATCAACTACAACTCTACTCACATTAGTTTCAAGCTCGACAGCGCGGTCATTTCCAAACGGTCACCCATCCAAGTACTAACCGCGTCTAAGGGGCCGTATACATGAATCCGGATTGAGTTTCAATCCAGATTGAACTCATTCCGCTTCTGATCAAACCCCTTTATCCGTTTACATGAATCCGGATTGAGATTAGCTCATTCCGGATTGAGTTCAATCCGTTTCTCATTTCCGGATTGAAATCTCATTCCGGATTGAAATTTCGTTCCGGAATCATGTAAAGGCGGTGCGAGTTTCATTCCGGAATGAAAAACGTGACGGAGAGGACTAGAACAAACAATGCATGCGTGTTTTCTAATATTTACGGATTTCAGATTTCAGGTGGATTTCAATCCAGAAACCCAATTCCCATGTAAACACAGATTGACTTTGCTTTTCAATCCGGATTGAAACTCAATCCGTAAACACTACTTTGTCCTAACGTGTTATTTGACTCTAGGTGGAGGTCTTGGCGGTACACGTACTGGTGGTCCAGATGTAAACGTAAGGCATTCTGGTCGTGTAGAGAACTTTGAAAGGTGAGTGGAGCTTTGCTGGGCATTGACAAATACTGCACTGTGTTTGGGTCGGCTGGTTGGTTTAGAACTTCGGATATGCTAACCCTAAACAAAAACCCCATTCAGTAAAGAGCGTGGAAATGAATTGACAATGTGATTGGTTACTCATATAGCCAATCAAAAAACTCGTTTATATTAGGTAGGTCTTTACCGCTAATTTCGAGGTAAGCACTAAACAAGTAAAATCGTCTGGCGTTATAGCGAGAGTAAAATATATAAGTAGGGACAAAATGTCCGATTGACTGTGAAAGACTCGCTGTCTAATCCTTACGTATTGTGACTTTGTCGTATTTACAGACAGTTCCATTTTCATTTTAAGTTGTTTTAATCCTAAACTTTGAATACACTTAAAGTGCACATGAAACGAAAATTAAGTTTGTCTTATTTGAAAGAACACTTAAAATGATAGAGTAACATATTTTGAAGTTTTTCGTTTCCTTGCTTTGTTGTTGAGATATTTCAGTTTGTTTGATATGGAAATTAAACATTTTGACGTCGTACGTGCATAATGAGTTATAGGAGCAGGTTACATATATATCTTTTCTATTATCAAACCAAATTAATTCGAAGGAAGCACGTAGGCGTGTTTCGCCACAACACCAAACATGTAGATTTTATATGTGGAAGTGCTTATATTTGACAATAGCAAAGATATAATTTTTTTCGATAACTCATTATGCACGTATGGCGTCAAAATGTTTAATTTGCATGTCAAACAAACTGAAATATCTCAAGAACGAAGCATGGAAACGAAAAACTGGAAAAGATCTTACTTTGTCATTTTAAGTGTTCTTTCAAATAAGACAGACTTAATTTTCGCTTCATAGGCACTGTAAAGACTGTCCAACTAAACTAAACTTAATCCGTTATCGCCCAGTAGCCACTCCATTGACGAGTAAAATCGTCTGGCGTTAGCCAGAGTAAAATACTAAAGACATCGTTGGGCGATAAAGGGTTAACTGAGATAGTCTATTAACCCTTTATCGCCCAGTAGCCACTCCATTGACGAGTAAAATCGTCTGGCGTTAGCCCTAGTAAAATACTAAAGACATCGCTGGCCGATAAAGGGTTAACCGAGATAGTCTATTAACCCTTTATCGCCTAGTAGCCACTCCATTGACGAGTAAAATCGTCTGGCGTTAGCCAGAGTAAAATATTAAAGACATCGTTGGGCGATAAAGGGTTAATGTTAAAGCAATAACGAATTAAGAAAGGCTGTTGTATCCAAATGTTTCTAGGGATCGGGAAAGAGAGCGAGGTGATCGTGGTGATAATCGTGATCGTCAGAGGCGCGATCGAGATCGAGGTCGCGAGCGAGAACGGGATCGAGATAGAAATGGAGATCGCCGTCGCCGAGATAAAGATCGTGAACGCGTCGAGCGTGATCGTGGAGATCGTGAACGTGACCGAGGTGAGCGTGATCGTGGTGAACGTGATCGTGGAGAGCGCGACCGGGATCGTGAGCGAGATCGTGGTGACCGTGATAAAGATCGTGACAGGTAAGAATAGAGAGCTTAAGCATATTAGCTGGCATTCGTTTTCGATTCTGGCGGTTTGGCTGCCTGGTCGTATTAACTCGTGATTGTGTTACATTCCGTTCGAAGAAAGTATTTGTCAAGTGTGGCTCATCGCCGCGTTTACTCGGCGGGACAGAAGACATTAAAATTTTAATACGAGTTCGCTTCAGAGCTTGGCAGTTGGCAATAGAGCCGCGTCGGAATTTCTTCGTATTTACGGCCTCTTGTAGTGAAGGTAGTTCTCTTTTAATAATTTGTTGCACTGTTCGTTTATATTTGACTTGCATATTTCCGAATGAGATTCTTAATATGTATCATTCACGGAACAGCCTGCAGTGTGCGATCGATCGTCTATCGGTTTCAAATTGCTGTCTGTCTTCTGTGTTTGATTTAATTATATAAGGGGAAACAGGTTGATTGCTTTGATAAACGTTCGATTAAATTGTTCGGATTAGAATTATGATTAGAATTGTGCTTCGTTGTCAGTTTTCGTGTTTCAAATACTGTTTATTTTATAAACAAGCTCCGTTTATATATATATAGGCCTTTGAATTTGAACAACCAATCAGATCGCGATGATATGTGGATTCCCCTAGAGCCTTTTCCGCGCGCCAGCACGGGTTCAGGGGACGAGAATGAAACAACCTCGGTCTGCTATCTTAGTTCTAGTGGCTCAATAAATGGTTAGAGCGTACGTCCGAGTGGTATTCCCAAAGGTTGTGGAAGCTGTCTCGTGGCGATCGAGGGATCAGGGTCTATCTCTGAGCACTGAAGACAGCTGCGTCAAGTAATGCAGACAAGTGACGACCAACGTTTTCAAACCGTTGACATTGCTGTTATGTCTTGTGGGATGATCTTTTTTATTTGTCTTTCTATTTTATTTTTCAACCGTAGGGACCGCGATCGTGAAAGACGACGTGACCGTGATCGTGAAGGAGATCGAAATCGCGAAGGCGATCGTGAACGTGATGGTGCTCGCGAAGCAGATCGTGATATGCCCGAACGTGAAGGCGATCGTGAAGGTGAAATGCGCGATCGTGATGGAGATCGTGACCGCGATCGTGAAGGGGATCGTGATCGTGAAGTAGATCGTGATCGTGAAGGAGATCGTGATCGTGAAGGAGATCGCGAAATGCGTGATAGTGAAATGCCCGACCGTGATGGAGATCGTGACCGCGGTCGTGAAGGGGATCGTGAAGGGGATCGTGAAGTGCGCGACCGTGAAGGGGATCGTGACCGTGAAGGGGATCGTGACCGTGAAGGGGATCGTGATCGTGAAATGCGTGACCGTGAAGGGGATCGTGGTCGTGAAATGCGCGACCGTGATGGAGATCGCGATCGTGAAGGAGATCGTGAGGTGCGCGATCGTGAAGGGGATCGTGATCGTGAAATGCGTGACCGTGAAGGGGATCGTGGTCGTGAAATGCGCGACCGTGATGGAGATCGCGATCGTGAAGGAGATCGTGAGGTGCGCGATCGTGAAGGGGATCGTGATCGTGAAATGCGCGATCGTGACCGTGATGGTGATCGTGATCGTGAAATGCGCGATCGTGACCGTGATGGTGAAGTGCGTGATCGTGAAGGTGGGCGTGATCGTGATATGCGCGACCGTGACCGGGATCGTGATCGTAGTCGTGAAATGCGTGACCGTGAAGGCGATCGAGATCGTGATCGTGATAGGCGTCACCGTGATGGCGATCGTCACCGTGATGGCGATCGCGATAGACGTGATCGTGATAGGCGCGAACGTGATGCGGATTATGGCGAAGACAGGTATGGCGAAGAGCGTAATGGCGAACGGAAAGCAGCAGACGAGAAACACAGAAATGATCTTGAAGATCCGAATATCAAGATGGAACCAGGTATGGAACAAGATATTAAAATGGAACGGAGTATTAAAGTGGAAGCAACCGTCAAAACCGAGCCGAATGATGACCATTATTAAACAAAAATATGTTTACCAAACCCCTGCTGAAGAACGTTCATTTTGGTATTGGTAAATTTTAGCGCATTTTATGATATATTTTAGTAATCTTATACTGCTTGTTTGCTAGCTTGCTTTCTTTAGTGATGACCTATACTAAAATGTAATTATTCTCAAGTGCGTTCGGCATTTGGTAGACAAGCCTTTGTTCTGTGATTCTGTGCATGTTCTTTATTGATATTAGTTTAGAAACGTAGGTACGCACATCGTAGATGCGTCTACACATAGTCTATCGAGATATGGTCTGGAAACTCAGCTAAAGTCTTTGGTCTATCTTTTTGTTCGCCTTTATGTATTTTTGTGCACGGTGCACGGTCACTGAACACATTGTATTTTAGTATAATGAACGAATTATCCAATAGCAAATTTCAGTTCAATCACTCAACCGTGCTATTTAAATATTAATAAACCTAAAACAAAGGATGTGCACGGTGTAAGGTACGGTTCAACATGAAATCCCAGATCATCATAGGCGCTTTGAAGTTTGCCGAGTTTCCAGACCATATCTCGATTGACTATGGCCTACAGGGTGCCTGGTGTCGTGATACGGTGGCCCTGAGGACGAGTTTACCGGTCGCTTGGGGGTGATCCTGTGGCTTGATGAAACATTAGTGATAGAAACGTCCGTGCTGTTTGACATTAGTATTAGTTGCGTTTACGCAACCCGTAGACACAAAAAATAGACTAGCTTGACTGAGCCTTCTACTGTAAAGCCATGGCCAATATAAATTTAGAGAATGATTTCACCCAGTTTGCCAATTTGGCTGAGCAAATCCTGCTCGAGAATTTGAAGCTTCTATATTCGATCCCTTGTGACCTATTTAATTCAAGGGATTAGATTAACTATCACATAGTTTTCGAGGAAATAGTTCACGAGTGCGGAGTTCGATTCAACTATCATTTAGAAGTTGAGAGCGAATAATCTAATTGTTTTAGTAAAAACTGACTTGTGTGCCTTAATTCTTTCGGATTAAAGGATCTTTTCCAATCATCGCAAAAACCAGCTCGCTGCGAGTGTTTGCATCTAATTAAAAACAACTCGCAGTGCTTTTTTTCTGTTGTGAGTTCTTTTTGATAAGATACAAGTACTCGCAGCATGCTGCGAACTAGCTTCTGCGATGAGTGGAAAAGAGCCTTAACTCAAGAAACGAAGCTTAAAGTGCATATGAAACGAAAATTAAGTTTGTCTTATTTGAAAGCACTCTTAAAATAATGGGGAATATCAATTTACAGCTTTTTCATATTTTACTCAGTTCATGAGATATTTAGACTTATGTGATATTCAAATGAGATAATTTATGGTTCGTTTTTTTCTAATTAACATATTCGAAAATCGCGAATATTTTTAAGATTATTGAACAAAATCACTTGTAACTTTGCATATTGCTACAGTTCATGCAACTAAGCATGAAAGACAAGTTACAAGTGATTTTGATCAATACTCTTAAAAATATTCGCGATTTTCGAATATGTTAACTAGAAAAAAACGAACCATAAGTTATCTCATTTGAATATCACAGAAGTCTAAACATCTCAAGAACTAAGTAAAATATGAAAAAGCTGTAAATTGATATTCCCCATTATTTTAAGAGTTCTTTCAAATAAGACAAACTTAATTTTCGTTTCATATACACTTTAACCATTAAACCAAGTTAAAGCAAATCTTCCACTCCTCGTCACCTCCGTGTTGTTTTACTGCATGATCGCGCGGCCCCTGGTCTCCTACTCGCTATCTATCGACGAATAAATATCGAGTAGATTAGCCAATCAGATTGCTGTTCTCAAACCTTTCCTTAGTCTGGAAACTCAGCAGATTTTAAAGCGCCTATATATATAATGAGCTGTGATTTTGTTGGAACGGTCCTCTGTACAAATTTTTCGTTTTTTGCTTATTAATATTTAAATGTGTTTTTAAAAATTAATTTTAATAGTTTAGCGCTTGAACTTTTGAAAATATATACTGCCATTTGCAATGCAGCCACCATTAGGCTTGCAATTTTTTGAAAGTTGCAAGTTTGACCAGACAACGTTTTGATTAAATCGTATTAGATAACTGCAGCGTCATTTTGAAAGGTTTCTTTGCCGCAAGTTGATTGATTTGTAGAATTTGATTGAAAAGTGTAGATTCCTTGAGGCTTGACTTCTTGCAATTGGTGTGATTCATACAAGGCCTCTACAGAGCCTGAGCGTCTCCATATTTCTCTCGGCTGCACCCGCATCTCGTTCCAGGATTACATGCACTTTGTCTCGTTTTATCCTTAAGGGCCTCGGTTTGCCGGGATAAACTTCCCGTTCTGTTTATATGAAATAAACTGGATGGGCTCTTCCCTATGGCCAGCAGTCGAACATTTCGTGGCAGTAGCCGCCATCTTACGCAGTGGAACATATGATGCATTGCGGCCTTAGAACTTGTTCCCAATCCTAAAGTTGACTGGCATAAGCAATCTTGACGTCAGCGCGGTCAGATTATCCGGGGAGTTGGAAAAGCCGTAAAGCCAACAACAGATGCCTGTTTAGTTTTCACTGTTTACCAACCAATACAGTCAAACGATGGCAAATACACAACATGAAATATTGTTAAGGCATTAAGATTACTATAAAAGAATTCTTCGTAGATTTTATAGTCTGTTTTTCAGTTTATATTATCGTGAAGTTTCTTCGTTGTCGGCACTGAAGAAAAAGGTTTTATAGCTCAGTAACAGAAACAAATGCAAGAAATTAACGTCTTAAACCTTATTAAGTACTTCTTGTGTCCTTTATACATTCGTTTAAATTTTCTTAAAATAACTCTCTTTGTCTGTTTTCAATCTACGAAAGCTATGAACTTCAGTGCATGGTAGCCATCTTGGGTAGTGGTCGCGTCCTACAACTGGCACGCAAAATCCAGCCCAAGGTCCATCCAGTTTATATAGAGATCAGTGGTCGTAATATATATTTGAGAAGATTATCAGCAACAAACGTGACCTGAAGTAACGAATATAGAAAATTCATCCCGCTATGGCGAGTTACCCGTGCAAAATTGTTTATATGGGGAAATGCGAGTTCTCGTCGTGTATATTAAACATGCCTTTTTTGAATTTGGAAAAATATTCCAGGCCTCAAAGTGTTAAAACCTATCTCTTTAACACTTTGAAGCCTGACGACGAATCTCTACTAACGCCGATCTCGTTCCCAGAGCCCACGTTCCCCACCCGGGAAACGAGAGACTGGGATAATCCGTTTCACATCGATATTTCATTGGCTGATGAACACAGTGAACTCTATATAACTCTTTTTCCGGATAACAAGAATCCTGTGATGGCGTGAACAGAGCCTCTCGTTTCCCGCCCGCTGGGTAAGGGAAAGGTGGGCTCTGAGATTGGGCTAACGCCAGACGATTTTCTTCAGCACGGGGCCGGAGAGGTCCAGGCTTGGCTGGAAAGTCAGGGGGGGGTATTGTCCCCCGGAAAGTGTTTGAGATTTGAGTCTGAAATGGCACTTCCCGCGATCTGACATCATATTTGAGCAAAATTGTGAACATTTTAAAACATATTTTTAAGACAACGACAGTCATTTGCAATTCACTTGTCACTTTTCACCAAAATGTTCAGAAGTTCGTTACGAAGTTCGCAAGTTCGTTGGGAAATTCAAAGTTCGTTTTGAACTACGCAATTGATTGCCGGCTACTAAGAACCAAGAAGTCAATCAAATGCGTAGCTTAAAACGAGCTTTGAATTTCCCAACGAACATGCGAACTTTGGAACGAACTTCCGAACATTCTGGTGAAAAGTGAGTAGCAATTGACTGCAAAATAATAGTTACTCTAACGGGATAAAGGCATAAAGCGCGAACGCAACGCGAAAACTCATTGTCTGAGTTATGATATTAAACGACTAGTTCGTTCTTTATTGTGTGACTCTGGAAACAAATGTGATGTTCTTGCGCAATTATTAACTATATAACTGTCTGAATACCAATAGAAAAAATAATCTACGGCCATGTGGAAAGTCTTTGAAATTCAATGAAGTCCTGGAATTTTCGTCCTGTTGTTTTAATGATAATTTAACTGATTTCAGACAAAGTGTGTTGCTTGCTGGTGAAAGTTTAACCCTTTACTGACCACAGTTGCTTTTTTTTCCATAGGCGTAGAGTTTTGTTTTTGTTCAGGGGGGCTGAAGTGCTGAACAGGGACTTTTTAAGAATTTTCTCGTGGGGGTCCGGGGCCATGCTCACCCGGAAATTTTTGAAATTTAGAGTCTTGGAAATGCCATTTCCTGCATTCTTTTTAAGAACACTGAAGGTCTTGAAATGTCATAAAAACTAGTTAAAATACAACACATTTCAACAATTTTTCGATGTTGTGTTTACTGGGTTGACTTATCACTGTATATGGGTGCTTTTGCCTGACAGGAATGAGGCTGTAACAGTTACTTTAGCCTACCAGTAACCTATAATTTGTCAATGGTGATTGATGAGTCAGTTGCTGCAAAATTTCTGGGGGGACTGAGCCCCCCATTAAGATTTCTCGGGGGGCTAAAGCCCCTCAGCCCCCCCCCCCCCCCCCCGCCATACCCTACGCCTATGTTTTTTTCTACTTATTGATTTTACTCTGGCTAACGCCAACTGATTCATATTGCACTGTATACTAAATTTTTTTCTGCTTGAAAATGTAAACCATATTTTTTTCGTGCAAATAAAGTTGAATTGCAAAATCGAATTGAAATTGTATATTTCAGAAATGGTATTAAAATGAGGATGACGTCAACGTAGGCGTTTGTGTGTAACCACTTGAAGATTTTAATGAAAAAAAATGATAAAATACAGAATATACTATTTAAGTATTCCACTAACATGTGAATTGGGTAATATTTCTCGTGTAACATAACATTGTATATGCAAATTATGTCTACATAGACGTCATTCTCATTACCATTTTGGAAATACAAACCTCAATATCAACAAATAAAAGTTCAAATCAAAAAATATTTTGGCATTCAACTATACACATTAAATATAATCCATATGCAGTAATATATTTGCGTTTATATAAAGCACTTTAAGTTTTTAACAATATAATGAATGACTGATTTCAGTGTCGATGTATTTAGTTTTTACAACTAATTGGGGACACAATGGATAGTTTAGTACTTTTTACTGTTTTACTCGTGTAATTAATAGTGGTCCCTGCAGTATTTTGTAATAGAAGACACGGAGTCATAACAATACTAAACACAACTCTTTACTTTTCAATATGGCGATTGGCGAGCCTGCACATGTGCTACCCAGCATGCCTTGCTGGCTAGCTACCTAATCCTACGTTCCCATTGGGAACCACCGAATCAGATGCTAAAACAATACAAAATATTCAAATTATTATAAATAGAGGTAAATTCCCACTATTCTAATACGCCCGTCGCCATTTCATTTTTCATTTTTATATTGTCTGAACGTTTGGTACGCCAATATGGCCACGTTCACCGTTAGAAGCTCTGTTTTTGTTATATAATATAAAATCTAAATTAATTGTACTTATTGAAACTCATAAATTTAACTCTGAAATCGTATACCAAAATTTTTTATAAATTTTATAAAATGTGGATAGATTGGTATCCCGAGGAATATCTAGGATAGTCTGGGATATTACTGGGATCATATTTTCAACAAATCCACCAATCAGCACGCGCCGTTGAAAATCCAAAAGAAATGAAAATTGAAAAGCATGGCTGCCAATGAACAACAATAAAGTACGATAGTTTCTCGTTTATTGTGTGAATTCAATAATGTCTGCCTTGGAAAAGACTACTGTGAATGAAACTACGAATGTCGAAGCACCAGAAACTGCTGACATTACGCCGTTCGAGTACCAGTGGCCCCAAGACAACGCCGGCGAATACTACCTTGTCGAAAGGCAAGTTAGTGAATATTTGAAAGAGAAACGCTTGCTGGAGAATTTCCCCGAGATCCAGTGCCACGACGTCTCGAAAGACGAGAGGAAATTCCTCTACGAGCAAGGAGTTATCACAGAAGATGAATCCATTGACGAGAAGAGAAAAATAATTGGGTTAAACACGGACGATGTGAGACAAGTCATGATTGATCATTTCCCTCTGGCGTACCAGCGATACGTGTCAGCCTTGCACAAGAAAGAAAGGCAACAGGCTATCAAAAGGGCTCAAAAGAACAGCAAGATGGTATCGGTGAGGCAAACGAACGCCTTGAAGAAAGCAGTTAAGGATGCATCGGAATACAACTCTATTTTGCTTCAACAACGCAAAGAAGAAAGGGCCTCATATTATGACATGCAAACACAGCTCATTCACATCCCAGCACAGAGAAACCACAAGATGAAAAAACATCAGACAGTGCCAAGTAAGTACCCGGTTGCCTTACTTCCGGGCCAATATCAGGATTACTACCATCACTACACTTCAAGTGAACTGAGTCAATTTCCACTGGGTACCTTACTGACCTTCCCACTACCAGCTGAGCCAGAGAAGATCATCGTCCCAGCATCATTCCAAACCTCGGAAAAATTTTCTGAGCCATCAGGTCCCATAGTTAGCATGGGAAAACGTGAAGAAGTTTTCGATGAACCCCCAGTTAAGAAAACATACACCAAAATACCAAAGTCTGGGAAGAAGGACCCTATCTGTGGGATCTGTCTCTGTGGTCCAGAGAAGAACAAGAAGGGTATGCCTGAGAGTCTAATCCACTGTTCAGAGTGTGAGAATAGTGGGCA
Organism: Corallium rubrum; assembly: GCA_964035015.1. Classification (NCBI taxonomy): domain Eukaryota; kingdom Metazoa; phylum Cnidaria; class Anthozoa; order Scleralcyonacea; family Coralliidae; genus Corallium; species Corallium rubrum. The sequence goes on from OZ036001.1 coordinate 6,146,932, forward strand.
TCCAACGTGTCTTGATATGAGTGCTCAGTTAGTCAAAGTAATTAATACTTATTCGTGGCAGTGTATGGAGTGTAAGAGATGCACCCTCTGTAATGATCCTCATGATGAAGACAAGATGCTGTTCTGCGATGAGTGTGACCGTGGTTACCATAGCTTCTGTGTTGGTTTGGAGCAAATACCAGTTGGTCGATGGATCTGTGACAAGTGTGGCATGTGTGCCTCCTGTTTGAAGAGAGTCCCTGGACCTGAGGGGAGTGCAGCGAAATGGAAGCACGAGTTTACCATTCCAAAAGATGGTGAGGATTCACAGTTCTTGCAGACCTTATGTATCTCCTGTTCAAGGCTTTTCAGAAATGGAAACTTCTGTCCAATTTGTCTCAAGGTGTATCGCAACGATGAGACAGATCTGCCCATGGTTTGTTGTGACATGTGTGACCGATGGACGCACACAGATTGTGATGGCATTGATGGAAAGCTGTACAAAGAGTTGTCAAAGTCAAAATCAAAATACAAGTGTGCTCTCTGTCGTGGTGAAAAGGAAGAGCGAATGAAGGCCTTTCACAAGAAGTACAGGAACACTTGATACAGGAACAGTTGATAGTCTTGATTGTCTTGTCTTAATGCTACATGTATATAGTAGATTGAGCTAGCTGACTATAATTAGAGGGGTGCATTTGTCTTGTTTTTAAAAATTTGTTGAGCAGAATTTAATGTAACTGCAATAAATGTTTTTGTTTTTAAGCTTAAATTCTTGCGTTTGTTTATTTGGATCAATTGAAGTGTATTTGTCATGATAATTTTTAAAACCACTATATTTAACTTAAACCAGGTACACAAGCATTTAAAAAACCATTATTTTTAGCTTACATCAAGTACTGCCATGAGACACTTTATTTATTTTTTGAATATTTATTTTGCCAACTTAATTTGTCAGGCTTTTTTTATTATATAAGATCCCTAGTAGTGATATTCCTTTTTAAAAACCCGTCATTTTTACGAGTCTATAATGAACTTTGATCCGATTTGAAAAAAACCGGGTAAAACAACATTTTTGGGCCACCTGTAGAGTCGGTCGCTAATCGTAGATCACTCGGCCGCACGAACCTGCCCCGATCATCCGTCGAGCAACAGCGGTAAATTTTGAAATTCACAATCACAACGGCTTTTATTTTGGGGAGTTCTGTTGTTGTGTTCTGAGATTTCTCGATTATTGATAGAAATTTGCCTTCCTTGCGAAATCTGGAACTGATCTTCAATACATTCTTTGAACGTTGGGAAGGATCTTAAGCAAACTGACAAACAATATAAAAGGTAAGCTACGTTTGATAGTGATTCACACAACAGATTTTTAACGTCTATTTCGTCCATGCCTATACACGATGCCGTTTAATAATATACCCTTTGAACACCTAAATATTGTTGAAATAAGGTTGTTTATATTGTTTGTTCAATTACGATATGATATTTGCTGAAATCACGAAGGTTGTACTAGCTCTGATCATCTGGTTAGATTTCAAGTCATGATTTCAGTGAGTAATATTTGAATCTGATGAATTCAAGTTATTTTTTGAGTTGGATTTCAAGTCATGATTTGAGTCAGAATTCAACTCATAATTCATATATATATATATATATATATATATATATATATATATATATATATATATATAGTTCAATCTACAAACACACGTTTCGCTGTACTACAGCTCATCGGTGTAGCTTGGAACAATCTAGATGTGGGTGACAACTGCTTGTGGGATAGTATAATTAGTAGTGTGCACATCTAGAGAGCATTAGGTGGTGTAGGACCAGAGTGCTGAAACTGATATATATATATATATATATATATATATATATATATATACCAATGAATGTGTCTCGAGGTGGAGCTGAGGGGAACATTGGCAGTCGAGGGGCCACAAAACATGCTGTTTGCCGAAAGTTCCAGTCAATAAGTATTTTATTGTATACCAAGTGGCAAAGAAAACAAAAAAAGAAAGATGTCAAATCACTAGTTCAGCTAGTGAACCTTTGTTGTTGCTCCATAACTTGATAAGTAGTCTCTGTCTGAACTATTTTATTATTCACTGGTCCATAACATTATTCACTGCTCAGAGCTGTTGCCTGGAGTGGAGACATTGAATTTCATGACTTTCATGTGATACACTCACGCAATGAGATGCAAGAAAACATGAACTTTGACACTTGGTACAGTATATAGGCAAAAAAATTACCTGGAGTGGGGTTCTTATTTTTTTTCACAAAAACTTAGGTAGGGTAGGTTGGATTTCTCTTTTGTTTTCCACTTTTTTATTTTTTGCCCTGGAATAATAATTATAATATTCTTTCCACAACCAAATGTCAATTACAGTAGGCTGCACATCTATTAAATATTAGGTTTTTAGACGTTCTCTGGTTTAAAATATTTATTTAGTTTACAAGCTTTCAACTGCCAGTCTGCAGTCTTCGACGGGTAAGTCACCCGTCGAAGACTCATGCAGACTGGCAGTCGAAAGCTTGTAAACTAAATAAATATTTTAAACCAGAGAACGTCTAAAAACCTAATATGAATAATCCTGGTTAACGCTTCAAACATCTTTAAACATCTATTAAAGCTAATTTTGAGCACATTACTACGTTCTGCACCACCTTGCTTGCTATCCCAAGATGTAAATCATGCTGCAACTCGGGTCTGCCGTCTGGGTTGGGAAACCAGAAACCCATATATATTTTTTGGCATAATTATATATTAAGTTTACAATTTAAGGGCTTAGTGATGAATATATAAGTTATATATCTTTTATTATACGTTTTTAGATTATCACTTTGGAGTTGGGACATATATATTTAGTATTAAGTCACTGAGGAGAAACAGGCCAAATGATGAATTCAAAGACAAACGTGAGTTTTACTTTATTAATGATTTATTGTATAATTTTCCTTAGTTACAGTAATTTGCAACCCACTTTTCACCCAAATCTTCGGCGGTTCGTTCCGCGCAAGTTCGTTGGGAAGTTCAAAGTTCGTTTTGAACTACGCATTTTTTGGCTGCTACTAGGAACCAAGCAACCAATCAAATGCATAGTTCAAACTTCAAAACGAACTTGCGATCTTCCGAACGAATAGGCGAGTTTCGGGGTATTGCGCACGCATCGTTTTGCCAAGGAATTGGCGGGCTCTTGGCGGGCTCCCTACAAAGTAAGCAATGGCAAACAGACTTACTAGCGAGCCAACAACAGCAGAATAACAGCGTTAAACATCCAGAACCTGTATCTATACTTTGTTTAGTTTCAATAGTACGTTTACTTTGAGTGGAGCTTGCCAGTTTCTTTGAAAAATGATGCGCGCGCAACACCCTTAAACTCGCCTATTCCGAAGATATGGGTTGCAAATGACTGTAAATTATTTGTCTAATTGGTTCGGTCATAGCACGCTGTATAAATCAATTTGCCCCGCTCTTTGAATTAGATCCGCTTTTATTACCATGCGGCTCCTCGTTGAAGGCGTGCGGAACGCTCATGGAACGGTGAAGCACGCTCAACCTGTGTGATTATACGATTGAGCCATGCAACACCGTACCTAAATAAGGCTAAGCGATGATTGAATATTAAAGACTAGTATTAACCGAGTGCGAGGTCTGTACGGGAAAGTATTTGCCTGAGGTTTTCGTACAGACCGAGCGACGAGGAGCGAGGTTTGTGCGATAAAACCGAGGGGAAATACTTTCCCGTACAGACAGAGGCGTAGGAAGCGGGGTGGCTGGAGGGGCTCAAGCCCCCCCCCCCCCCCCAAAAAAAATAATTTTTGAATGGGGGGGGGCTGAGCCCCCCCCCAAAAAAAGTCAGGACAAGCGGACAAGCGTTGCTAAATTTAATGATTGTATATATTACACACGTAAAAACGCACAAGCTGTTACAGACCTGCAAGCAAGTTGTTCCAAGGCCGTTCAACAGGCTGTCACCGTCATGTGTTCGCACTGGCTGTCCCAGTCTGTTAACATGTCTGTAACAGGTTGTTGACAACTTGTAACAAGGTTGATGACTCCAACAGACTGATGACAAGTTGTTCCAACAACCTGTTACCGCTCTGCAGTCAACAAGTTGTTAACAGATTGATGCTAACAAGGTTGTAGCAGCTTCTTGAATGAACAGCATTGTTACAACTTGTTAACAGCCTTGCTACAAGCCTGTTGCGAACACATCCTGTTGACAAGCTGTGAGATTTTTACGTGTGTAGTACGACTATACAGAGGCTAGGGGAGCAGCTACTTACGGTAATCTACCTACGGGGTTCATCTTTGGTTCGTATTAAAATTACTTTATTTGTACTTCACTTGTTTGTATAGTATACCATATTTTTTAAGTTTGTCAATAAAAAGCAGCTTACCAGTCATAAACCACAAATTTGAGAATGTCTGCGATTAATCGGAGTCTATAATCTTACCTTTTGATAAAATGGCGAGTGACGACGACAACAAAGTTAATTATACGGAAGCTAAGTTGACGAAGAATTAGAAGATATTGTGTAGGTGTTTAAACACAATTATTGAAAGATTATTAAAGCGACTTCAATGCATGCAATCCCTAAAAAGTGTTCAGTTTTGTGAAGTGTCGTCTGTCGAGGCTTTAAGGCATGTTGGTTTAATAATTTCTTCGTTTTTATGTTAAAATTTGAATTATGCTTGCTGTAGAATTAGATGAAAAAGTTTCCTCAAATTGCTGCAAATTGTGTTTCCGAGGTTCTAGATTTCAAAATTTTCCGGGAGAGCACCCCGAACCCCGCTAAAAATGCAGTCACTGATTATCTGCATGTCGACTTCAGCCCCCCCCAACTTTGAATCCGTTCCTACGCCTCTGCGTACAGACCGAGCAAACTAAGTTAATGAGGAATTTATTATATGCCTATTGGTTCACTTTATTTTTAAGGTTGGGGCGTTTTTTTTCGTCTTCGGAGTATACTGTTTACCTTACCTGTTAACTTTTTCGTGTCGCTTCTTGGCCTTCTTGTTTACACAAGTTCGGCTTTTCATGTTTTTAGGTAAACAGCTTTAAAGAAAACCACCAGTAATGTTCCAACAGATTTTACTTGAATAAAGATACCTATTTCTCTTTTATTTGTATTCAAATCAACTCAGAAATGTTCCCGCCAAAACTTACAGGGCCGAGAAAAAACGTATTGACCGGTCGGTCAATATCGTAAAATCCCGACCTCTCGGAAACCAATCAGCGTGCGTCGTTTTGCGTATGGACCGGAAATCAAACCCAGCCATATAATAAAATTTATTATAATCCATGATTTAATTTTGGCGTTCCGACGTCGAATTTAATTGTTTTTACTTGGACTCGTCGAGCCCGAAAATGACTTCTTGAAAACAATATTGGTACCGAATTGTCACAGACAGAAACGAAACATTTATTCGACGCGACGATAATTCATCGTGTTAACTCGAACACGCATCATCGTCGCACTATCCGTCTGACTCAGACGAATTTAATTGCCGAGACGAATTTAATTCGTGTGTCGAATGTAATCGCGTTATACGTCGCAGTTTCGTCGAATAAAATTCAAACAATTAAATTCGTCTGAAGTAAATTCGTTTATTGTGCGACGTTTAGCGCAGACCTCATAGTTTTTCAGATACACGCGTAAAAACGCACAAATTAAATTGTTCACGGTTGTTAAAGTGTATATGAAATGAAAATTAAGTTTGTCTAATTTGAAAGAACTCTTGATATTGTAAAGTAACATCTACAGTTTTTCCATATCTTACTTCATTCTTGAGATATTACTATTTGTTTGATATGTAAATGAGCACTGCATACGTCATACTTGTATAATGAGTTTTTGGAAAATTTGGAATATTGTTGAAGTTATCGAACAAAGTCACACGAAACTGGGCATGTAGGTGTATTTGTCTCATGACTTTACAGAGGTTTCACATAACTTTTGCCGATTGTGTTCCGAAGTTCGTTCGTTATTTCCGAAGTTGGCGACGAACTTCGCAAGTTCATTACGTAATAGCCAATCAAGTTGCAAATTCGGAAGTTCGTTGTTCTCACGGCATCATTTCAAAGTTCGCTGTTGAACGTATAGAGTAAATATTCGAATAACAACGGGTCTTAATACTTTTGGTAGACAAAACCTATAGTGCTGGATTCGGCAGATTCAAGCGATCATTTCGATATAAAATTTATTTAAATTGGGCGAACAGAAAATATTTAAACATGTTTTGAAACTCAAACACACGTCTCCCAATGGAAATACGACACCCACATGAAATAATTGTAAATCTAAATAATACGAGTAAATCAAGCTGATACTTCAGTAGTGTTTTCGCTAACGGCTTGCTGTTTAGTCCAACAACTACAAAATGCAAGTAATAAGTAGCGAATAACGCCAAAAATATGAATATTTATATGTTTACCTGTTCGCACGTCCAGATATAATGTGGGTGTCGTATTACATTGGGAGACATGTGTTTCAAAACATGTTTAAATATTTTCTGTTCGCCCAATTTAAATAAATTTTATATCGAAATGATCGCTTGAATCTGCCGAATCCAGCACTATAGGTTTTGTCTACCGAAAGTATTAAGATCCGTTGTTATTCGAATATTTACTCTATACGTTCAACAGCGAACTTTGAAATGATGCCGTGAACAACGAATTTCCGAACTTCGGAAGTTCGCAAGATCGTTTCGAAGTTCGCAACTTCGTCGCCAACTTCGGAAATAACGAACGAACGAACTTCGGGACACAATCGGCAAAAGTTTATGTGAAATCCTCTGTAAACAAACACGATCTAACGATTTAACAGATTAATATGAATGATATGCACGATTTCTCAGTAACTCATACAATGTGACGTATGCAGTGTGATCATTTACATATCAAACAAATAGTAAGATCTCAAGAACGAAGTAAGATATGGAAAAACTGTCCAAATTAAACAAACTTAATTTTCATTTCATATACACTTTAACATGCGTGAACTGAATGATGTGCTGCACCCCGTGAACAAGTTGTTCACTTTTAGTTCGAACAACTTGTTCACGGATAAATCAACAATCATGAACAAGTTATTCTAACAGCACATTTTTATAGCCAACAACGTTGTTCGATACAACATGTTGTAACAGCATGATGAAGTAACAATGCTGAACAACAATGTTACAACAATTGTGAACATGACTGCATGGTGCGTGGACAACTGCTGTTGTTTCATGAAGATGAAACAATGATGAACAATATTGTTACTTCATCCAGGTTGTTCCCACATGATAACAACGTTACAGCATTGTTCAGGCAACAACTTGTAGCGTTCTTTGCAGCGTGCCATTAGACCGCAATAATTAATTATAATAATTAGTTGCACGTTGTATATAAACCAGCATGTTCTAAGTATTTAGGGTGAAGGAAAATTCGAGTGTAGAATATATACATTTTAAAACCAAACCGGGACCAGTTGCGAAAAATGCAACTACACAGGCCTTCCGGCAGGAATTGAACCCACGACCTTGCTATTCTAGTGCAATGCTCTGACCACTGAGCCACGGAGGGCGTTGTCGAGAGCTTGATCGCGAGTTCTGTATATATAATGAGGTGGTAATGCCAGGAGAGAATTGGGTATATTATAAATGATATTGGGCATTTCATTCGATTACATAGCATGTTCTAAGTATTTAGGGTGAAGGAAAATTCGAGTTAGAATATATACATTTTAAGACCAAACCGTGGTCTTAAGGTCGTGGGTTCAATTCCCGCCGGAAGGCCTGTGTAGTTGCACTTTTCGCAACTGGTCCCGGTTTGGTCTTAAAATGTATATATTCTACACTCGAATTTTCCTTCACCCTAAATACTTAGAACATGCTATGTAATCGAGTGAAATGCCCAATATCATTTATAGTATATAAACCAGGCCTTGTGTTTCTTGTAGCTACCAGTCAGCAGTCGACTCAAGCCTCCAGCAACTGTTACTCGTCGAGCTACGCTTGCTGCATGCAGATCAAGACCAAATGAAGCAGTAAGTCTGAATAAGTACTACAGTGAAACATTTATTAAGCAAACGCTTTCAGGACCTTAATTGCTATACCACTTACAGTCATTTACAACTTTCTTTTCACCCAAATCTTTGGAAGTTTGTTGGGAGGTTCGCAGTTCGTTTTGAACTATGCATTTGATTAACTGCCAGATCTTGGTTGTTGGTTGGAGGTAGGTGCCATAGGTGGCCAAGGCTAAGCAATCTAGCCGTAAGCAATGAGCAATGCAACATAGCAAGCAATTGAGCAATCCCAGCTTCGGGGCAAGCAATTGAGCAATCCCGACTTCGGGACAAGATTGTAAGCAGCAAAAAGAGGTCACCATGACAACTCTGCCAAGGCCGACCTCCCGGCACCTGTCACACTGAGTAATCAGTGGAATATGTATTACATATAACACGAGTCTAACTTTACTTACCTGAAAGGGGGTGAGGGAAGGGTGGGGAAACAAGCGACAATCCAAATGCAAAGACACGAGAGCTGAGCAACAGGCTAGCAAGCAAAGCCAGCAAAGATAGCAGCAACGTACGCTACAGACGCAAGCCCCGCCAAATGGGAACCGTGCGTGTGCGCCCCTGGGCCTCCTCAAGATCTTGGGACTCCCCAAGATCGTAAGGGGTAGTCCGCTGGCTAACTACATCGGCAGTTTTTGCTTAAATTACATTTAACCACATTTGGTTGCTTGGTTCCTAATCCTAGCAGCCAATCACATGCGTATTTTATAACGAACTTTGAACTTCCCAACGAACTTCTGAAGATTTGGGTGAAAAATGAGTTGCAAATGACAGTAATACAGATTTTACTCTACTTATATTTGTTTATAGAAATCTGCCTTGACTTCACGTGTATCTAACATTTCAAAAACAACCACAGCTGCAGTGGCGCCGATTAAACGACCCACTACAACAAAGCCTGTTCAAAGGACCCTAAAAAGGCAAATATCAAATTCCGAAAACGAGGTAAAGATCCGCAATGCTTTGTAATGATATTGTCGAATGGGCTTTTGGAAAACAGAGAGAAAATTTCAACATTCCGTGCCAGTCGCCGCCATCTTTTGTATCGCCATCATTGTATCTTGCAGGACATATTTGTCAGTTTTTTTAATCCAAGTCAAAGTTTAAAGATAAATTTCCTATTCAAAAAATCGAAAAGCGTCACGGTCACACAATTTTGATGGGCATCACTTTTGATCGAATATCAAGTTTCGTATATCCTTGCGCAAATGACGCAACGATTTGTTCTAGAAATAAATGAAATATTTGTCATTTCAGTATAGTGTTGCTGTTGCAGGCTGCAGCTGTCATTGTGCATTTGCAAGAATGCAAGCTGCTTTTATCTTAAATTCAACTGTTTCAGCATTTCGATTTTTGACGCTAGTACTTGTATTACGTAGTATTCAATTGAAAAAGTTCGTTATTTCAAAGTGTATAGATACCCCATTCAGATAAATGATGGTTTTGAGATACAAACTTGCAAGCCTGGTGGTATCACAACTTATAAAATTGAAAAATTCTATCAGGCAGGAAATCGTTAATTTAGTTTAGCAGGAAATATTTATTTTTTGATTTTGCTGCCAGGAAGAAAAAGGCGCTTTATCTAGGTCTGAGTTTGACTCTACTTATATTTAACAATTAGACAACGAGCCCGAGTTTTCTATGAGCGAATAGTCAACGAGGCGAAGCCGAGTTGACTATCGCTCATAGAAAGCGAGGGCGAGTTGTCTAATTGTTTTAGTATAAATTTACCAGCAAAAGTTACATAAATTCTCGAACATAACATATTCTTTGAGGCTCGTTTAATACATTTTTTAACTGCCAACAACAAATGTTCAACGGTCATTTCGGACATCTCCTTGGCCCGTACAGTAACCGATGGAAAAGTAACGTTTTCTTGCATAATTTAGCATGGATTTTCATGTACAATATTGAAACAATATATATCCACTCCTTTGATTTGTAAAAGTGACAAAGAGTTGAAAGAAACATTCAATTTAGCATATAGTTTACATCACGAAATCTTGTCAACAGCAAGCGTAATTTTGAAATGTGTTTTGTTTCCAGTTATTTCGTCTTAAACGAACACAGATAAACAATTTAACGCTAACCATTAATAATTTCCATTCTAACCATTTTGTAGCCGTATTTTTTTTTCTGTAGAACGTATTGCTTCGCCTAAATGTTCAATTTCTTCTTTCATTTGCATACTCCGTTATAATTTCGGCGCCATTGTTGCTTAACAGAACAACCGCTGGCTCTAATGATCATTGTTCGTGCTATACTACGCATTTTGTCATTTGTCATTTTTTTTAAAAGAATGACTTCCATTGGTTTATCCCAGAGGTTTATATCACCAATTATAAACTCCTGCAATAGCCAATGAAATTCGAGGATTTGCATTATAAACTTGTAAATTTATACTAATTGTTTTTAGAAATCTGCCTTGACTTCACGTGTATCTAACATTTCAAAAACAACCACAGCTGCAGTGGCGCCGATTAAACGACCCACTACAACAAAGCTTGTTCAAAGGACCCTAAAAAGGCAAATATCAAATTCCGAAAACGAGGTAAAGATCCGCAATGCTTTGTAACGATTTTGTCGAATGGGCTTTTGGAAAACAGAGAGAAAATGGTCATCACGTAGCTGTAGTAAAAAGATCTCTGATTAGTTTAGGTATCCCAACCCAAACAAAACAAAACAAAACAAAACAAAACAAAACAAAACAAAACAAAACAAAACAAAACAATTAACAAAACAGTGAAACACCCTAATAGACCATTTGCACGTTGACGTGAGATTATAGATAACGCATTCATGATTGGAAAGGGAACTGGATCACTGATCTCTACAATATAAACTGGGAATAGGGATTGCCCTATGGCCAGCAGTCAAACGTTTCGTGCCAGTCGCCGCCATCTTACCATTACCAGAAATTTGGGACAAGATGGTGGCGCGCATGCGTATTAAGGACCATAATGATGGAGATTCTCAACAGTAAATAATAAGGAGAGCACATAATAATTCAAATTTTGCTTAAACGGTGACATATTTCTTCTTTGCCCGACTCCATATGACTTCAGCATGGACTAAGGAACAGTTATAACTAAAAAAACATTTGCTTACTTCCACGACAAAGTACTTCCCTAGCTCGTCTTATTTTTGCACTGAAAGCGCCACTATCCATAGTGTTGGCCATAGTAATCTTTTAGGGTGAGGCGGTTTTTATAAAAAACCGAAAACCGCCCGAGAAAAACCGAGTGAACCGATTTTTTTAAAACGCGTTCGAAACCATAGTTTAAAAAAAATGCATGACGCTACTCGCGCAAGATTTCAGTTTCAAAAACAATTGTATTGATTATAACATCCTAACTACGAATTACAAAGAAACATGCAGTATATAAGATAAATTTTACATTCAGGAGAATCGTCCGGTTTTTCGGCTTTCTTGAAGAAATGCCAAACAGCACTTTGGCTCATTTTGGCAGAGAAATGTTACCAGTAACCAACAGTTTCGGACAGCGTAACAAAGTATTCCAAGTTTCAACGAACGGTTACTTAAAAAGGCAAAGCTGAAAGAGCACGAGTCAGAAAATATATGCGATATAACACTGAAAGCGAAAATTGGTTAATTATTCATGTTACGCTCCGACTGTTTATGAGTCATACACCAATTTTACTTTAGACCTGTCTTCGCAGAGGTCCGCCTTCATTTGAGCCAATCAAAATTCATCTTCGTTTGATCCGCTTATGCGTTCAAGCTCGTGCGAATCTGAATCGAAGCCTTTCCGTAATTTCCGTAATTCCGTTCTTATATCGGAGATCATACCTGGCAATAAACGTACGGTATTTCGAAGACGCAAATCTAAGTGTAAACGCAACAAAAACCTGTGTAAGTATGGTTCGATTTTATTGAAATACCGATTTTTCTTTCGATTTTTCGATTTTTTCGGTTTTTCGGTTTTCCTCCAAAAGCAACACTCTATTACATCGGTTAAATCGGTTTTCAAAAAACATCGGGGTTTTTCGGTTTATCGATTAACCGCCTCACCCTATAATCTTTGTAAACAGGTGCTAGAAATTGGCCAAATTGACCAACAACGTTACGGGCGATGCGAAGTGCCCGACTCGCGGTGCATTCGGTCAGTCTACTTCGAGTCAGTCTACTTCGAGAGCACATAAAAATCCTCATTTGTCCTTAGCATAATACTTCCAAAAGCGTTTGAACTTGCTTGATTTCGCATTCCTTGTGGTCGTTTACAGGTTGTTTATATATACATACATGCACTATTCAGGCAAATTCTAAAGAACTCAATGACCTGAATACGCCTTAGAAGATCGACGTTTAGAATACATAACTATATTATTAAGCGAATAGCCGCTTATCGAGAGCGGCGGCACCTGTAAAAACCTTGAGACCTGTAAAAACTTTCATTATTTCATATAGACACTTTAGCTTGACGTTTTCTCTTTCAGCCTGCAGCAAAAGTGAGTAAGAAGGAAAGTTGTCGACCAACTACAAATAGAGGTATTATATATATATATATATATATGTTTTTATGCGTGGGGGAAAATACTAGGTTGGTGTCTAGCGCGCAATAACCCACCTCATGGGCTGATAGATGCTCTTAAGCCATGGTCGGCACTCTATCTAAGAGATGGAGAACTCTAAAATAAAAGCCTGAGACTCACAGTTCAAATGCAGTACGTTTGTGGCATACTTTGCTGGCTGGTTCTACACAAGCCTTCACCACTTTAAACAACTCATCAGTGTGGGTAGTCTAACAGTTCAGCTCTGGGACACTCACACGTCGAAAACGACGGGAGAGTCCACATATATATATGAATTCTGATTGGCTAAGAGCAGTGCAGTTTTGAGGAAATACAGTGCAGAAAAAAGGAAATACAGTGCAATGTTTTTATTATTTTAACTAATTTGTACAAAAATCATTTTTGACTAGAAAATTTTGCAATTTGATAGTCTTTGAAAAACTCACTCGTGTATGTTTTTTCCAAATCGCACTCGAAAGCATGCTATTACCTATACATACAGCAAATTTTGCATGTAGCGAATTCAGCATTTTTCTCGTATACCTAATCTTGAATCATAATTATGTTGGGTTTTTTTTATCATTTTATATGTTTCTCAACCAAATGCTCATATTATAAGCTAAAATAGTGAAATCGAAGTAGTGTTGAAACACATATCGAAATCGTAAAGTTTGATATGCTGCCGAAACTAGGAGTCTAACGTTTCGAGCGAAGGCCCTTCGTCAGAGAGAATTAAAACTGACAAAGGGCCTTCACCCGAAACGTTAGACTTCTATGTTCGATGTCTCGGCCGTGTGAGTATATCCATTCTCTCTGACAAAGGGCTTTCGCCCGAAACGTTAGACTTCTATGTTCCATGTTTCCGCAGTATATCCATTCTCTCTGATAAAAGGCCTTCGCTCGAAACGTAGACTTCTACATTCCATGTCTTTCGGCAGTATATCCATTCTCTCTGACAAAAGGCCTTCGCTCGAAACGTAGACTTCTACATTCCATGTCTTTCGGCAGTATATCCATTCTCTCTGACAAAAGGCCTTCGCTCGAAACGTAGACTTCTACATTCCATGTCTTTCGGCAGTATATCCATTCTCTCTGACAAAAGGCCTTCGCTCGAAACGTAGACTTCTACATTCCATGTCTTTCGGCAGTATATCCATTCTCTCTGACAAAATGCCTTCGCTCGAAACGTAGACTTCTACATTCCATGTCTTTCGGCAGTATATCCATTCTCTCTGACAAAGGGCCTTCGCCCGAAACGTTAGACTTCCATGTTCCATGTCTTTCCGCAGTATATCCATTCTCTCTGACAAAAGGCCTTCGCTCGAAACGTAGACTTCTACATTCCATGTCTTTCGGCAGTATATCCATTCTCTCTGACAAAAGGCCTTCGCCCGAAACGTTAGACTTCTATGTTCCATGTTTCGGCAGCAGTGGCGTGGTGGCAAGTTTCAGGCTGGGGTGGCCAGGTTAGCTTTGGCGCCCCCCCCGCAAAAAAAAGAGGAAAAAACAAAACATCACTGTATTTGATAATTGATCACATTTTTTGTTTTAAAATAACTCAAGTAGCAATATGTAATATTACAACAAACGAGTTCTCTCAAAGGCGACGCTAATGCGAGCGCCGAAGTAGTGCCAAACGTCTAGGGGGGTCCGGGGGCATGCTCCCCCTGAAATTTTTTAAATCTAGAGTCTCTGATATGCCATTTCCTGCCATTTTGGAGTGAGATTTTACAGAATTCTGAAGATTATAAAACTTCATAGAAAACACAAAAGATTACACATTTCAGATCTTTCTATCTCACCATTGAAGACCTAGCTATACAAAGAAATAGGTTTATTTTGTTAAGTTTTGGCGCCCCTTCTGCAACCCCAGCTGGGGGGGGGCTTGCCCCCCCCCCGGCCACCACGCCACTGTTCGGCAGTATATCCATTCTCTCTGACAAAGGGCCTTCGCTCGAAACGTTTGACTTCTATATATTCGATGTTTCGGCAGTATATCCATTCTCTCTGGCAAAAGGCCTTCGCTCGGAACGTTAGACTTCTATGTCTCATGTCTTTCGACAGTATATCCATTCTCTCTGACAAAGGGCCTTCGCTTGAAACGTTAGACATCTATGTTCCATGTTTCGGCAGTATATCCAATCTTACTATACATTTCGATTAATTCTAAAACAAGGTTTTGAGTGCTACGCCAAAACGTTCTAGGATTTTGAGCGGTTTTTTTTTTTCACCGAAAATACATGACAGAAAATTTAAAATGTTTTCTTTTTGACTCTTTGCCCCTTGTGTTCTCTCAGCTAACTCCAAACGAAAGGCGTGGGACTACAAGGGACGTCTGAGTGACATGGAGGAATATGTACGCACAGTTAGTGACGAATTACAAACAAACAATGGACGGTTGAAGATGTTGGAGTCCCGAAACAGCCAACTGGAAGGCAACGTCGTTACTAAGGAGAAAGAATTTGAAGAAGTAAGTACGCAAATTTATTTTGTATTTTTTTTATTATTTAATACATACTATTTATTTATTTATTTATTTATTTTTTCTTGGTGTGCTTATATTTTTATGTATTTTGTATTTTTGCATTTATTTATTTATATATTTATTTAATATTTATTGATGTATTTATTTATTTATGTATTTTTGCATTTATTTATTTATTTGTATAGGTAATCATATGATAGCGAGTGCAATTAATGATTTTACACTACGAGTGATATTTGAAAATTTATCCAAAATTGCACGAGCCGTAGGCGAGTGCAATTTGGCTCAATTTTCAACTATCACGAGTAGTGTAAAATCATTAATTGCATGAGCAAAATCATATGATTACTTGTTTATTATACGGATGAAAAAATTACGATATCTATCTTAATTACAGTCAAAAAAGTTTGTCTTAATTTGAATGTTTATTGGCCTACAACCACAGACAATCTTAAAACGTTATTCAAAGCAGTGAATTAATTTTTCTTTCTGGCAACTAACTATACGTAATCACAAACTTCAAAACCAATTTACAATTACCTGAAGTGTCAATCCTTGTCGTACGCTTCGTAGTAATTCGCGCGTTTGAAAACATCTTGTTTCGTTACAACTGGACAACAAACAGTTTCACTTATGGTGAGCAGATGTTACCTGTATTGATCTTCAAATATTTACATGAAATTTTCAGTTGAAAGTGTTCCACAAGTCGTTGGAAAAGTCAAAATCTTTCAATTTGAAAATACGCCGCCATTTTGAATTTTATTTTTTACCACTGTTACCATGGTAACATTAATTTGCACTCCGGAGAGTGCAATTAATGAGGGTAATAGAACGACGAGGAGTGCTATTAATGCCAAAATCATATGAGTGATTACAAAATCGACCGACCGCGAAGCGGGAGGTTGATTTGTTAATCACGAGTATGATTTGGCATTAATAGCACGACTCAATTCGTTCTATTACCCGTTAATTATATATCCTTCTGTAATCAGGTCATGTCCTCATGTTCTTTGTTTTCGACAGCAAATACTTCATAGTAGCCCAACTTTTGGGTTCTAGACCTAGGCCTCTCAACATGGCCCGCAAAAAATGCAAATTTCAGGCGGCCATTTCTTTTAAAATATGGAGACTCGGCAAGGAGTTTTTTTAATAATAAAGTGAATTTATGAGGAGTTCATACAATTATATGTGAGGTAAAACCGGGAGTTATTGATAAAGAATGACAAGAACCAAAAATGTGAGTAATTTAGTGCTGTTTGTCTTTACTTTATAGCGTGTTTATACGCTTGTATTTATAAACACACTCATGCAGTTTAAGTTTACTGTATTTCACCGAGTGTTGCTACTTCACTGACTAAAATATTTAAGGGATAATAATTTGTTTTTAATTTGTTGGGGACACGACACTGTTTTCAAAACGTATACAAAAAAATACAAATTTAAATTCTATATTTTAATATTTAAAATCCTCCATTTTTTAAATTTTTTGAAAAATCCCAGAAAATCCTGCAGCTTAGGTGCCGAACTGTGATTGGACAATTTTGATAGCTAGCTTGATTTCCATTGGCTGAAGCAGGTGTGTGATTACAGCTAGCAAGAGGTGCGATTAATGCTCAAATCGCACTCCTCTAAACCAATGAAATTGCAGTATTTGGGCCTGATTACAGAAGGATATATAATTAACGATATAATTGCACTCCTCTTAGCCAATCAGATTGCAGTAATTTTGTCATGCATATAATAAATTTAATTATTTAATATCCATTGATGTATTTATTTATTTATGTTTTTATGTATTTATGTAAATGTATTTATTTATTTATTTATTTACTTATCTTTTTATGTATTTATTTATTCATTTATTTATTTATTCATTTACGTATTTATTTATTCAATTGAACACATGAAATAATTCAAAACAGCAAAAATCACGACAATTTACAAGTTAAAACTATTTTTATTGTCGCTTCGTCGCCAAACAAGCAACCATCATCTGCCTCGTTTCGTAATTCTTCGCAGTTTCGTCTCGGAACTTTAAAATAATATTAGAGAACACAAGGTCGATGTATAGTTTAGCCTAAATTCCTGAAAGAAAGTACAATTCCTCACTTGAGCGGCTGAGCCGATATAATACACTCTCGTCAACGAGAGTACTTGGTACGAGATTGTATTCATAATTTTCCCAATCTCGTTCCCACAGCCCACGTTCCCCACCCGGGAAACGAGAGACTCTGGGATAATCCGTTTCACTTTCACATCGATATTTCATTGGCTGATGAACATGATTCACTCTTCTTCCGGATAACAAGAATCCTGTGATGGCGTGAACGGATTATCCCAGAGTCTCTCGTTTCTCGGGTGGGGAACGTGGGCTCTGGGAACGAGATTGAATTGTTTCCACTTTGAACAACACCGCTGCCAAACGTTTGCTCATGCGTGAATTCACTGAGTAAACATTGCAAGAGAAGTGGGAACTAGCCGTGGCGACAACAACCAGACAGTGAAGACTAAGTAAGACTCGACTATTCATTTGTGTTTTAAAAAAAGGGTAAACAAAATCACGAAGGGGTAAATTCAGAATATGTTACAATAATGACAAGGAAGCCATGCACAAATTATCTACCTTATCTTTTTGGTAGTATGCTTATAATTTTAACTTTTGTGTCGGACTCTCGGACCAGTCCAAATATTTCAGTGTTTTCCCGCTCTTTTTCCGAGGCCGAGCTCAGACGTTGCACATGCGCAATACGTTTGGCAGAGGTGTTAGTTTGAACTCTTGCAGCTTTGTTTTGTAATTTTCGCAGCTTTTATTGAAGTGTTTTACTGTATATCGTTTTAGGTGTCGTATCGCAGCAAAGATTTGCAGGCTCGTTTGGATTCTCTGTCGCAGAGCAAGATTGACATGGAACGAAAATACAAAGTGCAAATTGATAATGAACGTGACGAGAAGGACAGAATTGATCGTGAAAGGGAAGAATTCAAATTCGAACTTGATCTCGCCCGAAACGAAATCAAGACGCTGAAACAGAAAATTTCTCAAATGGCAACAGAAGCATTGGCTATAACAACTGAATTCCAGGCGACCAAGGTACGGTCAGAAACAAGGATTGTTATGGCGGGAAGAGAGCTCTAAGTACGGGATTGGTTTTGGCGGGAAGAGAGCTCTAAATACGGGGTTGTTTTGGCGGAAGAGGGCGCTCTCTAAGTACCGGGGGTTGTTTTGGCGGGAAGAGAGCCCTATGTACGGGATAATAAAAGTAGCGTGCTGCGTAGGCAGTGTAGAAACAACAATCGAAATACAGTAAGGTTAGATATACTGCCGAAACAGAGACCGTAGGAGTCTGGGATAGTTTTGGACGGGGTTGGTTTTGGCGGGAATAGAGTTCTAAGTGCCGGATGGTTTTGGCGGGAAGAAGGTTCTAAGAAGAGGGCCCTACGTACGAGGGTGGTTTTGGCGGGAAGAGAACTGGGTTTCTTTTCGCGGGAAGATGGCACTAAGTACGGGAAGAATTTTGGCAGGAAGAGAGCCCTAAATACGGGGATATTGTTTTGGCGGGAAGAGGGCGTCGTGTAGGTGTTGGTTTTGGCGGGAATAGAGTTCTAAGTGCGGGATGGCTTTGGCGGGAAGAAGGTTCTGAGTACGTGGGTTGTTTTGTGCAGGAAGAGGGCCCTATACGTACGAGGGTGATTTTGGCCGGAAGAGAACTCTAAATACGGGGTTTGTTTTCGCGGGAAGATGGCACTAGGTACGGGAAGATTTTGGAGGAAGCTGAATTACAATCGGTTTGGGCCACTGTGGTTAACATTCTCGTAAATGCCTGGCCAAACGCTTTCAACATCGCATTCAACATTGTTGAACAATGTTGAAAGCACAGGTGACCAAATGAATTCAACATCGTTCAACATTCATGAATGACAATTAATTGAACGCGGGCTACCACAAAAGCTGGAATCGACAATATCCCGAATGAAATGTGGCCAAATGCGTTCAACACCTTTCAACATTTAACAATAGAAATGTTGAACGAAAATTTGAACTTGTTCAAATTTCGTTTAACATCATTCAACACCATTCAACAACGTTCAACATCATTCAACAGGGGTGGCCAAACGCGTTCAACATGTTGAATTCAACAATGTTGAACGATGTTGAATGAAATGTTGAAAGCGTTTGGCCAGGCCTTGAGCGATCGTCTCTGGTCGCTTACGAGAGAGTCAACTGTATTGTATTTATCGCATGTTCAGGTTGCGTTTGCAAAGACAATGGAGGACAACCGTCAGCAGGCGCATTTAATAACGTCCTTACACACCACAGTGGCTTGTCACATTCAAACAATCGAGAGCTGTGAAGAGAAACTAAGAGCGGAGGAGTCCAATCGTCGACAGCTTCACAACACCATTCAGGAGTTGAAAGGAAACATCCGTGTCTTTTGTCGCGTTCGGCCCAGTCTCCTTTCGGAGAAAGACGCCGTGCTTACGAGGATTGAGTTTCAGACGGAAAGCAATATGGTTTTGAGCCAACAAAACGAAAACGAGGTACGTTTAAAGGGTCCGTAACTACTTCATGTAGAGTCTAATGCGTCCTTAAGTTAGGTTTAAGATGGCTCCCTACGGTAATTTCAATAGGGGACTGGTGACTAGAAACAGTATCGCTACGCATGCGTAAATAGCGATCTTGTCGATTCGAAATTCTACGACCGCGTCGACATAGATGTTAGACTTGTAGACGTTTTCTTCGGTGAATTTTGCTAAAACTTTGTAAATAAGTAGTTTGTAAAAAGTTCTAAAGTATATATAATTTTAAGAAATTTTCATAAGACAGAACATTTTTATATCGATAATTTTTATAGCGAAAAATCTGTCCATACAACCCTCTCTGATTTTGTGCATGGATATTCTCCACAACAGTATTTATCATCTCAGCAATTTTTAAAAAATTTCACCGAAGCAAACTGAAGACATGCCGCTTCAATTTTGCAATACTTTGAAAATATACCAAAGTTCCAACGTCGTTATTACCATGGTAACAGCAAATAATTGAACTTTTTTATAGATATTTTATATCTCCGATAGTTCTGCTATAGTAAGGTCTACTTAACAACAACAACAACAACAACAACAACAACAACAACAACAACAACAACAACAACAACAACAAAAACCACAAACAACAACAGAAAACAACAACAAACGACAACAACAACAACAACAACAACAACAAACAGCAGCAGCGACAACAACAATCAACAACCTTGACAACAAACAATAACAAACTAACAAACAACAACAACTACGACAGTAAACAAACAACGCAGTTATCATTTTTGATTTGTTTTATTTTAGTCTATCTGTGGTGGAAGGCGTCAGGCAACGAAATTCCCCTTTACGTTCGACAAAGTCTTTCCAGAAAGCTCCTCCCAGAATGTTGTATTCAGCGAAATATCACAATTAATCCAAAGTGCGTTAGATGGCTACAATGTGTGTATATTTGCTTACGGCCAGACTGGATCTGGGAAGACTTATACGATGGAAGGGGATTTACGTGATAGAAACCTGTGGGGCATGATCCCGAGAGCTCTTGAGCAAGTTTTCTTGACCTGTGAAAATTTAAAGAGCAAAGGATGGCAGGTAGGTGCTATTCACATTTACATCGCCTACCGGGCTTATTGATCTACATGGCTTAGCATGCATGAAGGGCATAGGCGTAGAATGTAGAAGGGGGCCCTTGAGAAATTCGTGTCCCAGGGCTTAGCCCTTCCTGAGATTTTGAAACTAAAACCCATCATTCACTCAGTGGCGGACACTTCGCGAAATATGGGGAGAGGGGGGTGGGGGGCGAAGCCGCGAAAGGTGTCAATTTCTTTCTACCATTTTGTCAAAGAAAATTTCAAGACCGAGAGTAAGCCTAAAATCGTTTGACAACTCAGAGTAAAATCTTGGGAGTCTTATAAGGACCCGAAAACTTGAAACTCTGTAAAAATTATGTGAAAGTTATAAGTGTGTCGAAGGCTCTAATCAGTTCCGTCGATATTGCAATGCCACCTGCAGATGCGCTGTTTTTTGCTGTTTTAAAACGAGTACAAGTTAGAATGTTTGTAGTTGAGTTTGCAGACTTAGTTGCATGACTATGCATTTTAATTTACTTTTATCAAATAAGTTCAACTGTGGCATGACGTGTGAAACCATCAGGTTTGGCAATCTGAACTTTGAATTTGAGATTTTGATGTTTTGATAAGCTCTGCTATGTAAAGCTAAGCACATCATTAACTAAAAGTATGAATCACTAAAAGCCGAAAATGCATTGATTGGTTCAGCTGGTTTGTTCTAAAAATAGCAGACACCAGAGGGGGTAATCTCTTGATATTTGAAACCAGTCCCACTCTATCACGATTGTAAATAAATGTTACCATTTAGTTACTAAGCCAATGAGAAATTTTAATTCTTGAAATTATTGGGGGGTGCGCCCCGTACCCTTTGAACTTTTATTTATTTGTTGTGAGGTTTGTATTTCCAAAATGGTTATGAGGATGACGTCTATGTAGGCATAATTTGCATATGCAGTGTCCCGTTACAGCAGAAATATTACCCATTTCACATGTTAATGGCATACTTGAATAGTATATTCTGTATTTTATCATTTTTTTTCATTAAAATATTTAAGCGGCGACCTCGTACCCAGGGCCATTTGTATGGAACTGGGCCAAGATGGCGAAAAAAACAAAATGGCGGGAACAAATGGCCCTGGTGGAGGCTAGGCTATCTCAGCCTCTGATTGGTCAAGAGCTTATGGCGTAAATTGGACGGTTTGATTTTATATTTTTTTAAAAAAAGTATTTTGACGTTGTCGGTTGTTCCTGCACACGGCACGGGAAATTGTATTTTAAACCATGCAATAGTTAGGTGTAATTAGGTATATAACTACTGTGTAAAGAACTGAGTTTTAGTTAATAAAATGCGCAATATACTGCGCATTTTGAGCTAGCCTCCACCAGGGCCATCTTGGCCCAGTTTCCTACAAATGGCCCTGGGTACGAGGTTGTTCAAGCGGTTTATCATAAGAAAAGAAAACCACACACACAAATGCCTACATTGACGTCATCCTCATTACTATTTTGGAAATACAAACCTCAATATAACAACAAATAAAAGTTCAAGTCAGAAAATATTTTGGCATTCAGCCATTCACGTTACATAGAATCCATATCAGTAATATCTCATTTGAGTTTATAGACACTTCAACACTATCTACACCCTTCGACTCTCTTCAACATTTTCCCAGTGATGGATTTATAGGGGGGTGCAGGGGGGGTGCGCACCCCCTGGCCTTGGCCAAGGGGGGTGCCAATTGCCTTGGCAAATCCAAGCACATTAAAGGACACATTCATTCAATGTCTGTGCAAACTTCATAGGACCTAAGGTATTAGGTATAATAGCTATCTGATATCATATGATTCATAGATATATGATTCATATATTAGCTATCATATGATTCATAAGTATTAATAGATATAAAAAAAATTTTCTGGTGGGCTTCGCCCCCCTTACCCCCCAGCCCCACCACCAGCTCGGCCCCTGGACCCTGCCGGGGGCTGTGTCCCCTGACTAGGCTTAGACGGTTTTGGGGAAAAAACGAAACCGAAAACCGTCACGAAAAAACCGGTAAAACCGACATAATCGATCTTCTACATTAATTAAATTATTGTGAAATAAAAGCCCCAAATCAAACCAACATGTGTGTTTACTTTATGAAGCAATAAATAAATATATTGTAGCAACCAACATTGATTATTTGCAATTAGTTAGAGTTTTTTTAATACAAGTGCCTTTTTGTTTACAAATTCTCAGCCAGAAAACGAGCATGTCAACCTTTTCAGGATTTAACCGCGCTCGTGCTGGAGTGCTTACAAGTCCTGCCTTGCTGAACCAACTCACCCATTGTGAGGAAATCAGTTTTGTATCTCGGATCAAGGAATGAAGTAACATTCATCAAAACTTTGAGATCCTCTGCAACATATTTCGACTTCAAACGACGGAGAATTTCAGTTTTCAGTTGACATGCCTACGGGAGATCTCCATCTTGACTAGCCAATTCGACGGTAGACAAACGGTTAATAAGTGACTTCAGCGCACTAATGGTAATATACGTGCTTGCCGACAAAATGTCAGTGAACCCGTCTTATGTCCGTCTTTTATGCAAAGTCATCGGATAGAAATGCAAAATATAAGTTAAACTGAAAAACTTTGAGTCGGTTTTTCGCAAACCGATCTTTTCCGGTTAATCGGTTAACCGCCTCAGCCTACCCAGACCCCTGCCGTAGCCCCCTCAGCGGCGCTCCACCCTGCCTCGGTCACGCCGCACACCTCAGGCTTGATCTCACTTCGCTCGCTCAGCATCCCTCCTACCAGATCAAGCTGCATCCATCACTGCATCTTCCCCGGTCGAAATTCTACCCACGAACAAATCAGAGTGAAAATCATCTCGTTTCTTTGTTCTTTGCAGTATGAAATCGAAGCGTCTTTCCTGGAGATTTACAATGAGGCGATTCGCGATTTACTGGGGTCAGGTGACCCGAATGTTAAACACGATATCAAACTCGTGAGTAATAATAACGGAAAACAAGCAAACGACGTTGTCGTCACCAATTTACGAACAGTGGCGGTGACGTCATCTGATCAAGTAAGTTTAATTCTTGAAAACCTTTGACCCACAATGACTAGGCAATCTTATAAAGACACGTCTACGAAGTATTAGTGTGATAAATTGACATGGACGTTCGGGCAACATATTTCTCGTGATATCATCTATTTAATGTACTCTATGCAATACGTTTCATTGCATTTAAAATTATTATTTACAGTCAAATTACCGCAACATTGCAATGTTGGCTTGCTAACGATACACGGCGCAGGAACGTAGCCAGGATTTTGAAAGGGGGGAGCCGAAGTCAGAATAAATTTTTAGGGGGGTTCGGGGGCATGCTCCCCCGGGAAATTTTGAAATCGAGAGTCGCTGAAATGCCATTTCCTGGCTTTTGGATCGAGGAAGATTTTACAGACTCTAAAGGTTAAAAAACGTCATATAAAATACTCAAAACACGCAAACGTCTCATAGATACTCAAAATGCATACACTCAGTAAATTGAATACACTGTTTACAGTTTATTTCCTGACACAATGGCATATTGCATCAGTTTTGTAGTTACATGTCTGTTGTTTTATATCAAAAGGGGGGCCATGTCCCTGACACGGCGACTCCTTGGCAAGTTGCTAAAAATTCGCATTTTAAATATAACATGAAGTTTACTTTGAGTTCGTTGTTCTGACTTTCAATAGAACTTCATATTATGTGAAGTGTGATAAATTTAAAATGCGAATTTTTAGCAACTTACTAAATGCAATCATGCAATTCTTGGTTTTCATTCACGTGATCGCTGGCCCCGTTGGGGTGGTGAAACAATACAAAATATTTGAATAAGAATAGAGTTAAATTCCCATAGGATAAAGATTGTGCATCAACATGGCTGCCATTTCATTGTTCCTGTGCACCAACATGGCTGCCGTGACGTCAGATGAAAACCAAGAATATTCCAATGTTGCTATCAATATTGCAAGGTTACGCGGGAAAGAACATCCGGTTTGACTGTAAAGGAGGATTACAGTCTGTTTGATTTTGTTGTTGGGGACCCCAGGCGACCAATAGTTGATGTTGATTTTGTTCGTAAACGAGATGGCCAAATCGTCACATACAACCATTAACCGTCGTTCACCTTTTTACTTACCCTTTTGGAAGGTTGGGCTTGCACCGATCACACCAATTAATAGGCGAGTTTCAGGGTGTTGCGCGCGCATCATTTTTCAAAGAAACTGGCAAGCTCCACTCAAAGTAAACATACTTTTTAAAATGAACAAAGTATAGATACAGTTTCTGGATATAAAACATTGTTATTCTGCTGTTGTTGGCTCGCTAGCAAGTTTGTTTGCCATTCCTTACTTTGTGGGCAGCCCGCCAAGAGCCCGCCAATTCTTTTCCAAAACGATGCGCACGCAACACCCTGAAACTCGTCTATTGGTGGAAATATTACCCTTACCTCTTTGATTTAAGGGAGGGATGGTGGGGAATATCTATTTCCTCTGACTACAACACTGCGTCTGACTGCTAGCCCGTTAACGTGGCAATGGCGAAGCGCAACTAGTGCTAGTCTTCATTGCCGCTGACCCCAAAGCTTGCACCACGCGCGGTTACCTAGCTGTTAACCTTGGTTATTGCATAACCTCATTAAAACCCCTTCGTCAATATTATGCCACTATAGAGATGCCTCTAAGGGGTGATTACATGGACCGGGCTAGCCTGGTGGGATGAATTTTAATTGCGTTTACATGAAGCGGGCTTGCCCGATAAGCCGGGAACGGAGTTTTGAATTGATGTGGATGATTTCAAGACGAAATTCGCAATTATCAAGTAAATAAGGGCGAAGTTACGTTAGTTTTACTGCAGTTTTACGCTATTTAGTCTATTATTTATGTGGACGCAATCTTTTGTAAACCCATCGTTAATAAAATATTGTTATAGTCTTATAGCTAACCCGTGAACGCTTCTTCACGAAGACTAATTAATTTATCAGGTCTTTACTACTGATCACGAAACACACGAACAACGTTTTGATGTTCTATTTCAATTCCTTTCAGCACTATTTATTCACACAGTCAAGTAAGCGAACGCGTATCGAAGCGACTTCAACAGTTTTTCCGCTTTGCCGGGGCGAAACGATTACATTGACATTTTCATCCAGGTTGACCGGGCTAGCCCGGTTGTAACAACCATCAAGATACCGGCATTTCCATGCATGTAATTGAAACGTTGAGAAAACATGCGTTTTATATATTATTATTATTATTATTATAAGAATTTCACATTCAATAGTAGACTAATTACTAAATTATCATGTGAATTACATCAATGGTCAAAAGACTCAAATAATGTACATTACTCTATATTTACATAATTGAAATTAGGATAAAAAACTAGTTGGATAAAAATATTAAAAATATTGAAAAGACTCCTACGATAAATTTAGATTATATCTATCAGTTGCATATACTATTGGACTGTTCTTATATCGTTCAGTTCTATATTTAAAATTGTAAAGTCTATTCCCATTCGCTCTGGTAATTCTATGTCTAATGTCCTCGACTTTGTCTGGCAGTAAACTATGTAGTTTGTGATTTGGATCATGCATATATTTAATTAACTTAACACACATGTCCTCTCGACGTGATTCCAGGGTGACAAGGTTACACTTTAACAAAGCTTCGTCGTAGGTTAAATCAGGAAAGATTATGAGGACAGCGCGTTTCTGAATTCTCTCAAGATCACGTGACTGATCCATTGTTAGATTGCCATGCCATACCTGAGCGCAGTATTTAAGTGTCGATCTAATTACAGTTATGTAAAATACTTTCAAATCTTGTGTTGGAGCGTTATAACTTTTCAAAACTTTTAAAAGAAACAAACGTTTTGCAGCCTTTTTCACCAAGTATTCTACATTTGATTTCCATTTTAAGTCCTCATCGACCCATAATCCAAGTAATTTATAAGCTGCGACCCTTTCAAGTTCATGACCACCAATTGCAATTGGCGGAATGATGGTTTTGTTCCTACGGAAGTCAATTATCATCTCCTTGCACTTTCCCAAGTTCAATTCCATTTTTTCGTCATCAGTAAATTTTTTAACTCTATTAACCTTCCTAGGTAAACCACCAATTTGTGTACCTGAGACGTGGTCAGTAACATCAAGTACTTCAAACATTGTAGTGTCATCCATATAGGAAGCGAGCCAGCCCAGTGAGCTCAATGTAAGTTAAAATCTGATACCTGGAACGCTAACGTCCAGTCATTCGTGGGCAAAAAGTGAGGCAAAAAGTTCCAAGCCCTTGCGCGGTTTGTAGGTAGGATTCAGTTTCCCACAAAATGTTTTTTTACACGGCCGCCGGCCTTGAGCGAATCGCGAAGACTCAAAAAGGTTTGAAAAATTATTTATTGAACCATTTTATCATACTTTGCTAAACATTTTAAATTTTAATTGGTTGTGCTATGCTACCGAACTAATTATGCACTAATTGTTTATTTGTTGCTATATAGTAAGGGTCATTGTCTTCACAAAACGTACACAAAGTTTGTCATTCAAGAAATTAGACGAACTTTTCGTTATACAAATATTAACTATATATTAGAGTTTCGTTACTCCGAAGAGGATACAAAAAATTCAACACAAACTTAGTATAGAATATGTCGTTAGTACCAGTTTCATGTGTCGTTTTGTTTAAAAAGCATTCCGCATTCGTACCGAAAACAACTACTAGCCATAGTAAACATGCAAAATAAACACGCTAGTTGTCAGTTATTTCTTAAAATACCATAAGTCACAAAAGACCGTTTAACACAGTGGAACAAAAAATTAAAGGAGCAGAAATAAGAAAATGACATTAGATGTATCTTAGGAAATATCAAGTATCAATACGTCTTCAAACTCGTGCAAGAATAGCTTTCTCACTCTTGTTCTCACCTTTTCAGCTGGCTGTTTTCATCCTAGCCAGCAAAAGGACGTCTGTTTTCTCAGTCTATTTTCATCCCTAGCTTAATTTACTGTATAGTTTTGGACTGCTATACAGTAAATAAAATAACAACAGCACTGCACAACAATGGGAAACCATTAAATGCACGTTGAATCGGACAAAATAATTTTTTCAAACCTTTTTTCAGTTCGCTCAAGACGGGCGGCCGTGCAAAAAACATTTTGTGGGAGACTGAATCCTACCTGCAAACCGCGCATGGGGCCTGGGACTTTTTGCCTCACCTTTTGGTTTCGCGTTAGCGTTCCAGGTATTGGATTTTAATTTACATCGAGTTCACTGGGCCAGTCCGGTCAACGTAACCCCTCCCTCTAAGGTATATGTAGACAGATCAGAAAGTTGGCGTTGTGTTGCTTGATTTTTACTCTGCTGGGTACCGGAGAATCTGTGGTATATCTTTGAACGAATTCGTCCAACACTTTTATCAAAATGTTATTAATTTTATCAAAACATTGTCAAAATTATAATCCTTTATAGGACTAAAAAAATCCTATGGGCATGCGCAAATGGACTGTAGTCCCAATTTACAGTCCAAATGGAAATACCTTCCTTCCCACTTCTTCTTCTGTAGTTCGTTGCGTATTACTGTATTTCTGTAGCCGCTACCGAAGCCTGAGAACATTTTTTCTTGAAAACTGTACATAAATAGTATTATTATACAATACTGATACAATCTCGACTGTGATTGGCTAAAAACCTACAGATAATTCTTGATGTCTTGCCACCTACAAAATATCAAAAATTATCTGTAGGTATGACGCGTGGCCAGCGGTTTGAACAAAACAAACATGGTGGCCGTCCTTTGGAGTGAAGATCATAAGTGGATTAATCCGGCGGATTTGGCACGTTTTGTTGACGCTAAAACCACCAAGTAAAAACAAGCGAGCTACACATAGAACTGTTAGAGTTTAAAGCAATATTTGAAAGAGAAAATTGTATTTGAAAGCGAAAAAAGTTAGCGAACCTCGAACTGAAGACGGTATGAATATTTACTATTTTTACCTAACTTTCTAAAAAACTTTCTAAAGGCTTCTACATTTATAATTGTATAATAAAACAATTATTGAAATCGGTTATCGCATGATATCAAGAATTATCAAGGCCTCTGTTTGTGTTATCCGCCTCAGCCTTCGGCAGATAACACAAACCTCGGCCTTGATAATTCTTGATATCATGCTCAACCTCATCCAATAATTGTATATAATTAGCTTTTAATGGCATTTAATCATAATACAAGGGATGTTTATCCCAAATCGATACCAACAGACGAATATAATTAAGAATTGGCGACTTTTATCGCTAGACTTTCCTCCCTCTTCAGTAGCGGCTACAGAAATACAGTAATACACAACCAACTACAGAAGCGGAAGTGGGAAGGTTATTTCCATTTTAGCTGTAAACATGCAAAGTTATGTTGGACCATCAAGAGTTGTGCAGAGCAACCCTGCTGAACACCTGGAGCCGGTTGTGCGAACCCTGGATAGCTTATCCGGTGGATAAGGCCTATCCAGTGGATAAATCTGCTATCCGGTGGGTAGTTATCCACTGGATAAAAAGTGCTAACTGTGGCCTTGTCTTCCCCAGCAACGGTGTCCCCCATTAGTTGCAAAAAGCTGCCTGTAGCCAAAAATCTAAGTGTTACCAACACTTGGTTTGTACGCGTCGCCGAAATAGGGCAGCTTCGGTTCGTTGCAGGGCTTATTTCTTCTTCTACAAAGTGAACTATGTACGCGATTGCTTGTCTACCAAAACGATACCGTGCTCACAACTCACTGTTGGCATAATATTGTAAGATGTTAAAGTTTTTTATTCTCGTGATTTCGTTTGTAAATTCTGTCTGCTCACCGGGAATTCTGTATAATGCCATTTTATTGAAAATCTTAATTTTATAGTTTCAACAACATGAACACGTCAATTTTATCTACTGGATAGTGAACTTAAACTACCCTCCGACCTCGGATAAATTTATCAAGCGGATAGCAATTTTTATCCGCTGGATAATGCTATCCAAGCTTCGTACAACGCCAATTATACCCTGGATAAAATTTATCCGCAGGATAGCGAGTTATCCACTGGATAGAGGTTTATCCAGGCTTCGTACAACCGGCCCCTGGACTTGTTTTTATAATTTCTACCCGTGTTAATGAAAACATGTAGTAATCACTTATCCTATTTTTTCAGGTTTCGAGCCTCTTGCAGAAAGCGTGCGACAACCGAGCGGTAGCTGCTACCAATTGTAATGAGAGGTCTTCACGCAGTCACAGTGTGTTTCGCCTCAAGATGACTGGTGTCAATAATATCACCGACGAACGTTGTCAAGGTTAGTGATTGTTTCATAATCGCATTTTTATTGAGTATAGGTAATAGCGTTAAAAAAAAGACATGCACAAGTGAGTTTCTCAAAAACTACGAATATCAATATAAATACTGAGTTAAATTTAATAGCGAATTTCATTTTCCACTGATAACTGGCGCTGATGGCCAATGCAGCAGGAGACGTACGCCTGAGTAGATCCCACTGATTGGAATCAAATGCGAGTCTAAGAAAGTCTACATGATGTTTCGCTCAAGCCAATGTCAGACAATTCAGTTACTCGCCGTTAAGCCGAAGGGGCCACGTCTTGCGGGAAAATCTTACCGTAATTAACTGTTGGGAAACCAGCGAATAAACATTTTCCTTCGGATGCACATGCAGCTGCCTTATGGCCACTCTCTTCTCAATCTCAGTTTATTTTGAGCTCGTTTCCTTATATTATATGCATTATGCAAGGCACATTTTCACAACACTCTTCTTCGCCAACGTCTGCAGCGGAAATTCAAACTCTCTTTGATTGATAGGTCATTAGCGTGTCAACTAATAGATTGCGAGCGTTCGCCGGCGAACGCTGTACACGAAAAATAACAATGGGTGACTGCAGGCGCTCCTTTCACTGTCCGTCCCAATCCCCAGCGCCGGCTACGCAGGCTACGACAAATTTGACGGACACCGCTGCCAAACGTTTGCTCATGCGTGAATTCGCTAGAGTAAACATTACAAGAGAAGTGCGAACTAACCGTGGCGACAACAAGCAGACAGTGAAGACTAAGTAAGACTCGACTATTCATTTGTGTTTTAAAAAGAGGGTAAAGAAGATTACGAAGGGGTAAATTCAGAATATGTTACAATATTGACAAGGAAGCCATGCACAAATTACCTACCTTATCTTTTTGGTAGTATGCTTATAATTTTAACTTTTGGGTCGGACTCTCGGACCAGTCTAAATATTTTAGTGTTTTCCCGCACTTTTTCCGAGGACGAGCTGGGATGTCGCGCACGCGCAATTAAACCGAATCTGTTGAAAACGTATATTTTTGTTGTTGCAAAGGTAAAACACACAACACACACATAATTGCTTCGAAGTGATTCCGTCTGATAATAGCAAAGATATATAACCTTTCCCAGTAAGTCATTATGCACGTTGTGATGTCACTGGTTTAGTTTCGCATATAAAACAAACTGAAATATCCCAAGAACGAAGCAAGGAAACAAAAAACAGTAAAAGATGTTACTCTGTCATTTCAAAAGTACTTTCAAATAAGACAAACTTATGCCCCGTTCACACTATACTGGATAGGTTTTCGTGCCGGCACAAAAAATAACCAGTATAGTGTAAACAGATTCGATCGGCACGATATTGTGCCGAAGTAAGCCTCGTTCACACTATCCCGGAAAGCTTTTGTGCCGGCACGAAAACCTGACGATACAACCAATACCCACGCTCTATTCTATTAATTTAGTTCCGGAACGATTTAGAACTCCGTTCACACTGGAGCTGGAACGGTACAAAAAGCTATCCGATACAAGATGTACCTCTTTCGAGATCGGAGCGGTGCAGCGGCGTGCCGGCACAGAAATTGTGCCGGAGCAGGCGTTTTGTGTGTGAACAGAAGGCCTATCCGATATGGTTTTTGTGCCGGCACAAAAGCTATCCGGTATAGTGTGAACTGTGAGCGGGGCCTTCATTTTCGTTTCATATGCACTTTAACTGAATAGGATCTAACATTATTCCTGTGTCGGGGAGAATTCAAGTATATAAGGCAAGCGTTGTGTCGTTTTCTATAGGTACCTTGAACCTCGTAGACCTGGCTGGATCTGAACGGCTCAGCCAGTCTGGATCTACCGGTGCGCGCTTGAAAGAGACGCAGAATATTAACAAGAGTCTGAGTAATCTTGGCATTGTTATTACATCATTGGCCAACAAGGTAAGTTTTTAAAGTGCTTATATCACTTGTGGGGTTTTAACGTGTTTCAATAGATCAATTATTCAATAGACCGTTTTTTATTTACTTTAATATAGTTTCTGAGATATAAACCTTTAAACATGCCAATTTCGGCTTTTCGCCAAAAATTTCCGTCGTTTATTTTTCAGCAGGGGGGCCTGGGACACAGGAACCTAAGCCGACCGTCTTCCTTAGTCAGAACTCTCGTGCATACTGGAAAACGGATGTGAGCTCGACATGTCGATTTTTCAGTCAAATTTTTGTTTTTGTGAATCAAAAAGCCGAAACGTAGTTGTTTTGGATTGACTCGCTCCTGAGTCCCAGGCCCCCAAGGAATTAAAATGAACGACGGAGATTTTTGAGAATTGGCATGCCAATATGTCAGGAACTATTTAACTAAATCAAAGACGGCAACATAACTTATTAACTGATTTTTTCTATTTAAATACGTTAAAACCCCGCAAGTGATATAAGCCCTTTAAAGGACATTGACAACATTGTCTAATTGAAAAAAACATTGTCAAAATTGAAAGAACACTTAAAATGTTAGAGTAACATCTTTTGCAGTTTTTCGTTTCCTTGCTTCGTTCCTGAGATATTCCATGTTGCGACGTCACACGTGCATAATGAGTTATCGAAAAACGTTATATATCTTTGCTATTGTCAAATAATTATATAATCACTTGAAAATCTATATGTTTAGTGTTCTGGGCGAAACACACGTACATGCTTCCTTCGAATTATTTTGGTTTGATAATAGCAAACTTGGATATATAACTTTTTTCAATAACTCATTATGCACAAATGTTTAATTTGCATATCAAACGAACTGAAATATCTCAAGAACGAAAAACTTCAAAAGATGTTATTCTATCATTTTAAGTGTTCTTTCAAATAAGACAAACTTAATTTTCGTTTCATGTGCACTTTAACCCTTCATCGTCCAACGATGTCTTTAGTAGTTTACTCTGGCTAACGCCAGACGATTTGAAAGAAGTCGTAAAATTGTAATAGAAAATATTTTACAATTTTTCCGTATCTTTCTTCGTTTTCAAGATATTTCAATTTGTCTAATATGTAAATAAGATGGTCTCTGACGTCAGGAGCAGGGTACAGTATTTTCATACGTAGCAAAATCAGTTATATCTCTAAATTTGTTCAACGAAATCACTTGAAACTGTGCACATATAACGCCTTGTGACACTGAACATTTCATAACTGATGTTGCTTTGTGTAAGAATACTGTACCATCTCACTTACATATTAAACAAATTGAAATATCTTGCAAACGAAGAAAGATACGAAAAAGTTGTAAAAGATCTTCTATTACAATTTTATGAGTTCTTTCAAATTAAACAAACTTAATTTTTATTGCCAATACCCTTTAAGTCTATAAAACTAAAATTGAGTTTGTCTTATTTGAAAGAACACTTAAAATGACAGAGTTACATCTTACTCTTACCGAATCTTTGGTTTTTGCACTCCCACCAAAATCCAACCTTAACCAGGGCGTTCTTTGAATTTTAATTTTTGAATTTGAATTTATTAAATTTGTCACTTAACGTGTGACAGGAGAGAGAAACAGAACTTTCGTCCCAATTGACACCAAGCTCCTATGTGTAGACAACTAAGACCTAGGTGTTGATTTTACGGAGGGAGGAAAACTGGAGAACCCGGAGAAAAACCCTTGGAGCACAGGAGACCAACTAAACTCTACTCACATACGTCCCAAGCTGGCGGAGTACATGGTTATTCCCAAACGGTCACCCATCCAAGTACTAACCCCGTCCGATCGGGCTTAACTATTGGTGAGAAGCAGCGCCCTAACAACACACGGCACCCGTGCTCCCCTTCACCCCGTCGCATCTTCTCACTAGGGACTTTACGATGCTAGGACGACGACGGTGGTTCACGACAAACTCACTATTATATTAGATATTTGAAGCTAGTTTAATGACTTTCAAAACGCCCCAAGACTGCTAAAATGGTTGTAGTGTCAGTATTAATGAAGTCAATCTTAAGCAACAGTTCTCATATTTTGGTAAGTTGACGTCGTCCTAAGACGTGAAAATACTCTAAGTGGAATCTAATTATGAATATCAAAGCCCAGCATATTATTTTCATAAGAGCCATTGAGTCGGACACGAGAGTAAAATCATAATATTTAATAAAGTTCTAACGTTTTGTTGTTATTATAAGTGGCGTTGTATAAGGAACGACGACTTCGTTGAAGTTGCCATCGTACTTCGTACCTCGCCCTGGCAACGAGGTTGGAAGGCTGTGTACCATCTTTTCACTTTACTCTATCAAAAACAGTGCCTAGTACGCAAAACTCTAAGGTATCACAGGATAACATTGCTAAATTATTGAATGTCTTCTCTTGTTTCAGGAACAACATATCCCCTTCCGAAACTCCAAATTGACCTATTTGCTGCAAAATTCGTTAGGAGGAAACAGTAAAAGGTATGAGAGCTAGATAAAAATCTATCTATCTATCTATCTATCTATCTATCTATCTATCTATCTATCTATCTATCTATCTATCTATCTATAATATATGTGACGTATTTCTCGTATGTAACGCTCGCGAGTGACATATCGACAAGTCAAAATTTTCTCCTTTTGCCGCAAGTTTCGAATCAAGTAAATTTAAGCCAGTAACTTCACTTAATTCAGTTTTTCACGTAAAATGACGTATTCGAAGAAGATGTTGTATTTTTCATTTGTATTTTCTAAAAGTTTTAGGTCAAGCGGTTGTAGTTTTTGCATTAAACCCAGTTTATCAGCATCTCTTCCACACATAATTTCACTCGTGAGATATTGTCCTTGCCACTCGAACATAAAATCCATATCTTCTCGCCACCGTGTAATATCCTCTTTTTATTTTATTTTAGCCTTATGTTCGTCAATATCTCGCCGCGTGAAGATTCATTTCAAGAAACATTAAGCTCTTTGCGCTTTGCAACCAAGGTAGGTTCAGTGTTGTTGTTAGTGTTGTTGTTGCTGCTGCTGTTGTTCTTTTTGTTGTTGTTGCTGCTGTAGTTGTTGGTGTTGGTGTTGTTTGTGTTGCTGTGGTTGCTGTTGTTGCTGCTATTGCTACTGTTGTTCTTTTTGTTGTTGCTGCTGAACTTGTTTTTGTTTGTGTTGTTTTTGCTGTTGTTGTTGTTGTTTCCGTTGTTTTTTGTTTTTTGTTCTTGTTGACTGTTGCTGCTATTGTTGTTGTTGCTGCTGCTGTTGTCGTTATTAATCCGATTGTGAAATACAAGCCATTCAACAATTTTAAGCTGAGGATTTCTGAACATTCAACAAGAAGTTTTTACACAAATTGACCTAAACTTGATGATTGCTGCCGAACAGAAATCAAGACAGTGTCACATTGCTGAACTCGTGTGAACGTCGAAATAAAGACTGGTACTAGTACCTTGTGATGTCATACCGGTAACAAATAACAAGGTGATTGGTGGGTTTTACCGGTATGACGTCAAAGACAATGGAGTACCCATTCTCCTAGAAACGCGGTCATGGTTCAAGAGGACCTAAGAAGGCTTCGCTGATAAATTCTTTGCTTCACCTCGAAATTCATATTTTTCTTTACTTTTGTTAAGTTAGATGATAACCCTTTCAGAAGAAAATATAACTTTGGATTTTATTGAATTTACCACAAAAAAAAAGATTTACAAAAGTAGTTGAAAATAACATGTAGTAGACCAGTGGTGAGCATGGGCTTAGCCAGAGGTTCGTCCACCCGTCTTTTGGACGGGCATTTTTGAAAGTGGACGAATAAAAATTTGTTAAAACAAAACTCCAGTATTTCGTCTTTAGTTCTTTAATACAACCGTACAAGCTTTAGTTTTGCTATGACATTCAACAGTCATTGCACAAGACCACAAGATCCAAGTTCCTATGTTTTTGGAAATATTTAGTATTTTAGGACTAAATTTGGCTTAATCTGCAGAGGGCTGACGTCAACCATAACTCTAATAACATGACAACATCACGTATGTGGCATTCTACAACCGCTGACACAAATGCACGTGTTTTCAGTACAAAGCAGCGTGGGTGACTGATTTTTAAATATAGACAAAGAAAACGATAGGTTTTGCTGCTGTTTGCTCTCCAATTTAGAGTACTTTTGTTTTCCAGAATGCTCAGAATCACGTTTTCAAAAGACCTGACTTCAACATTTTTCGGGGGGGGGGGGGCATGCCCTCAGAAGTGCGGGCACTTTGGACGGGTAGATTACTAATCCTGGTTAAGACTCTGGTGGTGAGGAAGTTATAGAAAAAAACTGCCGGAGCTCTGCCGGAGCTCTGCCGGAGCTCTGCCGGAGCTCTGCCGGAGCTCTGCCGGAGCTCTGCCGGAGCTCTGCCGGAGCTCCGGCGTTTTTTGGTCAGCCGGAGCCGGAGTTCTCCCAGCTCCGGCTGGAAATTCAGAATGACAAGAAATGCAGCTCATAAACCACATAAAGGGGCACTGCTGACTACACTGACAGATATTGTGAGTGTACGCAAGTGGAGCTGTTGAACGGCAACCAGGCACCTTAACACCAGAGCAAGAACTCACTGCCTACCTGTCTGAACCAGTGATACCAGTCATATCCCAAGACGGCAAAGTTAATGCTCAGGATTTATTGAATTTTTGGTATCGCCACAAAAACAAATGACCTGCTTTGACGCGTCTAGCTCTCTCATATCTTTCTTGTCCACCGTCTTCTGTTACTTCTGAACGAGTCTTTTCGTTGACGGAGAGAGTTCTTTTCGTTGTGAGGAGAAACTTAAGCCGAATTATATCCGGTTGGACTTTATCCCCAGTTGTGAACCAATTTATCAAAGAAGCCGGAGGCCAGAGCCGGATATTTGAGCTGTAAAGCAGCCGGAGCCGGAGCTGAAAAACCGGAGTTTGCACAGCACTATCTTATAATAACTATGACTTCCTCCTAGAGTTAAGTAAGTACAAAATTATGAAAAAAGATTTTGAAGATAATGAAAAATCAAATGTTAAGCAGCATTGTGTCAATAATAAAGTCAAAACGGGAAATAAATAAAAAAAATAACCTTACTCAGAATATGATTGATAAAAAAAATATTTGAGTTTTCCTGAAAAAAAGTTTGAGGCTAGTGCAATTGACAGTTTCAGCAGCAAGAGAGTTGAAGAGCTTTGGACCTTGGTATCTAATTGAAAACTGACAAATATTTGTTCTACATAAAGGAATGGTAAATTGTCCCGCACTTCTTGTATTATAACTGTGAACTTGACTAGTTATTGGAAATAAATTTTCAAAGCTTTTAGGTAACATTCCATGCTTGTAAGAAAACATAAGTTGTCCTATTTGTAATGAACAAATATCATGGATTTTTAATATTTTACTCTTCTTTAATAAAGGACTACTGGGCGCATCAATTTACTTTTGTTTATTCTTCTGACTATGCGTTTTTGGAGTCGTTCAATACGGCAGAGATTACTTTTGTATGTCAAAAGGTTTAGCTGACCACGGGCTTTAGGAAAGGCTCAGTATGGCTCGAGTGAAAAGTTGTTTCAGCATATACGATTATAAACAAAAAATTGTGTATTTGTCTTACCTTAATGTTCAATGAACTTTCTTATGTATGATACAAAGTCTATGATATCTTGAAATACGTTACAATCGCTAATACTTCAAACTGTCACGCGGCTTACGAGTGCTGCTTGAAACCCAAAAAACAAGAGGTTAGGATCAAAGTGGGTGTGATACTCTTCTAAACCAATCAGCTATTTGGATTGCATACCATGTGATCTGTTTGAATCGTCAAGAGCGGGATGAACGTTCTGACGTCAGAGTAACGGTTTGTTTTAAAAATTAACAGGGACACGTTTGTGCCATATATGGAAGTTGGGGACACGTTTGTGCCATGTATGGTAGTGTCCTTTCATCTCGCTCTTGACGATGAAAAAATCCAAAGATCCTACCCTCTTGTTTTTTGGGTTTCAAGCAGCACTCGTAAGCCGCGTGACAGTTTGAAGGATTGGGCCTAGTAAACATGGCCGTTCAAATCGAAGGATATTCAGTGAATATGGGAAGACTGCGAAGCGATTGCAACGTATTTCAAGATACCATAGACTTTGTATCATACATAAGAAAGTTCATTGAACGTTAAGGTAAGACAAATACACAATTTTTTGTTTATAATCCTTTGCTGAAACAACTTTTCACTCGAGCCATACTGAGCCTTTCCTAAAGCCCGTGAGCTGACGACAACTTTGTTCCTGTAAGAATTTCTAAAAATATGGTGACATACATATAAGCTTCCGTTTCTTTTCTTCTATAGGTCAATACTTGTAACATTGGTACAGCACAAAAAGCAAAGAAAATTTAGAGCAAGCTTCTTGTCATTTTCTTCCCAGATTAATTCGTATTTTATATACAGACATACAGTATTATAATGCAGTTATCCTCTGGATTTTAATTATAAAATAATTCTCATATATAGAGCAATTGCTTTTTAGTTATAAATAATGCAGTATAGGTTTTGCAAAAAGGGTTGGACTTACCTTGGCAAAAAGAACAACATGAAATTATTAAAAGTAAGACGATAAAAAGAGGTATCTTAGCTATTAAACTTTTTGCTCGGTGAACATCATTTAAAGGTGTCCTCCAGTCCGTTCTGCGCATGTAGGAAACTAATGTTCACATATTTATCTACAAAAATATACTGATTCCTTAGATATACTATAAAACATATTCCGAAGAATAATGCCATCCTGTAAACTCAAGATATGAGTCAAACAAGTGGAACTATGTTGAACATTGTAATATTTCGACTTTATTTCAAAGTCATCATCAGACAAGTGAAAATACCATAGATAATGGAAGGGGAACTGGATAGGAAACTTCAAACGAGGTTAAAGATCTGGAAACGTTGTTTGCACAACTTGCTATGGTAATTACACACTTATAAGCAGCTATTGCACCTATTGCTGAAATTAGACAAAAGTGTAATATCACTTAAGTTCAGCAGTGTCTGATTTTAGCCATGTGGGACCACCCGTTAGGTGCATTGCCCGCTTATAAGCGTATAATTACCATAGCAAGTTGTGCACACATCGTTTCCGGTTTCGTAAGTTTCCTATCCAGTTCCCCTTCCATTATCTATGAAAATACAGAAACATACCAGGTCTTATATACAAGTCAAAAGATCGATGACTTGTATATAAGACCTGGCATGTTTTTGTATTTTCACTTGTCTGATGATGGCTTTGAAATAAAGTCGAAATATTACAATTTTCAACATAGTTCCACTTGTTTGACTCATATCGTCTTGAGTTTAGAGGATGGCATTATTCTTCCGAATATGTTTTATTCTATATTTTCTCAAGTTGTCGGCTGCTCTTGGTTTTTAGATATACTGATATCCCAAAATTTAAGATTGTCGGCTTTTCTTGCTTCTCTTCATTACGTGTACTCGAAACAAAACAAAACAAAACAAAACAAAACAAAACAAAACAAGACAAAACAAAACAAAACAAAACAAAACAAAACATTTTCAGAGGAAATCGGAAGAGATATAATCGCTTGGTTTTCGGCCATGTTGCTTTCTGAACTCTATACTTCATGTACGATTGTCATGTTAGAGCCCTCAAAACAAAGATGGCCGGTCATGCGCAGAACGGACTGAGGTTTGATAGCTAATGCACGTTTTTGTCGTATCAATTTGTAATACCATGTTTACCAAAATTTTGAATTGAAGAGTGAAGCTTTTAAGCCGTTAAAGTGCCAATGCGAAATTTCACCCCAGTTTTTTTATTATTGCATTTGAAAGAACACTTAAAATGACAACGTAACATCTTTCGTAGAATTTCGTTTCCTTGCTTCATTCTTGAGATATTCAGGTTTGTTTGATATACAAATGTCATACTTATGACATCACACTGCATAATGACTTTCTAGAAAAGTATGATTTCCTTTGAGAGTGCTTATCGAAAGTACTTAATAAAAAGTTTGCACGTGTATGTATGTAGCCATGACTGGTCATTAAATGTGTGTAGCTGGCTGTAAAATATTTGGACTATCCTAAAATTGATGCTATTTCAAAAAGTCATGCAGTGTTGATGTCATAAGTATGACATTTGCATATCAAACAAACCTGAATATCTCAAGAATGAAGCAAGGAAACGAAATTCTACGAAAGATGTTACGTTTTCAATTTAAGTGTTCTTTCAAATGCAATCATAAAAATCTGGGGTGAAATTTCGCTCCATTGGCACTTTAAGCTGGCCATTTATTAACACATTTAAGACGAAGAGTGTATATATATATATATATATATATATATATATATATATATATATATATATATATATACGCTGGAATACGATGTGGTTTCGAGTTCAAATGTCATATAGAGGTATAAATTATCTGCTGGCACTAGGTCAATTCAAGAAAGGAAAGAGATCTCTGCCAACATCCAACGCTTTTCCTGAGCTGTGCTCAAACGGCGAAGTTACTAAAGAAAGGCATGTTTTTGTTATATATTCTGTAGGAGTGAATGATCACAAACGAAGTTTAGTTTATATCTAATTTGTCTTTGGGTACCACACTTAGGTCATTAGGGCAAATCATCGATTTGAATTACAACTAACAATTACAACTATATTTGGTCTTAAAATGTAAATATTCTACTTTCGAATTTTCCTTCACCCAAAATCCTTAGAACATGCTATGTAATCGAGTGAAATGCCCAATATTACTTATAATATACACAATTCTCTCCTGGCATTACCACCTTAATCAATATATATACAGAACTCGCGATCAAGCACTCGGCAACGCCCTCCGTGGCTCAGTGGTCAGAGCATTGCAAGTTGCATTTTTCGCAACTGGTCCCGGTTTGGTCTTAAAAAATGTATATATTCTACACTCGAATTTTCCTTCACCCAAAATCCTTAGTACACGCTATGTAATCGAATGAAATGCCCAATATTACTTCTAATATATGGAAACACGACTGTTGTAGAAAATCGCAAACAATCGCCTGGGATGATCCCAAACACCCTACAAAAGCAACACCGCTCACACGGCCAAGGATGACAACAAATTGCTTTTTTACACTTTCGGAATTAGTTAAGCTAGAACTTTTGGCATGACCTCAACGGAAATGAAAAGTGAAGTATTTCGGAGACACGAAAACGCTGGAAAACCAATTAATTGCGCCATACGCATGCAATCCAGACTTCGGCGGTTTGCACGGCTGGGGGTAAAATAAGGAATGGGTGGACAAACAACATTAGGATAACAGTATGGCGACTACTAACACACTACAAAAGGAACATTCAAAAATGAATCTAATTGAAAACCGTAAAAAGCAGGAAGTTCGCCTAATTTACCCAAACCAATCAGAACAAGGTATTTACTTCGTCTTTGTATTTTTGACCAATCAGAGGAAAATACCAAGTTTGGTATGACTATACATGCGGTCTGAACAGTATTTGTGGCAAGCCTTCCTCTTCATTTCCCGAGGTGAGTGAGGAGGGTATGATGGCAGGTTATGTATACAGTAAAACGCTGTATGGTATCTCAAGCACTTGAGGAATTAGGATCACAATGCAATGAGATCAATGTAAGAGTGACGCGATCACTTTGGTCATGCACGCTCGCGGCCATTTTTCGGGCCACGAAATTCAACAATTAAGTGAAGCAACCCTCGATATCTGAGCAATGCTTGCAGTAAATTACTCAATTTATGTTTTTCGTGAGAGCAAAGATGATTTAGTAAGTAGTTATTGTCATATTTCTAATAATATTTGATTACTTTGATTATATTTGAAAATTTCTGAGTCTCTGAAACGCGTTTTCCTCCATTTTGGGGTCAGTTTTACAACAAAATATTATGATCATAAACAACATCATTTTAGTCTATCTTCAGTTTCTTTGCCAATTTCAAACTAGTTTTATTAGACTAGTTGCACATGGTGATGGTGCCCTGGTCAAGCCCTGCAATTTTTTTAAAATCTATGAGCTCCGACGTTAATTCTGGTGCAATCTGATGCATGATCAGGCAGCAGCAGTATTGCAGTAATTACTGAATATCTAATTTTCTACCTTGAATTTTAGCGAAAAAAATACGATATTATATTAGTTAGTTTCAGAAATTGCAGCTTGATGTTAGTAATAATTGTCAGTTGTTTGCTGTACAAGCTGTGTTAGTTAGTAATACTCAGAATACTTAATAATACTTAGTAATACTCTGGTATACTTCTGGCTAGCATTCAGAAGGTTGTGGGTTCGAGTCCCGCTTAGAGCTCAGAGTTTTTCTGAGTATTACTAACTAACACAGCTTGTAACAGCAAACAACTGACAATTATTTGATATTATATTAATTATTTATTATAATACGTTATGAGACACAGGAATTGTACAACCACACTGAATTAACTAACGTTTATATCATCAAATTAATTAATATCGCAACTAGAAAGTAGAAACAATGCTTACACTGCTACAAAGTAGATATGAAAGAAAGCTGAGATGATCACACACTATCTGATTCAAGTACTTTTCTATTTTAACGTTCTGGTATACTTTCCAATTAGAATTCCTCACTGTCTAAGAAATATTGGTATAACTAAACTAAAGGTTGTTAATTTTTTAGTGTTATATGATAAATTCTCTTCTCATCTGTAGCAATAGTCGACAAATAGCATAAAATATCAGAAGCTTAAAAAACCCCATCTTGGATATCAATATATATATATTAACGTACTAATAAAACTTGCCAATAGTTCAATCGGCGACTGTTAGAGGAAGCGAACTCCCTGGCAACAGATACAAGGTCAAGGGAATCCGTTTGTGCTGTATGAACATACAGTAAGAACAAGTTGTTGAGGCGCTTGGGTGTCATCGAACTTCTCAAGAAAGTCTTGATCCGACGAAGAGTAGAGAACGATCTCTCAGCAGTGGCACTGGTCACGGGGAACGTGAGGTACGCTCGGAGCAACTTATCAACCTCAGAAAGCATACCCTTGGCCATCTCACTCTCGTTAAGTGTATCAGCAATGGTCCTCACGTTTGTCACCTTCACACAGATGGCGGAACCAGAAAAGGCAGTGCGGATGGCATCTGGCAACATCGACAACTGCGTCTTCAAACGAGCAAGATCAATTTTTCCTTTGATATACTTGGCAACAGCATCTGGAATTTCGGGTACGTCCTTGCCATTAGCAGCATCAACAAGCAATGATTCCACCTCACAGACAAAAGAAAGATCCGTTTGGTCAAACCGCTTGTCTATTTCTCCACCGACATGGTCAAGGGCTTCAAGGTATGCTTGACGAATATCTTCAGGACATGTGTAGCGGTGTGGATGTGCTTCTTCATCCAGTCGTCTGGGCGCCTTTCGGTAGTGGGGTATAGAACAGGCTCGTCAGTCAAACCACTTGAGGATTTCAGAGTATCCTGGTAGAAAGTAGCGAAAGATGCGTC
This sequence comes from Corallium rubrum, assembly GCA_964035015.1. NCBI lineage: Eukaryota > Metazoa > Cnidaria > Anthozoa > Scleralcyonacea > Coralliidae > Corallium > Corallium rubrum. Next base: position 6,190,347 of record OZ036001.1, read on the forward strand.
GCTCCGCATTGAAGTGTAGTGTGATCTCAGGAGATGAGCACCTTTGATCCCTTCGGCAACGGTTGTGTCTTTTGCCTGAAGGTTAATGGAGAATTGCTCAGCTGCAGAGAAGATCCGGTACGCAAGCTTCAAGCTGAAGAGTGTTTCGAACGACTCCATCTGCGTCAATAAACCTTTAGCTTTGGCAGCATGCTCATCATGGCCTTGTTGGATAACTTCAAGCGATGACATGAGGGCCTCGTAATTCTTCATGATGCTGTCAATGGCAGAATGCCGAACAGTCCACCGTGTAGGACAGAGGGTCCTCAACGCTGGACATGGCAAATCTGACTCACCGACTGAGAAGGTGATCTCCTTGCGCGTGGTTTCAAAAAGATTCAGTCTCTTCGGTGAAAGCTTGATGAGTTTCACAAGCTGGGAAATGAACTCCATGCAGTTGCGCAGTAGTTCACAATTCTTTGCCACTTCCTGAACGCACAAATTCAAGCTGTGGGCAAAGCGGTGGACATATAGACAATGGCCTGTCTCCTTCTTCATAAGAGCCTGGAGACCATTATACACACCGCTCATGTTCGCTGCTCCATCGTATGCTTGACCAATGCAATTGGCTATCGGAACGGAACATCTCACTAGCACATCTTTGATGACATTGAACAAGGTTGAAGCCGTTGTGTTGGGAACCTGGACCAAGCCAAGTGCTGTTTCATGGACATCGTAGCTTGAATCCACCCAACGAATCGCAATGCACATATTTTCGTTATGCGAGATGTCAGTAGCTTCATCAGCAATCAGCGCAAAGTTGCCGGCGGCGTAGATGTCCTGGAGCAGCTGCCGTAAGATTGTCTTGCCACACATCGTAATTATCTCGTTGACGATCTCAGGAGAAATGTACTCTCGCTTTTTCAGCCATGGGCCAAGTGGTGCACAATCTTTGGCCTGCAGCAGAAGCAGCTGGTACAGGTTTCCCTCAAAAGCGGCACTGTCTTCGTGATTGCCACGAAATGCTAGACCCTGTCTTGCCAAATACCGAACGCCCTCCAAGACCTTCAAAAACATTAAACGGTGATTTCTCATGTCTTCACTACGTTGTGTGCTGAGCTGCGCTCCAACATCGACTGCATTAGACTTGGCATTGACCTTTGTCGTTGCCTCCCGGTGCATTTCACTTTTTTCATGCTCGCTGAATCGCTGTAGTGCTTTTTTCCAGTTGGAGAAGCCCCCTTCTACAAAAGTCAATTTAAAACGCTTGGAGAAGGTTATCAAATCTTGATTCCTTGTACTGCAACAAACATGACAAAACACTTTATACGACGATGTGCATACACTGATCCATGGATGTTTCTCGTACCAGCTAGCCTGAATGGACCTTTTTGAATTTCGCTGCCCATATGGGTTTTTGGATGAATTTAAGTCCGTCGGTTGATGTGCAGCATCAAAAGCACCGCAGTGAGGCGCACACTATATCTTGCTTTAGTTCGACCTCATTTTGGTTATGCCACACAAATCTGGGCGCCACAGTCAATTGAACTAATAAATAAGTTAGAGAGGATTCAAAGGCGTGCCACCAAGTATATCCTCAACCTGCCGTTTTTTTGTACTATCGACTATAACACCAGGTTATATATTCCTTGTCTCTACTTCCTATTTGTTACTGGCGTGAATATTTAGATATGATCTTGTTCTTTAAAATAACACATGGTTTAGTTAATCTTAAGTCCTCTGTTCTTCCTGTTACGCTTACTCACAGAACCACTAGATCATCTAGTGGTAATGTAGTCAAATTTGTTACCCGTAAATGTAAAACTACCACCTACCAGAGATCCTTTTTTATCAGAACTTGTCGAATTTGGAACGCTCTTGCAAATGAACTGAACCTTAGTATGGATAGTCTGAACTCATTTAAATCTGTTATGCTAAATTATTATTTTGCATCATTGGAAACTAGTTACAACTGAAAATCCACGTACGTTTAAAACTATATGTATAAAATGTAATTCTGTCCGTAGTCTTAGCTGTCCAATTTCTTGCTGTTGTTAGTATCTGTATCTGTAAATTATACTACACTATACTATACGTTACAAGTCCTTAATTCTTTTTCTGATGTTTTTTCATGATTCTTAAACAGTATTTTTACACTGCATGTCCAACAGCGTGTTCCGTGTCACTTTTCATACGCAACATAGCCGGAGGCTAATTGCGCTTTTTATTCAAATTCCCTTTTAATCTCTCCCTCATTCTTCAATATTACACGACTAAAACTCCTTTGTGGTTCCCATTAACTACACTCAAACTTATAAGAAATTGTGATAACCCCGTAGCAAAAGGAGAGAGCTTATTCAAGCTCGCCATATAAGACACCCATGTCAAGATTAGTGTGCTGCCTTCGGCAGCAATGATCGTTTTGGGTGCATTAACCTTAACCCACAAACATTCGTAAGCTTAACCCAAATTGTTGTGTGGACCTAACACATAGTAGGAACGCTCTAGGGGGGTCCGGGGCATGCCCGGAAATGCCATTTCCTACATTCTGAGGTGTGATTTTTAACATTCTGAGGGGTGATTTTTAAATTCTTGTACGGTTTTTCTCAGATTGTAGTACATAGTTTATAAGTTTGGGCGCCCAAACCGGTGTACCGGCGTCTCAAACCGCCTGGATACGGCCCTGAGTGAACTAACGCAAGAAAAGATATGAAAAACACATTCACACACTTGTAAACTATTTTCCAGCTAGCGGTGTGAGCTGAGCACTTGGAATCATTACATACCCCCCCCCCCACACACACACACACACACACACACACACACACACACACACACACACACACACACACACACACACACACACACACACACACACACACACACACACACACACACACACACACACACACACACACACACACACACACACACACACACGCACGTTTCTCACCGGATTTGGAAGAATCTCAAAACTAGCGACGCGACTGTTCGCAGCTTGCTGCGAGTACTTGTATCTCATTAACAAGAATTCACAACGAGAAAACAAGCATTGCGAGTTGTTTTTAATTAGTTGCAAACACGCTGCGAAGCGAGCTGGCTTGTTTTCTCGTTGTGAGTTATTTTTAATGAGATACAAGTACTCGCCGCAAGCTGCGAAATAGTTTCTGCGATAACTGGAAAAAAGCCTTAAGTAATTGTCCCACAAGAACAATATACATACGGGTGAAAGAATTAACCACAAACGCGAATAGTGTCTCGTTTGTTTTACTGTATGTAAT
>OZ036001.1:6198606-6283606 GCA_964035015.1 Corallium rubrum
AGACAGTCAAGACTCTTCTTGGTCAAGAAAAAGTTTTATCTTTTCTAAAACGCTTTTGTAGTTTTATGTAATAGATACAATATGAACGGCCGAAAAGATTTACTACTTATTGACCGAGCGTGAGGGCTGTACTATTGAAATATCGGACCGACGTTTTTAGAACGGACCGAGCTAGCGCAGCGAAGCTAGCGAGGTCCGTGCAGAAAGCGGAAGTCCGATATTTCACTAGTACAGACCGAACAAACGAAGTCCATAAGTAGTTTATTATATGACTACAAGTGTTGTAAACGTTCTGTAAAAACTTGACAAAATGTTACTACCATTTGCGTTCAAGTGTTTAGTGTTTAGCGAATTAACTAGTTGTTTCCAGGTTTTGAAACAAACGTTGTCCAATGACAACTCATCGGTTTGACAGATCAAACAATGACGAATAGGGGGTGTAACTTTTCGTTGTTATTGCTTCCGTTTCAAGTTTCAACGGTTTGTTGATATTTTCTCACGGGCCACGGCAAACATAGAATACAAAATAAATGCGTTCGGCAGCCGTTATATCGAAGTGAACTACCCACTGATGTGGAACTACCCTTATCTAAGCGACCTACGTTTGCTTGATCATTCCAATTCTCACAATTAAGCCAAAGAAAAGTATATTCCAAGCAAACGCTGCGGTCTGACATGAACGATGACAAGTCTTGACAACGAAACGTTACACCCCCTATTCGTCATTGTTTGATCTGTCAAACCGATGAGTTGTCATTGGACAACGTTTGTTTCAAAACCTGAAAACAACTAGTTAATTCGCTAAACACTTGAACGCAAATGGTAGTAGGTTCGTATTTGCCCACAATCTTTCTTGCGAACTAAACCAAAATAGCATATGTTTTCCCATTTTTAAAATACTTTCCGTTTAGCTAGAATCCTTAACTTTCTACCCCAAGTAGCATTTTTCAATTGTGTTTGTTTGACATATCGCTCAAGGTTGTACGTTACGTAGTTGAATAAAAAAACATTTGAAATTCTATAATATTTGTGAGAAGTAAATGTTGTATATATTATTACGAACATTGCTACGAACATTTTGAATATTTTAAAAAGTTTCACATAAGATGGAAACTAAAAGCTTAACACAATTTCTAACAAGGTACCTGCACGATATATTTCAACAATGAGTAGTTCTGAAATTATTATCCATCTCGTTGCATGTATATACTGACATGGCTTTCATTTTGTTTAGAACTAATTCTCTTAGCGGTCTGGAACGGCAGATGCCAGACCGCTCAGGAACCAATCAAATCAGGAACCAATCAAATTGCTGGATTTCACGTTCCAGACCGCTCACGAAAATAGTCATATAAGGACATTTAAGGTGGCTCCCTACCGTAATTTCAATAGGGGACTGGTGACTAGAAATAGTACGCTACGCATGCGTAAATAGCGATCTCGTCGATTCGAAATTCTATGACCGCGTCGACATAGATATTAGACTTGTAGACGTTTTCTTCAGCGAATTTTGCTAAAATTTTACAAATAAGTAGTTTATAAAATCTTCTAAAGTGTATATAATTTTAAAAAATTTTCATAAGACAGGACTTTGTTAAATCGATAATTTTTATAATGAAAAATCTGTCCTGCATACAACCCTCTCTGATTTTGTGCATGGCATTCTCCACAACAGTATCTATTATCTCAGCAATTTTTAAAAAAATTCACCGAAGCAAACTGAAGACATGCCGCTTCAATTATGCAATATTTGAAAATATACCAAAGTTCCAACGTCATAATTACCATGGTAACAGCAAATAATTGAACTTTTTGATAGATATTTTATATCTGCGATAGTTCTGCTATAGTAAGGTCTACTTAGTATTTACCTAACAAATTTTTAAACTTGTGAATAACATTAGATAATGAGCGTATGAAATAGCGCGTATTAATATTTATTGAAACTATAGGGAGACACCTTAAGATCTTGCCTAAAATACGCTGAGTTTATATTGTAAATACTTTGTTTGGAAGTCTTAGAAAGGCAAAATACAAATGATATTAAGCATAGTTAATAGAAACTAAACATGGTTTGGAAGCTCAACAAAAGTCATTGTTTTATATTTTTGTTCAGGTTTATAGAAATTTTTGCACTTTCACGGTTACTGAAAAACAAAAAAATTTTAAGGGGGTTCCGGGGCATGCTCCCCAAGGGAAATTTTAAAATCTAGAGCCTCTGAAATGCCATTTCCTGCATTTTAGGACAAGGATTTACAGAATTCTAAAGGTCCAAAAACGTCATAAAGTACTCAAAAGACAACATTTTTCCGGACATTGAATATCTGCATTCAAATTTCTTTATTATATCTTTAGTCAAAGTCGTGGGTTAGCTAGGGTTAGTGATTTTGTTAATCATAACTTTATTACTGGCCTTGTTAAAAAATGGGGGGGGGGGGGAGGGGAGACATATGCTGCCCCCCTACCAAAAAAGTGGGCGCCCAGGCCCCCCGCTTCCGACGCCTCTGGTCCTTTATATACTCCCACTCGTTTATGAAATATCACGTATTTTATTTACAGCATTTATTTTGTCTTTCATGAATTATTAATGATATGATAAATACTATTAATGTCATTCTCTACTGCTCAAATTATCTCATAAAAGCTAACGAGAACTGATATAAGAAAGGATAGGACTAGACCATTACTATACATTCCCTTTCTTACTTTTGTGCTCTCTCATTTATATCTATTAACCACATTATATTTATCTCCACTTTAAAACAGAAATTACATACCAATAGTCTCGATTGTTTCTTTAAATTTCTTTCTAATATTAACGTTCCATTTAGGCCACACATTTGCAAAGTGTTTACGTTCCCAAACTATAAAGATAAATTCCCATTGATTTGCTTCGACGGCCATATTGCATGAAAATAATTTAAGAAACCTGACGATAGGGCTTAGTAAGTTAGTATAAATGTACTTGAAAGGCGGTGACTCCTGCTTCTCACTGCAAAAAGAAAGTCTATTCAAATATATGACAAATTTTTTAATAGTAGACATCTTTCAGCAAAATTTATCCCATTTTCAGTACAGATAAGTGGTTAACTGATTTTAATTCCTTTGTTATTATATTACAAATTTGCAAATGCTTGAAATTTCCAAAACCAAGAATGCACGCAGATAATAAATATAATCCCGCTTCGTTTATCAGTTATAGTAAAAGTTAAGTAAGATTCTTACCTTCAGTTTTATCTTTTAAGCCATAAATGTTTGTAATTGTGTTGGGACTAGAGTTAAGAAATGGTTGTGTTGGCAACTTAAACTTTGTAATGTAAAAGTCTGTCAAGTGATGAGTCGAATCCTTGTACCGATCTTCGTCGTCAACATCTGGTTCATTAGCGCAAGGAATTCTCATAGCCCCAGCTACAAATAATAAACGAAAAAGACGAAACATTAAATTTTGCACGAAAGGCCAAAAAATAGAGAGGTGTAAGGTAAGCTCTCTTTGGTCAACAAATCTGATTTTATTATGTAATTTAATTTATTTTAGAATAATATACATACATATACATACATACATACTTTATTTCAACACGCTAGCCTGGCTGATGTCTAGTCACGGATCATCAGACAAGCTAATTTTAGCCAGTCATGATTTCTCCTCGGTAGGCGGGATGAAAACTACCATATGAACACAAAACAGACTTCGTTTTGCTTACCAGGCCATCCCGCTTACTGGGATCATATGAACACCCCCAAACAACTAGGAAGTTTACAAAGTTAATAGGTTTATAAAAATGATGATGATAAAAAAATAAAAAACATTTCAGGATTCAGAGTGGCGTGATTCTACGAAAGCCGGTAGGGACTTCAGACTTCGGACTTCAGACTTCAGAGTTTGTCACCTGCCGGCTCGCAGGCTAAGTTTGCCAGCCGTTCAAAATAAATAGAGGTGAATATATTGAATTTAATATTCATGCCCCTCAGTGGTCTTCCATTACCAGAAATTGATAACAAAATGGCCGCCGCTTAAGGACTAATTGACATATAGTCCTTAGTAAAATGGCATATAATTTTGAACAGTAAATATATACAGGGGAAATATCAAAATGAAAATTCTGCTAATTGAGTATCTCGGGGCCTACTACTTGCCGACCTCGCTAACTAAGCAACGGCGATTTTCAAATTATTCCCTTCCTTATTTCTTTAAATTGGGTATACCTATACGATCCGTCAAATGACTATATCTCTCGAGCTATCGTTTGTCAGTGTTTGACCCTCCACCAATCATGGTGAGTTCAAAATGCCCATTCTCTTGTGTCATTACAAGTCGGGTAGTTGTTAAATGAGAGGTATACAACTTTCAGCCAATTTGGTCAAAACGTAATCTATTCATGCAGGACGAAGATTCCTCTATCAATTCTCGAACATTTGACCAAAGAAGATCTTGAAAGTATCAAACAAAATCCTACGGCAATCCAGTGGTGCATGACCTACTTATTTGTTTACGATTTTCAACACAATTTGGCGGATCGTAGATATACCTGATGAAATTAAATAGGTTACTGAATGATTGGATAATGGTTGTTGTTTAGATCAGGAGGTCGGCAAATAGTTGGCAAGCTACTCAATAAGCAGAATTCTCACTTTAAAGTGCCTATCTCATGGTTGGGGACTTTGAATATTTGTAATCTTTAGATTGCTCTGAGAAAAATTGTAATATATCTTGTCAGACGAAAATTTCATCTTCATGGGCTTTTTCGCTGTTAAAGGTTCCGGAAGTGATGTCATTTTGACGTCAAAGCAGGAATATGTGTATATTAAACCCTATTTCTAAATCCCTGCTTTGACATCACTTCCGGAACCTTTAACAGCGAAAAAGCCCATGAAGATGAAATTTTCGTCGGACAAGATATATTACAATTTTTCTCAGAACCATCTAAAGATTACAAATATTCAAAGTCCCCAACCATGAGATAGGCACTTTAATATATTTGCCTTATATATTTACTGTTCAAACGCCATCTTCTAGGGAATATATATAAATTGGCTTTCAAGCGGTGGTCATTTAGTCATTAATTTCTGGTAATGCGTTGCAAACTGTGTAAAGTGACAAGCCCAAATTATAAAAGCCCTTACACACGGCGTTCGAATTCGACGTCCTACGTTCAACGCAGGCCGGATTACGCTGCTCAATGCAGCCGTAAACACAACGTCATAATGAAAATATTGTTGCTGCCGAAGGCAGCACACTAATCTTGACATGGGTGTCCTATGTCTCGTGTCCAGACCTCTTTGCCGAGTTATGTATGGTCAACGGAATCGAGATTTTGAGAGTTTATTTATTTGTTGAGCATTTTATGACCTTTTGTGACGTAGGAAGTTTCTTCCTACAACTTACATCACATACGCCAGAAGGATTTGCTCTTACAAATTGCATGTACGTTTGAAGTTGGTAAACACCACGACGGCGATGGATTTTCTAAATTGGCAATGAATCGTTCTTGTTCTTTAACCTCTGAACACACTTATGAACTGTCTTACAATTTCGGTGGGGAGAGTTTATCTTGTCGAGGTAAGATATCAATTTCTACAACTGACAACTCTGTTTCTTTGTAGGAAATTTCAGTTGTTTTCTTCTATTTTTAGGTGTATATTGGTGTGGGTTCATTGTGTATTTGTGTTTGCACTTTGCACTGATCAGCATTCTGATCAGACGCTACTATCTGCGGGTGTGTATTTTGACTTATACAAATTCTACAAAATAATGTGATGGGCTCAATGGTACATTGCTGTATAATTTTATTAAAGCTCTAGATTTGTCAAAACATATTAAGCACTTGGAATTGCATTGACAATTTTGCCACAGCATCAGAGCAAGAGGCAGACCTTCCAACTCTCACGGTTTGGCCGTGAGACTCACGGTTTAAGGTCTCATCTCACGGTCTCACGATTTAACCTCTAAATCTCACGGTTTTTCACAATAAATCAATAAAATGGCAGTCTCAATCAAAAACAACCCAAAATGAAATCAAACTTATGTGTTCAGTCTTACGTTATCACCGTTTTCATCTCAGTTTGATCAACTCGGTTTATAAATTTTACGTATAGTGTAGCTTTTGTTGCTCCATACGCGTTATCTGGCTCATCGATAATCGAGTTTCCGCGCGTGAGTTCGCGCGCGAATGCGTGATAGCATGCCACGTGCTCAAGATGGCGGAACGAAGCAATGACAGCAGTGATGCGAAAAGTGAGCAGTTTGAAGTAGAAGACGCTGCTGTTCCTAGTCCTAAAAGAAAAAAAAAACACATGTCGGCGCTGCGAAGTACCGTTCAAAGTTTAAGAGTGAGTGGGAGCGTATTTATCCTGTGAAAGCTGCAAAGAATGATCTGTATTCATTCCATTGTATTCCCTGCATGAAGAATATCAAGTGTGACCAACCAGGGAATTACAGACGTGAAAAATCATTGTGGCACAGAGTCACACAAAAGACAAGAAAAGCAAATGAAATCTCAGCCCTCAGTTTCTCAGCTATTTCAATCCCAAGAGCCAAAAGATGCGGGTACTAGAGCAGAAGTCATTGTGACTAATTTTCTGATTCAACATAATTTGCCTCTTGCAACTTCAGACCACCTGGGACCACTCTTTAGATCGGCTTTCCCTGATAGTGACATTGCGAAGAAATATTCTTGCGGACGCACAAAGACTTGTGCCATTGTTAACAAAGCTATGGGTCCACACTGTCATGAGTATGTTGTGCAACATTGTCTACAACATCCATTTAGTTTGGGCATTGATGGTTCAAGTGACACTGATGTAGAAAAGATGAACCCTATGACTGTGAGCAGAGGAGGCCGGACAGCTGTAACGTGATTGTCACGTGAATTCCTCGACCAATGAATTGGCTTCATTTTCTCATCGTTCTCGAAATGAAAATTTTGCATTGGACTTGGAAATGCTGAATATTACGCTATTTTTATTCAATTTTTTCTTTAAAAAAGCAACGATATGGTTTGATATAGTGTTGGACTATGCATATCTGCAGGATTTTCAAGGTAAATGTATTTTTCTACTTTGTTTTGATCGTTTATGTAGGTCGTGTCGTCGCTAAGCGAGGTCCCCACTTCCGGTTTCTCAACAATTTTCAAAGCAAAAAATCTCGAATTCCAACGGTTCGAATTCTCTAATTTTTGGGTAGTAGGTTGCAGAAATGCCTCATCTTTGATTCTATCCGGACGACCCCTGGTGACCCACTCACCGTTTTCGAGATATTCGCCGTTGAACCGACCAAGATATTTCGGCATTTGCCAAGATGGCGCCTAATAAATTAAGAGAGCGTTTCGCCACTAAAACCTTGTTTTCTTCAAAAGAATTTTCGAAGTTTCCCAATATTTAGAGCTTTATTCTTTAGAATAAGTGTAGAATGACTGGTGGACAAATATTAAAGAGTAAAAATCGGTATTTGTCTGTTTTTATGGTCCAAAACGCTTGACCTCGCTGTATAAAAACACCATCATTCTGGAAAAGTTGTATACATGTCAGACCTGCATACATTTGTAATTGTTACAGAATGTACTGAACTTTCTTAAAGATCTGCTATATCTGTATACAGAACTGATATGTATAGATATTTTTTTATATATTAAATAACATTGTGTTCCAGGACAGCAGTATGATTTAATATTAAAATTGATGTGTGGATTATTGTTGGTCATTGTTATTGTGAATAATATATTGTAGTTGTAGTATTTCTGCTTAGTATTGCTAATTGGTTATAATTTGTTGTTCATATTATTTTTCAGTATACAAATATATATTATTCCTTTTGCCCAAATGGTCCCATTTCAACTGCATCAGATGGGAAGCAAGCTGATGGGGTGGGTGAAGTGTACCTTGTTTCAGGGCAGAGCTTTAAAACGACCCTTGAGGCACATGTCTTCTAATAAAGGTTTTTTTTGTTGCAAAAGGGGGACTCTAACCAAGTGGGGTGGGGGTGGTGGCATGTGCCCCAGTGTCTACCCCTTGGTTTGCATACCCATGAAGTGAATACAATAGTTAGGCATTGGCTGTACAGTCAACTCTTAAGACATGAAAGGGTTAATAATTCCATCTCACATCCTATTTTTTACAGGAAGTGAAGAGATACAGTACAGATGTTAGTGTAGGAATAACTTACTTTGGTGGCATATTTCAGACTGTGTGCCCGGGCACGAGCACCAATCTCAACAGGATTTTTACAGTGATAAATTGATGGATTCTTTTTTACCAAATAACATTAAAATAATGTACTTTGAAGTTTTGCATGTTGTCGTGTTGTATAATTACATAAGGCAATGCATAATAATTGTGGACATAACTAATAAAATTTTAACACAGAAGTACTGTATTATCTCGCATATTATTATACAATCTAATTGCAAATGCTGGGTCCCAAAGCCTAATTGAATGCCTGCATATTATTCATCCCCTTGCTTTTGAGTGCTACTGCATGTACATCCTGATAAACAGTGAACTCTGTCTAAGACAGACACCCTTGGGCTTGGACTTTGTCTGTCTTATAGTTCATTCACATGTCTACCTTAATACAGTAACTTTTCTAATGCCTTCTCTAAATGTGCCAAAGTTGATGTTTTCTTGCCGGGGGGGGGGGGGGGTGCTTCACTGCAAAAATATGCCCCAATTGAATGCACCTGTATCAGTGTCAATACAGTAGTGCTTTAGAAGCAACCAAGATCAATATTGAGACAAACTATTTTAATTTTATTCAAGTTTCTTATTTACATATATATTGAGGATACATACAGGAAATACACTTTATTTGATAAAATAGAAATATTTGACCAGTTATATACCAAATTTATCAATAGATTCTGGAGGCAATCCAATAAATTATTTCAATTTTGAATTCACCTTAATACAAAGAAAAATACAAGATTGTTATTGAATAATAAATTTTAAGGCTAGCTTTATTCACAATTTTATAAAATTTGAGATACAAATGCAGTAAGAAAAAGGAAACAAGAGTGTTTGTTAAAACAATTGGAAAAACCCCCAACAAGGATGATAGTTGTAACTAATTGATCCAGATAATTGCTACAAACAACAATTAGAAGTTTACAGTAATACTGCAAAACATTAAACCATGGAAAATGCATCACAAGGTTAGAAATTATGGGAAACGTTGAGAGGGAAATCATTAACCACTAAACAACAAATTTATGTTGATTTCTCACCTCACGCTTTTCTCCAGCTGTAACGAATCACACGTTGCACAGCACAACCAAGTCCTTCTTTGCTGTAAATATCTAATTCGTTTCTGATTTGTTCGATTATTTGTAACATAAAATTCGTCGAATCCGAAGGAACTTGAGTAGTCCTTGAAAACTATCTTGAATGCCCATCCGCCATAACGCCATTGTCACGAATATACGCCAAATAAAGCACAATCTGATCATATTAATTGTCTATGGTCATCACGAATTGTTCTCGTATTTTTCTGGTCATCAGATTTATCAATTCTGGATCAACTGTGACGAGTTTTCAAAAGTTTTTGTGCATCTAGTCCACCGAGCAGAGTTCATTCCTCGTTTGCGGTCAGATGCAAATGAACCGATTTTAGCGTTAGGACCATGATGCTTTGCGGCAGCTGTCCAACCTCCTCTGGACTGTGAGGATTTTTGACATAAAGAGATCTAAAACAGTTACAACTCAATTTTACGACATGTGTGTGACAAGTGGTCGAGACGCTTCAAAAGCAGAGCAAATTTTTGCGGTGGTTCAGACAAAGTTGGCAGAAGATGAAATCCCATGGAGTCAAGCTGTGAGCTTGTCAGATGATAACACCAATTCAATGATTGGTGCCCACAATTCATTTGCGTCACGATACAAAGCCAAAAATCCAGATATTTATGTGCTTGGATGCCCCTATCATTTGGCTCATATTGCCGCAAGCAATGCAAATGATGCTTTCACAGAGGTGGCAGGAATTAATGTGGAGGACTTGCTAATTGATTTGTACTACTGGTTCGACAAGAGTACCAAGAGGAAAGGAGTGCTTGTTGAATACATGGAGTTCTGTGACCAAGAGTATGGAAAAATTTTAAAGCATTCGTCCACAAGATGGTTATCACTTGAGCGGTGTGTTGAGCGTGCAATTAAAAAGTATGCTGGGCTCAAGTCATATTTCCTCAGTGAGAACTTTGCTGATGCAAGGTTCCAAAGGCTACGCAAAGCCTTTGAAAACCCAGTTACTGAAATGGTTCTGTTTTTTCATCATGCAAGCATCCCTCTCTTCACAAGCTTCAACAAGTTATTGCAGTCAGATGAGCCATGCATTCACATTGTCCCGCATGATTCTGTAGTTAAACTGGGAAAAACTCTTGGCAATCGCATCATTAAGGCCAACATCATGAAGGAGTCAACACTTACTGGTATTAATCTGGAGGACCAGTCAATATATATACCAGTACAATCAATTCACCTTGGTGGCATGACAAAGTTTAATCTGCGGAAACTGTTAAATGAAGGGGACATTACTGAAAGAACATATAATGACCTCTTTGTAGCAGCACAAGCCTATTTCAAAGCAGCTCTGGGCTATGTCCTTAAGAAGTTTCCTTTGACAGATGAAGTACTTAAGCATGCTAAGTGGATCAACGTACAAAACCGCAGTGAGGCAAAGTGGCAGAGTGTTGAGTTTTTCTGGACAAAGTTCAAATCGGTTTCCAATCTTGGAGACGCTGACATACAGATAGATGCAATGTATGATGAATTCTGTGATTATCAAACATTGACAGATGATGACATTGGTGAGAAGGCCTGGAGTGAGGCTAAAGTCGTTGATGGCTTTGTTGATGGACAAGAGATATTCCATCACAGGGTAGATGTGCTTTGGTGGTACATCTCCGACATGGTTGTTCCAGGTTGTTCCAAGAAGCGCTTCTGTTGCCTCGCAAAGTTGGCAGAACCTGTTCTCATTCTGCACCACAGCAATGCTGGAGAAGAGAGATTATTCAGTATGGTTAGAAGGAACAAGACCGACAGCAGGTCTTCAATGAAACTTGATGGTACACTTTCCAATTTAATGTCAATGAAGCTCCATTACCCTGAGACGACAACACCTTGTCACAAGTGGAATCCAGAGGAGGAACTACTTAAGAACTCTAAAAAGGCAACCAGAGTATACAATCTTGAACACAAAAATAAGTAGTACCACCTAAGGAACTTGTTTGTCTTGTTACAGTTTGTTGTAATCAATATAGTATATGGTTATTCGTTAATCAGTCGACAGTGACACTTAAATAATTTCCTGACATTGTTTGCATCTGTTTAGTTATATTTAGCATCTGTTTAGCTAAAGAAGCACTTACTATGGCAGTTTGAAACTTTCTAATATTGTTAGTATTGACGTTTCCTTGTTTTCGAAAAATTTGAAAATCTCAAGGTTTGGGACCCAAATCTCAAGGTTTTTTGAAGTAAATTTTTGGGATCTCAAGGTTTGGGCCTTTCAGAGGTTGGAAGGTCTGAAGAGGTGTGATTATTTAATTGTGTGTATATCCTGTCAAAACCCTTGTTGTTTTCAATCTTATAATTAAAAAATATAGAAGAGATGTGTAAATGCTCTGACTATTGTAATTAATATTACATTTTTGAACTTCCCAGTCTTCTTCGAAGGCAACTCTGTGGGCTCTTATGGTGAAGAGGTGAGAAAAAATTGGATGGAGTGGGCAATCTTAGGTGGAGCGGGCAATCTCGGGTGGAGTGGGCAATCTCGGGTGGAGTGGGCAATCTCAGGTGGAGTGGGTAATCTTGGGTGGCGTGAGCAATCTTGGGTGGAGTGAGCAATCTCGGGTGGAGTGGGCAATCTCGGGTGGAGTGGACAATCTCGGGTGGAGTGGGTAATCTTGGGTGGAGTGGGCAATCTTGGGTGGAGTGGCCAATGTTGGGTGGAGTCAGCAATCTTGGGTGGAGTGGGCAATTTTGGGTGGAGTCAGCAATCTCGGGTGGAGTGGGCAATATCGGGTGGAGTGGGTAATGTCGGGTGGAGTGGGCAATCTCAGGTGAAGTGGGAAATCTTGGGTGGAGTGGGCAATCTTGGGTGGTGTGGGTAATCTTGCGTAGAGGGGGCAGTCTTGAGTGGTGTGAGCAATCTTGGGTGGTGTGGGTAATCTTGGATGGAGTGGGCAAGAGGGGTGTCACATTGGTCACGGACTGCAGATATTTGCCTGTGGAGTAGGCTAAAGGTTTTTGTCCCTTTCGAGGCAGCACTTCACTTGCGCTAGTAACTTCTAGTTTTATTTATTTTATTTATCAAATAACGACATTTTCTTTATGTCGTCGTGTTTACGGTTGAGCAGCGGTAACCGTCTGCGTTGGACGTCGGACGACGAACGCCGTGTGTAAATATATAAACGTGTACACCATGTCCCCATGCAAAGATTCGGTTCGGTCTGACAGTGTTTTAAAGCACAGATTACGTCATCAGCGACGTTTATAGTCAAACACAATTAACAAATTGACTAGTATATTATCGGTAGAGACACAATAGTAAAACACCAAACAACAGACATAACAATCAAGTGCTCGTGCCCACGGTGTTCACTTTTAAACTGTGTTCACGATTCAAAAAAGTCTATACTATATATAAATATTACCAGGGTTAAGTCACGTTGGCCTGAAAAACAGAGAAAAATCTTCTCGACGTTTCGAGCGAAGGCCCTTCGTCAGGAGAAATTAGTAAACAACTCACATGTGGTCACGCGTATTTATAGCAGAGCTACAATGGGAATCACGTGAACACATGTAAGCCAATAAAAACAAAGTAAACAAATAAATTAATATGTAATTTTAGCCTGTGTGCAGGTGCTGACCCAATTTGTGGGTCAGGTACCTGCAAATAGGCAAAGAAACAGGTTATAAATTACTATTTAAATCATCAGAAAAAGGTTAAGGAAAAGGTGTGGAATATGGTGGTGGAGTGAGCTAAATGAAAGAGAATCGCTCATTGAGGCCGTGAGGGTGAATGGTACCAAGTTTGTAAATGAGACGCATTTCTTGTTTACGACGAGTATCGTTACAACCTGTAATGGACACCTTCGTGATGTCAAACGCAATGTGCCAAACAAACCTGTTGCCAGGCACTTCAACAGTGCCAACCACTCCTTTTCCAACATGAAAATCTGTGCCATTCAGCCCATTACAGGTTGTAACGATACTCGTCGTAAACAAGAAATGCGTCTCATTTACAAACTTGGTACCATTCACCCTCACGGCCTCAATGAGCGATTCTCTTTCATTTAGCTCACTCCACCACCATATTCCACACCTTTTCCTTAACCTTTTTCTGATGATTTAAATAGTAATTTATAACCTGTTTCTTTGCCTATTTGCAGGTACCTGACCCACAAATTGGGTCAGCACCTGCACACAGGCTAAAATTACATATTAATTTATTTGTTTACTTTGTTTTTATTGGCTTACATGTGTTCACGTGATTCCCATTGTAGCTCTGCTATAAATACGCGTGACCACATGTGAGTTGTTTACTAATTTCTCCTGACGAAGGGCCTTCGCTCGAAACGTCGAGAAGATTTTTCTCTGTTTTTCAGGCCAACGTGACTTAACCCTGGTAATATTTGGATTTCAACCGTGGTCGACGCTGTCCTAGAAGCTTTTAACTGTATACTATATATAGGCGCCTATATAGGAAACGTTCCAATTGCCTATATAAGTACCAACAGAGAACTATAGACAGCATGCTTAAAAAACTAATTATATAAATTATTATAACATCAGATAATTGATTAGCTCTGCCAGCAGGGCAGCTTACTTTAATATTCCTGGGGCTTTTATTCAACCATTTTGAGCGGCTAACTTCTTAACTCCGAGTCGAACTCCGAAGTCTGAAGTCTGAAGTTTGACTGAAGTCTGAAGTCCGAAGTCCGAAGTCTGAAGTCCGAAGTCTGAAGTCCGAAGTCCGAAGTCCGAAGTCTGAAGTCCGAAGTCTGAAGTCTGAAGTCCGAAGTCCGAAGTCTGAAGTCTGAAGTCCGAAGCCTGAAGTCCCAAGTCCGAAGTCTGAAGTCCGAAGTCTGAAGTCTTTTTTATTAACTTTACAATCATTAAATATGGTTGATGGAATAGACAAGACGGCGTAAATTTCATTTTTAAGTCTAACCAGAGCATATAACAGTAAAAACAAGAACAAAAACTAAACTAAACTAAGTTTAGTGTGAAGTCTGAAGTTTGAAGTCTGAAGTCCGAAGTCTGAAGTAGGAAGTCCCTACCCGGCTTTCGTATGATTCAACTTCATCTTATAGTCTGTCCTATAAGCCTTTTAAAAGAATCCAACGACTCTGCTTGTTTCACTCTGTGTAATAAATTATTCCAAAACATGGCACCTTTATATTTAAAACTTCTTCTGAGAAATTCTCTGTTTGGCTTTGGGAGTACTAAATTAGTATCATTGTTCCTTAGATTATATGTATTTTGATATTCATTAACTTTTCGAAAGAATTCTTTTAAATCTGGCGCGGTGTAGTCGTTGAGTATTTTGTACATGAAGACTGACTTTGTATAAGTTTGTCTTACATCTAAATTTTCCCAAGAAAGGGTTTCGAGAACGTCAGCCGAACGGATTTCGTAACTGCTTCCCGTAATTACTCTTGCCGCACGAGATTGAAATTTTTGCAATTTATCCTTCAGTAGTTTCCCGCAATTGTCCAAAGAGGAGAGCAGTAATCAAAATAAGGTTGTACTAAGGCTTTATATATAACTTGCACTGTATCAGTTGGTACAAAAGGCTTAACGCGTCTAATTGCTCCAATACCCGCGCCGCGCCGTGCAACGTGAATAGGGACCTTTAGCAAAGACAACGGGAACGTCAGTGACGGCGTCCTTCAATTCATATAATGTAAAATCCAAAATATCATGAATTCATGCATCGTCCTCGTTGTACGCAGAACGTCAACGACGTATTATACACATGCAGTGAAAGTTGTTGTTGGGCGAGTTTGACGTTAACTATTTTTTAAAAACACCACCTTTCAAAGATTTTAGACAAAGTTAGAACGAAGCGAGCAATCTGAATTACGACATTTAAAAGAAATCATGCATCACTGACACGGAATTTCTTGGGCTTGATGTATATGTTTCGACCTTCAAAAAGCGTTAGGGCCTTTAAATGCTGTCCACTATATAGGTTAACGTCAAATTCACCCAGCTTTTCACTGTTCAATGTGTCAAGGTCGTCCTGAATACGTGAAGATACATCAATCAGTTGACGTTGTATGCACAACGAGGACGGTGCAGGGATTACTCTTGGGACTTCAAATTGTTCATTGTCTTTGTTTTAGATGTAAATTTCTTTTGTACGAAGGACGTTATCACGACGTTCCCGTTGTGTTTGCTAAAGGTCTCTAATAAACGTAAGCAGGCGCGTGCTGTTAGCGTGCTGCCTCTCACCAAAAGTTAAGCCTGGATGGGTGGCCGCTTGTGAATGACCCCGTTGTCGAGCTTGGAACTCATGTGAGTAGAGTTGTAGTTGATCTCTTCTGTGCTTCGAGGGATTTTCGCCAGGTAATCCGATTTTCATCCCTCCTGTTTACATGGAGGTAGGGTGACCCTTCTAGTTCATTGTCTTTCCGTGGGTTACCCTTTCAGCTCGCTAGGGTAACTCCTGCCAACAGGGTTATCGTTTTGTTTACAGAAGCCATGTAAACGCGTTTGCTAGGGTCACCCCTGGCAGCCGTTATGTTTCAAATGAAGAAAGAAAACACGTACCAGATAAAATGTCTTAATGTTGTCGATATGGCTTTCTGTTCTTATACACCTAGTGAAGTCTTTTGAAGACATGTAGTAAAATGGACACGCAGAAGAAAGCCAGGTGACACTACTAGAAGAGTTAGCCCAGCTACAAGGGTCACCCTACTCCATATAAACAGATGTGGGCGACCGTTACCACCAAAAATAGTACGGCAGTGAAATGGAACAGCTTAGGGTAAAATGGCTGAACAAAAACGCAAATGATCCATCGTAAGGGGCAGACCATTAGAAAAGTGATTGGGGGGGGGGGGGGGATTTTCTCGCGTGCACGATATTTTTTTCGACTGCTTTGGCGTTGCAGGAATTTTTTTTTGCCAGCAAATTATGTGCACGAATTTTTTTTCCATGAAACTCCAAAGTTTTCTTAATACAAAGCACAAGTAATATATCAACTTATTAAATCTTAATGCGAAAAATATGAATATTAATATTTGAATTAATTAAAAAAATTTTAAAAAAAGAAAATACAACAACAGCCTACGCTGCAGACGACTATAAACACGTGTTTACAGTTGTTCGAGGCGACTGAACCTCGTCCCCAGGGCATTTTGCCTCCACGTTGGGAGTCGGCGAAAATGGCCTTGGCATCGGCTGGTCGATTCTATAATCGGATTGGCCGGTTTAAAAACTTGATTAAATCAGATACAGTGTAATTTATTCATCAAAATATGAATTGCAATAAATCCACTCTGCGAAGTTCATCCAAAGAATTGTAACGATAGCTTTGGTTAAAGTCAAGAACAACATTAGATATATGTTTCTTCCCGACATTTAAATGTATCCTGGGTAATCGTGGGGAGTATCATGATGAATAACGCTAGCCAGTTGCATTTATGATAAAGGTTCACATGAGTGATTCGGCAGAGCGTTAAATATTTCTTATTTATTATTCATGTATACGTATAAAACAAAAACGAAACACAAAGACCGCATAAAGTTTCTTGCCAAAACACCCCAAAATTCTGGGTGTCACGTGACCAGCCGATGCCAGGGCCATTTTCGCCGACCTCCCAACGTGGAGGCAAAATGCCCTGGGGACGAGGTTGTCGAGGCGAGAGTTTCTTTGTATAATACAATTTCCGCATGTAGCTATTTATTACCTCAGTGAAATCTGTTGTTTTATAGAGATAACACAACCGATCAGCTTTGTTGCTGCAATTTATAATACCTTGTATGTGAACATTTGTTTAAATACAACTATTGGCAAAGCAGTCAAAAGGCAAAGATCTCCGATTTTCCTCTGACCTTGACCTAATCCAAGGCCAAGCCCCAATACCAGTCTTAAACACATATTTAAATATTCCTTGCCCTATTCTTGACTTGCGACATTCCCTTGAACACAGGGGCGTAGGAAGCTTGATAAACTTAGGGGGGCCGACTCCCACGAGGCGCGACAATGGTTGGCGCCGAGCAGTAAAATTTTGAAAATTTGGAGTCGCTAGATCGTCGGAAATGGCATTTTCAGAGTCTCCTCAACCTCTTTCGTTAGGCGCTTTCATTAATTCTTTCATTATAATTTGTGAATCTATGCTATCCGTGAGTCAGGATGGATTATTATTATCAATTGGCCGATCAGCGCAATCGAAGTCGCACTTATAATGCAATTTTTTAAAATTCCATTGTTTTTGGGGAGGCCGAAAGCTATTTCGGGCCCCCTTTATAAACTATTGGGGGGATCCGTGCCCCCACCCGGCCCCCCTGCTTCCTACGCCCCTGTACCAACATGCATGGCCGCCGTTCTATAGAAGATAATGAGATTCTTTTGTTGAAATGGGACCAACATGGCCGATTGTAAGTCAAGAATATCTGTAAAGCTTGGCCCTGCTTTCCAAAGAATGATTTAATACTATTTTTCATTGCGCTCTGCAGGAATTTTTTTTTCTCGAATTTGATCATGCAGGAATTTTTTTTTAAAAGTAATTTCCTTGCACGAATTTTTTTTCCCCCCCCCCCCCCTCCCCCATCACTTTTCTAATGATCCGCCCCTCAATATGAAGTGACTCAACTTTCTTGCGTGGAACAAACTAGTTGTGAAATGATTCAACTAAAGGTGAATTGATTCAACGTATCGTGCATTAATTTATTATTGAGTCGGTTTTCTTTGTTCTTTCGAGGGCCTTATATCGCATAAAGCCCTTGAATACTAATCAGATAAGAAATGAAGAAAAAAACTAGGAAAATCTTTGTCCAAGGTAGAAAAAAAGACAAAACTTTGTTGGAAAACCTCCTCAATAATAAACCCTCAAACGTCTGGATTTATGCGATATAAAGCCCTCCGGCGGACGCTGCGCGTCCTCGGGTACGTCTTTATATAACATAAATCCTTCGTTCTCGGGATTTATCTATTACTAATATGAAAAAGCGTAATGTGTAATGGCCTAATTTGAAATGGCCTGACATGAAATGGCCTACAACCCCGTGAAGTTAGCTACCAATTCGCCAGCTCCAATTCGTTGTCAATTAAGATGTTTTGCCAGCTGTTTTGCTGTCTCGTCATCGGTCCAATGATTTGCAATGAGCAATATTAAAAGTTAAACTAATTGAAACCGAGAACCGATCGAGAAGCTGTTCTGGCGCGTATTACTATGATTTGGCGAGTTAAAACCTATACCAACGTTCATTGAGGGCTCCCATTATGGCAATGAGGCCAATCTCAGGTCAGGCCCAGGTAAAACCCGTTCACACTAGGCCTAGGTCAGGGTCAGGTCAGGCCCAGGGCCCAGGTCAGGCCTAGGCCAGGTAAAAGTCGTTCACACCATCAAAAATCTAGGCCCAGGTCAGGCCGGATCTAGATCGGTAGTGTGAACGCGGCTTAATCCATGAAGTCCATAGTTTGGCTTGCATGCGCCAGACTATATTTCACTCGTCGTTGGGCTTGAACTGCAAAACAAAATCAACCAAAATAATGTTCTCTTACCTTCTCCGAATAAGCCAGGAGCGAGATTGCTATTTTCACTACTGTACGTGTGTACCCTTCCACCAACACGACCTGTCTGCTCCAGTATTTTGACTTTAACACCAGCTCTAATCAGCTCATACGCAGCTACGAGGCCTGCCATACCAGCACCGACTATAATAACATCTGCGTCAAACTCTGAACGCAGCATGGGCGTCACCGGAACTCCGAATGGAGGTAGGCCTGGTCCAGGTGGATGGTCTCCCCACCCGTTGTATGCGGATTCTAGGCCATCGTAAGCAATGTGCAACAAAAATGGCTTTAAGTAGTCGCTCTGTTGTACTATTGGCACTTCTGAATCATCGGTCCTCTCAGCTACTTTCGTGCTGTATAACTTAATTTTTCTTTCTGATTTATACTCTCCCAGGTCTCCACTCAGCCAGTCAGATTCATCAGAATGGTGGCGTGCAGTTTTGTGATCTTCTGATGACATTGTTTGAACCTCAATTTGTCACTATAAAGAATTTTTACAAACCATTGTGAACATGTATATCCACAGTTATCAAGTCGTAACTTCTGAGTGATAGATATAGATATAGATAGATAGATAGATAGATAGATAGATAGATAGATAGATAGATAGATAGATAGATAGATAGATAGATAGATAGATAGATAGGTAGGTAGGTAGGTAGGTAGGTAGGTAGGTAGGTAGGTAGGTAGGTAGGTAGGTAGGTAGGTAGGTAGGTAGGTAGGTAGGTAGGTAGGTAGGTAGGTAGGTAGGTAGGTAGGTAGGTAGGTAGGTAGGTAGGTAGGTAGGTAGGTAGGTAGGTAGGTAGGTAGGTAGGTAGGTAGGTAGGTAGGTAGGTAGGTAGGTAGGTAGGTAGGTAGGTAGGTAGGTAGGTAGGTAGGTAGGTAGGTGGGTAGGTGGGTAGGTGGGTAGGTGGGTAGGTGGGTATTTGGGTAGGTAGATTAGATTAGATTAGATTAGATTAGATTAGATTAGATTAGATTAGATTAGATTAGATTGATTAGATTAGATTGATTTATTAGATTAATTAGATTGATTAGATTGATTAGATTGATTGATTGATTGATTGATTGATTGATTGATTGATTGATTGATTGATTGATTGATTGATTGATTGATTGATTGATTGATTGATTGATTGACTGATTGATTTGCTTTTATTTCAATACGGTAGTTTCATAAGTTGACACTTCTTTACATGAAAGCCGTATGACAATATATACATATATATTAAATATTTTTACAAGTTTTATAAAATAAAAATATACAATAGATAAATATAAACAATTACAATACACAATGACAATTTTTCAAATCAGACAATTTTTTGCAGCGAGCCGTAAGGCGAGCAGCTCACTAATCTTGACGAGGTCTGGGCCGAGTTTATATGCGTTCACAAACTCGATTTATGATTTCGTGGGCGATGATCTTCGGTATACGCAATGTCTACCGATCAGCGGCAGGCATTATTAAAGATGGCAACATTAAAGATGGCAACGGCCATTCTGCAAATCAATTACAACCTAAAACTGCATAGATCGCCGTTCTTCACTTCAAGCAAGAGTGCTGATGCCACCACACTTTATATTAATGGCTCGATTTTATACGCGTGACGTCCATGTTGAGGAAAACGTCGCATGCTTAAGCTCTTTAATTGAAACTGCTTCGGACGATAACAAGTATTTTACTACTAAATAGTAAATGGTAGCAACTCGCAGCACTTCACTTTTGATAAAAACGTCTAGTTTTAAAAGTAGTTAGTGATTGCGGTATTTTAAAATCGCGTGGAAGAGAATTCCACATTTGCACACCTCTATACGAGAAGCTTCTCTTAAAACATTCAGTGTTGGGAGTTCGAGTTAATGCTAAATTTATTTCACTGTCCCTAAGTTTTGACCTGTAAGAAATATAATCTGAGCACTTAACAAAAAGATCATTTAAATAACCAGGAACTTTATTATTTAGAGCTTTATAAACCATTAAGCATAAATGTTTGTCTCTTCTTTGTGATAAATTTTCCCAATTTAATTCTTCTAATATATCAGCAGATCTCGTATCATAACCTCGAAAAGTAATAATACGGGCCGCACGATTTTGAAGTTTTTGCAAACAAGATGAGGGACCTTTACTTAGATTTCCCCAAACAGTATCACAATAGTCAAAATAAGGCTGAGTAAGTGCATTATAAATGGAAACAAGAGTTTGTTTTGGTACAAATTTCCGTGCTTGTTTAAAGTGCCTATGACATGAAAAAATCAGTTTCGCGTTTTTTACACAGACTGAAAGATTTGCATTCAAATACTAATCTCACAAAGTTTGGCGAAATTCTGATGGATACTTTTTCAGTTACAGCGCGTTAAAGTTGCCAATTTTGCTATATTTTTGAATAAAAAGTACGAAAAGTCTGGGACCGAGTTTATGCAGTGATGACGTAGGCGTGTGGACACATCGCATGTAAACAATATACACAGACAGACAACAGGGATAGAACTTGACAAGAAAGTTCTTCTTTGAAAAGCGAAATTATGTCAGAAAACGAGCTGTCTATGTCTTCAGCCACTACAGAAGACGAGGAATCAAGTGGCGAAGATATGATTGAACAGTCTTCAATAGTTCAACCATATTCAAACGAGCCTTTGGCTGATAGCGATGAACCATCAGAGTCAGACGACGGAGAGGCGACTGACGATGAGGATGGGATTCCTTCGGCGACAATTGCCCAAAGATTTGACCGTGTTATACCAGTTGATTCATGGTAAAATTCTTTAAATCTTGTCGCGGAAACAGTCTACGGCTTTAAACACGCAGCAATAATAATCCCCGAGCCGGGCGACGGGCCAAAGGCCCGGAGCCCGGTGAGGGTGCTAATCTCGACACGCGTGGAGTCCATTTTACACGCGTGTAGAAAAAGCGAGGGAGCCGAAATCTGGGAAATAGTTTATTTATTTATTTATTTATTTATTTATTTATATATATATATGTTTGGTACGGTGTCACGCGGTAAGAATAGTTGGACACTGGTGACTAGCGACAAGAAAACTAAAAATCTGTCAGTATTTTGCTTTCGTTTAACGAATTGGAGCCTGCTCTACTTAAATAATAAAAGAGAACAACGAAGAAAAGGATACAAACAGCCGGTTTAATATATGTTGGAGCGAAACCAGAAGTCCTGAAGAAACCAAACGACGTATGGTAAACAAAACCTCGATCTGAATTGCAATGTTTGTGGTCACTCAGTCGTCTCAAAATCATTCAAGTTTATATAAACGGTAGGGGATTTGTATTTTGTCCTTATGTCCTAAAACAATATACATGCAGCTTCACGTTTTCGTGCTCTCCCTTTGCTCGTCCAAATTAACCATCAGTCAGCTTAACTAAAACTAACTTAAAACACTATCTTAGGCTTATATCACGCTTATATTAACCGTGGTGGACGTGGGCTTTGTCGGTTTTCTTGGCTGTGATTCCAAATTTTCGACTGAAACGTTGTCTGTTTAATACTTCTTTCTGGAATCCGATTCTACTGAATTATTTTTATCTCAGACTCTATTATAAATGTAATTTTTGAGCTGTCAACTTTTAATTCTGCCTTTGCAAAATGTACATGCATAGAGAAGCCATTTGAAGGCTTGCTAGAAATAATCCCTGTTGAAACCTCCTAAAAACAATATATTTTTTACAACCAGAATTTAATAATGAAGTCTAAGTTTTGCTTTGATATGTTCAACTTTCATTAAATGATTTAAATCAGTTTTGTCATCCTATTCATAAATTGTATAATTTAATATCCCAAGGATTTAATATCATTTGTTTTTATATTTGTTTGTTTTTATATTGGCTGTATAATCAGGAGTGCTTTTTTTAATCAGGGGGTGGGGGGGTGTTTCAAAAAAGCATGTAAAAGCGGGCGAGGGGTTGTTGCATTCATGTATTTCTAGTTATAGAGGTTATTATAGAGGTCAGTGGTGTGGACCGTTATATTATAGAGGTCAGTGGTGTGGACGGACCACGCGCGGTGAAGATTGTAGGGCACTGGAAACAATATAGTTCTTGACAAAAAAGATTTGAAGTAATATATTCTTGACAAAAAGACTTGAAAAAGGAGTTTGGGGGATACGTACATTCATTTCAAAAGAACAGAAACAAATCAACGTCTTGACTAAAGGAAACCCGTCAAACCGAACCTCGAAAGAGGGAAAAAGATATAGAAAACCAACGATGATAAAGGCCGAAAAATTTAAGCTACGGTAAAAATAGAGAGCAGTTGCTCTCAGTAATCACGAACACTTCGTAGCAAAACTGTTCGAGTTTCCCTGTTTACATCTACGACTGTTAATTTTGTTTTATATTATGACATTTTGCGTGTCATTGAAGTTCGTTTTAAACTGTATTTTTTACCTGTGGCTGCCGTCTTTATCTTCTTTTAAATAGTTTTCTTTTTGTAAAACTACTTAATAGGACTTAGCGGTTGTTTATAATTTAGCATAAAAAATGGAAAAGGAACATTATTTTTAAAACGTACAAATGCTGTTGAAATATTTATTAAGGCCCATTGGCATTAACATGTATGTGAAAACATTTTCAGCAATTCAGATTTTGAAATGAAAAACTGTTTTTGTTATATTTGTTTAAATAAATTTAAAATATCATAAATGAATACCAGCCAGGCAGTTTGAGTAGTTTTCAAAATGCAAATATGTTTAGATACCAAGCAATGGTCTTTGTAAACATGGAAAGAAATAACTGTACAATATAACGCTATTAAATGTTTTGATAAAATTTTGACGCCTGCTTCAGTAGTGTGGCGGTTAACTTCGTCGGCTTGCACGCGAATGAGATCGAGTTCGAAACCTGGGAGGTGACATGCAATTTTTTTCATCTCAATATATTTTACGAAATATCATCCTTAAATTTTTCTTTGTTTTTTGTTGCATTTTTCTTTAAAAAAATAGAGTTTTTGTTTTTTATTTCAAATATTCTACCAGAATTAAAACTATATTTTCATTCCGACAGGAGTAGCTATTTCCAGGCCTCCAATAAAAAAAGAGCGCAAGGGGTGTTGCTGTAAAAGCGGGCGAGGGGTTATTGCATTTATGTATTTCTAGTTTATGGTTTAATAGGTGCCAATGTGAACGCTGCAGTGACGAGTTACTTGCCAACGCGAGAGAGTTCCGTTGCTGCAAGGAAATAGGGTATTGCCTTGGCAAGTTTACATTTGAGGGCAAAGAACCGCAGTGTATCACAGAACATTGGGAGTTTGAGCCTATCACGCACGAGGCGGTGTTAAAAAATGTTGGAACGCTCCTGTATGACAAAAGTGGTAAACGATATCTCAAGCAGAAGCACCAAACTAACAACGAGTGAGTACATTTTTATTGAAACTTGTTATATAAATAAAATATAATTGATACATTTATTTTCCCAAGTTTAGGAAAACCTATCTCAATCTGTTTTTACCCAAACGGAAAATATAAAATATTCCTTTTGATTTATTTCAAATTAAGATATTATCGAGCAGTGGCCTATCGTTGGATCACGAGGTGGTTATGTGGTTTTATGGGATGGGACAACGCAAGACCTCTTCCTGCATGTATATATACCTACATCAGAAAGAAACATCCCAGTACATCAACAAAAGGGTTTAAGACAGCCAGCCAAAGGGAATAGTTTTTTGAATATACAAAAGAAATAGTAATTTAAGTTTAAAGATGTTTGAAGCGAAACCAGGATTATTCATATTAGGTTTTTAGACGTTCCCTGGTTTAAAACCAGAGAACGTCTAAAAACGTAATACAATATTAAGTGGCTAGTCTTGACCAATTTTAGTATTTATTCATGCACTGTACCATATCGCATTTTCTCCCTAAATTATCTAGTTGAAATTATATGTTTATCTTGAATAGTACTACATTCAGATTTTTAATTTTAAATAAATGAAAGAGACACTTGAATCGGATAATTTGAAAGTATGAAAACCCTCAGATTTTCCCTTTCTTGTGTTTGCACATAGGATATATTTTTCATCAAGGACAACCATTTTCTATTTCCAAATTGGTTTAAGTTGGTTGTTGTGATGTTATTCTTTCACACTCAGATGTGGAGTGGCCCTTCATTAAATTTCCACATTTTTTACATTTAGGCTTCTTTCTTTGTTTTGGATTTGTTGCTATAGTGTTGTCTATTTCAGTAGAATGTAGAATTTCTTGATCTGCAACTACAAATCAAATTATTTTAATATTAATATTAACATTAGAAGGGATGGCTAATAAATTTATTTGAGTTCAATTTTTTATGTTTATATTATACCTGATGGGAATAACTCCACTGTTAGTCGTCTTCGTTTCTCCTGTCGCTGGATTGCTTCTTCCCTAGATAGACGTTCTGTAAACTGTGACGTAAGTGACCCTGGTGCTTTACTTTTATGGGCTTCATATAACTCCCTCATTTGTAACACTGGCAGGGTCAACAGAAGATTCTTCAGATTTTTGACATACTCTAATAAGAGATTAATGTTCATTACAACAATTTTTTTCTTTTTCTCTTACATACACCAACACACTGTACTACAACAGTACATGTACACGTGATCTTACACACATACAACATATTATACTATGTGTTCAGACATGTAAATGTGGCCAAAGTGTAGTTTTACCATATGTAGGTGATGAAGCAACTTCACGGACCAGCTCCTCCCCAAGCTTGTATTTTGGATAAATAACTTTGAAATATGTCTTTCCATTTTTGGTTGTCTTCGACTGTCTGTTGATATTTTCATTAAAGTGCAGACATGCCAAGATATGCCTGTAGTTACAAAGACAAAATATGCCATGCTCAATATTTACTTTTTCAATGAGCAGAATCACAGAACACTACTTAAATAATACTAAACTGCATGTAGGTTCAGACTATTTACTTTACTAAGATCATTGCTACTTTTGGGAACATACCTATAAAGCAACATACCTACAGTAAGTCCCCATCCATGAAAAACATAACATTTTTGGATGCCAGTGATTAAGTGTAGCATGGAAGCCCTCTAGGCAGCTTGTTTGAGCTTGAGATGAAAGTTTTCTTACATCATTAATTATTCTCTTTTGTGTGATAATGATGTTGAGTTTTTCATATGGTTTACTACCTATATAACACAAATCAACTAGCTTTCAGGTTTCAAACCACCAGATGGACTAAAACTCATATTTGTCATCATGAACATGTTTGACATTACTATATTATATATCTAACTTATTACTATTTTCTGCTACAGTACATACAACGTTTGAGCCATTTTCTTTTGTCCAGTTCTCCATGTGCACATTGTTTATATAATTCATCAGGGTGGTCTTTGTGAATATCGCAAACATGTCGCATGAATGACTTCCACTTTGCCACAACGAGATTACCAAAACCTGACTTTGTTGATGTTGCACACCAATACAGATGAGTTTTTATGGCTTTCGTCCAATCTTTCAGAATAACACACCAGTAGTATAGAACATGAGGGTACCGGCGCACTTTTTTTTTTCCCAACAAAGACAGCCCCCAAATGATCAGATTTAGCAAGGAGGGTTGTTTGAAACGGTAAGCTTTTTTTAAAAATTTTTTAAGTATAAGCAGAAGGGACGAAAAGGGACCCAAACCAAAAAAAATAATTCTGGAATTCATCAAGAAAGGATGTTTGAAAGGGGAAAATAATTTTCGCGCCTCCCAAAACCCATTTTCGTCTGCTTATACTTTAAAAAGTGAGAAAAACGATCCACCCCTTCCAGACGCCTCTGCTGGGTTTGATATGGAACACCCCAAAGCGATCAGGGTTGTGGTTTTAACACACATTTCACTTACTCCCCGATTTCTGTTCGGGTACTTTTGTCTTGTGTTGATACACATGTTTTCCCACAGTTACACCACCAGATAACAGTCCGAGACATGGTATGTACGGTGTGATCATGGCCACAACTTTACCAACGTCACTTTTCAACAGTTTGTCCTTTTGTAATTCGTTGTCTAACGCCTCAGAGCTTTCTACGGCATCCAGACCACCGAGAACATTGGAGAATCTACTGATTAGCATATCAGTCAGAAATTCGTTAGCTCTTTCCATCCTTTTGGCTTCATATTCAGCGTACAGCTTATCCACAACCTTTACAGACGCCTTTTTGATGTAGCTGACTGATTGAGTTATTTCACCATCCTCTGACAGTTTTATTAGCTCACTTCTCTTCTTGTTGGCATCATCGGTTGGTGGAGGTGTTGGGCTGGTTTCCTCAGTCTTTTTCAGATCATTGACGAGCTCATCGACGAGGTTGGGGATTTCAGTAGGTATTTCCGTTTCTGGCTCCCCAACCGATATCTCAGCTGGTTCTGCAGCGGGTGCCTTGATTTTTTTTCCAACTTTCATCGTTTTAGTTCTCTTTTCAGCCATCTTACTACAGATCAGATTTTGGGATAACCACCTTATACGCGTACGGATGCCTTAACATAATCTCAAGCCTAGCGTATTTGTTTTCTTTTAGCTTTTCGGTTATCCCCATAACCTCATCACGGTCTAAACCACCAAGGTAGTCATCAGTGATGACCTTCATATCGGTTTTGTTGGGGTTGTAGAACGTTACCAACTTACTGATATTCTCCCTATAAGGTTTTGTGATAGCTGTTAGCTGTTGTGTGATTACGATAGTTGACAGATTGTAGTGCCGGGCGCTGAAGGCTAGTTTAACCAACTCACTTGTTCTGTTCTTTACGGGTTGTCCACTAGCACAGTCGTCGAGGACTATCAATGTTTTGGACCCCCTGAATATTTCGACAATGTGTTTCAGTATAGTTTCAACGTCGTCCTGACTACAATCCACAGCGATGAAGTCCGGGTCGGAGGTGTATTTCCAGGTATCATAGGTTTTGTTCCAGCTAAACGTTGGACAGAGCAGAACGATGTAGTCGAAGAACCTGAAGTATTCATCTTCTAACATCCTCAGGAGATACCAGGTTTTTCCACAGGCCGTCATACCAACGATCAGCATATTGAATGGGTGGTCCATTTAATACTGGATTGATTTTAGATTCTTATTTACCATATTTACCAAACCATCACTCAACACAAAGATTCGACAGACTACGTTAGCCACAGTCACCTTCTTAGTAATCTCAATCAGGACTCCAGACTGTGTGTTAACAATTCTTTTTCGAGTCCCAACACTGTCGCGATCCTCAATACTTCTCAAGTCAATCGCCAGAGCGAAAGCGTCCTTGTAGAACTTTGGGATTGTCATAAACTGATCCGTGTTTTCCTTTCCACCAAACAGTCTTTTAGCCTCATCATAGAACCGACTTTTTGGGATTCCCTGACTGAAGACAGCGTTGGGTACACCCTCAATTGTTAGCTTAACACTTTCAATGTTTGGATAGACGTATTTCTCACTATCAGTCCGGGTCTTATTTGTGAACATCATCACAATACCTTTCATAGACTTCCGTGGAAGGTTAATGTGTTCGTTAATCAGGGTTGATCCAGCCAACCATTCAGTTGACTTCATCAACGTGACGTGTTCGTAGGACAGCGACCGACCAGCTGTGTACAGTGAGGTTATTTCACTAGCGATGTCGGTGTTATCAATCGTCTCATACTCCAGCTCAAGGTTTTCCAGTGTATACCCATCAACAGATTCACTTGACTGGGCCACCATGATGTCACTCGCTTTCGGTAGGCTAATGACATAGCGGAAGTTGTTGTACATTTCAAAGGGAGCATAAAGTCCGTGGTCCCCGAGGATCTTATCCAATCTCACCTTCATCCTCACTCCATGGATTGTAAGCATCAGAGCGTCAGCTACCTTCTCAGCGTCCCCAGAAGAAGCCCCACTGTCGTCCTTAGACATCAGCTTTCTCAGGTTTTCTGGACCAATTCCGTATCCAACCATCTGATCCCTCACACTCTTCGGTAGCCAGAGATCCTTGTACACACCAAGAACACTTTCACCCGTATTGTCGTAAACAGTCTCACCGGCTAGCTTAACGACCAGCCTTTCAACCAGAAGCCTGGAGAGATTGTTTAGGAACCACGACTTGGTATTAGCGTTCTTAAAGTCGAACAATAAGTGAAAGCTACCCGGGACTAAACAGCTATCAGGTTTTAGCTTTGGTATGTCGATGTAGAGGTCCTCACCAGGGTTGACTTTGTTGGGGTTCATGGTGATTGTGTGTCTTGTCCGGAGTCCCTTAATCTCCGACATTCTCGCCCGTCTAAATCCAGGTAACAGCTCTGTCTGACTTCTGTTGGTCATATACTACATAACAGGTTTTATTTTCTGTTTTTCCAGTAGTCATATAATAACCACGTCATAGCTATGGCAAGAACCCACAGATTGTTGGCTAACCATGCTATCCCTTTTGCTCCCCAGGTCAGAACCTGTGCTACCAAACTGAACAGTGGTGCTAACAGAGGTCCCAAACTCTTACCCAGATTAGCGAGTGCCTTAGCGAAACCACCAACAGCTCTAGCTCCCCCCGAGACAGTCCTTCTGGCGGCAACAACTATTGTGGTTATGATCCCAGCTATGGTGATGGCTATGGCAGACAGACCAACCATATTCTTCTTAGCCCACTTCTTAAAACGTTCCAACCTATTTAGGTCGTTGTTTTCCACCTCACTCTCTAAGATAGACACGGCTTCCGTATGTATAGGTCTCTCACCAATCCTAACTCTTATGCTGTCTGCCTTTAATTCCGCTGTCTCACTGACGCTCTTGTAGAACTGTTCCTTAACAGGGTCGGCCTGTTTTAATGCTTCTAATCTGTAGTGATCGACCTGTTCTTCAAGAGCCCCAATCTGCACCTCATCCGTACCCTGTGGGTGGAGTGTTCCAACGAATTCTCTTACTTCCTGTTCGGTTAGGAATATTCCTTCCGCTTGTTCTTGTAGTTCTTCCTCTCTTCTCTCAACCCGATCGCTGATCACTGAACTGGCTTGTGAGATTATATCATCTACCACTTCTTCAGAAGGCAGTGGGTTGTCGTCGATCTCCTCAATCATTCCCTTAGTCGTGTTGGAGTGTTCAATTCTGGCTTTCTCTAACAGTTCTTTGAAAAGTATGACGGATTCGACTACACTTTTTGATTTGTTATTACTGTACCTAATCCCAACACGATCAGATACGAGAACTCTCACACCATTAAACCATGCTCCGATGACGCGACCCTTCTTATTAATAACAAACTCAGTCCATTTTATTATGTTCTTAGATGATATACCGTCTTTTTTATTTATTACAGTATCTAACGTTTCGCGGAAGAGCTGCTTTTTATCACGTGTGACAGACCTTTTCATTGACCCGACATCACTACCAATGTCAGGCACCTCATCTCCAACACGGGTCACACGGTCAGAAGATTCGAATATGGAATAGTCCGATCCCGAGTCCTCATTGTCATCATATGTGAAACTCGTCTCGTTGATATCATCCTCTTCTCTTTTTCCATCTTCACCACGCTCACCCATTTCGATATCAACTCCCCCTTCAGCCATTATATACTAACCTATGTACAACTCAAGCAGAACGGCCCCAATCCCAACCGGTCGGCCTACCGAATGATCATTATTCCCACGAACCCTAAAGGTCATCTTACCATAGACACCCTTACGGATCTCAGCTTTCGACTCAATGTCTGTGTAGTGCTGTACACTCCCTTTCAGACTTTGCTCAGAGGTTATTGGAAGAGTACCAATCAGATTACTCCTCCTCCCATTGTCCAGACTTCTCTCACTCTCAACAGCGTCACACGAGATCCTAACATACCTCAGCCCTCTGTTGATGTCCACCTGGTTTGGACTATTTGTCCACCCACCACCACCGACGTCTATCACATCGTCCTCACCAAACCCCAGAAGAAGACCCATCTTCCCAAGCTTCAGCTTTTCAGACGTTTTCACTTTAGAAGTTCCGTTGTAAACATTCTTTCCGAACTCAACCACCCCACTGTGGGTCCCGGCCAAACCCTTAACAAACGTTTCCAACGCGTCAAAGCTGAGATAACCTTCAGGGGCGGATGCCTCCTTACCATCGAACGACACCGAATCGTTCAGACCTGACATCAACCCTTCGTAAATATACTCTTGTACTTTGACACCCTCACAGTGTCTCCAATCCGGAACTTAGGCAGAGGATGATCACCAAAGTGATGACCGAACAACGTATTCCAAACCTGATTCTCGTTTGACTTACCCACGTCCTTGGGCTTCAGAAGGGTAACACTGTGTTTTGTGTTGTTATAACCCTCAACGAGATCACCCAGGACATCAATCCACCTATAAGTCCCCTTGGTGTAGAAATACTTCCACATAGCAGTCTTAAGTGTTCTGTTGAACCGTTCGACGATCGCTGCTTTCTTGTCTGAAAACGTACTGAAGTATTCAACACCATGTTCCTTCAGCAGACCTTTCACACCGACGTTATAAAACTCCTTTCCATCGTCGAACTGAGCCAGGTTGGGGTAGTCACCAAATCGGTCTCTGAACTGTTCCAACAGCTTACTCACAGCCCCAGTCATGTTTTTCGTGTCCTTCCTGTAAACGGGAACGGCGAAAGCATACCGACTCAGGATCTCAACAGCGGTCAAAATCCAGTAATACCCTCTATTCTGGTTCTTATACTTCCCCATATCAACCAGGTCCATCTGTATCTGTTCACCGAGGTGGCTGACGAACGTCTGTCTGAACTTATGCCTCCTCACAACCGGTCTATACCTCGTGTACGTGTCCTGTGTTTTCAGCCAGTCCCTCACCACCTTTCTACTCACATCAAGACCTTCCCCCAATGCCTTCTGGTACAACCGTTCAGCCGACTGATATCCTGTTTTCGGATTATACCATATATCTCTCAGTTCCTGTTCCAACCCGACCCCAGCGTCCATATAACCTAACCTATGATATATGGATAAGACCCTAAGAGAGTTTTTCATCAAATACCCATACGCCGATAGAACTAAGTTCATAACTGAGTCAGTCTTCGGTCAGTCAGAACCTGGTGTGTTCTTTGGACCTGTCGGTGACTCATACATCTACACTGGTGACGTGGAGTTCAAGAACAATAAGGACCACACCAAGTATCTGACAATAAATAAACCACCACCCAGATTTCCGAAGATATGGCTTGGTGGTGGTACGGTACAGAAAGTTCAGGGTAAACGGCACTGGGAGAGTGACATTGAGGGAAAATACGACTTCTCGAAGTTCACATATCTATCAGACAACGCCATAGACTACGACCTTAACAATTTCAAGATCTACGTTAACGGCCAAGACTTCTTCATGGCAAAGTTACCAGTCCTGAATCCAGGAAACCGGATGGACATCGCGGTATGGTGGAATAACAATGAACCTTATTACCAGCTCATCTTTGCTGTCTATCTCAGTTCATACTGCTGTGGCGTTGGGGTAGAACACCTAAAATTCTCAGAAGATGTCTATCCAGTGGTCTCCTCGATCATGTGTTTCCACCTCTATTTCACCACGCGGCGTATACTAAGACGTCTCATAACGGAAAAGAGGAGTGACCTAATGAGAGAATTCAACGTTGGGGAACACGGTGATGTGATTGACAACATGGCGAACATACCTAGAGAAAAAAAGTTCCTGATTAATCCTCACTCTGGTTACAAACACAACCGTCCATTCCGTGAGTGGATGTGGCGTCTCAATAGCGACTATAAGACACACTACAGAAGGTTCATCCCTTTACGGACAAATGGTTTCACCAGGGTAGGTCTGCAGTATCTGAATGAGTCCATCGAGGCTTATGTCTACGCCGTCCTCGGTTCACAGGCTAAAACAAGAGTCAGCATTGTTAATAAAGGTGCTGGCAGTCTTGAGACACAGCAGGAGTTTAGAGTCCTTGTAGAGGATGCCGTCGTTAACTACAGCGTCAGCACCTGGATTTTGAATATGAACAGGGCAATATCAGATACTAACGTCACCCAGAACCTAGCCATTAGCCCTGACACGTGGTTAGTACCAGGATCACTGACGATACTGAAGGAGAAAATTCTAGGGTACAACAACTTACTCAGACGTGCGTCGGAGGTGATGAGGTTTGGTATTAACTCTAAGGTCAACTACCAGGGTGTTCACAAACAGCCACCAAAGACACACCAAGAAAGCGGTCCACATCTGGAAACACTAGACGACAGTGACGAACAAACCGACAAACCAACCGTCCACACACCTGACAAACCAGCCGTCCATACACCTGACAAACCAGCCGTCCATACACCTAACGGACCAACCGTCCATACACCTGACAGACAACCAAAGCAAGACAATCTGGGAATCCTATTGGTCCTAACAGCTGTGTCTGGGTATCTGTTCAGTAAATATGTCTTATAGTATATGAGTCTGTTTTATGGTTACAACAGACTGGACACAGTGACTAATAAACATCTCAGCGACAGGTTGAGAGAAGTCCTTAACACGGAGCCCGACTACAAGGTCATTTTTGACCTGAACGTAACCAGATCCAGTAAAAACGCAGTCCCCAGGCTCCATTCTGTTGATTACATAGAAGACAGAGACGGTGAGATCCACTCGACCATGTTTTGGAGACCCCTAAGTATCAACCCACAGCTTAACACCACCGGTGATCACCATTTCCTTTACCCTGAGTCCTCAATAAGAACAGCCTTCCAGGCTAACGTGCCCAGATTCATGTTCACCGATGTTTCGGTTTTCGTTGTGGTAAAGAGGAATAGTGTGAGATCGGCGTCGGGTGCCTGGGAAACAATTGTTTCCAATGCCAATGTTAACGATGGTGGAAGCCTTGGGTTCAAAGCTGGGGTGAGTAATAGACTGGTTTTCGGTGGGATGACACCGTCTAGGTTTCATGAGTGTACGATTCCAGCGAAGTTCATTGGGAAGAAGGTTCTGATATCTGCCCACTGGCTATCCGGACTTAGAGTGTCACACGTCAGGATAAACGGTGAGATACTGAGGGACTCATACTCTATGTGTGACATCGGACATTTGGGAACACCCTACCTGAGTGTTCTCGGGGTGAACAGCTTAAAAAGTTTTTACTCAGACATCAGGTTTTACGGTATGAGGGTTGTGGAGGGTCGTCTGGGAGAACCCGAGATCGGGAGGATTTGTAAGGAGGTTATGGCTGAGTACGGTCTGTAGTCGCGTCTGGGTATCTGTCCTATAGTATATGAGTCTGTTTTATGGTTACAGCAGACCGATCACTGATAAACAACTCAACGATAGACTGAAAGCCTATATAAAGACCTATGACCACAGAGTTATCTTCGATCTGAACGTAACCAGGGCCAGTAAAAACGCGGTCTCTAACCTTCCCCCCTTTGTTGACTACATAGAGGATAGGGACGGTGAGACCAGAACCAACTCAGCCATGTTTTGGAGACCCCCTAGTGTCAGCCCACAGCTAAACACCGCTGGCGATCACCACTTCCTTCACCCCGAGTCCTCAATAAGAACAGCCTTTCACGTTAGCATACCCAGACTCATGTTCACCGATGTTTCGGTCTTTGTCGTGGTGAGGAGGAATAGTGTGAGACCATCGTCAGGTACCTGGGAAATGATTGTTTCCAACAATGACAACAGTCTCGGTAAAAGCATTGGGTTTAAAGCTGGGGTGGATGACAAACTGTTTATAGATGGGTCGTCACCACATAGGATTCACGAGTGTACAATTCCGGCGAAGTTCATTGGGAAGAAGGTTTTGATATCTGCCCACTGGCTATCCGGACTCAGAGTGTCACACGTCAGGATAAATGGTGAAATGCTGAAGGACTCATTTTTCATCAGTAACATCGATCAGATAGGGACGTCTTATATGGATGTCTTCGGGCTAAACAGTTTTAAGAAGTATTACTCAGACATCAACTTCTACGGTATGAGGATCGTAGAGGGTCGTCTGGGGAATCCTGAGATTGAGAGGATTTGTAACAGGACCATGGCTGAATATGACCTGTAATTAGAATGGGGAAAAAGAGGAAAAGCGTCGTCAGCTTCAACCACATTGGTAAAAACCTCCAATCGGCTGAAGTGGACAAACTAACCCGACTCTATTCGTATTACCACAGGTTAGCGACTTGTTACAAGTGGAAACACACCCGACTGAAGAGACTGAAAATGATCCTCGAGACGGTCTCTATTGGACTGACCGTGGTCGGGGGGATAGCTGGTGGTGTCACAGCTAACCCACTGATCCTCGGAACCATAGCCGGTCCTGGCGTCCTGATCCAAGGGTATGTGACCAAGTCGGGGATGTCTGGTAGGCTGGAGAACTGTGAGTTCGCCCACGTTAGCTACCACAAGGTTCTGACACAGATCAGAAGCTTCCTACGTGGAGCCCAGTACGATGAGACTGTCTTCCTATCCGACGTTCGTGTACTCGACGACATTGTGACTGAGGTCTGTCCACATTCCGACAGTATGATCACACGGTACCATAGGACCTATGACTCAGCTGAGCCTGCCGGGCCTGGCTAACGGTTCTGACTATCTCTGGTATGTAGACGTCCCGGTCACCCACACGGGCCATCCAACCGTGAAATCCGCTAGGGGTCCCATTGAGGGCACCGACCACCTCCGACTCATCCGGACCGAAGTTTTCCCAATCGAGGGTAATCACCTTGGTCCCCTTGTTCCAAAACATTATAACCGTTTCTCTCATATACCTTTGTATCCGCTCTAGGTAATCCTTAGTCACACCGGCTTCACATTTCCGGCCTCTTCTGAGCATTCGGTCGTAACAGGTGTCAACTGAGGCTTTTAGGAATAGTAGGGCATCAGGGGTTGGGAGGAGATTGTTTAGTGAGTGGAAGACCTGGGAATACTCAGAAAACTGTTTGTCGGTTATCCACCCATTACGCCAACAGTTCTTAGTGAAAGTCATACAGCTGTGATGTGTTCGCTCTACAATCACATTCCTCCCTTCGTTGATTAACTCCAGAGCCTCTAGGTAGACGTCGATTCTTTCACCGAGGAACCAGGTCTCCATCTCATACGCCCACCTCCCGGGGTCGGCGTAAAACCTTTCGAGGTATGGATTGTCGTCAACTGGCTCCTCAGCAAGGTAGTAACCATTTCTTACAGCGAATGGTATAGCGAACGTTGTCTTTCCCACACCAATGTTTCCGTCGAGGGCGATCAGTCGAGCACCGAGCTTTGTCTCAGTCATTATACCCCAGGTATACGGTACGGCTCTAAACCTCTTGTATTTTATATGAAGATTCCAAAGAGACTTAGACGACCCATACTGATTATCTTCCACGCCCTTAGAAGAGCTATCGGGGTGATGAGACATTGTGTTAGGAGGAACCGTAGGGGAGAGTACTACGTGACTGAGTCTGTTGTTGTCTGGCCGACAGTCTCAAAGATTCCTACAGATGATTCCACAGACTCCCCACAAACAGCCTCAGAGATTCCTATAGATGATCTCACAGACTTCCCAGAGACGACCTTAGAGATCCCTACAGATGACCTCACAGATGAAACATAGATTAGTGTATATAGATGGCTGACGAGTCTGAAAAAAACCCGGAAGTCCCTAAGATAACATCAGTGGTTAAGACGGAAAAAGTTAAGGACCCAAAACGGGTGGAGGCTGGTAAACGACTGGCTCAGATATCAAAGGTAGCCAAGGAGAGGAAAGCCAGGGAGCGGTTGGCGGCTGAGATTGGTCCTGGGGTTGGTGGTCGGTCAGCCTATTACGGATATCTAATCGGAACCGTTGGGTTGGTTATCGGTGAGGCTTCACTTTATTACACTATGAGGCAGGAGAGAAGGGAGGTTCAGAGACTGAAAACCGTTGATGAGGAGAAGGTAATGGAAGGAACTGTCGAGCCACAGAACCCCGTCCAGACCCCTCCGGTTTTAGACACCTTTGACGGATGAAATATGTGTTAGTATAATGTCAGCCGACCGAAAAGAACTGATGAACGAGCTCTACGACGCTCTCCTGATTACAAGTGGAGCTGTGGCGGTCTCCATGGCTTCGAGGAAGGTCCTGAGGGAACCTTTGGGTACTCCTGAGTCTGTAAAGGGTACCGTTAGGCTGGCTCTGGCCGTTGGAATTAGTACAGTTGGGATTAAATATGCCCAGTCGAAGGGGTACCTACCGGTTGACCCTTTTTCAAAGCCTAAGTAGCCTAAGGGGGTTCCATATGCAGTGGTTACTATGAGCGTAGAGATTGAGACACGTTGGCTGCCCCCTATGTCTAGAGGAGAGAGGAATGTGTGGGATGCTTTACGCGTTAACAGAATTGAGGCGGTTAGGGAGAAGACATTTGATGGGTTAGTGGGGTTGGGTGGCGGCCTTCTGAGGTATGACTTCGCGGCGCCCCTTAGCGATGGTACTTTCATACTGATTGAGTATGATGGTGAACAACATTTCAGCCCTTCCACCTGGTCTGGTAAGTTGACTCAGGAAGAGGCAGAAAGGTGCTTTAGGGTACAGAAGGAACACGATCGGATGAAAGACGAGTACGCCAAGGACAACGGTCATTACCTAATCAGGATTCCGTATTGGGAAAGGCGTAACATCCATTCTATTATCGGATCTTTGTGACGGAGTGTATTATCTCTAGTTATATATATGGCTAGTGTGGTTGCTGGTGGACTGTTTAACGCCTTGGCCTTCGCAGGCGCTGGATTCATGTTCTCAAAGTTAAATCACACCGGGTATGAAGCTGAGATTAAGAGACACAACCACGCCCTCGAGCAGTTGGCTAGGGCAAAGGAGAAATGGTATGAGAGTGAGGTGGATAAGAAGGATAGGATACAGAGGTTAAGACAGGAACTGTCTGACGCCAACGCTGACATCAACACAACGAATCACGCTCTGGATCTGCTGAAGGACAGGTTAAGGCAGGCTGAGGTCGTTGGGTCGTCCCAACCAAAGCCTGAGTTGTCTGACTATTACAAACCATCGAGTGAAATGAAAGAGTATCAGACCCTGTTTATTGGGTCTGTTGGTCTGGTTGGTGGGTATCTGATGTCTAGGTTTGTTTTGTAGGGGTTAAGGAATTCGTTAGGGTTTAGTTATAATGTCTGTTTTCTTGTCGGACTTACCGAAAGGGCTGAGGGATTTACCGTCTTCAAGCGTTGAATGGGTCTGTAAGCAGATGGGGATCGAAGCCCCGGCTTGGGATCCACCCAGACGTAGTACGAAGTTGTGGTGTGAGGATTGTTCCAGATTCCGTGTGAAGGTGAGTACTGAGATGTATTCCTGTCCAGGATGTGGTGATACGGAGTATGGATATGTTGTCGGGAGATACCGGGCGGCCGGTCGTAGAAGTGAGCATTCGAGAAATAGTTGGATGAGGAAGAGACTCACCAGAGTCGTCAGGGACACAGCCGTTGACGTTGTCTTATCCGACTTTTCCAAGGTTCTTCGGGTGATGAGAAGTAAGGGTCTGATAAGAGGTCGTAATGTGTCCAGATACAATTATTACATCATCAGACTGTGCTCAAGGAGAGGGATTGGGTTACTGGGTGGTATGAAGGATCTTAGGGAGGGGAAAACGAAGGACTTGTTTGATAACAATCTGTTCGGAATTGTTTATAGGGAGCTTGGCTGGGATCGTACCCCGGACAGGTTCTGCACCGAGTGGTTGGAGCGACACCTAACGGAATGTGATCACCCCTGTTATAACGATGGATCCGAATGTTATGATCCACCAGGACGACGACTTAGACCCTAACATGTTTGACTATCCTGATGATATAGACCCCCGTCTCTACGAGAGACTAATCGGTTATGACATAAATCAGTTAGACAGAGCCCTGAGGGGTAAGACTAAGTCGTTCAGCTGTGCTGTGGTAAGTCAACACCCACTGGAACAGGTAAACGCCCTCACGAATGATGTGGTACGGCTGCTACGTCGGGAGCTGGCTCAGATGAGGGGGTTGAAGTTCGCTGAAACGCTGGTTGTGACGCTTGAGAAGGAGGTGTCCGGAGGAACAACTTATAAGACGGCTCACTTCAACAGCCACATCAGGACTATAATCAACGACGGTGAGATCGGTCAGGACGTTGACACCGCGAATGAGGAGGTGGTGGCTAGAATAGCCCGGTGGATAAGCGAGGGATCTGGCTGGACAGTGGAGTCAATCGACGGTCACTACGTTAATCTGACTGTGTACAGTCCACTGGAAGGCTCCAGTTATGTCGACCTCCCTAAAGAGCTGAGGAATAGTCGGAAGGGACTAATCAACGTTAAGAATAATGATGACAGGTGTTTTATGTGGTGTCATCTGGCTCATAAGTTTCCTGTCCCAAAAGACCCACAAAGGGTCACAAAATACCGGGACCATGTTGACGACTTGGATTACAACGGGGTCAGCTTCCCTGTGACCCAAAAACAGTATAACCGGGTGGAGAAACAAAACGAGATACGTATCAACGTTTTCGGTTATGAGGACGGGTTAACCTTT
Organism: Corallium rubrum; assembly: GCA_964035015.1. Taxonomy (NCBI): domain Eukaryota; kingdom Metazoa; phylum Cnidaria; class Anthozoa; order Scleralcyonacea; family Coralliidae; genus Corallium; species Corallium rubrum. The sequence goes on from OZ036001.1 coordinate 6,237,781, forward strand.
CCAGTTTACGTATCAGAGGAAAGGTTCACCGACCTCATGAACCTCCTGATTATAACCAACGGGAACAACAAACATTACGTCCTCATCAAGGACTTTGATAGGTTTATGTACAACAAAACAAAACATAGGAGGAGAAAACACTTCTGTGTTTACTGTCTCCAATGTTTCAGTTCAACGGAGGTTTTGGAAAAACATCAGACTGTGTGTATCAGTGTAAATGGTAAACAGGCTGTTAGGATGCCTGAAAAGGGTAAGAACGTGCTGAGGTACAATAATTTCCACAAACAGTTAAACGTTCCGTTTGTTGTGTACGCTGACTTCGAGGCAATCACGGAAAAGGTCAACAGACCGGAGGTGTTGGAGTCAGACCGAGAGGAGAAAGAGAAGAGACCATACATGGATAAGTATCAGAAACATACTGATTGTGGTTATGGGTACAAGGTTGTCTGTTGTTATGACGACAGATACAGTAAGGATGTTCAGGTGTACAGAGGCCCTGGCGCTGTCAACAAGTTCATTGGAAAGATGTTAGAAGAAGTGGAGTATTGTAAGAATACAAAAAAAGATCATTTCAACCAGGACATGGTTCTGACTGATTCCGACAGAGCGGACTTTAGGGACGCTATAAAGTGTCACATCTGTGGTCGGGAGTACACAGCAGAGGACGTTAGGGTCCGGGACCATTGTCATGTAACGGGAAGATACCGGGGATCTGCCCACCAGCTTTGTAACAGAAATCATAGAATGACTGATAAGATACCAGTCATCTTACACAACCTGAGGGTTATGATAGTCATCTCATCATGGGGGAGATTGGGAAGTTCGGACAGGAGATTAACGTCATTCCGAATAATATGGAGAAGTACATGGCCTTCATGTTAGGTAAGAACCTTGTGTTTCTGGACAGTTTTCAGTTCATGAGTAGTTCATTGGATAGGTTGGTGGGAAATCTCCCGGGGGACGCCTTCAGATACACAGCTGAAGAATTTGGTCCCCGGTCAGACCTGATGAGGACGAAGGGTGTTTACCCCTATGACTACATGGACAGCTTCAGTCGGTTTGAGGAAATGGGGTTACCACCAAAGAGTGAGTTTTATAGCATACTAAACGATGAGGAGATATCAGACACCGATTACCAACACGCTTTGAAGGTTTGGGAGTCGTTTGGGATGAGAACGATGGGGGACTACCATGACGTGTATCTAAAATCAGATGTGTTGCTGTTAGCTGACGTCTTTGAGAACTTTAGGAAGACCTGTGTTCAGTACTATGGGTTAGACCCCTGTCACTACTTCACTTCACCTGGGTTGGCATGGGACGCTATGCTGAAGATGACTGGGATTGAGCTGGAGCTGATGACTGACATCGACATGTTTCAGTTCATTGAGAAAGGATTGAGAGGTGGTGTCAGTTACATAGCCAACAGATATGGGAAAGCCAACAACCCATATATGAAGGGGTATAGTGAGGACGAGGCTGTGAAGTATATAATGTATTTGGACGCCAATAATCTATACGGTTGGGCCATGAGTCAGTGCCTTCCGACTGGTGGGTTTAAGTGGATGAGTGAGGGTAAGCTGAAAAACCTGGCTTGGGAACTTCCGGAAAATGACAGCCGAACTGGGATGATACTTGAGGTTGATCTTGAGTATCCTCCTGAACTCCACGATCTACACAACGACTACCCATTAGCTCCGGAAAAGATGGAAATACGGGAAGATATGTTGTCGGAGTATTGTTCTGAGATTAGGAGGAAGTTCGGTGTCAGTGTTGGTGGTGTCAGTAAGTTGGTAACCAACCTGATGGGAAAGGAAAGGTATGTCGTCCACTATAAAAACCTACAGCTGTACGTTAGGCTTGGAATGAGGGTGAAGAAAGTTCACCGGGTTTTGTTGTTCGATCAGTCCCCTTGGCTGAAGCAGTACATCGACTTCAACACGGTGAAGAGAACCGCCGCCAGGAACGCCTTTGAAAAGGACTTCTTCAAGCTGATGAACAACAGCGTTTTCGGTAAGACGATGGAAAACCTGAGAAAGCGTGTTGACGTCCGGTTGGTCACGTGTGAAGAAAAGCTGTTGAGGCTGGCTTCCAAACCAACCTTCGTATCCGCTAAAATATTCAACGAAAACCTTGTTGCCGTTCACAAAATTAAAGAAGTTCTTACGTTAAACCGACCGGCTTACGTTGGTATGTGTATTCTAGATCTATCGAAGGTATTGATGTACGATTTCCATTACAACTATATATTAGAAAAATATGGAAACGATGCTAAGTTGTTGTTTACAGATACGGACAGCCTGACATATGAAATCAAAACAGAAGACGTTTACAAAGACTTCTGGGCTAATAAAAATATTTTCGATAACTCGGACTATTCAGAAAGCTCACCTTACTACAACAATTCAAACAAAAAAGTCATTGGGAAGATGAAGGACGAAGCGGCTGGCGTTCCTATAGCTGAGTTCGTTGGTCTCAAAAGTAAAATGTATTCATATTTAAAAGACAACGGAGCAGGTGGCAAAACCGCGAAGGGAATTAAAAAGAGTGTCACTAAGAAACAAATTAAACACGAAAACTACAAAGACACACTATTTGGTAAGAAACAAGTCTTTCAGAAAATGAAAACAATTCGAAGTGTAAACCATGAGTTAGGTAGTTATGAAATAAATAAAATATCACTCTCATGCTTTGACGACAAAAGATACCTGCTGGGAGACGGGATTAACTCCTACGCGTATGGACATAAAAGCATCATTTCGTAGAGTCGTTTCGGCTGATATCAAGCCTCATCAGAACACCTAACTAAATTTGTTTGTCGACTTCCATCAAACGATAAGAAAGCGTGTCGCGTTAAAACCTTAAATATTCACCATCGGAAACCGATTGTACCCATCGGAAACCGATTGTAGCAGTCGGAAACCGATTGTACCCATCGGAAACCGATTGTATTCATCGGAAACCGATTGTAGCAGTCGGAAACCGATTGTAGCAGTCGGGAACCGATTGTAGCAGTCGGAAACCGATTGTAGCAGTCGGGAACCGATTGTAGCAGTCGGGAACCGATTGTAGCAGTCGGGAACCGATTGTAGCCGACAAAAGCCGATTACAGCTGGCAAAAGCCGATTACAGCCGACAAAAGCCGATTGTAGCCGACAAAAGCCGATTACAGCTGGCAAAAGCCGATTACAGCTGGCAAAAGCTGATTATAGTCAACAGAAACCGTTTACAGCTGGCGAAAGCTGATTGTAGCTGACAAAAGCTGATCGTATCCAACAGAAACCGATTACAACTAACAAAAGCCAACTGTAGCCGGTAAGGTACATATTTTTACCCACTTATGTTTATAGATTACTCTCTCTTAGTGTAACGATAGGAAAATAATCCAGCCGCCATGATAAACACTATTAAATACTCTCCAGTGAAAACAATTACCTTACCACCAGCTGTTTGTATTTCTGTCCACGGTACCGTGTCTCTTCTCTCCGATGGATGTAACTTTTCCCATTTCTTAGCCTGATGAACTATATCAGATCCCTTCCTGGTTAGACCTACAGACAAACCAGTTACTAATGCAATCGCTCCCAAACCAATAGCAGTCACAACTCCAGCCTTCCTCAGTTTCTTACTTAGGTTAGCCTTAGTCCACTCATCATAGTGTGTTCTGATACCATCCCTTAGCAAATCATCATCCTCCACAGTTAAAGCCCGTCCAATTGTTCGGAAATCACCTCCCAAATATTTCACAGAATAATCGATAACTAAACCAGACTCACTAAACTCCCTGGATACACTTAATATGTTATTATCAATCAGATAGTCAACAAACATTGGGTCAGTGCATTGTGGTTCCAGTTCTAGTATATTTGTGAAAAAATCCTCACAGTTCCCATATGCAGCTCTTCTTCTTATCCTCTCAGTTCTGTCCTCTGACACATTATTCACAATGGGGCCATCAATAGAGTGATCAAATTCAACACTATTACGCTCTGAAAAGTCTCCCAAAGCATCAGTGCCCCCAAAATCTGTTTTCCCCTGATCAGGGTCTGGGTCTGGGTCATGATTCGGATCTAATGGCTTAAGTTCAATCTCCTCCATATTAAAACTGTCACGATTACAAAAGGACAAACTGTTGAAAAGTGACGTTGGTAAAGTTGTGGCCATGATCACACCGTACATACCATGTCTCGGACTGTTATCTGGTGGTGTAACTGTGGGAAAACATGTGTATCAACACAAGACAAAAGTACCCGAACAGAAATCGGGGAGTAAGTGAAATGTGTGTTAAAACCACAACCCTGATCGCTTTGGGGTGTTCCATATCAAACCCAGCAGAGGCGTCTGGAAGGGGTGGATCGTTTTTCTCACTTTTTAAAGTATAAGCAGACGAAAATGGGTTTTGGGAGGCGCGAAAATTATTTTCCCCTTTCAAACATCCTTTCTTGATGAATTCCAGAATTATTTTTTTTGGTTTGGGTCCCTTTTCGTCCCTTCTGCTTATACTTAAAAAATTTTTTAAAAAAGCTTACCGTTTCAAACAACCCTCCTTGCTAACTCTGATCATTTGGGGGCTGTCTTTGTTGGGAAAAAAAAAAGTGCGCCGGTACCCTCATGTTCTATACTACTCACACCCACTCTCTTTGCTGACTTTTAGAACTTGTTTTATGACTGACTTTGCAACATGCCAAATATCAAAAAAGTGTGTTGTTGACTTTTGCGAGGTTCGAATCCACTTAGCTATTCCACGGTGCCTGTCAGATATGAAACTCTTTATGCTGATTCCTTTCTGCCCCATGTATGAGAAAGATCGTTTGGCCCCCTCTAGTTCCATAGCATTACTGCTACCCGTTTCATTAGCCTAGATGGAGTAATTAAATAGTTTTCATTAGTAGAGATTCTATTGAACAGTATTAACAGTAAATCATTTACATCTACTTAGATACTAACCTGCAGTAGCTCAAAGTGGACTATTTAGAGAGATGGGAAGAAAACATGCTGTACGCACCATATTTTGCATTGTGCCCCATTGAATCAAATCTGCCATCTCCACATAACGACACATCGGGTACATTCTGCAACTGTCCAATCATGGAGTTTGAACAATCTGACCAATGTTTCAAGATTACTGGGAACAGAAATTTTGTCTGGTGGCGAAAGAAAGTTCTTGCTGAATGTACAGCAAGGCCCATGTGTTTAAATATTAACAAGACCTTGCTTATGGATGCACCAGCTATTAGCACCCCGAAGCTGAGCAGGATATTACCAGCAGGATACTTTCCAAGAATTAAGGGCTGACTTTGCCACTTGTAGCCTTCACATTTTCTGCAGTGTTGTTCCACACAAACCATTGTCCCATAGACCTTCATTGACACTGATGGCTCATCTTCTTTGCACTTAAAACAGAACTTGGAAAACAAGGCTAATAACATGCTGTAAAACACAATGAACTTTGGTTCATCTAGCTGAGATTTTCCTGGCTCAGACCTAAAATAAGTATATATTCTATAAGATACTGCATAAAATATAAAAATGGTTACTTATGATTGATATATACTAACTATATATATATATATATACACACAAATGAGCACGTGTGATTTTGTTCACGGAAAGTCAGAAAGTGCTCAATACCATAAAGGTAGAGTGAATATAGTATAGTTTAGGCTTACCTCAAAATGTTGAGTGTTGCAACTGACAGTTTCACGTGGGGTGATCTTCAGGCAACCGACTCAACATTTTGAGGTAAGCCTAAACTATACTATATATATATCATGATATATATATATATATATATATATATATATATATATATATATATATATATATATATATATACACATACCTAACACTTCGCTTTGATTGAACCTCCTGGTCATCTTCTACTTCATCATCATCAGAGGCACCTTCGTCATTATCCCAATCGGGCTCATCATAATTATCTTGGCTGGTTGCATCAACTATCTCTTCGTCATCAAATTCCCAATCTTGATATCCATGAGAACCTTCGATTTCACCAATGTCCTTCATCTCACAGCTGTTGTCCTCGCTATTGTTGTCATCACTGTCACTTGTTTCATCTTTTTCAGCAAGTTGCTATGAATGAAATAGAATGAATAGCATAAATCAATTTTGTACATTGGCAAGCGTTAAGGCAGGGTAGATTTTTGTAACCATGGATAGTAAAACAACTTTTTAATTGTAGTATAACGTTACTGAAATATAAGGTTTGATTATTCTATTAGATGGTGTTTAGTATTTTATTTTGACCAAGGCCAGTAACGCTAGATAGTTGTATTCACTTCTGGGGAAACCTCTTCGGACAGGGTGGTGTTCAGGGCTTAGTGCATGTCGCCGGAAACAAGGGTTTTCCCCAAGACTCGCCGGTATATCACTACCTCCTCCGCAGGCGCTTTTTCCGCCCGCGCCCTTCTCGCCCAAAAAAGCGCCTGCGGGTTCTCGCCATAAAAAGCGCACGGAAACGGAAATAAACAGAAAGAAACGCCTGTGGAGGAGGTAGGGTATATCATGAAAGGAACGTCCTACGACTACTGCTAACCTGTATCAGAAGTGCATTTTTGATCTTTAAATCCCTAATAATTTTGTTGCAGTTTTCGAGCCTCTTTTTCTGCGAAGACCTTGTTTTCTGTAGACAGACCATTTTTTCCCTTTTACTTTCGCACACTGTACACGATAGCGGCGTTGCCAATACATTTGGAGAAGCGGCTGTTGATACTGGTGATTCGACTACTTGTGAATCTTCAGGAACAATCTCCATTTCTTCATCCGTTTCTTCATCCGTATGATCGACTAGTTGGGAAAGTTCAGCCGTGGGTTCATCCTTTATCTCCACATCGCTGGCCAAAACCGATGATGATGCCGAGGATGATAGAAGGTTACGAAGATCACGAGCGACCTATAATTTAACCGTGGATAATATAAGAGCATAAAAAGATACTCATGTCATGAACATATAGCTTCAAATTAACAGTACAAATTATGTCAAAGAAAATTTTAAAACGTGTAAGTACCATTCTGTTCCCACGCCCCGAATTAGGAGTTGGTTCAAGTGGGACCACAGTGTCAATCGTTGGTATTGCTTCTGGCTTCAGATAAGTTACTTTCGGTCTTAGATGCTCAGGGACGTCAATAGAGTAGCACTGCGGATAGCACGAGGCCTCAAAATGAGCAGAACAAAGCACAGAATGTGCTGTAGGGTAAAAGTTTGGACGATGCCTTCTGACAAATTTTGTCCATAATTTGCGTTCTTCTGCTCTCGTTTTCTCAGAAGGAAACTTGTGCAGCATTACCCCAGGTGTGTGCGAACTATTTTTACAGCTGATACCACCAGGACCGCCACCAACACAGTATCGTCCTCCTCTTGGAACCTGTGTTTTGGTCGTTGACATACTGATGATAAAATGATCAGACGCTTTATACGGAAACAACTGCACACATTCGAGATCAAGAATAACGTCATGGACTATGACGAAGCACCTTCATACATCAGTTCTCTGCGAAACCAGTCGACTGATTTTAATATACGTGATTATAATCAGTAACTTCCAGCAAATGTTTTGGCTACGATCAATTCAAGGACAAGGATTACTTACCCGCAAATGTTAGACAGGTTTCGCGGACGTCTGCGGCGTAAGCTAATATAAAGGAACGAGAATGCATTGTCGCGTACAAAACAAATTACACTCGAAACAAGATAAATTTATCATTGTTAGACTGGATAACTTTCTACCCCTTAATCGTTCGTTTCACGATGGCGATATGGACGAAATTTATTCAAACTCTGATCAAATCCTTTCGATTTGGTTAGTTTGGTCGCCCAACTTCAGCGCACTAACTAGGGGTGTTTAGACGCGTTTCAGAGGAAGAAAACGATGCGCAGGGCTTGTTGAAGTATAGTTGATGTCAAATTTTGCTAAAATACAAAAATGAAGTCGTTCTGTTCACGGACATAGCCGCCGCAATTTGGCCAAAATACTTACTATTTTGTTTACTAGCTTGAGATGTGTCCACACGCCTACGTCACAGGTAACCAGATAGCCGGCCTGACCGCGCGATGGAATTTCGCACTCTTCGAGTCGTTTCAGGTGAACTTCGAAGAGTCGTAGTTCGAAAAATATGCGACAAAATGATGCCAAATTTCGTGAGATTGCCTTTCACAGGTGTATCTTTCACTTAATACAAAAAAGTCGTATACCATTTTTTCATGTCATAGGCACTTTAAGAAAATGATCTATAGGACATATTTTCATCAAAATATACCCCCAGGCATATAGTCGATTTAACCCTTTTAATCGGTTGATTTCCTATCGTAATTGGAAAAATTCTACCTAAATTGGCTAATTTAAATGATGTAGCAATATGCATGTATTCAGTTTTAGTCACATTTAAACTAAGTTTATTAGTTTTGAGCCATTTGTGAACACTGTCAAGATCACACTTGACGTGAGATTGCAATTCACTAGTTGATTTAGAGGCAACACTTAATGAGGTATCATCTGCATACATGCGTGCTTTTGTATATTGCAGACATGCAGGCAAATCATTAATAAACAATAAGAACAGTAATGGCCCCAAAATAGACCCTTGTGGATCACTAACTGATATGACTACCAACAAGAGAACAAGACTTGAGGACTGCTCTTGCAAAATGAAGGCACGGCGGGCGCGTTGGTTGTCAAGAAATAACAACAACTTCGGTAAGCACACACTTTTATTTATATTTATTAGCCTCGTTCTTTGCTGTTTATTGTTTATTTTCCAACTTAATTACATCGACTGCCAACCCAAATCCCTCCTGAAGTGACCACGAGAAGGTCGAAACAATTGTTGAGGGTTGTGTCCCATGTACTATATATATATATATATTGAATATTACTTACGTATCTTTACTCCTTTCTTATATTGTATTTAACATACTCCCGTATCAAATCTACACTGCGCCTTCAACCGTCGTTCCCTCCGCAAGCTAACAACAAACACAGCGAGATGCGCTTTTTGGCCTATAAGGCCATATACCGCATACTATGCAAATTTATATTCATCTACATTATATAACCCCATTATATAAACACTTACACACAGTTACACTCAGTCTCAGGAGTCAACAGGCAATGGGCCCTTTTGCACCTTTGCCCCACCACGGAAAAATCCTTAAAAAATGCACTGTTGCTTGGTTATGGTAAACGCCATTCAAATTCTCTCAAACTCTTACTTAGACTGCGTACATACGGTAACGTTCCCAAGCGTTTTCGTATTGTTTCAAGTAATGAGTTGATTGTTCTCGATTCCCTTGAGACCAGTAAACAATACAAAAACGCTCGAAAACGTCATCCACAGTAATTGGCTTCAGCTGTTGCGGTTACCCAGCCTCATACAGTATAATTTTGTAGTTTCATATCTTAATTGTGTGTCTTGTATATAAAAATAAATCCATATCTTTGGCGTCAAACGCAACGGGAGATATCACCATGGAAATTAATGAAGAAAGTATAGGACAGATCGGGTACAAAGAGCAACGTTTTCGGGGTTTTTTGTGCGTTGGAAGTTCCCGTTTCCATCATTGAAGGCAGTACATTTAGAAGAACAATTATATGTTTTGCTGTTGATGAGAATTGTTTTCTTGTGACCGGGAATTGGGTATTTGAGCAGATTTAGGTTGCGCGCCTCGGCAAATCGAAGGCACAACATTTGCGTTCGACATCTTTGTTATCGTAGTTGTGCGCGCTATTGGACGTGGTTTCTATTAGATAGTAAATTACAACTTTAGCTCTTCCAAAATATCGTCTTTTACTATCACAAATGCGAACAACTTGGCCACAAAACTAAAATCAAATGGCAGACGTTGCAGTCTAACTTTGGGCCACAATCCAGGGTGCATTTTAAGTGGGTCACGCCGAAGATCTTCGGCGTGGACCTCAAGAGAGCTCGGCGTACTGGCGTGAAATTGTAGTGTTTGCGGCGTACTGGCGTATGGTCGTGTAAGTGCTTGGCATGTTTTCAAAGGATTTCTGTGCTAGATCCCGTGCCTTCCAGACCAATGAATCGACCAAATTCATAAAGAGTAAATGAGTATTATGTTTCTTAGTATACAATGACATTTACATAAAGAAAATCCAAATTTTCTGGCGCAAATTCGGGAAATTTTGCGTTGGCAAACAGGCCACCGCAACTTCATTGTAGAAATTGCTACGGGGAGCTGTTTCCAACGTACTCCCAGCATCTTTAATGGCGTACGCGTGGCATGTTGATTTTGAAGATCTTGGCGTGGCATTTTGAAGATCTTGGCGTGGCATTTTGAAGGTCTCGGCGTGGCATTCCGTAGGCCTTGGCGTGGCATTTTGAAGATCTTGGCGTGGCATTCCGTAGGCCTTGGCGTATCTTCGGCGTGAGGTATGCACGGAATGCACCCTGGGCCACAATGTCCTACTTTTCCAATGGCAATATGGAGTTAAATTACCGTATTGTCATAGTGATATCTCCCGTTGCGTTTGACCAAAGATATAAGTAAACAGATTCGCAGCTTGTCAACCGGCCAGCAAAGAAGGAAATATATACTTCAAGGTTGTTCGGGTATTAGGATAATATGAGTTGCTTCGATGTAGTTGTAGTTGGGGGAGGCCCAATGGGTCTAGCCGCAGCTTACGAGTGCGCCGTGAAACTGGGAAAAAGAGTTCTCGTCCTAGAACAGTTAGAGGAGTTTGCCAACGCGTATGGTTCAAGTCCTGGTTATAGTCGTCAGTTTCGCATTAGTTATTCTGAAGAAAATTTGAGTGAACTGGCGATTGAGACAAGCCCAATGTGGAACACTCTAATGGAAGAGATGAAGAATCCTAATCTCCTTCAAAGAACTGGCTGTCTCTGGTTTGGAGATCCTATTGTCGAGAATAGCGAAGGGAACATAGATGAAGCTGCCGATAACCTGCGCAATTTAGGACAGAAAGAACCCGAGGATTTCGAAGTGCTCGAAGGAAAAGATGAGATCCTGAATGATGAACGATTTTCATTTGTTTCCAAAGCTGTCGAGGAAATTGAAGGCACGCCAAAAGCTCTGTTCACGAAGGACGGAGGCACTGTTAATGTGCCCGATCTTGTGAAATGCTACATAGACGCTTTAGAAGAATCAGGAAAAGCAACGCTGGTAAAGAAAGCACTCGTAACAAAGATCGATTACTCCAAAGAGACGATCGATGTCGTGGCACTCGTTGACGGCAAAAGCCAATCCTACCGGGGCAAAAAAGTGATTATGACTCCAGGTACCTATGTGAATGACGTGTTAGCTACCCTCGTCCCTAACTTCCCTAAACGAATAAACCTCGCAATTTATCTCTGGAGTTCTACCTACTTCAAAACCTTTCAAGAGCCTTGCTGTGATGTTCCAAGAAATCCAAGCCAATGGCCTATATGGTATTTCTTTGGCAAACCAAAATTGAATGCCGACGACGATAACCATGAAGACCATGTCCTTGACCACAACGCGTATTACGGTTTCCCAAGCGAACCACAACGTCCGAATTACCTACGAGTTGCTCCTGCCTTTACCTCGCGAGAAGAATTTGACTTCCAGGATTATCCCCCCGCTCCTGCAAAAGAGAAAAGACCGGTCGATGAAGACGCCATGAAATTCACCAGTGATTTTGTAAACCAATACATGCCAGACCTGAGCCCAGATTTGATCGATAGTGAGGAGACAACCTGCGTGGCTGGTTTTGCCGAGTTCCTGAATTCATCCGACAAAGAGGACAACAGTGCAGGGTTTGTTTTGGATTTTGTGGTCCAAAAGCGCATCGTGCTGTTCACTGGTGGTTGGGGAATGAAGTATGTCCCGATGATTGGAAAGATACTAACCGATCTAGTGATCTGCGGGCATACTGAGTATCAGAAGCTCATTGAGCCGATGAATATCAACCGTGGAATCCTGAAGCCAGTGGAAACATCAAGAGGAAAGAGAGAAGAGAAAAGGGTAAAGCTGTCGGCCGCAATTTAAAAAAATTTGGAGATAAACGTACTGATTCAAACGATATGCCTTTTGTATTAATTTGTAGTTTCCTGTGCAGCTAATTACTTTGAATTTTATATCCATTTTAATGGAGTGTAACTATAAGTCGAGGGTCGAGAGTCGAGAGTCGAGGTCGAGAGTCGAGAGTCGAAGTCGAGGGTTGAAGTCGAGAGTCGATAATTGACCAGAAAATACCAAAAAATCACTATAATACTATAATCGATTATATATCGCAACATTGTGTCTTATTTCTACGCACCGCGGGATATATTTATAACCTTTGAGCCTTTGATCTAAAAACCGGCGAAGTCGTTTTCAGGCTTGACGAGTCTAAATAAAAACAATTAAATTCGACTGAAAATTATTTTAATCTTTATAAATAAGAAAACCAAACGCACTCGGCAAGTCTCTAATTCTAGAATGAAGGTACACAAGTAACTTTTGTGAAGTTTCTTTTACAACAGCAGGAAACGAATATCTGTCATACGCCGTTAAGCCTTCAATTATCCTTTCAAACAAAACGGCGCCTGGCGTTACGCAGTATATAAATATATATTTGCTAAAAAGCGACGCATACATCACTATTTCTGTGTAAGCTGTTCGTGAAAGTATGTAAGCTGTTCGTGAAAGTGGCCGCTTTCCCCCGGTTCTTAGACCCCTGTGTAAGCTGTTCGTGAAAGTGGCCGCTTTCCCCCGGTTTTTAGATCAAAGGCTCAAAGGTTATAAATATATCCCGCGGCGCGTAGAAATAAGATACAATGTTGCGATATTTTATCGATTATAGTATTAGTGATTTTTTGGTATTTTCTGGTCAATTTATCGACTCTCGACTTCAACCCTCGACTCTCGACTTCGACTCTCGACTCTCGACTCTCGACTCTCGACTCTCGACCCTCAACTTATAGTTACACTCGTGTTTAACTATAAATATCCAATATTCTAGTAAAAACCTGCGCGTGGCTCGCTGGTCTAGTGGTATGATTCTCGCTTAGGGTGCGAGAGGTCCCGGGTTCAATTCCCGGGCGAGCCCACAGAATGTGCAACTATTTTCTTTCGTGTTTTACGTTTGTTCTTTCAAGTCGAAAATGACACGATGGTCAATTTAGAAATCAATTATATGCATGAGGAATTTATCGGCTATTACCGGCACGCGATAGACCGGAATTTGTCTTCTTTATGCTTCTTTTTAAACCCGTACCCAGTCTATAAGTCGTTTTGTTCAAACAGGTATTTTCAAAACCTTGCCACTGATTTCCGAGCTAAAGGACTTTCTTCCCAGTTTTGTTTTCCCGAGAGTCTTGATATTTCCCGAGACGAAGTCGAGGGAAACATCGAGACTCGAGGGAAAACAAAACTAACTGTTTCCCGAGAGATCAGACAATTAAGTGTTTTGTTATATAGCTTGAGTTTCGCTGAATAATTTCGACTTTTATCAAGGGAAAGTACACGAAAGACAAACGCTAAGACTTAACCAAAACATTTCGCCTGGCTCCGTAATTTCACTTCAACCAAGCAAATATAAGTCTCAGAACAAAAGAACAGCAGTCAGATTACATTTCTCCAGTTAGTCTTCACACATGTGTTGAAGACATATAAATAATCTTTTTTTCGTACCAAACAAGCTTTTGTTTATAGGATGCCGTGAAGAGTTCAAATGACCGGGCGGGCAATAAGTTCTCAATTATTGCCTGCTCAGTAGACATTGAAATTTATCTAAGGTCATGTGACCACAAACCAACCAATGACAGTCATCGATGCATCCAGTGAAACTCTAGCAATATAACAAATCGCAGTTATTAGCCCGCGTGGCTGCCAGTTTTAAGGGGTTTGTGGTCGTGAACGAGGCAAATGCGGTATCCGCGAGTGAGGGATCGAAGAAGGCGGTATGGCAGGCAACCGAAATATTTGATCGAAATATAGTTAGGAGTCTACGAAGGGCCTTCGCTCAAAACGTTAGACATCTACGTTCTCTGTTTCGGCAGTATATCTAACCTTACTATATTTCGATTGTCGTTTCAACACTGTCTACGCAGCACGCTACTTTTATTCCACCATATGGCAGGCACATGGATCTGAGAGAGGCGGGCTCCCATACCGGCTTGCTTTCCCCACCGCCTCGCATGCCCCTCCTTCCACCTTGCTTTCCCTATACTGCCTTGCTTTCCCCACCACCTTGCTTCCCCTGTATATACCGTCTTGCTTCCCCTCTCCTATACCGCCTTGCTTCCCTTCCCATATACCGCCTTGCTTCCCTTCCCATATACCGCCTTGCTTCCCTTCCCATATACCGCCTTGCTTCTCCTCCCCTATACCGCCTTGCTTCCCATATACCACCTTGCTTCTCCTCCCCTATATACTGCCTTGCTTCCCCTCCCCTATACCGTCTTGCTTCCCCTACTGATACTGCCTTGCTTCCCTTCCCCTATACCGCCTTGCTTCCCATATACCGCCTTGCTTCCCTTCCCATATACCGCCTTGCTTCCGATCCCTTCCCATATACCGCCTTGCTTCCCCTCCCCTATACCGCCTTGCTTCCCTTCCTATATACCGCCTTGCTTCCCTTCCCATATACCACCTTGCTTCTCCTTCCCTATACCGCCTTGCTTCCCATATACCACCTTGCTTCTCCTTCCCTATATACTGCCTTGCTTCCCCTCCCCTATACCGTCTTGCTTCCCCTACTGATACTGCCTTGCTTCCCTTCCCCTGTACCGTCTTGCTTCCCCTATATACCGCCTTGCTTCCCTTCCCCCATATACCGCCTTGCTTCCGATCCCTTCCCATATATCGCCTTGCTTCCCCTCCCCTATACCGCCTTGCTTCACATATACCACCTTGCTTCCCGTTCCCTATATACTGCCTTGCTTCCCTTCCCCTATACCGTCTTGTCTCCCCTATATACCACCTTGCTTCCCCTCCCCTATATACCGCCTTGCTTCCCTTCCCCTATACCACCTTGCTTCCCCTCCCCTATATACTGCCTTGCTTCCCCTCCCCTATACCACCTTGCTTCCCCTCCCCTATATACTGCCTTGCTTCCCCTCCCCAATACCGTCTTGCCTCCCCTACTGATACTGCCTTGCTTCCCTTCCCCTGTACCGCCTTGCTTCCCCTATATACTGCCTTGCTTCCCTTCCCCTGTACCGCCTTGCTTCCCCTATATACCGCCTTGCTTCCCATATATACCGCCTTGCTTCCCTTCCCCTATACCGCCTTGCTTCCCCTATATACCGCCTTGCTTCCCTTCCCCTATACCGCCTCGCTTCCCCTACCGCTTTGCTGCCTTTATCGCCTTGCTTCCCTCTTCCACTTTGCGAAGAAAAGGACCTGACTTTTGATACAAAACAACTTAGACACTTTAAAGCTTAAAACAAATTTAATGATATGCAAACACTGTAACCTTAATGGTTTGTTTACATAGTTTTTTACTGATTAAACATGCAGTATACGACCAAAAGCAGCTATATCAAAAATGAATATTACTAAGTTAACAAACTATCTTCTTACGGTTGAATATATGTCCGTCTCGAATGCATGAATTTTTCACTAAATATTTAATATTAATGGTATTGAAAAACAGAAAGTAAACATGATAGAAGTGAGAAGGCGAGAGTAAAAGTGCCTAAAAGAAGACAAAAAGAAAGAAAGTTAAATAAATTTAAGTAACTGGAAAATGTATTTTAAATTATATACGTTGTGTTTATTAATATACTTCAAAAACTCATTAATAATTCATGAGGAAATCTGATAAAGAATCCTCCTAATTTACATGGCATTCTTGGGTGGAGTGGGCAATCTTGGTGGAGTGGGCAATTTTGGGTGGAGTGGGCAATCTTGGATGGAGTGGACAATCTCGGGTGGAGTGGGCAATCTCAGGTGGAGTGGGCAATCTCGGGTGGAGTGGGCATTCTTGGGTGGAGTGGGCAATCTTGGGTGGAGTGGACAAAGCTCATGTAAACACAAGGTAAATTCCAACCTGGGCTAGCCCTTCTCTTAGCAGGGACGTAGCCAGGTTTTGAAAGGGGGGAAGCCGAAATCAGAATATATTTTTAGGGGGGTCCGGGGGCATGCTCCCCCGGGAAATTTTGAAATCGAGAGTCGCTGAAATGCCATTCCCTGGCTTTTGGAGGAGGATTTTACAGACTCTAAAGTAAAAGATGTCATATCAAATACTCAAACATACAAACGTCACATAGATACTCAAAACGCATTCACTCAGTAGATTGAATACACTGTTTACAGTTTATTTCCTGACACAATTCATATTGCATCAGTTTTCAAGGTTACAAAAGCTTCAAAATAGAGCTGCTCGAGTTATAACACAACAAGGTTATGACATCAGATCCCATGAAATACGTGAAGAGCTTGGTTGGGTAACTCTTGCCAATAGACGCTCAAAGAATAAAGCTATAATGATGTATAAGGTTTTGAATGATGCTGCACCCTCTTATCTTAGAGATTTATTTCAAACATATCCAAGTACATTAAACTACTCTCTAAGAAGTAGAGATACAAATGTTCTACTGCCAAAACCCAAAACCGAATACCTCAAAAAGAGTTTCAAATTTTCTGGAGCAAAGCTATGGAATGAGTTACCCAACGAAATAAAATTAGAAAATTCCCTAACTTCGTTCAAAAGAAAAGTGTCGTTACACAGTCTCATTCAATCTGATTAGTTAAATTGTAAATAATATATTTTTATTGTTATTGTATATATTTATAACTAATACCTTGTTTCGGCTCACATGAAAAGCAATTTATTGTAAATTGATTGTGATTCCGAAGTTAAATAAATTTTTCTCTCTGTCTGTCTGTCTGTCTGTCTGTCTGTCTGTCTGTCTGTCTGTCTGTCTGTCTGTCTGTCTGTCTGTCTGTCTGTCTGTCTGTCTGTCTGTCTGTCTGTCTGTCTGTCTGTCTGTCTGTCTGTCTGTCTGTCTGTCTGTCTGTCTGTCTGTCTGTCTGTCTGTCTGTCTGTCTTGTCTGTCTGTCTTGTCTGTCCATCCGTCCGTCCATCCGTTCGTTCGTTCGTTCGTTCGTTCGTTCGTTCGTTCGTTCGTTCGTTCGTTCGTTCGTTCGTTCGTTCGTTCGTTCGTTCGTTCGTCCGTCCGTCCGTCCGTTTGTTTGTTTGTTTGTTTGTTTGTTTGTTTGTTTGTTTGTTTGTTTGTTTGTTTGTTTGTTTGTTTGTTTGTTTGTTTGTTTGTTTGTTTGTTTGTTTGTTTGTTTGTTTGTTTGTCTATTTTTCTGTTTGTTTGTTTCTCTCTCTTTCTTTCCTATTTGTCTTTAATTTTTAAAGATTCCCCTCCCGAAAGGAAAACAAAACAAAACGACTCCAACTTAGATTAATCATCATCAGGGCGCTCAACAACTAACAAGCAAGAAATTGGGTACTAGGACCCGCGCGGTCATTTAGATCAGCCTGGTTCCCAGGCCTCTCTTTTTGATCATTATTCTGCGACGTCACCAATATATTACGGATTATTTTAAGGAAATTTTATCACTGCACAAAGAGCTAAAAAAAGCATAAAATCTAACTTCAGTAGCACGTTAAACAGCGATGGAGCACTGAGTAGCTCGGTAGCTCGTCAGTAATCAACTATTCATACTGTCATAGTATACATAAGCGGCCCTCCTTTTCCCAATTTTTAATAAAATGACAATGGGCAAACAGTAGCACACGGGCACAGATGTATCGACCTGAGAGAAGCCTCAAGCATGTTATGTGGGGTTGGCTGGTTGGCACCGTTGGGTAGTCTGACTAAATAGTAAGAACACTAGCGTTTTGTTTATTAGGGCGATAGGGCCTGCTATAGTAGCTATACTCATGTATCTTGAAAGTTGAAATTAAGGCCATAAGGCTGTTAGTTTACGGTACACTTAACGTTATCAGAAGATAGTGGACCAAGGTCCTTTAACTTATCGTCTTATTTGTGTATTTGCCAATATAAATATTGATATTAAATAGTATATGTTGGAATGTAGTATGCACTGTGTCTTTGAACATAATTTCTGATGCAATCCTTTCATGAATAACACCCATTCTTAAATATTAAAGAAAAATTTATTACTGCACAAAATTGCGTTTATCACTGCACAGATCTCATTTATCACTGCACAAATTGGTTATCACTGCACGTTAAAATAATCCCTGGGGTGTGCTGCTGTGATCTCAAAATCCTGACCCAGGTTTGACATGGTATGTAAAGGTATATACAGTAGTATGGTGTGGTATGGTATGGTATGGTATGGTATGGTATGGTATGGTATGGTATGATATGGTATGGTATGGTATGGTATGGTATGGTGTGGTATGAGAGCTAAAATTGGAAACTCCTAAGTGGTAGTGTTTAGCATATGAGATGTAGCTTTGATATTATAGATGGTACGTATACATGTAGTGGAAGTGGTATATTTGCAAGCTTGGTGTAATAAACATACATAAAGTACCACTCATACAAGTAATCTTTTATAAATAGACGAGCAAAGGTTGAGGTGCAATCAATACCCTATCCAATTCCCAGCACTGGTGTCACTGCAATTGGTCCATAACATTTCGAAAAAAAATAATACTAACGTTTGAGATGAAAGAAATAAGAAAATTAGGATCATGCACGCAGGACAAAGGGAAGCTACAAAGGTGACCAAATATTTTGAAGTAGTTTGGGCACACGCAGCGTGTCCTCTGGTAATGTACTCAACTTCTTGAGTGTTGTAGAATACTGTGAACCCTTTTACCCGCATTGTTGTTGTTGGACAACTTTATCTTTTTACTCTGTCTAACGCCAGACGATTAATTTTACTCGTCGGTGGGGAGACTTCTCGGAGAGTTATGTATGAAGGGCTCAAAATGATGTCAACATGTCACAAACTGATTGTGGCTATTGTGGTTAGTTGCGACTGACTGACTATACAGTAGAACCTTGTTATCTACAACTCGGTTATCTCGAAAACCCCGACATTTCGAACAAGAGTTGATTTCCCCTCAACATATTTCTTCACTGTTTTACAGTATAATTTATCCCATTATCTCGAACTTTCGCTATCTCGAACTATTCTCTACTGAACTATTCTCTATCTCGAACTATATTCTCTTCTAACCATTCTCTTCCTTCTCTACTGCATTAGATGCATTAGGATGGGAACCACTTAAAGAACAGAGAAAAAAAGCTAAAGCTAAAATAATGTTCAAAATATTAAACGACATGGGGCCAAAGTGTCTCAATGACCTCTTTACTTTCAAAAAAGAAGTTTTGAATCACAATCTTCGCGACAGCTCTACTACAGTTTGTTTGCCACCACCACGCACAAACAGTATGAAAAAGAGTCTTATATTCGACGGAGCCTCCATATGGAACTCCCTATCAGCAAACATAAGAGAGAGTAAATCTCTTCCATGTTTTCGATGAAAAGTCGCTACTTATGTTTCCCACTAATTATACTAATTTACATACTCATGTAAATATTTAAATTACTCTTATACTTACTACTTTACTCTTGATTTGTAAATAATATAATTTTGTTCATGTTCTTATACACGCCCTTCATGGAAACCAGCTTTTGCTGATGATGTAAGCGGGGTTAAATATAGAATTATTCTATCTATCTTGACTCGAGGGTTCGAGATAGCGGGGTTCCACTGTATAAAGAACTTTGTTAACATATCTATAATTGTCTTTCCCGGAGAACGTTCTCGCTAACCACTTAAGGCAAGAGTCCGCCCACTTCTAGTTTTCCTTTCAAGTACGAAAACATGCATGCACGAAGTCTCAAGAATACTCACATAATGCTTAACTCTTTCTTGTCCGAATTGGTCTTTAGTATTTTATTCTGGCTAACGCCAGACGATTTTATTCACCTCTGGGGAAGCCCCCGGACAGGAATGAGTTATAAACTATCTCTTTAACTCTTTCTTGTCCGAATTGGTCTTTAGTATTTTATTCTGGCTAACGCCAGACGATTTTATTCACCTCTGGGGAAGCCCCCGGACAGGAATGAGTTAATTCTTTTCCATTTTTCTTCTTTAATTTTACTTTTATCGAACGTATAATCGAACGCAGAAGAAAGAACCGTTATAGTCATAGACATAATTGTTGTAGATATATTTGAAGCGGTAGATTTTGATGATTATCTTGTCAGCTGGGAAGAAGAATTAGAATAAAGCAAAGAGGCGGATCACAGGATAAGAAAAGAGCAATTTATCGCGGGGGATCATCAATGGATGAAAAGATAGTGTTTTTGCTTTTAAAAATTCGCTATGGAATCACGTTTTTAGCCAGCAACAATTTCTTAACCATTTTACTAATTAGTAACCTAGTTTAGTAAGTTAATTACAGTTATAGTTTAAAGTATTATTGCATGTTGATTTATCACATAACTTACATTTAACTAACATTTTTAATATTGTGATCTTAAACATTGTAATATTTAATTTTAACTAGGAGGGCCTCAAGTTTATTAGCTTTGCTATTTCGTGTTACTCTCATGAAATAAAGACTTAACTAACTAAAAAACATAGACATGCAGGCTACGTCATGCACAACTGCGTTTAAGGTTCTCTTCTGAGGATTTTGGTTCCTAATTCCTACCAAAAAGGTTATCCTAATCATAACCCTGACCTTAGAGAAGGTGATTGATTAATGTCCACCCAAAACGCACGTAACAGTAAATGAGAAATCCTGTGTCTTCTATACTCGAGAAAGCAGCCATCATTTGACGTTAGTACTGTAGTATAGGAATCTTTTAAAGTGCCTCTATGGCCTGTGGGATATTTACATATTTAAATAACTTAGGTTAAAAGAAAATGTTTCCCGAAATTTTTTCTCAAAAATATTAAATCCCATTAACAGCGCTTCAAAGTTGGTACTGTACCTCTGTAACTGTGACCGTGCAGTATGGACATGGTGCGAGTTTACTGTGCGACGTCATGAACCGAACTTCTGACTATTTAGTATCTCGTAGCTGATAATACACAAACAGACATGTAATAGAATAGCTGCATAGATATCTTAGTTTCTTTATTTTTGAACGAGCTTTTATTAAGTTGTAGCGACATTAAATATGCTATTAATTTAATCATGCATATCGCAAAAGAGTGCATGGTATAGTATATAGGGCCGTTTATACGAGGCTTATAAGACGCGGGTTACATAAGACGCGAAACACTCGTTATTGCTGCGAACCGTATGGCGAGCATCTCACTAATCTTGACGAGGTCTGGGCCGAGTTTATATGCGTTCACAAACTCGATTCTTAGGATTTCGTGGGCGATGATCTTCGGTATACGCAATGTCTACCGATCAGCGGCAGGTGTTATTAAATTGTGCGCTACGCTACACCACGTTGTCTATGACTTTTCTTGGCAAGTTGGCATTGTTTGGCGCTGGAATATATTGATTTATTAAAAAGAAGTGTATTTTTCTACTATACTATTATATCAAACACAACTCTATTTGTTGCTGGAAGTATATACCAAGGCCACAAAAGGCTTAGCGACATTTCGAGGAGCAGACAGTGTATTTATACGAGTCTTTGTTCATTAATTTTTATATGACATTCCACACCATTGTGCCAGATGATTTCATTTAACATTTTAAGCATGCGACGTTATTGTCAACACTCACGTCACGCGTACAAAATTGAGCCATTAAAGATGGCAACGGCCGTTATTGCTGCAAATCAACAACCTAAAACTGCATAGATTGCCGTTCTTCACTTCAAACAAGAGTGCTGACGCCATCACTCTTTAATGGCTCGATTTTATACGCGTGACGTCCATGTTGAGTAAAACGTCGCATGCTTAAGCTCTTTAACTGAAAATGCTTCGGACTATAACAAGTACTTTACTACTAAATAGTAAATGGTAGCAACTCGCAGCACTTCACTTTTGATAAAAACTTCTAGTTAGGAAGTGTATATGTGTTGATCAATAAGCTAGAAGGCCAAAAGGTGGTAAATTGTCCAGATTTTATCTATCACTCAATTAATGATAATTATCAATTAATGATAATCGTTTAACATAGTTAGCATTTTCGCGCGGCACTTAGTATTTTAAAACTCATTAAAGAGGAAATACAATGAAAATTAAGTTGTTTTACTTCAAGATCTCCTGAAAGTGATAAAGAATGACTTGTACAGTTTTTCCATATTTCACTTCGTTCACAAGAAATTTAGAATTGTTTGATATGCATGTAAATGAGATAAGCTATGACGTAAAGTTATGTGCAGATTATTGTGAGTTATTGGAAAATCTGTTTATCTCTGGAATTATTAAACAATATTATTTAAAACTTTGCAACTACATGGACCTCAACACACTAAACATCACAAGACCAAATTTTGTTCGATGATCTTGAAGATATACATGATTTCCATTTCATTTGACGAGATATGGCTATTTAAACAGTACACAGCATTGACTGATGTACACCAAAAGGCTCTGGAGTCATGTGAACACCTTCAAAGCGTTGTTAAATTATGTCGGATTCGTGTGAACGTAACCACATTTTACCGTTTATCTTCTACACCGGACTCGTGTGAACGCAGTCTTAGACATGTGTGGAATCACCGTTTCTGCAATTGGTCCATAACATTTCGAAAAAAAATAATACTAATGTTTGAGGTGAAAGAAATGAGAAAATTAGGATCATGCACGCAGGACAAAGGGAAGCTACAAAGGTGACCAAATATTTTGAAGTAGTTTGGGCACACGCAGCGTGTCCTCTGGTAATGTACTCAACTTCTTGAGTGTTGTAGAATACTGTGAACCCTTTTGCCCGCATTGTTGTTGTTGGACAACTTTATCTTTTTACTCTGTCTAACGCCAGACGATCAATTTTACTCGTCGGTGGCGAGACTTCTCGGAAAGTTATGTATGAAGGGCTCAAAATGATGTCAACATGTCACAAACTGATTGTGGCTATTGTGGTTAGTTGCGACTGACTGACTATACAGTAGAACTTTGTTATCTCCAACTCGGTTATTTCGAAAACCTCGGCATTTCGAACAAGAGTTGATTTCCCTTCAACATATTTCTTCACTGTTTTACAGTATAATTTATCCCATTATCTCGAACTTTCGCTATCTCGAACTATTCTCTACTGAACTAATCTCTATCTCGAACTACTCTCTTCTAACTTTTCTCTTCCTTCTCTACCGCATTAGATGCATTAGGATGGGAACCACTTAAAGAACAGAGAAAAAAAGCTAAAGCTAAAATAATGTTCAAAATATTAAACGACATGGGGCCAAAGTGTCTCAATGACCTCTTTACTTTCAAAAAAGAAGTTTTGAATCACAATCTTCGCGACAGCTCTACTACAGTTTGTTTGCCACCACCACGCACAAACAGTATGAAAAAGAGTCTTATATTCGACGGAGCCTCCATATGGAACTCACTACCAGCAAACATAAGAGAGAGTAAATCTCTTCCATGTTTTCAATGAAAAATCGCTACTTATGTTTCCCACTAATTATACTAATTTACATACTCATGTAAATATTTAAATTACTCTTATACTTACTACTTAACTCTTGATTTGTAAATAATATAATTTTGTTCATGTTCTTATACACCCCCATCATGGAAACCCGCTTTTGCTGATGATGTAACCGGGATTAAATAAAATTATTCTACCTATCTTGACTCGAGGGTTCGAGATAGCGGGGTTCCACTGTATAAAGAACTTTGTTAACATATCTATAATTGTCTTTCCCGGAGAACGTTCTCGCTAACCACTTAAGACAAGAGGTCCGCCCACTTTTAGTTTTCCTTTCAAGTACGAAAACATGCACGAAAACATGCATGCACGAAGTCTCAAGATTACTCACATAATGCTTAATTCTTTTCCATTTTTCTTCTTTAATTTTACTTTTATCGAACGTATAATCGAACGCAGAAGAAAGAACAGTTATAATCATAGACATAATTGTTGTAGATAAATTTGAAGCGGTAGATTTTGGTGATTATCTTGTCAGCTGGGAAGAAGAATTAGAATAAAGCAAAGAGGCTGTTCACAGGATAAGGAAAGAGCAATTTGGAGTGATTTATCGCGGGGGATCATCAATAGATGAAAAGATAGTGTTTTTGCTTTTAAAAATTCGCTATGGAATCACGTTTTTAGCCAGTTTTTAACCATTTTATTAATTAGTTTAGTAAGTTGCAGTTATAGTTTAAAGTATTATTGCATGTTAATTTATCATATGACTTATATTTAACTAACATTTTTAATATTGTGATCTTAAACGTAATATTTAATTTTAATTAGGAGAGCCACAAATTTATTAGCTTTGCTATTTGGTGTTACCCTCTTGAAATAAAGACTCTGCCCAAACATATTACACTAAGAATTTATAAACAAACTATCCTGCCAATTCTTGATTACTGCTGTATTGTTTGGCACGATTGTGGGTCGACGTTATCTAAACGAGTTGAAAAACTTCAAAATCATGCTATGAGAATAATACTACACAAGGACCGTGGCACATGTTCCCAAGATATGCGTAACGAACTAAACATTTTATCCTTGTTTAATCGGAGAAGATTTTTAAGATTTTTATTAGTTTTTAAAATTGTGTATAATGTGGATTGTCCTTCTCAACTTCAAAATACTCTAATCTTCAGGAGTTCATCACGAGAAAGATCCTTATGTGACAAATCATTATTGGATATCCCAAAATTATCAACTAGTCTCGGTCAAACTACTTTTAAGTTTGCTGCGGCTAAAGGCTGGAATTCTCTTCCAAAATCTATTAGAGAACTTTCTTCTTATACTATTTTTAAAAATGTAATTTATAAGGCGACGATATTGATAGTCATATTTGTAGTTTATAACAATTTTATATATCTATTATTGTAGTTATATTATTAGTTGTATTGTAGTCATGCTGTTCATCCAGTTAAGACCAGCTTTTGCTGAATGAATTTTTAACAGTTTAAATAAAGATATTATTATTATTATTATTACTTAATTAACTAACTAAAAAAATGGACATGCAGGCTACGTCACAACTGCGTTTAAGGTTCTCTTCTGAGGATTTTGGTTCCTAATTCCTACCAAAAAGGTTATCCCAATCACAACCCTGACCTTAGAGAAGGTGATTGATTTATGTCCACCCAAAACGCACGTAACAGTAAATGAGAAATCCTGTGTCTTCTATACCCGAGAAAGCAGCCATCATTTAACGTTAGTACTGTAGTATAGGAATCTTTTAAAGTGCCTCTATGGCCCGTGGGATCTTTACATATTTAAATAACTTAGGTTAAAAGAAAATGTTTCCCGAAATTTTTTCTCAAAAATATTATATCCCATTAACAGCGCTTCAAACTAGTTGGTACTGTACCTCTATAACTGTGACCGTGCATTAGGGACATGGTGCGAGTTTACTGTGCGACGTCACGGTCGGAACCGAACTTCTGACTATTTAGTGTGTTTTTGGTATTGCGTCTCTTAAACCTTTATTTAAGCAATGAGAACTTTAGATATATTCATCAATATGTTCCGGCCAAGATGGTTCGTCTGACTCAGACTCGGCGGAAGAAATTTTTGTGTTCCGACTGTGACGCAAATGTGACGTAGATCTATCAATTAGAGCCCAGGCCCAAGAAAACGGTTTTCGGAGCGCTGTTAATGCGCGAGCATTTAATATTTTTGAGAAAAAATGTCGGGAAACATTTTCTTTTAAAATAAGTTATTTAAATATGTAAAGATCCCACAGGCCATAGAGACACTTTAAGAGCCATTCATATTAGTTAGTTAGTTAGTTAGTTAGTTAGTTAGTTAGTTAGTTAGTTAGTTAGTTAGTTAGTTAGTTAGTTAGTTAGTTAGTTAGTTAGTTAGTTAGTTAGTTAGTTAGTTAGTTAGTTAGTTAGTTAGTTAGTTAGTTAGTTAGTTAGTTGGTTAGTTAGTTAGTTAGAGACTTTATTTCAAGAGGGTAACACTTGACATTAATGAAAATGATAAACCTGTGGCCCTCCATATTTCTAATTACAGAAATATTATAAACTTAATAAACTATACTGAATAAAATATGCTAAATTAATATTTACATTTAGTAGGTAATTATACTTATGATATGTTTACATTATATGAAATTGGCTGCCTTTATTAATTTACTAATTGTTGCGAGCAGTTTATAGAACTGTAAAAGAAATAAAGCGCAAACATGTGTACTGCTAGTTTTAATAGTTGTGCCAGCTTCTTGCAGTTGCATGTCCATTTTGACAATCTCATCTTGATCTCGCTGACAATAGCTGACTTCGATGAACCCATATAGTCGGATTGCTCTCAGACAGATTCAGCATACTTTCAGCCATTTGCAACTTTTCTTCTGATCTCTGCTTATTCACTGCGCTGCATGGAGGCCAATTCGCGACTGGGCGACTTCTTTCTCGAAAGCACGTCGTCTCTTCGGAAGAAAGTTCCCAAGCCTTTTCACAGGACTGCGTCGTTTTCTTTGAAGAATTTATGAAACGGACATACGACGTCAATATGCAATACGCCCAATACCTTTTCATTGCTTGCCACAGCAGATATAATAGGATCTGTTTGTTTTTTTGTAGTTGGTCCATTGCCGCCGACGAAGTGTAAACTACAGACGTAGCTGTCCTTTGTACACACAAATTTGTCCCCACGATCGCGATGGCACGCTATTATCAACTTCTTTCGTCTCCCCGCCGTCCGCCGATCTCTTAGGGCCAGGGAAATGATAAAATGTCACAGGAGCATTGTTTTCATTTTACTCTATTAGATGAGGATACCGCGTATCATTTCTGCACGTTCCCCAAGAAAATCTTTTCATGACAACCATATTGCATTTGCTTTAATACCGTGCCTGTTCGTACGGTAGTACGAACTTTCGGCTTTGTTTACATATTTGACCACGTGACTACACACGTGGTTTCTAGAGTGAAACTGGTGAATTGACTGTCCTCTTGCTCAACACCGTGCCAACCTCAACATTCTTTATGACAACCTTAATAACACCTCTGATCTCCCTCTTCTTGGACCTAGTATATCGAACCAAATATTTAATAACTTTAAAATAATTCACTCCTGTAAATTTGGTAATACAAATCAATTACTTATTTTAGAAGCTCTTCTAATCAAATTTAGAAAGCCTGAACTGAACAATGGCCTAAAGGCCAGCAAAGAACTATCTCTATTTCCTTAACTTTATTTTTAGAACTTTAATATGTATATATCCTTTCACCACTGTCAACTTTTATTTTTTTATCTACATTTACTCGAAACAATTCAGCTGACATGTCAGTCTAACCTGTTTTGTCAACTTGCTGACATTTCCAGTTACCAAGCGGTGACATCATCCTTGTGATTATTGTATATATATAGGACTCAGTATAAGCTTGTAAATTATTGGTTTGATAATGACTTTGAAATAGAGTCGAAATATTACCTCTCATTTTGTCTTATCTTGTTTTTAACTTGAATATCAAGTCACAAGATGACGATTTTCGGATTATGTTTTATTCTTTATAGTTTAACGTTATTTATGTAAATATGTGTAACTTCTATAATAATATCACTTCGTCTCTTCTCTTGAAAACCTCAACGTTTATGTTCGTTTGATCTGAAATAAATACTTTATTATATAAATGGCAACCGTGAACCCAACAGTTGCGTCCTTTGTCAATTATTTGCTGTACCAGTATTCGCATGTACGTATTGCGTACCTATTTTCACCAGTGCAATTAAAACAGAGACGTTTAGCCAGTATTTGTTTTCGCTCGGAAGTCGCTGTCACTTTAGAGCACTCACAGGTTATCTTCACAATATACACCCACGTGGTCGGTCGTCTTGGCGCCGTGCGTGGACAATTGGTTCCGACGCAAGTAGCGAGGTTTGGACTCAATTGATTGACTGTCGATCGGATTCCTTCGCGTCCAAAGATGCAATGATGCAATGCTTCCACTAATTTAACGAAATCCCAGCTTTCCCAGTTAGGATCGGTCCTCACTAGATCACCGAAAATTCCAGATCTAGACAATTTTTCGAGTGTTGTATTAACGCCACGTTGCCGTTAATCATTCTGTTTGTAAATAACTTTGAACTGACAAAAACAAAAATACTATTGTAAACTAAGGGTCTTAAATAAAAAGCCTATTAAATAAAAAAAAATCTGTTCAGTGAAACATCAACTTGTCATAAAACTGGTGAATCCTCTTGGCATTGGCGTTCGGTATGTTCGGTAGTTCAAGAATTTCCTTTGTATAGGCCTTGTATAGGCTTTGATGATTTCTGATTATTTTCCATATTTATTTTGCAGTGTGCTCTTTGCTCGGTTGTATCCTTCACTGGTGAATGGTAGGGCCTCTACCGTTTTTCTCACGTTAGCTTCGAGCAATTCGCGCAAGTACGCAAACTTTGTCACACTAGGAATTCTTGCTTTGTCGATGGTTTCAGTAAACTGACCCCAAAGGCGAGTGCATTCTTGATACGTTCCATTGAATTTTGTTATCTGTATCTTGGGTAACATCGCTTGTAGCCCAGAAATTGCTTCATTTGTTGTCGATTTGGTGCTGGTAGCTTGTAATTCTGATTTAAATTTCATGCGTGTCTCGTGTAGATCTCAAACTATAACCACGGCGTATACTAGGAAACCAAGATTTTAGTAAACAAGCTAGGTGGCAAGGTCTACCCATGCACCTAGGTATACGGTTGGCCCCTCTCAAATTTGAACACAAGGTATCATTACTGTCCAAGATTTAATAGAAGTACTATATTACTAGTTATAACGAGGCGTTATTTTACGTGTCAAACGACGAGACGTGACCTAGCCTGCATGCAGACATATAGTATCACAGAATAAAGATACAACCAAAAGTCCCAGGCCGTTGAGCATTGGACTAGTAAACCGCAGGTCGCGGAGTTTCCTCCGAGGGGAAAATCACTCCTGAAAAAGTGATTTTTAGATTTTTCTCGTGATTTTCTTCATGATTTTTTTTGTGCTTTTTCTGAAGGTGTACGTGATTTAAATCAGTGATTTACCCCTCGGTTTCCATCAAACGGGATTTTTACGTGGTTTGTTTGTTCCGAGACGGGGTTTTATTTGAATCAGAACAAAACTTGTAAACTGTATTAAATAATTATTGAGTCGGTTTTCTTTGTTCTTCCGAGGGCTTTATTTTCGCATAAATCCCTCGTTCTCGTGCTTTATCCTATACTTAAAACCCATCTCGTAAAGATTAAACCACACGTCGATCATGTGTGTGATCGCCAGCGCCACAGTTATACTTACCCGTTTGGATGGTTGGGTGACAGGCAGACCGACTGGTTGATGCTGGCTGATGTGTACTGTGATCCTTGTTGCTTGGAGTAGGATCAGGTTGACTGAGCCTGTTGGTCCTGATCCGATCGGCTTGCGCTTTCCGGTCTCCCTTACTCTGCGTGACGTCAGGCCACATACTCCGCATTCTGCCTTGAGGCGCAAGCATATATATCTCCTTTGGTTTAACCTCGGTTAATACATAACCCCATTTAAAATCTGATCTGTCTCCTCTCGTCTGGAAAAACAACCTTATTAATTCACCAGTTTCACTCTAGAAACCACGTGTGTAGTCACGTGGTCAAATATGTAAACAAAGCCGAAAGTTCGTACTACCGTACGAACAGGCACGGCTATTAAAGCAAATGCAATATGGTTGTCATGAAAAGATTTTCGTGGGGAACGTGCAGAAATGGTACGCGGTGTCCTCATCTGATAGAGTCAAATGAAAACAATGATCCTGTGACATTTTATCATTTCCCTGGCCCTATAAAGAGATCGGCGGGGAGACGAAAGAAGTGGATAATAAATAGCGTGGCATCGTGGGGCAAAGGACAGCTACGTCTGTAGTTTACACTTTGTCGGCGGCAATGGACCAACTACAAAAAAACAAACAGATCCTATTATATCTGCTGTGGCAAGCAATGAAAAGGTATTGGGCGTATTGCATATTGACGTCGTATGTCCGTTTCATAAATTCTTCAAAGAAAACGACGCAGTCCTGTGAAAAGGCTTGGGAACTTTCTTCCGAAGAGACGACGTGCTTTCGAGAAAGAAGTCGCCTAGTCGCGAATTGGCCTCCATGCAGCGCAGTGAATAAGCAGAGATCAGAAGAAGAGTTGCAACTGGCTGAAAGTATGCTGAATCTGTCTGAGAGCAGATCCGACGATATGGGTTCATCGAAGTCAGCTATTGTCAGCGAGATCAAGATGAGATTGTCAAAATGGACATGCAAGAAGCTGGCACAACTACTAGCAGTACACATGTTTGCGCTTTATTTCTTTTACAGTTCTATAGACTGCTCGTAACAATTCATAAATTAATAAAGGCAGCCAATTTCATTTTTTATATTTATACTGATATAGAACTTGTGGACCTATCTCCCTATCCTGACAAAATCCTCAAGTGCACCAAACGACTGCGGAGACACATTTATTTGTGGTATTGCTTGAAAACGAGAAATACACAGCTCACTACACAGGTTATCGAAATTTTATCCTCTTTAATAACCTTTAATATCAACTTAACTGGCTAGCCAGTACTCCTCGATGATTTAATAAACTAAAGTGATATTAAAGCGGTTATTAAAGAATAAAGAAGATAAAATTTCGATAACCTGTGTAGTGAGCTGTGTATTTTTCGTCTTCAAGCAGCCATAAATAAATGTCTCCGCAGTCGTTTGGTGCACTTTAGGATTTTGTCAGGATAGGGAGAAAGGTCCATAAGTTCTGAATCAGTCTAAATAAAAAATGAAATTGGCTGCCTTTATTAATTTACTAATTGTTGCGAGCAGTTTATAGAACTGTAAAAGAAATAAAGCGCAAACATGTGTACTGCTAGTTTTAATAGTTGTGCCAGCTTCTTGCAGTTGCATGTCCATTTTGACAATCTCATCTTGATCTCGCTGACAATAGCTGACTTCGATGAACCCATATAGTCGGATTGCTCTCAGACAGATTCAGCATACTTTCAGCCATTTGCAACTTTTCTTCTGATCTCTGCTTATTCACTGCGCTGCATGGAGGCCAATTCGCGACTGGGCGACTTCTTTCTCGAAAGCACGTCGTCTCTTCGGAAGAAAGTTCCCAAGCCTTTTCACAGGACTGCGTCGTTTTCTTTGAAGAATTTATGAAACGGACATACGACGTCAATATGCAATACGCCCAATACCTTTTCATTGCTTGCCACAGCAGATATAATAGGATCTGTTTGTTTTTTTGTAGTTGGTCCATTGCCGCCGACGAAGTGTAAACTACAGACGTAGCTGTCCTTTGTACACACAAATTTGTCCCCACGATCGCGATGGCACGCTATTATCAACTTCTTTCGTCTCCCCGCCGTCCGCCGATCTCTTAGGGCCAGGGAAATGATAAAATGTCACAGGAGCATTGTTTTCATTTTACTCTATTAGATGAGGATACCGCGTATCATTTCTGCACGTTCCCCAAGAAAATCTTTTCATGACAACCATATTGCATTTGCTTTAATACCGTGCCTGTTCGTACGGTAGTACGAACTTTCGGCTTTGTTTACATATTTGACCACGTGACTACACACGTGGTTTCTAGAGTGAAACTGGTGAATTGACTGTCCTCTTGCTCAACACCGTGCCAACCTCAACATTCTTTATGACAACCTTAATAACACCTCTGATCTCCCTCTTCTTGGACCTAGTATATCGAACCAAATATTTAATAACTTTAAAATAATTCACTCCTGTAAATTTGGTAATACAAATCAATTACTTATTTTAGAAGCTCTTCTAATCAAATTTAGAAAGCCTGAACTGAACAATGGCCTAAAGGCCAGCAAAGAACTATCTCTATTTCCTTAACTTTATTTTTAGAACTTTAATATGTATATATCCTTTCACCACTGTCAACTTTTATTTTTTTATCTACATTTACTCGAAACAATTCAGCTGACATGTCAGTCTAACCTGTTTTGTCAACTTGCTGACATTTCCAGTTACCAAGCGGTGACATCATCCTTGTGATTATTGTATATATATAGGACTCAGTATAAGCTTGTAAATTATTGGTTTGATAATGACTTTGAAATAGAGTCGAAATATTACCTCTCATTTTGTCTTATCTTGTTTTTAACTTGAATATCAAGTCACAAGATGACGATTTTCGGATTATGTTTTATTCTTTATAGTTTAACGTTATTTATGTAAATATGTGTAACTTCTATAATAATATCACTTCGTCTCTTCTCTTGAAAACCTCAACGTTTATGTTCGTTTGATCTGAAATAAATACTTTATTATATAAATGGCAACCGTGAACCCAACAGTTGCGTCCTTTGTCAATTATTTGCTGTACCAGTATTCGCATGTACGTATTGCGTACCTATTTTCACCAGTGCAATTAAAACAGAGACGTTTAGCCAGTATTTGTTTTCGCTCGGAAGTCGCTGTCACTTTAGAGCACTCACAGGTTATCTTCACAATATACACCCACGTGGTCGGTCGTCTTGGCGCCGTGCGTGGACAATTGGTTCCGACGCAAGTAGCGAGGTTTGGACTCAATTGATTGACTGTCGATCGGATTCCTTCGCGTCCAAAGATGCAATGATGCAATGCTTCCACTAATTTAACGAAATCCCAGCTTTCCCAGTTAGGATCGGTCCTCACTAGATCACCGAAAATTCCAGATCTAGACAATTTTTCGAGTGTTGTATTAACGCCACGTTGCCGTTAATCATTCTGTTTGTAAATAACTTTGAACTGACAAAAACAAAAATACTATTGTAAACTAAGGGTCTTAAATAAAAAGCCTATTAAATAAAAAAAAATCTGTTCAGTGAAACATCAACTTGTCATAAAACTGGTGAATCCTCTTGGCATTGGCGTTCGGTATGTTCGGTAGTTCAAGAATTTCCTTTGTATAGGCCTTGTATAGGCTTTGATGATTTCTGATTATTTTCCATATTTATTTTGCAGTGTGCTCTTTGCTCGGTTGTATCCTTCACTGGTGAATGGTAGGGCCTCTACCGTTTTTCTCACGTTAGCTTCGAGCAATTCGCGCAAGTACGCAAACTTTGTCACACTAGGAATTCTTGCTTTGTCGATGGTTTCAGTAAACTGACCCCAAAGGCGAGTGCATTCTTGATACGTTCCATTGAATTTTGTTATCTGTATCTTGGGTAACATCGCTTGTAGCCCAGAAATTGCTTCATTTGTTGTCGATTTGGTGCTGGTAGCTTGTAATTCTGATTTAAATTTCATGCGTGTCTCGTGTAGATCTCAAACTATAACCACGGCGTATACTAGGAAACCAAGATTTTAGTAAACAAGCTAGGTGGCAAGGTCTACCCATGCACCTAGGTATACGGTTGGCCCCTCTCAAATTTGAACACAAGGTATCATTACTGTCCAAGATTTAATAGAAGTACTATATTACTAGTTATAACGAGGCGTTATTTTACGTGTCAAACGACGAGACGTGACCTAGCCTGCATGCAGACATATAGTATCACAGAATAAAGATACAACCAAAAGTCCCAGGCCGTTGAGCATTGGACTAGTAAACCGCAGGTCGCGGAGTTTCCTCCGAGGGGAAAATCACTCCTGAAAAAGTGATTTTTAGATTTTTCTCGTGATTTTCTTCATGATTTTTTTTGTGCTTTTTCTGAAGGTGTACGTGATTTAAATCAGTGATTTACCCCTCGGTTTCCATCAAACGGGATTTTTACGTGGTTTGTTTGTTCCGAGACGGGGTTTTATTTGAATCAGAACAAAACTTGTAAACTGTATTAAATAATTATTGAGTCGGTTTTCTTTGTTCTTCCGAGGGCTTTATTTTCGCATAAATCCCTCGTTCTCGTGCTTTATCCTATACTTAAAACCCATCTCGTAAAGATTAAACCACACGTCGATCATGTGTGTGATCGCCAGCGCCACAGTTATACTTACCCGTTTGGATGGTTGGGTGACAGGCAGACCGACTGGTTGATGCTGGCTGATGTGTACTGTGATCCTTGTTGCTTGGAGTAGGATCAGGTTGACTGAGCCTGTTGGTCCTGATCCGATCGGCTTGCGCTTTCCGGTCTCCCTTACTCTGCGTGACGTCAGGCCACATACTCCGCATTCTGCCTTGAGGCGCAAGCATATATATCTCCTTTGGTTTAACCTCGGTTAATACATAACCCCATTTAAAATCTGATCTGTCTCCTCTCGTCTGGAAAAACAACCTTATTAATTCACCAGTTTCACTCTAGAAACCACGTGTGTAGTCACGTGGTCAAATATGTAAACAAAGCCGAAAGTTCGTACTACCGTACGAACAGGCACGGGCTATTAAAGCAAATGCAATATGGTTGTCATGAAAAGATTTTCGTGGGGAACGTGCAGAAATGGTACGCGGTGTCCTCATCTGATAGAGTCAAATGAAAACAATGATCCTGTGACATTTTATCATTTCCCTGGCCCTATAAAGAGATCGGCGGGGAGACGAAAGAAGTGGATAATAAATAGCGTGGCATCGTGGGGCAAAGGACAGCTACGTCTGTAGTTTACACTTTGTCGGCGGCAATGGACCAACTACAAAAAAACAAACAGATCCTATTATATCTGCTGTGGCAAGCAATGAAAAGGTATTGGGCGTATTGCATATTGACGTCGTATGTCCGTTTCATAAATTCTTCAAAGAAAACGACGCAGTCCTGTGAAAAGGCTTGGGAACTTTCTTCCGAAGAGACGACGTGCTTTCGAGAAAGAAGTCGCCTAGTCGCGAATTGGCCTCCATGCAGCGCAGTGAATAAGCAGAGATCAGAAGAAGAGTTGCAACTGGCTGAAAGTATGCTGAATCTGTCTGAGAGCAGATCCGACGATATGGGTTCATCGAAGTCAGCTATTGTCAGCGAGATCAAGATGAGATTGTCAAAATGGACATGCAAGAAGCTGGCACAACTACTAGCAGTACACATGTTTGCGCTTTATTTCTTTTACAGTTCTATAGACTGCTCGTAACAATTCATAAATTAATAAAGGCAGCCAATTTCATTTTTTATATTTATACTGATATAGAACTTGTGGACCTATCTCCCTATCCTGACAAAATCCTCAA
The DNA here is from genome assembly GCA_964035015.1 of Corallium rubrum. Classification (NCBI taxonomy): domain Eukaryota; kingdom Metazoa; phylum Cnidaria; class Anthozoa; order Scleralcyonacea; family Coralliidae; genus Corallium; species Corallium rubrum. The sequence continues at coordinate 6,272,860 of OZ036001.1, forward strand.
GTGCACCAAACGACTGCGGAGACACATTTATTTATGGTATTGCTTGAAGACGAGAAATACACAGCTCACTACACAGGTTATCGAAATTTTATCCTCTTTAATAACCTTTAATATCAACTTAACTGGCTAGCCAGTACTCCTCGATGATTTAATAAACTAAAGTGATATTAAAGCGGTTATTAAAGAATAAAGAAGATAAAATTTCGATAACCTGTGTAGTGAGCTGTGTATTTTTCGTCTTCAAGCAGCCATAAATAAATGTCTCCGCAGTCGTTTGGTGCACTTTAGGATTTTGTCAGGATAGGGAGAAAGGTCCATAAGTTCTGAATCAGTCTAAATAAAAAATGAAATTGGCTGCCTTTATTAATTTACTAATTGTTGCGAGCAGTTTATAGAACTGTAAAAGAAATAAAGCGCAAACATGTGTACTGCTAGTTTTAATAGTTGTGCCAGCTTCTTGCAGTTGCATGTCCATTTTGACAATCTCATCTTGATCTCGCTGACAATAGCTGACTTCGATGAACCCATATAGTCGGATTGCTCTCAGACAGATTCAGCATACTTTCAGCCATTTGCAACTTTTCTTCTGATCTCTGCTTATTCACTGCGCTGCATGGAGGCCAATTCGCGACTGGGCGACTTCTTTCTCGAAAGCACGTCGTCTCTTCGGAAGAAAGTTCCCAAGCCTTTTCACAGGACTGCGTCGTTTTCTTTGAAGAATTTATGAAACGGACATACGACGTCAATATGCAATACGCCCAATACCTTTTCATTGCTTGCCACAGCAGATATAATAGGATCTGTTTTTTTTTTTGTAGTTGGTCCATTGCCGCCGACGAAGTGTAAACTACAGACGTAGCTGTCCTTTGTACACACAAATTTGTCCCCACGATCGCGATGGCACGCTATTATCAACTTCTTTCGTCTCCCCGCCGTCCGCCGATCTCTTAGGGCCAGGGAAATGATAAAATGTCACAGGAGCATTGTTTTCATTTTACTCTATTAGATGAGGATACCGCGTATCATTTCTGCACGTTCCCCAAGAAAATCTTTTCATGACAACCATATTGCATTTGCTTTAATACCGTGCCTGTTCGTACGGTAGTACGAACTTTCGGCTTTGTTTACATATTTGACCACGTGACTACACACGTGGTTTCTAGAGTGAAACTGGTGAATTGATCCACAAGCGGCCCTGCCCAATCAAACGACTTGTCTGATGTGACGTGTGCGTCACAACCACAGATCATTGGTCACAACACTGACAGGCGTAGTCCGTTTCCGACAAGCAAGAACTTTTGTTCTAGCCCGATCTACTGAGAATTTAGGGTACGTCAGCCAACGAGCGAGGACATACGAAGATCTCGCAGCTTCCACCTAGGTAAGGTCTCACGCCTTTTTTTGTAATAATTAAATCATATATCTCAACCTCGATGAATTAACGTTTTTACATAACTGAAGCTAGAATACTAACGTTTTTACTTTACTGAAGAATACGACGTTTAGTAAGTGGACCGTCGGCATTGCACTCGCGCGGATTCGAACCATACATCAGCTGAGAATTGAACTTGACAAAATTAGCTGTACTCGAACGCGCCTGGGCTTTCGATTTACCTAAGTCGTGGGACGAGATAGTACTTTATATTTTACAAGACGCCTGCTACGGAACAGCGCAACACCGTGCATATATATAACCATTTGTTACATGTAAAAGGTACAAAATTTTCAGAGTCAATGTAGATGAAGCGTTTGCTGAGTACATTAAACAAATCCGTTTTTTCAAATAACAACGGGAATTTTAATACTTTCAGTAAACAAAACGTACAGTGCTCAATTCGACAGATTCAAGCGATCATTTCGATAAAGAACTTATTAATTTATGTCGAAGAAACAGAAAAATATTTAAAGGATGAGTGTTCCAGCTAATGCATTGCGCGCTATCTAACTGCCGCAATATATTAAGTTTCTCATTGTTTGGTGCTCTGCTGATGATATAAGCTTCCAAGAGTCGTTTGAATCGATTTGTAGCGATGTCTGACTCAGAATTTGGCGAAAATATTTGTAAACGACACTCCACGAATCTGTCAGCGTGTTCTATTCGCAACGGCTTTGATTACAAGATTACAACGGCCTTTCAAGTATATATATATATATATATATATATATATATATATATATATATATATATATATATATATATATATATTATTTCGCACTCTACAGACTGTGCATAACACTTCTGTATGCTGTATACACGCTCCACGTTTTTAAGGTATTTCTGCATGTTTGCTCATAGAATATAGGGTATAAAAGGATCTTATAGGCTTTGCTAGAAAAAACTGTACGTGTCGAAGAGAAATATATTACTTTTGACGCTCCGCGTGAAATTACTTGATAATGATTTGTCTTTGTCTGAGAACTCAAAAATATTTGGATGGTCTTCACTCTTGTGTTACTGTAGCCTATTCGAAGGGAAAGGAGCCTAAAACTACAAACAAAACACTGCGATAAATTGCAGTATTGCATTTGAAAATGAAACGCCAGAAAACAAGAGCGCCAAATCAAAAAAAATCCTAATCGGACTATTGGAGATGCAATCCTTTACGTTTCAAACGGCGAGACATGACCTAGCCTGCGTGCAGACGTGACGGCTATACAAAAGTATCACAGAATAAAGATACAACTACACCTTTTTCAGGTCAAATTCAGAAACTTCCAAACGAATTTCAGACACTTCCAAATGATATTCAGATTGTCCAAATGAATTTCAGACATTTCCAAATGATATTCAAATTGTCCAAATGATATTCAGACATTTTCAAATGAATTTCAGACATTTCCAAATGATATTCAGACATTTCCAAAATGAAGCGAGAGGCTAAAGTTTGCTTGAACAGTAAATAGTTCGGATCAGCTGAGGGGACACATATACCTTTTTTGCCCTGCATTACTCAATAAAAAACATTCAATTGCACTCGTTGAAATAACAATAGCACTTTATTATTAGCGCGAAACGACATTCAATAACGCTTCTGTAACATCAATAGCATTGATTATACATAAAGTGCTATTTTTATTTCAATGAGTGCAATTGAATGTTTTTTATTGAGTAGTGCAGGGCAAAAAAGGTACATGTGTTCCCTCATCTGATCCGAACTATTTACTGTGCAAGCCTCTCGCTTCATTTTGGAAATGTCGGAATATCATTTGGAAATGTCTGAATATCATTTGGAAAATCGGAATATCATTTGGAAATTTCTGAAATTCACTTGAATTATCTGAAATTCACTTGGAAAGTTCTGAAATTGATCTGAATTATCTGAAGTTCGTTTGGAAGTTTCTGAATTTGACCTGAAAAAGGTGTAGAAGTCCCATCTATGTCGGTACCTTTGATGTTTGTGTCTGGCCGCCGAGCATTGGACCAGTAAACGCTCTTTGCTCGGTTGTATCCTTCACTGGTGAATGGTAGGGCGTCGTTTTTACCGTTTTTCTCACGTTAGCTTCGAGCAATTCGCGCAAGTACGCAAACTTTGTCACACTAGGAATTCTTGCTTTGTTGATGGTTTCAGTAAACTGACCCCAAAGGCGAGTGCACTCTTGATAAGTTCCATTGAATTTTATTATTCTACCTTGGGTAACATCGCTTGTAGCCCAGAAATTGCTTCATTTGTTGTCGATTTGGTGCTGGTAGCTTGTAATTCTGATTTAAATTTCATGCGTGTCTCGTGTATTTCTCAGACTATAACCACGGCGTATAAGGAAACCAAGATTTTAATAAACAAGCTAGGCGGCAAGGTCTATCCATGCACCTAGGTATACGGTTGGCTCCTCTCAAATTTGAAAACAAGGTATCATTACTGACCCAAGATTTAATAGAAGTACTATATTACTAGTTATAACGAGGCGTTATTTTACGTTTCAAACGGCGAGACGTGACCGCTATAGTATGCAAGAATAATATACATGATTGATCTCCACAGGAGCCCAAACATTGTGTGTCAAAACTAACGAGTTTATCTATATATTTCTTATCAAAAAGAAAAATAAATAGCTAAATCGAGTTTTTATCAGTAACATAGATTGTTTGTTCATAAAGTATACGAAATAAAATATGGAGAAGCAACGCTTTGAAATCTGTTATTTGAATGCTGCGTGCCGGGACATGTATATTAACTTGTCACAGTATGAAAAGGGGGGTAATGGGGGGTACGGATCACGTTTCACGGGAAATAAAAAAGTCATTTCTCATTTCACGGATAAGAAAACTGCCGTTTCACGTTTCACGTTTCTGTGACAAATATAGATTGAAGCTCGTATTCTTCAGAATCGGTCAAAGCGCGAAGTTCTAAGCTAAACTTTTCAAAATATTAGCTTTCGACTAAACAAATTTCACATAACACTCGCCCGGGCCGTTTTTATTAATATATTTGTACATGCGGGGATTGTCTGAAGCGAACTAGTTTCTTTGAAAGCTTATATTTTGCGTAGTATAGTTTAGAACTTTACGAAATTTACGAAGAATGGTATTATAAATGTGTTCTTGATGCCTGTGTAAATAGATGTACGCGAACGTTTTTGAAAAGGCTCACAAGTTTCGGCGAAATGTATCTAACAAATAATAAATTTTACGGGATGTCTATCCTCCTTCGCAGACGCGTGGGCTACAGAACCGCCGCTGAACACAGCAGAAATCCCGATTTTTCGCAGTTTGTCCTGGTCTTTCATTAGGCTCACAAGCGGTGAGACAACCACGACTATAGTATATGACCAGCAACTCCATAAGAATCAAAGGCAGGGCTTGATATTTTTAGTTTGCTATTTTGGTACTCTCGATATTAAACTCGATTAGATCTTGAAGGTCAATAGGTCAGCTTCCCAAATTTGGGAAGTTAGCTGTGATTGGGCCGTTTCAGGAAAGGAATTTCGTGCTCCGTGGAACAAAAGCCCCACAAGACGTCTGCGAAGGAGATTATATTTCGCGTTGCAACAAGAGCTCTTTAGACTACGTCAACTAAGTCGCGCGACGAAGTGAAAATTTGACGTGAATATATAATTTTCGTTTGTTTGCACGTTGTCAAAAATTTACAAATAAAATCCTGCAAATAAAAAATAATTATCTAGTAGGAAGGAGTATGTTCTATTCTTAAAATACTTATCTACAGAGGCTTCGGTTCAGGCCAGAAAAATTTCCCCGTTGGCGTTTCTCCGTTTTCTTACGCGCGAGGCCTCATTCTGTGGCTACGACTGATTTCGAGGGGAAGCAGTGGGATTCACGGGACATAATGGGAGAATCAAGGATCGGGTTCACAGTCATTTCCAGGCCGCAAATGCGATGCAGGCTCTCGGTTTGATGAATTTGTTTGACGAAGGAAGCAACTTCGTCAAATTTTGACGAAGTTGGTTGGTTTTTCAACGTTCCTGATTGGCTAATTTTGCTCTAATTACGATATTCTCAGCCATATTATTGCGCCAGAACTGAGTGGCGTCTTTTTATATTCCCAACACTTAATAGCAAGGATATCTACAAGACCTTTATGATAAAATATTCGTGAAACTTTCATCAAGTGCTTTATGCACTGAAGATGACCTTTTACAGAGGATTGAAAAAGATATATATCGAAATATCAATTGCGAGAATTTTATACAGTGAATCAGTGATGCGCTCTGAGGTCGTCTGAGGTAAGAAACCCTACTATACTGTATGATTTGAATATCATTATAGTCTTTATGGTAATTTATAGATTTACTCTTGGGCTAGACTCCGCGTTTGCTTGTATTTGATCTATAACATGTTAATGAATTGTTGCTTTGCTGGAAATTTGATGATTAATTTTATCTTTGTGAGAGTGAGACTGTAACCTAGCCAGCCAACCTGGCAGTATAATATATATATATATATATATATATATATATATATATATATATATACACAACATGTCATGTACCTACTGTATGAATAAACTTAATTAGTAAATGATTGGTTTCTTCTTCTAATATAAATTTACATGTGTACAGTAGCTATAGTACTAAGTGCTGATATCCACATGAACCAATAACTACATGTGCTGTATTACAATTATTATTTACATTTTATTATCTGGCTTAAATACAATGTCTGCTTAATTCTAGTATTCAATGTTTATATACTTTCATAGTTTACAGAATTGAAATCATATAAACAAGTAATGACTTAGATTAGTTGGGGGCCCAAGGGTTAGGATGACTGGGATAATGTTGAGAGTTGAGCTCCTTTATGTCCATGTTGCATTATGGTCATAAATAAAGGCATTCCTTAACAAGACATTGTCTGCTTGGGTAGATGTGTAAAAGGTGAGTATCTGGCACCTGAAAACCAGACAGCTCATAGTAACATAGATTGGTAATGGTGTAGTGGCTTGAATTAGTTGTGACTTAATTAGGATGACTGGGATGATGTAGATGGTTGAGCTCCTAGAGCTGTCTTTGAAATGTCCCATTACCCTTGCTCTGGGTTATGCAGAACATTAAATTCGGCTAGACCCAGTGGTCGACCAGGGGCATGATTTTGGCCGGGGCCGGGGGTGCATCATTTTGGCCGGGGCCGGGGCCGGGGCCAGGGACTGGTCGAGCATTGATATTATGTGATGTTGAGCGATGTTATTTAAGCGGGATTTGGATAGGCCAGTGGAATTTACTGGACAGCGGTTTGTTGCTATCATCAGCCATATTGGAAACATTTTACCAGAATAAATGGTACGTACCTTTTCTGTTTGTTGCTTTCGATATAATTTTGTCGATTTTTTTGAAACTGTTTTAACTTTTACTTGATTTGTCATACCGCTTAGGCACTCATACATGCTTTTTTTAACTTACTCACCTGTCTATTATGAATGGAAAATCCCCAGCCAAATTTCAATGACTCAGAAGTCCTAAAATCTAGGCCAGGGCCGGTTTTCATCTGACCGGGGCCTGCCGATTTCCCAGTGTACCGAGGAGGCGCTGGGAACGAGGATGATGCAGAACATTAAATTCGGCTAGACCTTTACTTGTATGTTGGTCAGGCTGTCCATGTTGAATTCACTGATTGTCAACAGCAAGCGTAATTTTGAAATGTGTTTTGTTTGCAGTTATTTCGTTTTAAACGAACACAGATAAACAATTTAACGCTCTTACCATTAATAATTTTCATTCTAACCATTTTGTAGCCATTTCTGTTTTCTGTAGAACGTATTACTTCGCCTAAATGTTCAATTTCTTCTTTCATTTGCCCACTCCGTTATAATTTCGGCGCCATTGCTGCTTAACATGCAGAACAACCGCTGGCTCTAGTGATCATTATTGTTCGTGCTATACTACGCATTTTGTCATTGGTCATTTTTTTTAAAAGAATGACTTTCATTGGTTTATCCCAGAGGTTTATATCACCAATTATAAACTTCCGCAATAGCCAATGAAATTCGAGGATTTGCATTATAAACTTGTAAATTTATACTAATATAAAATATCAACCTCCCGCCTCTTCGACATTTTTAAAATGTAGTTATGAGAACCAAGTAATTCTTTTATGTGGCCTTATATATGGTCTAAAGCCCTGTTTGCACGGTCAAAATTTAAGCGGGATCTAAGCCACATCTGACTTTAAGCGGGCTTAAAATGTCCGTGTAAACAAATCGTGTAAATTAATCGCGATTAGTTTGCACCACCTCAAGGAGGTGGATTAAACTGAGCACGATCAGTTAATCGCGCTTAACCTGGCCGTGTAAACGCAACGGGATTTAAAAACGCTTGCTATTAAATACGATAAAATGCATTTTGATGCATTAAAATGCATCATGAAGGTATTTCGGCCTTCACCGCGGGAAAACACTCTCGATTTCTCAGCTTTCAGCCATCTTATCTCATTCTAGGAATAATGACCATCCCATATCTATAGCGAATGAGACACAAAGCCCGTTCTCCACTAGGCGAATTTGTTCGCGCGAAGCGAATTCTCCGGCAATATGATTGGCAAGTAAGAAAATTGGCGCCAAAACTAGCAACACCAACCAGTTACATTGCATGAACTGGTATTTCGATTCGATTCGCGCGAACAAATTCGCCTAGTGGAGAACAGGCTTAATATAGGCTACAGCGGCGGAAAATCAGACGCGGCAGCAAGAACATAATTGTCCTATCACGTGACATCCAGGAGTACGAATAAGTACTTTCTTTCTTTTCTTTCTTTCTTTCTTTCTTTCTTTCTTTCTTTCTTTCCCTTTCTTTCTTTCTTTCTTTCTTTCTTTCTTTCTTTTCTTTCTTTCTTTCTTTCTTTCTTTCTTTCTTTCTTTCTTTTTCTTTCTTTCTTTTTCTTTCTTTCTTTCTTTCTTTCTTTCTTTCTTTCTTTCTTTCTTTCTTTCTTTCTTTCTTTTTCTTTTTCTTTCTTTCTTTCTTTCTTTCTTTCTTTCTTTCTTTCTTTCTTTCTTTCTTTCTTTCTTTCTTTCTTTCTTTCTTTCTTTCTTTCTTTCTTTCTTTCTTTCTTTCTTTTTTCTTTCTTTCTTTCTTTCTTTCTTTCTTTCTTTCTTTCTTTCTTTTTCTTTCTTTCTTTCTTTCTTTCTTTCTTTCTTTCTTTCTTTCTTTCTTTCTTTCTTTCTTTCTTTCTTTCTTTCTTTCTTTCTTTCTTTCTTTCTTTCTTTCTTTCTTTCTTTCTTTCTTTCTTTGTTCTTTCTTTCTTTCTTTCTTTCTTTCTTTCTTTCTTTCTTTCTTTCTTTCTTTCTTTCTTTCTTTCTTTCTTTCTTTCTTTCTTTCTTTCTTTCTTTCTTTCTTTCTTTCTTTCTTTCTTTCTTTCTTTCTTTCTTTCTTTCTTTCTTTCTTTCTTTCTTTCTTTCTTTCTTTCTTTCTTTCTTTCTTTCTTTCTTTCTTTCTTTCTTTCTTTCTTTCTTTCTTTCTTTCTTTCTTTCTTTCTTTCTTTCTTTCTTTCTTTCTTTCTTTCTTTCTTTCTTTCTTTCTTTCTTTCTTTCTTTCTTTCTTTCTTTCTTTCTTTCTTTCTTTCTTTCTTTCTTTCTTTCTTTCTTTCTTTCTTTCTTTCTTTCTTTCTTTCTTTCTTTCTTTCTTTCTTTCTTTCTTTCTTTCTTTCTTTCTTTCTTTCTTTCTTTCTTTCTTTCTTTCTTTCTTTCTTTCTTTCTTTCTTTCTTTCTTTCTTTCTTTCTTTCTTTCTTTCTTTCTTAATTAAACAGTTCAGCTTAATTAACAATATATAAAAAACAGATATATAGGGCCCTAATGGGTAGCCTATATCTGTTATCCACACAAACCGAAGAAAACTATTTACAAATCATATAATATTTACATAATTAAAAATTATAATAATTTTTTTTTTTTTGTTATTGTCATAAAATAAGATAAAATAGAAAAAAGTTTAAGAAACAGATGCGGCGACAGTTGTTTTGAACAAGTTCTTAATCCTTATCGATCCGAACAAGACAGACCTTTGCATCATCTTTAAAACTCTAATTGCTTCTTGTTTTCCGAGGAGGCACACGAGGTTATCTTGTAGTTCCTTTGAGTACCCACCGAGGGCATCAACAATCACATTAATTTGATTTACTTTATAGTCGACATATCTTCTCTTTAGTTCAGTGCGGACCTCTTGGTATTTCTCTTGTTTTTCTAAGACTTTCTTCTGTCTATTCGAAATCCACGGGCAGCTAAACTTCACAACCACTATTTCTTTATTTTCATGATCGTTAACGACAACGTCAGGCCTGTTTCCTTGTTCCTGGGCGTAGAGAACTTGGCTTCCTGTTGATAGTATAGGGACGTCCCAGTAGATGCTTACTTTGTTGTTCTCTACAATCGGCTTTGGGTTTGTAATGTTGTTCCATGAAGGGACTTTCCTGACAAGTTTGTAATGCTTTAGCAAGGAATAGTAGAGGCATTTCATCGCGTTGTTATGGCGATACAAATATTCTGACTGTGTCAGTCTTGGACATCCAGTCAGTATGTGAGCCACTGTTTCTGGTTTTGTGTTACATAGGCGACATCGGGTATTTGGTACTTCTTGTCCAAGTTTCTGTTGGTAGTATATACGCGTAGGCAGCAGCTGTTGATAAAGTTCCTCGACGTCAGCCACGACGTCAGCCTGACACTCTGTCCAGTAGTTCAGCCAAGTAAAACAGCATTCATTATTCACGGTGTTATCAGTCCATCGAGTCGTCGTAAAATTTCCTAACCATTTCTGTCCTTCTATTTCTCGTCTCCTCTTGTCCCGGCTTGCTTTCTTCAATACTTCTTTTACACTTTCTTCTTTAGTCGCCAATAGTTGCGTTCTATCCTGCGTTGTGTATTTTATTTTCCACCCATGGTTCTCTCTATTATTATTGACTTCGACACCCAGTTTTGCTGCAAATTTCTCCGCATCTTTCATCATTGATCTTCTGCCTTTCTCTCCTCTTTGTTGGTCGATTTGGGCCACAGCTTGCATCCTTAAATCATCTGACGAATACAGGTGTACAGCAGTTTTTATTTTCGTCTCTATATATTCATCCTCTACAGATTTCATACCACGGCCTCCCATGGATCTTGGCATGTAGAGAAGTGGTACAGACGCCCCAGGGTGTCTTGCGCCAGCATCGGTGAGAATTTTTCTGACTTCTCTATCTAACTCTTGTAGGTCATGCACAGTCCATTCAGTAGTGCACATGTAGTACGTAAGTGCTGGGATGGCAAACGTATTAGTGGCATGGATCTTTAATGGCTCGGACATAGGAGAGGACCATATTAACCACATTCT
>OZ036001.1:6288606-6316106 GCA_964035015.1 Corallium rubrum
GTAATAGATAAATCCCGAGAACGAGGGATTTATGTTATATAAAGACCCGAGGAAGCGCGGCGTCCGAGGGCTTTATATCGCATAAATCCCGACGTTTGAGGGTTTATTATTGAGGAGGTTTTCTAACAAAGTTTTGTCTTTTTTTCTACCTTGGACAAAGATTTTCCTAGTTTTTTCTTCATTTCTTATCTGATTAGTATTCAAGGGCTTTATGCGATATAATGCCCTCGAAAGAACAAAGAAAACCGACTCAATAATAAATTAATGCACGATACGTTGAATCAATTCACATTTAGTTGAATCATTTCACAACTAGTTTGTTCCACGCAAGAAAGTTGAGTCACTTCATATTGGGGGCGGACCATTAGAAAAGTGATGGGGGGTGGGGAAAAAAAAATTCGTGCAAGGAAATTAATTTTAAAAAAAAATTCCTGCATGATCAAATTCGAGAAAAAAAAATTCCTGCAGAGCGCAATGAAAAATAGTATTAAATCATTCTTTGGAAAGCAGGGCCAAGCTTTACAGATATTCTTGACTTACAATCGGCCATGTTGGTCCCATTTCAACAAAAGAATCTCAATATCTTTTATAGAACGGCGGCCATGCATGTTGGTACAGGGGCGTAGGAAGCAGGGGGGCCGGGGGGGTGGCTCCCCCAATATTTTATAAAGGGGGCCCGGAATAGCTTTCGGCCTCCCCAAAAATAATTGAATTTTAAAAAATTGCATTATAAGTGCGACTTCGATTGCGCTGATCGGCCAATTAATAATAATAATCCATCCTGGCTCACGGATAGCATAGACTCACAAATTATAATGAAAGAATTAATGAAAGGGCCTAACGAAAGAGGTAGAGGAGACTCTGAAAATGCCATTTCCGACGATCTAGAGACTCCAAATTTTCAAAATTTTACCGCTCGGCGCCAACCATGGTCGCGCCTCGTGGGAGTCGGCCCCCCTAAGTTTATCAAGCTTCCTACGCCCCTGTGTTGGTACCCCAAAATCAATTGTCGTTTAATTCGCAAGGGAATGTCGCAAGTCAAGAATAGGGCAAGAAATATTTAAATATGTGTTTAAGTCTGGTATTGGGCTTGGCCTAATTGGATTAGGCCAAGGTCAGAGGAAAATCGGAGATCTTTGCCTTTTGACTGCTTTGCCAATAGTTGTATTTAAACAAATGTTCACATACAAGGTATTATAAATTGCAGCAACAAAGCTGATCGGTTGTGTTATCTCTATAAAACAACAGATTTCACTGAGGTAATAAATAGCTACATGTGGAAATTGTATTATACAAAGAAACTCTCGCCTCGAACAACTGTAAACACGTGTTTATAGTCGTCTGCAGCGTAGGCTGTTGTGGTATTTTCTTTTTTTTGATTTTTTTAATAAATTCAAATATTAATATTCATATTTTTCGCATTAAGATTTTATTTAATAAGTTGATATATTACTTGTGCTTTGTATTAAGAAAACTTCGGACTTTCATGGAAAAAAAATTCGTGCACATAATTTGCTGGCAAAAACAAAATTCCTGCAACGCCAAAGCAGTCGAAAAAAATATCGTGCACGCGAGAAAAGTCTCCCCCCCCCCCCCCCCAATCACTTTTCTAATGGTCTGCCCCTTACGATGGATCATTTGCGTTTTTGTTCAGCCATTTTACCCTAAGCTGTTCCATTTCACTGCCGTACTAGAAATACATAAATGCAATAACCCCTCGCCCGCTTTTACAGCAACTCCCCTTGCGCTCTTTTTTTATTGGAGGCCTGGAAATAGCTACTCCTGTCGGAATGAAAATATAGTTTTAATTCTGGTAGAATATTTGAAATAAAAAACAAAAACTCTATTTTTTTAAAGAAAAATGGAACAAAAAACAAAGAAAAATTTAAGGATGATATTTCGTAAAATATATTGAGATGAAAAAAATTGCATGTCGCCTCCCAGGTTTCGAACTCGATCTCGTTCGCGTGCAAGCCGACGATGTTACCACCACACTACTGAAGCAGGCGTCAAAATTTTATCAAAATATTAGGGTTATATTGTACAGTTATTTCTTTCCATGTTTACAAAGACCATTGCTTGGTATCTAAAAATATTTGCATTTTGAAAACTACTCAAACTGCCTGGCTGGTATTCATTTATGATATTTTAAATTTATTTAAACAAATATAGCAAAAAGAATTTTTCATTTCGAAATCTGAATTGCTGAAAATGTTTTCACATACATGTTAATGCCAATGGGCCTTAATAAATATTTCAACAGCATTTGTACGTTTTAAAAAAATGTTCCTTTTCCATTTTTTAGGCTAAATTATAAACAACCGCTAAGTTATATTAAGTAGTTTTACAAAAAGAAAACTATTTAAAAGAAGATAAGACGGCAGCCATAGGTAAAAAATACAACGGGCATCGGCAAGAAAAAACATGCAATTATGGATATGACACGTTTAAAACGGACTTCAAGGACACACAAAATGTCATAATATAAAACAAAATTAACAGTCATAGATGTAAACAGGGAAACTCGAACAGTTTTGCTACTAAGTGTTCGTGATTACTGAGAGCGACTGCTCTATATTTTTACCGTAGCTTTAACTTTTCGGCCTTTATCATCGTTGGTTTTCTATATCTTTTTCCCTCTTTCGAGGTTCGGTTTGACGGGTTTCCTTTAGTCAAGACGTTGATTTGTTTCTGTTCTTTTGAAATGAATGTACGTATCCCCAAAACTCCTTTCTCAAAGTCTTTTTGTCAAGAATATATTACTTCAAATCTTTTTTGTCAAGAACTATATTGTTTCCAGTGCCCTATAATCTTCACCGCGCGTGGTCCGTCCACATATATATATATATATATATATATATATATATATATATATATATATATATATATATATATACAAATATTCAGATCGCTCAAACTGATTCGCATTTGAACACGCGTGTAAAGTGGACTCCACGCATGTCGAGATTAGCACCCTCACCGGGCTCCGGGCCTTCGGCCCTACGCCCGGCTCGGGGACTATTTTTGGTGGTAACGGTCGCCCATATTTGTTTATATGGAGTAGGGTGACCCTTGTAGCTGGGCTAACTCTTCTAGTAGTGTCACCTGGCTTTCTTCTGCGTTACCATTTTACTACATGTCTTCAAAAGACTTCACTAGGTGTATAAGAACAGAAAGCCATATCGACAACATTAAGATATTTTGTCTGGTACGTGTTTGCTTTCCTCATTTGAAACATAACGGCTGCCAGTGGTGACCCTAGCAAACGCGTTTACATGGGTTCTGTAAACAAAAAGATAACCCTGTTGCCAGGAGTTACCCTAGCGAGCTGAAAGGGTAACCCACGGAAAGACAATGAACTAGAAGGGTCACCCTACCTCCATGTAAACAGGAGGGATGAAAATCGTGTTACCTGGCGAAAAACCCTCGAAGCACAGAAGAGATCAACTACAACTCTACTCACATGAGTTCCAAGCTCGACAACGGGGTCATTCACAAGCGGCCACCCATCCAGGCTTAACTTTTGGTGAGAGGCACGCTAACAGCACGCACCTGCTTACGTTTATTCACGTTGCACGGCGCGGCGCGGGTATTGGAGCAATTAGACGCGTTAAGCCTTTTGTACCAACTGATACATTGCAAGTTATATATAAAGCCTTAGTACAACCTTATTTTGATTACTGCTCTCCTCTTTGGGACAATTGCGGAAAACTGCTGAAGGATAAATTGCAAAAATTTCAATCTCGTGCGGCAAGAGTAATTACCGGAAGCAGTTACGAAATCCGTTCTTGGGAAAATTTAGATGTAAGACGAACTTATACAAAGTCAGTCTTCATGTATAAAATACTCAACGACTACACCGCGCCAGATTTAAAAGAATCCTTTCGAAAAGTTAGTGAATATCAAAATACATATAATCTAAGAAACAATGATACTAATTTAGTACTCCCAAAGCCAAAGAGAGAATTTCTCAGAAGAAGTCAGTTTTAAATATAAAGGTGCCATGCTTTGGAATAATTTATCACACAAAGCGAAACAAGCAGAGTCGTTGGATTCTTTTAAAAGGCTTATAGGGCCGACTATGAGATGAAGTTGAATCACGCTACTCTGAATTCTGAAATTTTTTTATTTTTTTTATCATCATCATTTTTATAAACCTATTAACTTTGCAAACTTCCTAGTTGTTTGGGGGTGTTCATATGATCCCGGTAAGCGGGATGGCCTGGTAAGCAAAACGAAGTCTGTTTTGTTTTCATATGGTAGTTTTCATCCCGCCTACCGAGGAGAAATCATGACTAAAATTAGCTTGTCTGACGATCCATGACTAGACATCAGCCATCAAAGATCGCAATTTTGTCGTATTGCACATGTTTGTATGCTTCATAATCAATCCTTTTATTATACAATTGTGATTTATATGCCAATAAACAATAAAATCTTCAACTATCCTTAATTCCATAAAAAAGAACTAACTTTTGTCCTTAATGATATGGGAAAATTTCATCCGCCTACTTATATATGATCTCGGCACAAGCTGCCGTAGCAAAGCAAATTTTTATAGGAAAATAACTACGAGGCGAGATGGGTAGGGATAAAACGCGGATGCGGATGGCGGACGACGGTGCGGATGGCGGATGGCGGATGAGAAAAGGCGGATAGAGGATAAAACGCGGATGAGAAAAGGCGGATAGAGGATAAAACGCGGATGAGAAAAGGCGGATAGAGGATAAAACGCGGATGAGAAAAGGCGGATAGAGGATAAAACGCGGATGAGAAAAGGCGGATAGAGGATAAAACGCGGATGAGAAAAGGCGGATAGAGGATAAAACGCGGATGAGAAAAGGCGGATGGGGGATAAAACGTGGGTGGGCAAAATAACGTGGGGAACATAAAATCAAATCATATTAGATATAAAACCCTAAGAAAATTTTTCATGATGTCTTACACTGCTAGCGGAATCCCGAAGGTACGAGTTCAAATCCCGGTCCGCCGCTGTAGGAGGCGAGCGGAGTTCTATCCAACATAAGTGCACAAGATATTCTCGGGACAACAGACAACTTAACGCTTATATCCGTGAGGACGTGCAGTGTTTCATATAAAACCCTGTAGATATAAAACGAAAGAGAAAGAGAATTTAAAATGTCGGAAGAATTCAAAGTTTAATACGCGTTACATGGTGCGGTCTATCGAAGGCAAGCTGTTTTTCAAAATTTAGAGTTTGTCTATATCTACTGAATAAACATCGCTAACGACCCAAATAATATTACGAATTTACGAGATTGTAGATTAGAAAGCACAGCACTGTTCTCATTGTGGCATGAATCAGAGGGTTTTTACAACACGCACATTTAATATGGCACTGTTCGTAATTCTTTACTTTATCTCAGTCATCGACCGCTTTTGGCTAATTAGCTTTAATCCGGTGTTATTTTTTTCTGGTTGTTTTGCTGACGTTTCAGTGTGAAATCGCTAAATAATGGCATTGGGAGTCCGTCCGGCAACGCTTCATTCTCAAAAACGACCCATTTGGTAAGTTCATTGGCGTAGTAAGTTTGAAAAATAACGTTGTCTAAGCCGAGAAAATCGAAGCTAAAGTTTATGTAAATCAGGAGGATTCTTCAAACTACGGACATGGTACTGATTTCCTTTAGCTTTGTGTTTTCCTCTTGAATTATTGATGAGTTTTTGAAATTGATTTTACTTGTTTTGGGGGCGCAGTAATTGGCATTAGCTGTTGCGTTCACCCAGCCTGATACTTGTATTCTGCAATATATAGCATGGCAAAGCCAATAAATAAAATAAATATAAAATAGGATCACGGTACAAATGAAGTCTATTCCATTAGAAGTTTTAAGAATTGTTTCAATTTGTAAATAATATTGTTTCATTGTAAATATATTTTTAAATCATATGTAAATGTAAGATTCCTTGTTCAAACAGTAAATAACTCCTTTCTTTGGCCGTAAGACGATATTTAAAGTGCCCCTAACCTCGACAACTTTTATTGTCTTATTTGGAAGAACTTTTAAAATGACAAAGTACTTCTTTGGCAGATTTTCGCTTTTTCGCTTTGTTTTTGAGATATTTCATTTTGTTTGATATGCAAATGATATGCAAATGTGCGGAATTTACCTCACGATGCATAATGACTTATCAGAGAATGTTATATATCCTTGCGTTCATCAAATAAAAACACTAAAGTATGGATAACATGTGTGCGTGTTTCTCCCGCAACACCAAACTTCTCGATTTTAAAAGATTTCGTTCGAGAATGAAAGAAATACACCAAGTTATTCGATAAGTCATTATGCATGTGTGACGTCGTGATTCCATACATTTCAATATCAAACAAAATGAAATATTTCAATGTTTTGTAAAATGTAAAATAAAAGTAAATCATAAGGTTCAGGTATTTGGATCCTGGCTGTGACTTACCATCCTTGGTGTATTGTGTTGGTGAATAGTGGTGGGAAATGGTTAACAGTTTGAGGTTTAAGGTGTTAGGGATTGAGATTACGGAGAAGGTTAGGGTTGGGGTTGAGTGTTATGTTTAGAGTTGGGGTTATGTTTTAGGCATGTGACGCGTATTAAACTTTGAATTCTTCCGACATTTCAAATTCTCTTTCTCTTTCGTTTTATATCTACAGGGTTATATATTTATTTTATTTTATTCGCTTTGCCATACTCAAACAATACGTACAGACATCGACACAAACAACTGGCAGGGCAACCGCAACAGCTTACGCCAATTACTGCGGTCCCTAAAGATTACAACAAATACAACTTAGTTAGATCACGCGCTTTATTGCATTTTTCCATGTCCTTGGATCATCTGCATTAAAACAGTGTTCTAGTGCTAAAATATAGTAATTATATAGTCCTTTTTTAAAGTCTTTTAAAGTTATACATTTCATAGTTAAGATGTTTTACATTTTGTTGTCTGAAATTGTAAACAGTTTGGGTTTGCTGATCGTGTGGGTCTATTTGAATTTTGAGGTTCTGGTAGTAGCTATGTCACTGCTTAAGTTAATAATGTTACGATTTGATTCGAAAAGGAACAACATGTCAAGGTATTCGTGCCAGTAACATAAAGGAAGTAGATTTAACGTTAAGAGACGATGGTTATAACTGATGTCACAGAAGAAGGGTAGGTCCGTTATATATTTTGATGCGCGTCTTCGGACGCGTTCCGTGCGCTTGGTAAGGTCGACAGACTGTGGAGCCCAGACTTGCGATGCGTAAGCGAGTTCATGGGAACGGAGTAATGGACGAGAGCTAGATAAAGTACGAGAAATACAGAGCTAGATAAAGTACGAGAAACACTGCACATCCTCACGGATATAAGCGTTAAGTTGTCCCGAGAATATCTCGTGCACTTATGTTGGATATAACTCGCCTCCTAGAGCGGCGGACCGGAATCCCGAAGGTGCGAGTTCAAATCCCGCTAGCAGTGTAAGACATCATGAAAAATTTTCTTAGGGTTTTATATCTAATATGATTTGATTTTATGTTCCCCACGTTATTTTGCCCATCCGCGTTTTATCCCCCATCCGCCTTTTCTCATCCGCGTTTTATCCTCTATCCGCCTTTTCTCATCCGCGTTTTATCCTCTATCCGCCTTTTCTCATCCGCCATCCGCCATCCGCATCCGCGTTTTATCCCTACCCGAGGCGAGATCCCCACTAAGCGGGCCAGCCCGGTAACCGGATCATATGAACATCCCCTTTGTTAGTTATTGTAATTAGTTTATTAGTATTAGTCAATTTGTTGTATTAGTTAAATTAAGCACGCAATTGATTGAAACCAGCATTTATTGTTGTTGAGGCGAGTGTGTTGAAATAAAGTATGTATGTATGTATGTATGTATATGTATGTATATTATTCTAAAATAAATTAAATTACATAATAAAATCAGATTTGTTGACCAAAGAGAGCTTACCTTATACTTCTCTATTTTTTGGCCTTTCCTGCAAAATTGAATGTTTCGTCTTTTTCGTTTATTATTTGTAGCTGGGGCTATGAGAATTCCTTGCGCTAATGAACCAGATGTTGACGACGAAGACCGGTACAAGGCTTCGACTCATTACTTGACAGACTTTTACATTACAAAGTTTAAGCTACCAACACAACCATTTCTTAACTCTAGTCCCAACACAATTACAAACATTTATGGCTTAAAAGATAAAACTGAAGGTAAGAATCTTACATAAGTTTTACTATAACTGATATAATAACAAAGGAATTAAAATCAGTTAACCACTTATCTGTACTGAAAATGGGATAAATTTTGCTGAAACATGTCTACTATTAAAAAATTGTCATATATTTGAATAGACTTTCTCAAAGTCCTTTTCAAATATTTTTGACCTTTCGACATTTTTGACCTTTCGGTTCCTCGTTAAAAAGGACTTTTCCCACCTGCAACGCGCCAAGAAGTAATTATATTCAGGCTAAATTGCTATGCAAGTGCTATCTTTGGAAGTTGGAGTTGAACAGACTCTTGAAAACGTTTTTGTAAGGGTAGAACCACTTTCCATTGCATGTACGACAACCCGAAACACGTCAAAACAGGGCGATGTACATTTCAGCGATTTCCCGCCAGAATATATTTACTTGGATTCAAAAACCTGCAAGCGAAACAAGTCCGCCTCTTTCCTCCCGCTTTTCCGCTCTCCCGCCTTTCCGCTCGCTCGCCTTTCCACCAGCCCGCAAAAACTAGCGCTAAGAGACGGACTTGGAGCAAGCCTAATATTTGAAGTTTGATATAATATAGGAATAATAATAGCTAACAATAGAACATTCTTTATCGATGATAGTACCTAGTACATACAGCACTGTGTGCGATTTGTTAACTAAGATTAAGATCATTCTATTTAATTTGAATTTGACATTCGAAACAGTCAAAAGTTTTAAAGTAAAATTAGTGATCGACAGTGTCAAATATTTTAGATATGCGACAGACAATAAATTGATCGTCTGACCGACAGACAGCAAGACAGACAGAGGAATTTATTGATTGATAGACAGACAGACAGACAGACAGACAGACAGGCTGGCTGGCTGGCTGGCTGGCTGGCTGGCTGGCTGGCTGGCTGGCTGGCTGGCTGGCTGGCTGGCTGGCTGGCTGGCTGGCTGGCTGGCTGGCTGGCTGGCTGGCTGGCTGGCTGGCTGGCTGGCTGGCTGGCTGGCTGGCTGGCTGACTGACTGACTGACTGACTGACTGACTGACTGACTGACTGACTGACTGAATGAATGAATGAACGAATGACCGAACGACCAACTGATGGAAACACAAACGCAAACGCGAACACGAACACGAACGCGAACACAAGCGCGGACGCAAACGCAAACAGACAGACAGACAGACAGACAGACAGACAGACAGACAGACAGACAGACAGACAGACAGACAGACAGACAGACAGACAGACAGACAGACAGACGGACGGACGGACGGACGGACGGACGGACGGACGGACGGACGGACGGACGGACGGACAGATAAACAACAGACGGACAGACAAACAGAGAGTTCACAATTCTGTGACGAGAAGCTATTTGCAGTGAGAAGCAGGAGTCACCGCCTTTCAAGTACATTTATACTAACTTACTAAGCCCTCTCGTCAGGTTTCTTAAATTATTTTCATGCATTATAACCGTCGAAACAAATCAATGGGATTTTCTCTTTATAGTTTGGGAACGGAAACATTTTGCAAATGTGTGGCCTAAATGGAACGTTAATATTAGAAAGAAATTTAAAGAAACAATCGAGACTATTGGTATGTAATTTCTGTTTTAAGGTGGAGATAAATAAAATGTGGTTAATAGATATAAAAGAGGGAGCACAAAAGTAAGAAAGGGAATGTATAGTAATGGTCTAGTCCTATCCTTTCTTATATCAGTTCTCGTTAGCTTTTATGAGATAATTTGACCAGTAGAGAATGACATTAATAGTATTTATTATATGGCACAAGTTACTTCCGTTGAAATCGTGTGTTCTCATTGGCCGAGACGTGTCACGTGCCGGTCGATTATTTTCCGTAATCGACCGGTCGATTACGGATATTGTCAGCCATGTTGTTTGCAACTAAACAACGAAAGAAAACCGCAAGAATTTTGTGAATAGACGAGTTTCAGGGTGTTGCGTGCGCATCGTTTTGGAAAGAAATTGGCGGGCTCTTGGCGGGCTCCCCACAAGGTAAGGAATGGCAAACAGACTTGCTAGCGAGCCAACAACAGCAGAATAACAATGTTTTATATCCAGAAACTGTATCTACACTTTGTTTATTTTAAACAGTATGTTTACTTTGAGTGGAGCTTGCCAGTTTTTTTGAAAAATGATGCGCGCGCAACACCCTGAAACTCGCCTATTCAACAACCTGAGGACTAAATTATGTATGATAACTATGATTGGGACGAGAGCAATCTGGAAGCGAGATTAGGAGTCCGAAAGCGATGACAACAAAAGCAACAACATTGAAAACGATGAGTTTATGTCACACGCTCGAGGTCACACTAAAGCCGGTTTTCCACTAGGCGATTTTTTTCGCGCGAAGCGACTTTCTTTTGTTCGAATTCAATAGATTTCTGATTAGTTCCAGCTCAGAGCTCATGAGACAAAAGAAAAAGTCGCTTCGCGCGAAAAAAGTCGCCTAGTGGAAAACCGGCTTAAACTGACTAAAGTACGTGTCATGACAAGGTATAAATGTAAAGTTTGTTATTTTAAAATGCCATATAATAAACTTTTTATTAACCTCGCTTGCTCGCTCTTTACAGAGAAATATCAGACCTCGGTCTTTGTGTGCAAACCTCGCCCTACGGGCTCGGTCTGTACCAAAAAGACCTCGGTCCAATATTTCTCTGTAAAGACCTCGCGTTCGGTTAATAAGAAGTTATTATCATATCATTAATAATTCATGAAAGACAAAAGAAATGCTGTAAATAAAATACGTGATATTTCATAAACGAGTGGGAGTATATAAAGGACCAGAGGCGTCGGAAGCGGGGGGCCTGGGACCCCACTTTGTTTTTCTTTTCTTTTTTTTTTGGGGGGGGGGGGGGGTCAGCGTATATGTTTCCCCTCACCCCACCCCACCATTTTTTAACAAGACCAGTAACAAACAAGGCCAGTGATAAAGTTATGATTAACAAAATCACTAACCCACGACTTTGAATAAACATATAATAAAGACATTTGAATGCAGATATTAAGTGTCCGGAAAAGTGTTGTCTTTTGAGTACTTTATGACGTTTTTGGACCTTTAGAATTCTGTAAATCCTTGTCCTAAAATGCAGGAAATGGCATTTCAGAGACTCCAGATTTCAAAATTTCCCGAGAGAGCATGCCCCCAGACCCCCTTACCCCCACCCCCCTCCCCCAGACACACTTTGTAGTGTCGCTCCGACGCCCCTGCGAAGGGTCGGAACGTTGGACACTACCTTCAATAATTTCGGCAGTACTTAATCCTTACCATATTTCGATTTGTAATGAAAATCGGAACGGCATTATCGGGTGTTCGTAAAACATGGGAGAATAATGAAAATATTGTTTTCGAATGTTTTACAAACACGAGAGAACATTGAAAATTACGAGGTAATAGGCCGAGTGGTTTTTGTTGTTCTCAAGTGTTTACAACCCCTGGTAAAACATGATACACGAGTTTATGAAATAGCTTCTCAATCGTCAATTATAGTAGAGGGACTTGTGATATTGGTGCATATTAGATTAGACAATGGTTTCATGTATAAGAAATGTGGTAATAAACGGTTCTTTGTTTGTGAATGTGTCGTTTATTATCCGATTTCTTAATTATAAATTCAGTTAGCGCGACCTTTACCGGGTTTCAAAACTGATACACATGACCAAATATTTTTCTTTTAAAACTTTATGAAATGCTTTATGAAATTTACAGCATACTAATTAAGACTCAAATATTGAACTTAGCTCAAATTGAGTTTTATTTTTCTCAGTTAATACATAGTTAATAGAAAAACTACATGGTTTGGAAACCCGGCAAACTTCAAAGCGGTTAACAGTCAGGCTACGATTCATATAATGTTGAAAGGTACACGAAGGTGCCAAATCCTTTGTTTTAGGTTTATTAATATTTAAACAGTACGGTTGAGTGATTGAACCCAAACGTTGCTATTGGATGATTGCTTCATTATTTAGAAAACACAATATGTTCAGTAACCGTGAAAGTGCAAAAATTTCCATAAACCTGAACAAAAAACATAAAACAATGACTTTTGTTGAGCTTCCAAACCACGCATATTTTCTATTAACTATGGTTAATATCATTTGTATTTTGCCTTTCTAAGACTTCCAAACAAAGTATTTATAATATAAACTCAGCGTATTTTAGGCAAGATCTTAAGGTGGCTCCCTATAGTTTAAGTAAATACGCGCTATTTCATACGCTCATTATCTAATGTTATTCACAAGTTTAAAAATTTGTTAGATAAATACTAAGTAGACCTTACTATAGCAGAACTATCGCAGATATAAAATATCTATCAAAAAGTTCAATTATTTGCTGTTACCGTGGTAATTATGACGTTGGAACTTTGGTATATTTTCAAATATTGCATAATTGAAGCGGCATGTCTTCAGTTTGCTTCACTTTACCACTAATTTTGGACAGTTTGTGGATGATTTGTAATTGTAATAGGTATTTTAATAGTAAATTTCACGGCTCTCAGGAAGAACATTGCACATAATGACAAGATTCCGTAATTAAATAGAGATTTTGATTGATTGATTGATTAATTAATTGATTGATTGATTGATTGATTGATTGTTTGTTTGATTGTTTGATTGATTGATTGATTAGGTGATTGATTGATTGATTGATTGATTGATTGATTGATTGATTGATTAGGTGATTGATTGATTGATTGATTGATTGATTGATTGATTGATTGATTGATTGATTGATTGATTGATTAGATTAGATTGATATGTACTAAAGACCGTCTAATAAACAATTCAACCTATAGATGACTACTACAATGCGACGACTGGTGTGGTAACAGACCAGCTGCGTACGTGGTTGAGTCGCGTCAAAACCATAGACGATGAGACATTAACGTGGAATCGATGGATTAACATCTGGAGTCAGTTCACTCTTGAAAGTTTTTTTGAGAGTAATTGGGATGGGATTGTGGCTAGAATTCCAGATAAGGCAAGTCGAGAGCTTCTTCAAGATCTTAAATATCTTCTTCCTTGGCCTCAAGATGCTGTACGAGGTTATTCTGTACTATCATACACAGAACAACTTGACCAGTCGTTGGTACAGTATCTCAGGGATCAGTTGGGTCAGTGGTGGTCGGACAACATGCATCGCATAGAGGGTGGTATGGACAGACTGCCTAAAGCTTTTGCCAAGTCAATTTCAGGAGAAGACATGCCAGAAGCTGTCGAGAAAGCATTGCGAGGCAGCATCATGCTTAATCACACTGTGAGCGAGGTCTCTTATGCATATTACAATGAAAATTCGACTGACGACTACGTTGAAATCAGTAGTTATTGCACCAACAGTAAGAAAGCGTTTCCACCATTAAGAGCAAAAGCTGTCATTATCACCACTCCTGTCAACATTCTTCGCCAAATTACGTTCACGTCGATCACCAAAACCGACGAAAATGATGGTACAACGTCCCCGGTTGTCAACGAAGATATGCCCAAGGAATTCTATCAAGCTATCGAAGATATTTTCACTGGTGCATCTACCAAAATTTTTATACAGACCAAAACACGATTCTGGGAAAGTGAACATATCAATATCAAAGGAGGATTTTCCAAAACCAACCTACCAATCGGCCAGATGCACTATGTGGTTCCAGAGTCGCAGACCGAGACGGAGAAAGGGCTTCTTTTGATTTACACTTGGAAGACAGAGGCATTGCTCTTCGGCGCCATGGACAAAGATGTGGCATTGACAGAAGCAGTTCACGAAATCTCCTTCATCCATCGAGAAATCAACGAGCAGTACGACAAGTTTGGAATTGTCCATGCGTGGTACGACCAGCCCTCGGCCCAGGGAGCTTATGGTCTTCTCAAGCCAAGGCAGTTCAACAATATCAGGTATCTGTGGTACCCAGTTAACAACGTGTTTATCGCAGGAGAAACCTTCTCTTTTGCTGCAGGTTGGATCCAGGGTGCGCTAGAGAGTGGTATGAAATCGGCTTACCAGTTTTATGCTCGTTACCATAACGTGTTGGAAAATATCCATTAAACTTTCAGTTGACTATTGGCTATCAAACTGCAAACTTTTGTTTTATTATATATTACATGGATTGTAGACAGTAAACACTGTAATGTAGCCGAAAATCTCTGTAATCTGTTGTAAGCCTTTATACTTGTAATTTTCTAAAATTTACTTAATTTTCAAGACTTGTTATATAATCTTCCTTAGGTCTTGTTACTGTTATTGTTATTGTTATTGTTATTAAATAATGCAAATTTGCGTTCCCGTGCATGCAGGATAATATATAGTATTGCCAAAGCCACTGTTCTGCGAGGATTGTCCATTTGTAAACAATTTATACAGCTATACCGGCGATAATAGTATATACATGGATCGCGAATCTCGACTGCGCATCAGAATGACGCGTTCTGAGTCGGGATAAAACTTATTTCATTTTATAACATTAGGCTGAGGAATTCAGTACACTGATGAGTTCAGAAATGGAAATGAAAACTGCAGCTTTAGCCTTATGTGATAAAGGGAATTAAGTTTTATCCCGACTCAGAACGCGTCATTCTGGTGCGCAGTTGAGATTCGCGATCCATGTATTGGCAAAGTCCACTGGCACTGTTCTGTAGGGATTGTCTGTTTGTAAAGAATTTACTCTGATAACTCATTATACACGTGTGACATCAAAGTGTTTAATTTGCATATCAAACAAATTAAAATGTCTCAACAACGAGGCACGGAAACGAAGTTCTGCAAAAGATGTTTCTTTGTCCTTTCTGCGAGTTCTTTCATTTAAGACAATACTGAATAATTTTCGCTTCATAGGCACTTTAAATGGAGCTCAGCCTCAGAGTTTCATTGACAGTTTTGCCACAGCATTAGAGCAAGAGGCATGATTATTTAATATTTGTATATTATAAATTATGTGTACATCCTGTCAAAACCCTTACCATATCATGTCAAGCGATAAGTTATACTAACTTATAGTTCTCAATTTTATAACTAAAAAATACTGTCTATTGTAATTAATATTAAATTTTTGGACTTTGCAACCCTCCTTCACTGGCAACTCTGTGGGCTCTTAAGGTGAAGAGGTGAGAAAAACTTGGGTGGAGTGGGCTAACTGTTTGCCCACTCCACCCATGTTTGCCCACTTGGGTGGAGTGGGCAATCTTAGGTGGAGTGGGCAAGGCAGTGTCACATTAGCCACAAAGTGCACAGAGTTGCCTGTGGAGTAGGCTAAAGGTGTTGTCCCATTTGAGGCAGCATTTCACCAACCTCGTCCCCAGGGCATCCAAAGAATTGTAACGATAGCTTTGGTTAAAGTCAAGAACAACATTAGATATATGTTTCTTCCCGACATTTAAATGTATCCTGGATAATCGTGGGGAGTATCATGATGAATAATGCTAGCCACTTGCATTTATGATAAAGGTTCACATGAGTGATTCGGCAGAGCGTTAAATATTTCTTATTTATTATTCATGTATACGTATTATACAAAAACGAAACACAAAGACCGCATAAATTTTCTTGCCAAAACACCCCAAAATTCTGGGTGTCACGTGACCAGCCGATGCCAGGGCCATTTTCGCCGACTCCCAACGAGGAGGCAAAATGCCCTGGGGCATTTCACTTGCGATAGTAACTTCTATTCTTACATATAGTTTAACAACTTACGACAGATTACATACAGTAAAAACAAACGAGACACTATTCGCGTTTGTGGTTAATTCTTCCACCCGTATATATATTGTTCTTGTGGGACAATTACTTAAGGCTTTTTTCCAGTCATCGCAGAAACTAGTTCGCAGCTTGCTGCGAGTACTTGTATCTCATTAAAAACAATTCACAACGAGAAAACAAGCCAGCTCGCTTCGCAGCGTGTTTGTAGCCCGGTCGAATATACCGAAAAACGGAAATATTCAACCGGGTTATATCAAATAATGTATTATGACGAAAAATGGGGGTGTAGCTATTATATATTGTAACTGTATGGAGAGTTACCGTGAAAAAACTAAGCCCAGTCGAATATACCGAAAAATGGAAACATTCAACCGGGCTATATCAAATAACGTATCATGACAAAAAATGAGCTATTATATATTGTAACTGTATGGAGCGGAGTTACCGTCAACAAACCGCCCGGTCGAATATACCGAAAAACGGAAATATTCATGCAACCGGGCTGTATCAAATAAGGTATTTCACGGTAATTCTCCATACAGGTACAATATACAATAGCTACACCCTCATTTTTTGTCACAGTACATTACTTAATATAGCCCGGTTGAATATTTCCATTTTTCGGTATATTTGACCGGGCTTATTCGACCTATTGTAACTCTCCATACAATTACAATATACAATAGCTCAATTTTTTGTCATGATGCGTTATTTGGTTAATTGCTTGGTTCAATGACAATATACTGTATTCCGGTACAATCGAACGGTCTTAGTATTTTGGAGATAACTCTCGATACAGTTCAGGGACGTAGCCAGGATTTTGAAAGGGGGGGACCGAAATCAAAATAAATTTTTAGGGGGGTCCGGGGGCATGCCCCCCCGGGAAATCCTGAAATCGAGAGTCACTGAAATGCCATTTCCTGGCTTTTGGGGGAAGATTTCACAGACTCTAAAGGTTAAAAAACGTCATATAAAATACTCAAAACATGCAGACGTCACATAGATACTCAAAATGCATACACTCAGTAGATTGAATACACTGTTTACAGTTTATTTCCTGACACAATTCATATTGCATCAGTTTTGTAGTTACATGTCTGTTGTTTTATATCAAAAGGGGGGAGCCGCGCCCCTGGCTTGTCCCTGATACAGTTTACAACCCAACTCGATGTATCGAACCTGAACGCCAAACGAATCTGAACGCGGCGCATTTTTATGTGGACTGTTCTAAAGTTGGCAAGGTTTTTCATTTCAAGCCATATTTATACATTATTTAGCAGTTGATTGTATAAACCTACACAATGCAAAGAAATAACTACAGCCATGTGACACCAAAATGGCTGCCAAATAAACAAATCAAATGAATTTGGACCTTAGTTACTGTTTTCCCTGTATAAGTGAGCAACAAATATCTGAAAAACTATATAAAAATAAATAAAAGGTCCCTGAATACGTCTCTAGCCTTTTTACGGCGACGTTTAGATGTTTTAGACACTTTTCAGTATCCCAGTTGCATTCCCGGTTGAATATACCGTTTTTCGGAAGCGAAATATACCTGCCCATTAATTGCCGCCATGTTTTGGCTCACTTTTATGGGCAGTCAGCCTTCCAGGTATATATACAGTTCACTGTTTTAGACCACTTTCATAATAGCGATTAATTTGAAATTTGAATATTCTTTTGTGTCCATTTTAATAAGCCTTTCTGACTCGTTTGTGTGTCTACAATTCAAAAGAATCTTTGCTTCATAACGAGGCCAGAAAGGCTTATTTGGATGCACATAAAGGAATATTTAAAGTGGTGTATTATAGTTATATTCTCGAAAGCTCGCCAGATGAAAAAGCAACAACTCTACGTTCAGTTGTATATACAGTACGTTTGAAATGAAATGAAACGGTTTTAGAGCACGAAAGTTGGTAGTGCATGCTAGGCAGCTAATTAAAAAACAAACTAGACAAATAACGTATATATATAACAGTAATATAACGTTAAATCAAAAGTATTTGTTTCAACTTTACTGGTTTTTCACCGCCCTCTGAAATTATACTAAACGACTAATAAAGTAGTAAGTTGTCCCACAGTCGGTTCGTGGTTCAGTGATTATTCACGATAGCCATGCACCTTGACTCCACTGAGCCATAGTCAATGGAGATATGGTCTGGAAACTCAGCTAAAGTCTTTGGTCTATCTTTTTGTTCGCCTTTATGCATTTTTGTCGGCACGGTGCACGGTCACTGAACACATTGTATTTTAGTATAATGAACGAATTATCCAATAGCAACGTTTCAGTTCAATCACTCAACAGTGCTATTTAAATATTAATGAACCTAAAACAAAGGATGTACACGGTGTAAGGTACGGTTCAACATAAAATCCCAGCTCATTATAGGCGCTTTGGAGTTTGCCGAGTCTCCAGACAATATCTCGATTGACTATGACTGAGCACTCCTCTGGCTAATTATTATTGGATATCATTTTCCAAGCCAAGCGACGTTTAGACCATATCCACACGTGATACGTTTTCCTAGCGTTTTCATATTGTTTCAGGTAATGAGACCATTCATTGTTTTCTGCACCCCTGAGGACCGAGAATAATATAAAAACGCTATGAAAACGCATACATGTGGACATGACCTTATTAGTGCTGGTTTATAATTGTGTAGTTAATGAAACAAATTCACGATAATAAAATTGGAAACAATCGTCAAAACTGTGGCCTGTATGCAGCTTTACATGTTACGAGTAAATTCGGTTTTATCTAAACTTAACTCTTAACCACATGCACGCAACGTAAACCATCGAAGGATTTCTTCAGGTAAATCCGGATTACTCCAATTGAAGGATTACTAAAAAGTGCCGACAAGGAGTGGAAAATATTTTTCAGTAGTTTAAAAATTTCGACTCCAAGTCTTCACGAGAACGTTTGTAGCCTGAAGTCAGAAGAGTCTGTTTAGTTATCAACGAAGGATCGACCGCGGCACACTTTCAGACCCCGTTTACACTAGAGCAAAAGTATCCGGATTCACATTGTTTTTTATTCCCATGAGGATGAAAAACAATGTGAATCCGGATATACTTTTGCTCTAGTGTAAACGGGGCCTCAGTCTCCTGAAATATTTATTTTAGCTTATCTTTACAAATCAACACATGTTATCCCAGCTGAATAAATTCCAGCTCAATTCCGATTCAAAACTGCTGGCAGTTCACAATGTGGCATTTCTTTCTCGTTATATATAGCTTGAAGCCGAATTATTATAAAGAAAGTGACTCGTTTTTTCAAGGTAATGTAAATTAAACTGACTGTATAAATATATATATATATATATATTTGTTCTAAGGATTTTAGGTGAAGGAAAATTCGAGCGTAGAATATATATATTTTAAGACCAAACCGGGACCAGTTGCGAAAAATGCAACTACACAGGCCTTCTGGCAGGAATTGAACCCACGACCTTGCGATTCTAGTGCAATGCTCTGACCACTGAGCCACGGAGGCCGTTGCCGAGAGCTTGATCGCGAGTTCTGTATATATATAATAATATAATAATAATAATAATATATATATATATATATATATATATATATATATGTATATATATATGTATATATATGTATATATGTATATATGTATATATATATATATATATATATATATATATATATATATATATATATATATATATATATTTGTGCTTTGTGAAGTCATTACATGTCAGTGTGTTGTTTTTTCAATATGAAGTTGGAAGAACACGCGTCTAAATAAGGTCTAGCATGTTGTAACGACACACCAAATTCAAATAACACGCCAACAACACAGAAAAAGTTTGTTGTAATCGCCATAAAACACGCTAACGTGTTAAAACAACGCACCAACGTGTTGTTTGCAGTAGAACACGTCGAGGTGTTAAAAGAACACATAAACGTGTTGTTGCCAAGAACACGCCAACAACGTATTTTTACTGAAGAGTGAAAAACATACATGCATGCATACATGAGTTTGCACGCGCTTTTCGGGTTAGTTCGTGTCTCAAAATTCTTTCTTTCGTCGCAGGTAAATATTTGAGTCGTCGTTAGGATTCATTACATCTATAAACAAAACTAATTCGTGTTTGCAAATTTAGTTTATAAACAGTATATTACTGTAAACGTCGAATTTCAGTCGAATTTAATTGTTTTTATTTGGACTCGTTGATCCCCAAAACGACTTCTTAAATACATGAGGATGAAAAACAATGTGAATCCGGATATACTTTTGCTCTAGTGTAAACGGGGCCTCAGTCTCCTGAAATATTTATTTTAGCTTATCTTTACAAATCAACACATGTTATCCCAGCTGAATAAATTCCAGCTCAATTCCGATTCAAAACTGCTGGCAGTTCACAATGTGGCATTTCTTTCTCGTTATATATAGCTTGAAGCCGAATTATTATAAAGAAAGTGACTCGTTTTTTCAAGGTAATGTAAATTAAACTGACTGTATAAATATATATATATATATATATTTGTTCTAAGGATTTTAGGTGAAGGAAAATTCGAGCGTAGAATATATATATTTTAAGACCAAACCGGGACCAGTTGCGAAAAATGCAACTACACAGGCCTTCTGGCAGGAATTGAACCCACGACCTTGCGATTCTAGTGCAATGCTCTGACCACTGAGCCACGGAGGCCGTTGCCGAGAGCTTGATCGCGAGTTCTGTATATATATAATAATATAATAATAATAATAATAATATATATATATATATATATATATATATATATATATATATATATATATATATATATATATGTATATATATATGTATATATATGTATATATGTATATATGTATATATATATATATATATATATATATATATATATATATATATATATATATATATATATATTTGTGCTTTGTGAAGTCATTACATGTCAGTGTGTTGTTTTTTCAATATGAAGTTGGAAGAACACGCGTCTAAATAAGGTCTAGCATGTTGTAACGACACACCAAATTCAAATAACACGCCAACAACACAGAAAAAGTTTGTTGTAATCGCCATAAAACACGCTAACGTGTTAAAACAACGCACCAACGTGTTGTTTGCAGTAGAACACGTCGAGGTGTTAAAAGAACACATAAACGTGTTGTTGCCAAGAACACGCCAACAACGTATTTTTACTGAAGAGTGAAAAACATACATGCATGCATACATGAGTTTGCACGCGCTTTTCGGGTTAGTTCGTGTCTCAAAATTCTTTCTTTCGTCGCAGGTAAATATTTGAGTCGTCGTTAGGATTCATTACATCTATAAACAAAACTAATTCGTGTTTGCAAATTTAGTTTATAAACAGTATATTACTGTAAACGTCGAATTTCAGTCGAATTTAATTGTTTTTATTTGGACTCGTTGATCCCCAAAACGACTTCTTAAATACATGAGGATGAAAAACAATGTGAATCCGGATATACTTTTGCTCTAGTGTAAACGGGGCCTCAGTCTCCTGAAATATTTATTTTAGCTTATCTTTACAAATCAACACATGTTATCCCAGCTGAATAAATTCCAGCTCAATTCCGATTCAAAACTGCTGGCAGTTCACAATGTGGCATTTCTTTCTCGTTATATATAGCTTGAAGCCGAATTATTATAAAGAAAGTGACTCGTTTTTTCAAGGTAATGTAAATTAAACTGACTGTATAAATATATATATATATATATATTTGTTCTAAGGATTTTAGGTGAAGGAAAATTCGAGCGTAGAATATATATATTTTAAGACCAAACCGGGACCAGTTGCGAAAAATGCAACTACACAGGCCTTCTGGCAGGAATTGAACCCACGACCTTGCGATTCTAGTGCAATGCTCTGACCACTGAGCCACGGAGGCCGTTGCCGAGAGCTTGATCGCGAGTTCTGTATATATATAATAATATAATAATAATAATAATATATATATATAT
Source organism: Corallium rubrum (assembly GCA_964035015.1). Taxonomy (NCBI): domain Eukaryota; kingdom Metazoa; phylum Cnidaria; class Anthozoa; order Scleralcyonacea; family Coralliidae; genus Corallium; species Corallium rubrum. The sequence goes on from OZ036001.1 coordinate 6,310,439, forward strand.
ATATATATATATATATATATATATATATATATATATATATATATATATATATGTATATATATGTATATATGTATATATGTATATATATATATATATATATATATATATATATATATATATATATATATATATATATATATATATTTGTGCTTTGTGAAGTCATTACATGTCAGTGTGTTGTTTTTTCAATATGAAGTTGGAAGAACACGCGTCTAAATAAGGTCTAGCATGTTGTAACGACACACCAAATTCAAATAACACGCCAACAACACAGAAAAAGTTTGTTGTAATCGCCATAAAACACGCTAACGTGTTAAAACAACGCACCAACGTGTTGTTTGCAGTAGAACACGTCGAGGTGTTAAAAGAACACATAAACGTGTTGTTGCCAAGAACACGCCAACAACGTATTTTTACTGAAGAGTGAAAAACATACATGCATGCATACATGAGTTTGCACGCGCTTTTCGGGTTAGTTCGTGTCTCAAAATTCTTTCTTTCGTCGCAGGTAAATATTTGAGTCGTCGTTAGGATTCATTACATCTATAAACAAAACTAATTCGTGTTTGCAAATTTAGTTTATAAACAGTATATTACTGTAAACGTCGAATTTCAGTCGAATTTAATTGTTTTTATTTGGACTCGTTGATCCCCAAAACGACTTCTTAAATACATGAGGATGAAAAACAATGTGAATCCGGATATACTTTTGCTCTAGTGTAAACGGGGCCTCAGTCTCCTGAAATATTTATTTTAGCTTATCTTTACAAATCAACACATGTTATCCCAGCTGAATAAATTCCAGCTCAATTCCGATTCAAAACTGCTGGCAGTTCACAATGTGGCATTTCTTTCTCGTTATATATAGCTTGAAGCCGAATTATTATAAAGAAAGTGACTCGTTTTTTCAAGGTAATGTAAATTAAACTGACTGTATAAATATATATATATATATATATTTGTTCTAAGGATTTTAGGTGAAGGAAAATTCGAGCGTAGAATATATATATTTTAAGACCAAACCGGGACCAGTTGCGAAAAATGCAACTACACAGGCCTTCTGGCAGGAATTGAACCCACGACCTTGCGATTTTAGTGCAATGCTCTGACCACTGAGCCACGGAGGCCGTTGCCGAGAGCTTGATCGCGAGTTCTGTATATATATAATAATATAATAATAATAATATATATATATATATATATATATATATATATATATATATATGTATATATATGTATATATGTATATATATATATATATATATATATATATATATATATATATATATATATATATATATATATATATATTTGTGCTTTGTGAAGTCATTACATGTCAGTGTGTTGTTTTTTCAATATGAAGTTGGAAGAACACGCGTCTAAATAAGGTCTAGCATGTTGTAACGACACACCAAATTCAAATAACACGCCAACAACACAGAAAAAGTTTGTTGTAATCGCCATAAAACACGCTAACGTGTTAAAACAACGCACCAACGTGTTGTTTGCAGTAGAACACGTCGAGGTGTTAAAAGAACACATAAACGTGTTGTTGCCAAGAACACGCCAACAACGTATTTTTACTGAAGAGTGAAAAACATACATGCATGCATACACGAGTTTGCACGCGCTTTTCGGGTTAGTTCGTGTCTCAAAATTCTTTCTTTCGTCGCAGGTAAATATTTGAGTCGTCGTTAGGATTCATTACATCCATAAACAAAACTAATTCGTGTTTGCAAATTTAGTTTATAAACAGTATATTACTGTAAACGTCGAATTTCAGTCGAATTTAATTGTTTTTATTTGGACTCGTTGATCCCCAAAACGACTTCTTAAATACATGACGCCGAATAGTCACAGACAGAAGCGAAACATTTAGTCGACGCGACGATAATTCGTCGTGTAACTCGAACACGCATTATCGTCGCATTATCCGTCTGACTCAGACGAATTTAATTGCCCAGACGAATTTAATTCGTGTGTCGAATTTAATCGAGTTATACATCGCAGTGTCGTCGAATAAAATTCAAACAATTAAATTCGTCTGAATTTAATTCGACGTTTAGCGCAGGCCTAATCCAACATTCATAACGAGGCCAAAAAGCTCATTATATGCAACCGAGGAATTACGCCGATTAATTCCCAAAGCGATGAGATTGAGAGAATTATAATTTATTTGCATATTTGAGAATGCTTTTTCATCGTGTCCAAAGATGGTGGGGGAAAACTTTCTCAACAACGATAAATTACGATATTTTGATAACAGAAGACCGTCATTCGCAGGACGTTGCTATAGGTGTGATGATACGATGTAGAATTATCGAACTTGGTGGAATCTTGACCGCAAATAGATTATTTAGCCTGGAGTGAGGTAATGATGTTCAAAATAACTCTGTAACCTGATTAATATTTTGTTCACTGGTTCAATAGGTGATATCACTTGTCCATTCAGTCTTCAATTAACTCATCAGTTCCTGTCCGAAGCCAAGGCTTCCCCAGAAGTGAATAAAATCGTCTGGCGTTAGCCAGAATAAAATACTAAAGACCAATTCGGACAGGAAAGAGTTAGAGAGATCGTTTATAAATCATCCCTGTCCGAGGGCTTCCCAGTTAAGGTTGGGCTTTATAAATAATACAGTTAAGCTCGTCCTTGCGATTATATACGCTTGTAAGCGACCAGCTCTCACAACGACCATGAGCTGAGATTTTATATACGAACTGGTGTTTTTCTTTAGGCACGAAAACCATACCGGTAGGCCTTCTGCATGTACACACACAAAACGCCTGTTCCGATCTCGAAAGAGGTACATCTTTTATCGGATAGCTTTTTGTGCCTTCCAGCTCCAGTGTGAACGGGGTTCGAAATCGTTTCGGAAGTAAATTAATAGAATAGAGCGTGGTGATTGCATGGTTGTATATATCGTACGGCATAATTATAAAATAACAATAACAACAGATCGCATTTACTTCGGCTGCACAATATTGTGCCGAGTCTGTTCACAATATACCGTGAATGGAGCCTTATTTTCGACTGCTCTCGCGTAGGCGACCAGCTCCAGTCAAATGCGCCCATGTCGGCACTTCTCCACAACCCCGAGGTGATTGCTCACGAGTAACTAATTAGCATAATTGGTTTTAGTTTGTATGGGGTTTACAGGGGTAACATGTGACGTAATTTCTGAAATTGGATTGGCTGCAAAACTCATGAGTTAGTAATGAATTTCACAAATATAATTACATGTTATCCAAGTTTTTAAATGTTGTGTATGGTGTTTTTACCTTGAATTGGCTAAAGTTTCGTTTGTTTTTGCTGTACGGGCTGTTGTAAGTTGTTAAAGGACATTGGCAACAAAAATTAAATTTGTTTAATTTGAAAGAACTCGTAAAATTGTAATAGAAGATCTCTCTTTTGTAATTTTTTCGTATCTTTCTTCGTTTTCAAGATATTTCAATTTGTTTAGTATGTAAATGAGATGGTCTCTGACGTCAGGAGCAGCGCACAGTATATTTTTACACAAACCAACATCAGTTTCTGTTATGTCTCTAAATTTGTTCAACGGACTTGAAACTGTGCACATAAAAACGCCTTGTGACTCTGAACATTTCATAACTGATGTTGCTTTGTGTAAAAATACAGTGTACCCTGCTCCTGACGTCAGAGCCCATCTCATTTACATATTAAACAAATTGAAATATCTTGCAAACGAAGAAAGACGATCGATCTATTACAATTTCACGTGTTCTTTCAAATTAAACAAACTTAATTTTTATTGCCAATACTCTTTAAACACAAGAAACTCTGCCGAGCTCCAGAGTTCGAAATCACAACCTTACTATTACTAGCTGGACGCTCTAACCATTGAGCGACTAGAACTCAAATGACAGCCCAAGGTTGTTTAAATGGAGCTCAGCCTCAGAGTTTTCTTACATATAGTTTAAAAACGTACGACAGATTACATACAGGAAAAACAAACGAGACACTATTCGCGTTTGTGGTTAATTCTTCCATCCGTGTATATATCTATCTATCTATCTATATATCTATTTATATATATTTATATATTTATATATATATATATATATATATATAAGCTTTTAACTATAAGCTTTTATATATAAGAAGCTTTTAACTATATATATATATATATATATATATATATATATATATATATGAGAAGCTTTTAACTATATATATATATATATATATATATATACGTGTGGGTTTTGGTCTACGAAACGCAAAGAGTGCTCGATAACATATAGTTAGAGCAAATATAGATTTTCGCTTACCTCAAAAGTCTGCTACAGGCTGTTTCATCTAAAAAAGAATCTTCAGGCAGATGAAACAGCCTGTAGCAGACTTTTGAGGTAAGCGAAAATCGAAAATATATATATATATATATATATATATATATATATATATATATATATATATATATATATATATAAGAAGTAATATTGGGCATTTCACTCGATTACATAGCATGTTCTGGGGATTTTTGGTGAAGGAAAATTCGAGTGTAGAATATATACATTTTAAGACCAAACCGGGACCAGTTGCGAAAAATGCAACTACACAGGCCTTCCGGCAGGAATTGAACCCACGACCTTGCGATTCTAGTGCAATGCTCTGACCACTGAGCCACGGAGGCCGTTGCCGAGAGCTTGATCGCGAGTTCTGTATATATTAAGGTGGTAATGCCAGGAGAGAATTGGGTTTATTAGAAGTAATATTGGGCATTTCACTCGATTACATAGCATGTTCTGGGGATTTTTGGTGAAGGAAAATTCGAGTGTAGAAAATATACATTGCTTTATATATATATATATATATAATCGGTATTTAGTGTTTTTTTCACTTAATAATACTCACGTCACAGCTGCTTAAATTGAGTCCATAAATCGCTTTAGACCTTCCACTCGCCCGCTATCACATAAAGTGACTCCAGCCCTTGTGACACTGGATGAGGGGTTAAAAGGTGGAGGACTAAAAGCAAAAACAATTTATTAAACAACAAGTAATACATTATCAACAGTGAGCTAGTAGATCGTATTCTTCCATCAACCGTTTTTGAGCGGGTTCGTGGAGATGCTTTTCTACAGATCGTAGCGAAATGAAAAAAACATTTTCAAAAAATACCTTACTATATATATATATATATATTTATATATATATATATATATATATATATATATATATATATATATATATATATATATATATATATATTATACCTCAACTGTCTGTAAATTGTCCAGTAAGAAAGCTTGATTTGCACCATATGACCAGTCAGTTAATCATCGAATTACCCCCTCAAAAGTAATATTCCCGCTGCAGCGGGGAATAATAGTAATATTCCACGCTGCAGAATATGTTTCGTGTACCACGCTTGAACGCCACGAACGCACGATTCAACAATGGCTGAGTTTGGCGAGACAAGAAAACGTTTCGCCTGAACATTCAGATATTGACAAGAAGATTGTTAGGTTAAAAGAAAATAAGGATTCAGGGAATACAAAGAAAGCAACAAACAATGCATCCAGAAGCCTTGAGACGACAACCAAATGGAAACAGACAATAAAAAGCGGACAAAAGTTAAGCTAAGCGAACTTTATTAACATTATTTCAGCTTTTTTTGGAAAGATTAATATGTTTCGGTATAATATA
>OZ036001.1:6321106-6388606 GCA_964035015.1 Corallium rubrum
CCTGACGTGTTGTTTCTTGATGTGTGACCAGTAAGAACACGCCTGGTGTGTTCCTACAACACACTAACATTGACAACACGCCAAAACCGTGTTCAACACACTTTTGGCGTGTCAACTGAGAGGACAAAACGGCGTGTTGTTTCGATAATGAAAAACACGCTAAATGCGTGTTTTATACAACACGCCAAAGGCGTGTATTAGTCAATATACAACACGCCAAAGGCGTGTTTTATGCAACACGTCTAACTACAACACGCCTAAAATACAACACGTCAAAAGTGTGTTCAACACACTTTCAGCGTGTCAACTGAGAGGACAAAACGGCGTGTTGTTTCGACACATTTGCAACACGTCAGGTTTTCTAGTGTAAACAACAGATGCCGGTTCGTTTAGTTTTCACTGTTTAACAACAAATACAGTCAAACGATGGCAAGTACACAACAAGAAATATTGTTAAGGCATTAAGATTACTATAAGAGACTTGAAATTGAATTCTTCGTAGATTTTATAAGTCTATTTTTCAGTTTATATTAGTGAAGTTTCTTCGTTGTGGGCACTGAAGAAAAACAACGAAATTTAAAGGTTTTATAACTCAGTAACAGAAACAAATGCAAGAAATTAACGTCTTAATTTAAACCTTATTAAGTACTTCTTGCGTCCTTACATTCGTTTAAATTTTCTTAAAATAACTCTTTTTGTCTGTTTTCAATCTACGAAAGCTATGAACTTCAGTGGCAGCCATCTTGGGTAGTGGTCACGTCATCATACAACTGACACGCAAAATCCGGCCCAATGGCCCATCCAGTTTATACAGAGATCAGTGGTATGCATGCATGCAATGCATGAAGGGGTTCAACACACTGTTGATTATAGCCCGGTCAGATTTGAAACGGTTGTCCTACACTTATTTTGTCATTTTAAGGTGGCTCAATAGAGGACTGGTGACTAGAAATAGTATCGCTACGCATGCGTAAACAGTGATCTTGTCGTTTCAAAATTCTATGGACCGCGTCGACATGGATTTATCAACATTTGTACCTGGCGGTAACAGGAGAAGTAACAATAGGACTCTAGGTCCCTTACAAGGTTATTCTCCCACTATACGGATCCCAGCTAAGCCCTAGGTGTTGATTTTACGGAGGGAGGAAAACCGGAGAACCCGGCGAAAAACCTTCGGAGCACAGGAGAGACCAACTAAACTCTACTCACATGAGCCCCAAGCTCGAGAACGGGGTTGTCCCAGATGGTCACCCATCCAAGTACTAACCCCGTCTAACCGGGCTTAACTATTGGTGAGAGGCAGCGCCCTAACAGCACACGCCATCCGTGCTCCCCTAGACTTGTAGACGTTTTCTTCGGTGAACTTTGGTACAATTTTGTGAATAAGTAGTCTATAAAAAGTTCTAAACTATATATTTTAAAAAAATTTCATAAGACAGAACTTTTTTAAATCGATAATTTTTATAGCGAAAAATCTGTCCCTACAACCTACCTTCATTTTAGTTGCATGGGTATTCTCTACAACAATATCTGTCATCTCAGCAATTTTTAAGAAAATTCACCAAAGCAAACGGAAGACATGCCGCTTCAATTATGCAATGTTTGAAAATATACCAAAATTCCAACGTCATTATTACTAGGGTAACAGCAAATAAATTAACTTTTTAATAAATATTTTATATCTGCAATAGTTCTGCTATAGTAAGGTCTACTTAGTATTTGTCTAACAAATGTTTTAAACTTACGAATAACATTAGATAACGAGCGTATGAACATTAAGTCACTTTATAATTGAACAGCTGGTAATTTACATGTAATCGTTAAACGCTCATTTCAACATGAGTTTTGACATCCCGCATGTGGCTTGAAAATTGATCAACTACCTCCTGCAGGTACCGACACTAGATAAAAGAAATTTGTCTTAGACCCGGCCCATTTTCCACTTTCTAGCAGTCGGTTTTAGGTTGCTTTTGACGGAAACGTTCTAATGTTTGCAAGTTCGTTTTGAACTAGGCACTTGATTGGCTACTAGCAACCAAATAGCTAATCAAATGCCTAGTTCAAAACAAACTTGCAAACTTTGAAATGAACTTCTAAACATTTCCGTCAAAACTGAGACGTTATATATAAGCCGCTGTAACACGATGCAATTTTTCGTGAAGCCTGTGCGAGACATTATTATTATTATTATTATTATTATTATTATTATTATTATTGCTATTGTTATTGTTATTGTTATTGTTATTGTTAATTGTTATTGTTATTGTTATTGTTATTGTTAATTGTTATTGTTATTGTTATTGTTATTGTTATTGTTATTGTTATTGTTATTGTTATTGTTATTGTTATTGTTATTGTTATTGTTTATTGTTATTGTTTATTGTTTATTGTTTATTGTTTATTGTTAATTGTTAATTGTTAATGGTTATTGTTAATGGTTATTGTTAATGGTTAATGGTTAATGGTTAATGGTTAATGGTTAATGGTTAATGGTTATTATTATTATTATTATTATTATTATTATTATTATTATTATATATTCTATAGCAACGTAAATAGTTGAATGCCAAAATATTTTCTGACTTGAAGTTCTATTTGTTATTATATTGAGGTTTGTATTTCCAAAATGTTAATGAGGATAACGTCAATGTAGGCATTTGTGTGTGTTTTTCTTTTCTTATAACAAACCGCTTGAAGATTCAATGAAAAAAATGATGAAATACAGAATATACTATTCAAGTATTCATTAACATGTGAATTGGGTAATATTTCTGCTGTAATGTAAATTATGCCTACATAGACATCATCCTAATTATACCATTTCCTAATTACCATCGTCCAAGCTGTGGTTTCACTCATGTGATCGGTGGCCCATTGGGGTGGTGAAACAATACGAAATATTTGAATAAGAAAGAGCTAATTCCCATACCGTACACCAATATGGCCGCCATTTCATTGTTTTGGTACACCAATATGGCCGCCGTGACGTAAGATGAAAACGCTCATACAGCTTTACATGTTACGAGTAAATTTATTCGTTTTTATCTAAATTAAATCTTATCCCCATGCAGCGTAAACGATCGAAGGATTTCTTCAGGTAAATCCGGATTACTCCGCAATTGAAGGTTACTAAAAAGTGCCAACAAGCAGTGGAAAATATTTTTCAGTAGTTTAAAAATTTCGACTCCAAGTCTTCACAAGAACGTTTGTAGCCTGAACTCAGAAGAGTCTGTTTAGTTATCAACGAAGGATCGACCGCGGCACACTTTTAATATTTATTTTGGCTTATCTTCACAAATCAACACATGTTATCCCAGCTGAATAAATTCCAGCTCAATTCTGATTCAAAACTGCTGGCAGTTCACAATGTGGCATTTCTTTCTCATTATATATAGCTTGAAGCCGAATTATTATAAAGAAAATGACTCATTTTTTCAAGGTAATGTAAATTAAACTGACTGTATAAAAAAAAATTATATATATATATATATATATATATATATATTCGCTTACCTCAAAAGTCTGCAACAGGCTGTTTCATCTAAAAAAGAATCTTCAGGCAGATGACAATTTTCGAAAACAGGGGTTGCTTATATCCTTCCTGCTGGAACGTGGGAGTGTGGGGGCGAAACAATACATGCATTCATGGCTTTTGTTGCGCTGTTTGCGCGGAATTTATTTCGATGACGACATTGACTGATAATTTCTGCTCTTTTGATGAGTAAACAATTCTTGTTTTTATCTTTCAAAATATAAAATTTTTCTTCTAAACATAAATTACATCGTTTTGAACCTCCCGTGTACGAAATAGAATGTTTTAAAATTTGCCAATTAATACTAAAATCCTTATTGTTTTCTTTCAATGCCCAAATATATTTCGAAAGTTCGGTGTCGTTTGCATGCTTTTTATGCTGAAAAGATTTAGTGTGGTTGGCCAATCGCTCTTTGAATGTGGTTGAAGTCATGCCAATGTAATTCTTGGTCGTGTTTGTGTTGTTTACTGTGACTGTTGCTTTGTATACTATGTCCTAGTCATGTATTGTTTTCTAAGTGGACAATTCGTGTTTTTCCTACAATTGCAACTGCTAGTGTCCTTATCCTGTGGAATGTTATTCCTAGATATGTGTGCATTGTGTTTAGTGATTATTGACTAAACATTGAAAAGGCCTACTAACTCACAAACTTCCGCGCCGTCGAAACAACCTATGGTAACGTCAAACAAACTATTGCTATCTTTTTTTATCCATGAAATTCCGGTATTGAAAAGGAGAGATTTTCTAGCGTGTTTTATTACTGAAATATTGTTTTCAGTTATAGTAGCCAAATTCGAAGCCCAAGATAATGCTTGGTCCAATAGTTTTTCAGAAATAGACAATATTTAGTTTTATTTCGTTTGACATTGTCGATTTCTATCCGTCTATTTCTGAAAAACTATTGGACCAAGCATTATCTTGGGCTTCGAATTTGGCTACTTTAACTGAAAACAATATTTCAATAATAAAACACGCTAGAAAATCTCTCCTTTTCAATATCGGAATTTCATAGATAAAAAAAGATAGCAATAGTTTGTTTGACGTTACCATGGGTTGTTTCGACGGCGCGGAAGTTTGTGAGTTAGTAGGCCTTTTCATTTTAAATCACCTAAGTAAGAAATTTGACAAAGAAAGCATTGGCCTATATAGAGATGACGGTTTGGCTGTTATAAAAAGTAAATCAGCACGTTTAGCAGACAAAACAAGGAAAGAACTCCACAAAATTTTCGAGCAGTTTGACCAAAAAATTACCGCCAAATCAAATTTACGCATAGTAAACTTTTTAGATGTAACTTTCGACCTTAACATTGGAAATTATAGGCCCTATAGGAAGCCCAATGACGATCCGCTTTACATAAATAAGCACTCTAACCACCCACCAAGCATCACAATTAAGACAGTTACCCGCATCAATCAACAAGCGCATTGCACTTCTCTCATCAGATGAACAAGTTTTTCAGGAATCTGCACCCATATATCAGAACGCACTTAGGCACAGCAACTTTGATCATGATCCTAGCTACACTCAACACACAGCACAGCAACCACGCAGGAATAGGCAACGCAACATCACTTGGTTCAACCCACCTTTTAGCAAGAGTGTAAGCACAAACATAGGACGTAATTTCCTAAACCTAATTGACAAGCACTTCCCACCACACCACAAGCTCCATAAGATTTTTAACAGAAACACAGTCAAAGTAAGTTACAGCTGCATGAACAATGTTTAGTCAATAATCACTAAACACAATGCACACATATCACAGGATAAGGACACTAGCAGTTGCAATTGTAGGAAAAACACGAATTGTCCACTTAGAAAACAATACATGACTAGGACATAGTATACAAAGCAACAGTCACAGTAAACAACACAAACACGACCAAGAATTACATTGGCATGACTTCAACCACATTCAAAGAGCGATTGGCCAACCACACTAAATCTTTTCAGCATAAAAAGCATGCAAACGACACCGAACTTTCGAAATATATTTGGGCATTGAAAGAAAACAATAAGGATTTTAGTATTAATTGGCAAATTTTAAAACATTCTATTTCGTACACGGGAGGTTCAAAACGATGTAATTTATGTTTAGAAGAAAAATTTTATATTTTGAAAGATAAAAACAAGAATTGTTTACTCAACAAAAAAGCAGAAATTATCAGTCAATGTCGTCATCGAAATAAATTCCGCGCAAACAGCGCAACAAAAGCCACGAATGCATGTATTGTTTCGCCCCCACACTCCCACGTTCCAGCAGGAAGGATATAAGTACCCCCTGTTTTCGAAAATTGTCATCTGAAGATTCGTTTTTAGATGAAACAGCCTGTTGCAGACTTTTGAGGTAAGCGAAAATCTATATTTGCTCTAACAACTATATGTTATCGAGCACTCTTTGCGTTTCGTAGACCAAAACCCACACGTATATATATATATATATATATATATATATATATATATATATATATATATATATATTTGTGCTTTGTGAAGTCATTATACATGTCAGTGTGTTGTTTTTTCAATATGAAGTTGGAAGAACACGTCTAAATAAGATCTAGCATGTTGTAACGACACACCAAATTCAAATAACACGCCAACAACACAGAAAAAGTTTGTTGTAATCGCCATAAAACACGCTAACGTGTTAAAACAACTCACAAACGTCTGTTTGCAGTAGAACACGTCGAGGTGTTAAAAGAACACATAAACGTGTTGTTGCCAAGAACACGTCAACGTGTTTTTACTGAAGAATGAAAAACATACATGCATGCATACATGAGTTTGCGCGCGCTTTCTCGGCTATAACTGGGTTAGTTCGTGTTTCAATATTCTTTCTTTCGTCGCAGTCATCGTTAGGACTCATTACATCTATAAACAAAACTAATTCTTGTTTGCAAATTTAGTTTATATACAGTATATTAACATGCAGTCAGCCCATGGACGTCACACATGACGAAGTCTCGGTTTCTGGGTTGGTGTAAAAAGTACCGTATTTCTCATTCAGCGTTGTCGGTTTATATTCATGAGACGAGTAAATTGCTCAGGGGAGAACTCGGCACTGGCATGGCAGCTATGTTGTATGACCGCAGCAACACAAGATAAATATTTCCCTACAAAAACACTTCTCCCTGGGAAATTCGGTAAACCGCAATGTCAATGAACGTTTTCTGTGTTTGTTGCCTGATTTATTCTTATCAGTGGTAATCGCATCCGCACAGTTCCAAAGGTTACCCTGTGACGTCAGTGTCCCTGTCCGACCTACGCAAGCTTTGGGGGAAGCAGTTTCCCACTTTCCCCCAAAGCCTGCGTAGGTTGGAAAAGGCTCTGACTCGCAGGACTCCTTATGGCTAATTTGAAGGAAAATTACTATTAACATTTCATACTGAGCATCGCCCTGTAACTTTTTTCGGTAGAAATGAATGAAAAAAGATGCTTATTTAATTGAGTTCACCGTTGTTCAAATTTTTATGTAATATTAGTACAAAAAAATAACAAAAAAACAATAAAATATAGCACGATTATGCACGAATCAAAGAGGATACGTAATATTTATATGTTGTATAGATCACTTTCACAACAGCTACTACAATTTAAATATTCTTTTATGTGCAGCTTAATAAGCCTTTCTCGCGCCTTGTTTGTATGTCTCTAATTCAAAAGTAGTTTTGTTTCATTGTCGTAGAAACCGGCCTGCGTTCGGCCTTCTACTCGTTGCTGGTTCAATAATCAACACTCTGCAGGGGACCGTGTATTTTCTATACTTTATTTCGTCTTCAAGAATCGTCAACACTCTATATTAATCACTCTATTCCAATCAGTGTGTATCAAAAAAACCTGAACCCCCTTAGAAAACAACCTATTGTAATAGTTTGAAAGCCCTAAGCGCTTCGCTGAACCCACAGATGCGTAAAACACTCGGTCTTATACACCTGCGAAATTAAGATTACTTGAAGTGTATGCATGGTGAACGTATTTAAAAGCTTTTTCTCTTTCTGTTTAAGCCTGGTTTTCATATGTCGCCGATCGTCGGCGATTTGTGATTTAGATGCATAATGTAATAAAGAACAATGCAGAAAAGTAGTGCTTTTATTCTTTTACTTAACATGCATCTAAATCACAAATCGCCGACGATCGGCGACATATGAAAACCAGGCTTTAAAGCCGGTTTTCCACCAGGCGATTTTTTTCGCGCGAAGCGATTTTCTTTTGTTCGAATTCAATAGATTTCTGATTAGTTCCAGCTCAGAGCTCTTGAGACAAAAGAAAAAGTCGCTTCGCGCGAAAAAAGTCACCTAGTGGAAAACCGGCTTTATTTATGTGATGATTAATTTATAACGCAGCGCTTTTAGGGCTTTCAAACTACTACAATAGGTTGTTTTCTAAGGGTTCAGTTTTTTTTGATACACACTGTATATTCAAACTACCTAAACTTATCGTGCACTCTTAGACTCCATTTACACGATGCCAGTACAATTTGGAAACGGAACAAAATCATGCCGTTTAGGCCTTGCGTTTACACGATATCGGCACAAAAATAACATGAAATGTTATATGCTGTTAAGCGGATGAAGTTGTCCTTCAGTAGCATGTTGTGTTAACTAGGTTAAAGTCAAATGAGGCCAGAAGCTACTGTGTGAAAATATATATAAAATATTTATTTATTGATCAAGCTTTCGTCGTGCTACGACATCATCAGGATAACGAGGAAGTGGCTAAACCGAGTTTATATACAGTGGGTGTGACAGATTATGTAAAATACGTAAGCGCAAGGTATAAAATGCAAATATTTCTAAGACTATTATAAGGCGAACAAAGGGATAAAAGGTTGAGAGAACATGGAAGACATTAAAATACATTAAAATTAAACTACATTAAAATAATTAAAATAATAAATCAACAAGTTCATTGCATTCGTCCTTATTGTTTATTTTGGGTTTCTTTCTCCGGATGTATAGGGCTTCCTTCACAGTAATTTTTAGGGAGTAAAAATTACTCTCAAAACACGGCTTAATATTTGTCGTAGAAATGCCCCAGTGTTGAGGGGTAAAATTTTTGGGGGAGTAAAAATTACTCCTAACCAAAGAGGGTAATTTTTACCCTCAAATTGTGGGTAAAAGGTTTGTCGTAGAAATGCCCCAGTTTTGAGGGGTAAAATTTCTGGGGTAGTAAAAATTACTCCTACGCACGGAGAGTAAGTTTTACCCTAAAAGGTAAAGCTTTGAGGAGTAAAATCTACCGTTCAAAACGAGAAATATATATTACGCCATACATTTTTGTGGTGAATGTTTTTGTTAGCGCGCTCTAGTTAAAGCGTTCACAAAGCGAAAATATAAAACATATAACGTAACATATGCAACATGAAAGATTCGGAAATATTTCAGTGACTTTATTCAGTACGTGTTACTATACCTTGAAATAATAAGTTCTACATAAATCGAAAATAACTAATACGTTGGGATGCAATAGCGCATACAACGTCTCTTCGTCGTCACATTCAAATATTTAGCCTTTTACTTTTACTTTTAGGTAAAGGAAATTATACATTTAACAATTATATAACTTTACAAAACCATGTATTCATTATTCTTACAATAGCGGCCTGTCGAATGCCATCTTTCAAACTAAATGTCTTATCCTTTCATTCTGTTAGATAAGTAATGTTCAGTATAACAGCATTAATAGTGCTAAGGTCAAAACGTTAACGCAAATAAAGCCGCTGCGTTGCGTTGAACGCAAATGTTGCTATACATTGCATGACTTTCCTACGCTAATTATATAGACACAGCAGAAATAGAGTTAGCCGCCGTCTTTGAAAGATCTATCGATTGATAATTTCTCCCATAGCAGTTCTGAATCGCTGTCACCTTTAAACAATTAGAAGAATACAAGTTAAATGCGATGCAGTAGGAGAAGGGAGAGCAACATATTGTCCCAGCATATCACACGTTATACATCCTCTATTTTAAATTGTGGTATGTGTATTATGCAAAATGCATCTAATAAAAAGTTTGCCAGCTTGGCAACATTCTATTTTTTCATTTAAAATATATTTTGCGTTATGGCGCACTTTGAGACATGTTCCATCTGGATAAATATTCATAAAAATTATATCAATATATTGTTTAAGGAAGCATAAAGAAAAATAATAAAGATAGTTACTTTCGCAAGGCGTGCCGCCTCAACGTTCTGTTTCAAGTCGTGCCAACTCAAAACTCCAGCATAGTAACATGGGGAATTGAAATATTTCTCTACTCGCAAGGCGTGCCGCCTCAACGTTCTGTTTCAAGTCGCGTCAACTCAAAACTCCAGCACGTAGAGAGTTCAATATTTCAATTCCATTTCTTTATTTTAAATCCAGCATACAACAATACATTTGAGTGTATCAGGTTTTATATAATCTTATATTTACTTTTCACACATCCCAGATGGAATAAGTCTATAAAGCACAGTAAAACACGAATTATCCTAGTCTGTGTAAAATAAACCTTGCAAAATAACGTACAAATATAATATATATATATATATATATATATATATATATATATATATATATATATATATATATATATTGATAGTTTCTTATTGTGTGGACATGCAGATATTATTGCATATTTTCACCGATAATTTAGCTTTTAAAAGCTGGCATACCTTAGCTTTAAAAATAAAATGCCTGCAGGGTCTTCCTTGCAGTGCACGCTATTTACGCCAGTCTAGTTCAATTATGTTATTTTCTATATCCGATTAACGATATAATATTTGTAAACCATCTTAGTATGCGTATAGTTACCAAAACCTGCTTACCAGACCGTCATCTTGATGAGACTTAATCTACAAGTTCTGTATTGTAAAGGCATCTGTAATGTGAGATAAAACAAACATTAATCATCAAGTCGTGAAAGGACGTGCGTACTCGTGTGCTTTCGAAAATGAATTCATGTCAGTCTTTCAATATTCTTTCAGTACGTGCGTACATATAAAAATATGTATATGTAAATAGTATGCAGACTAGTACAGAAAAGTTGGAAAAGATATACTGAAGACCAAACAGCAGAAGTTATACTGACATATTATTTGCACAGTACTCGCTCACAATAACAATAACAACCACAACATTTCTTACACTGGTAATTACTCCCATTGCTATCAAAAGATATAATATATAGCTCCTCTATATCATTCCTTTATATCTATTGGTAAGCGCCAATGCCATTATTGGCCATCGCAAATCAAGAAGTGAGTACGCGCCAAGTTTGGAAATTAACTCACTCAAGGCAAACTGAAACTGTCTGGCATTAAATACAAAGGAAGGCAAACTGTCTGTATATATATATATATATATATATATATATATATATATATATATATATATATATATATATATAAAGCATGAAGTATAGTTACCTTAAAGCTTTATATTTTGCTCTATCTATATGGTATTGAGCACTCTCTAACATTTCGTGAACCAAAACTCACTTTTTTCACGTGTCCTTGTTGTATTGGATATGCCTTGTATATCCAATACAACACGGCCACTCATTGTAAATACTATATATATATATATACATATATATATATATATATATATATATATATATATATATATATATATATATATATATATATATATATATATATATATATATATATATATATATATATATATATATACGACATCTGTGCTAGTAAAATATTACTTTCGCTTACCTTTGGCTTTGTATTAGCTCTCCATACGTTCAGAAATGTACTCTAATGAACGAGTATTTAATACTATATCCACATGTAAAGCAACGCTTTAGTAGGCTTCCAGAAGACCAGAAGTCCAGAACTGACTGGGAGACCAACCGCTTTTTCGTCTCATAATCTGAATCAAGCGCCAGATCTTGGCATGCATTTTGATTGGTTTATACAACATAAGAAATCAAATGATTGGCTATGGTTGCAACAGGAAAATATGACACCATAAAATGTGTGCATGTCCACACGCACGATCTGCTATGATAAACAGATGTTTGATGCACTAAATTAGATTATCTTTTAGCGGAAATTGCGTTTTAATTCGGCACAGAAATATATTCAATGATTTTCGTAACATTACCGCATGCTACAAAATCATTGAATAGATTTCTGCGCCGAATTAAGTTTAGCAAGATTCCACGTATATATGCATATTAAAGTTCCCAATAACATCGGAATGCGTCGTCCAAACTAATAATCCGAATTTCTACAGGATAATATACATACAGTATATTTTGCTTGGCGCTGATCATGAACTGTGCTCAACATAATGTTCTCAAAGAAGATTAATTTATTAAACCTTCGACCCGAAATAGAAAATAGTGAGGTAATATATATTTAGTAAACGTCGCGCGCATTATACTTTACATATACATAACTATACACCGCATATAGAGTAAACACCGATTCAGCCAAACCACGGCCAAGCACAAGTCAACAGAGTTAGTTTTATTATTGACACAACAATGCTGGTGACAGTCCACCGGACAGAGCTCATATAGCGGCTCAAAATGAAAGCATGTTTCATTGCATACATTCAACAATCTCAATTAGTTATTACTATATATTCTGTATATAGTTTAAAATGTTGAATACATGACACACGGTCGTTTTAATAGACTTTATTAGAACGCATTTGTTTGCCTCAGACACTCGCTCCTAAGCGCGCTCATAACCTTGTTAAGTATCAATACTAAATAATATTTATAACAGCTTCACTTCTCTGGAGTCACAATGTCAAAGACTGTACATTGAGGACAATTCATCTCTTCAAGGTCGTCAGTAACCAAAGTTATCAAACAAATAAAATCTTAATCAGACGAAATCCGCCATTATTACGCCATCTATCGTGAAGAGGGGTAATTTTTAATCTGATATTACGGCGAGTAATATTTACTCCACCAGACTTATTACCCCTGTCTTACCCTGACTACCCCTTTAACAGGGGTAAATTTTACTCCAATTTAGAGTTACTCGATCGTACGAGTAATATTTACTCCACACAAGAGTAGTTTTATTATTATTTTACCCCCAAACAGGGGCAACTTTTGCTCCAATTTAGGTTACTCCACTCGGAAGAGTAATTTTTGACCCAAGTAAGAGTAGTTTTTACTCCCTAAAAATTACAGTGTTTAGGCGTAGGTTAACAGGGTCGCTGTCTCTGGTTAGGATCGAAACGGTTATCCCGTTTTCATTGTTATCGTGACTAGCCAAATGTTTATACACTGAGGATGAAGGTTTGGTAACATGTTCTTTGATTCTATCATGCGTGTGTCTGATGGTGCTACCAATATAACTCTCGTGGCATCTATTACACGTGATCTCATATACCACATTTCTAATGAAGCAGAGGCGGTCGTTGGAAGTGGTGCAGCTTGGTTGGTTGCAACCATCTAGTCTCTTGCTAGGTTTCAGTGCTTGTCGAAGCGTAGTAGATTTGTGGGTTGTTCTCACTGAAAGGCCTTCTTTTTTAAACATAGTTTTAATTTTGTGGTCGACGGAGTCGGATATATAGGGGATACGAAAGTATAGCCAATTTGTGTCATCGCTCGGGTTATGGTCCTGTGAGGCGCGGCGAGGAGCGGGTGTCTGCGTCTCTTCTATAATATGTTGTGGATATCCATTGACTCTTAGTAACTCGTTGAACTCCCTATTATGTTTCTCTCTGGAACTTTGGGTTGAGCAGCGTTGGTTAATTCGTTTTCTCTCGTTGCGTATGGTATTGGTTTTAGTTTGTCTAGGTAGTGCTGATGTGTTGTGTATGAGAAGAGGTATCTTCGCCTTTTTCTTGTAAAATTCAAAGTTGGTGTTTCCATCTTCGGTAACGGTGACGGTGAAGTCGAGTAGTGACAGGGATAAGCCTTCTGGTGTGCTCGATGGTTTCTCTATTTCAACCTATTGAAACCTATGCTTAAAGAAGTCCCAGCTCACTTAGAAAATAGCATGGAACTGATCAATAATATTCAAGCCAGAGACCGTTCACATAACCAACGCTTCTCCTATCCATTCAGCCTCGACGTCGTTGCACTGTATACATCTATTCCTGTCGCTGAAGCAATAGACAACATCGTAGACAGAATCCATACCTCCATTCACACACTAACCAAAGATGACTTCAAGGACCTGCTATCCACCGTCCTCAGTAATACCTATTTCCAATTTCATACCGACATTTTTCTCCAAATCGACGGATTGCCCATGGGCTCCAGCTTATCTGGTATTTTAGCCATTCTGTTCATGGATAAATTGGAGCGTAACACTCTTTTGACATATCGCCTCATCGACCCCTATAAACGCTACGTTGATGATATATACGCCCAAACTACCAACGAGTCAGAAGCCGACAACTTCCACAGACATATGAATTCACGACATCCGCAACTCCAATTTGAAATAGAGAAACCATCGAGCACACCAGAAGGCTTATCCCTGTCACTACTCGACTTCACCGTCACCGTTACCGAAGATGGAAACACCAACTTTGAATTTTACAAGAAAAAGGCGAAGAAACCTCTTCTCATACACAACACATCAGCACTACCTAGACAAACTAAAACCAATACCATACGCAACGAGAGAAAACGAATTAACCAACGCTGCTCAACCCAAAGTTCCAGAGAGAAACATAATAGGGAGTTCAACGAGTTACTAAGAGTCAATGGATATCCACAACATATTATAGAAGAGACGCAGACACCCGCTCCTCGCCGCGCCTCACAGGACCATAACCCGAGCGATGACACAAATTGGCTATACTTTCGTATCCCCTATATATCCGACTCCGTCGACCACAAAATTAAAACTATGTTTAAAAAAGAAGGCCTTTCAGTGAGAACAACCCACAAATCTACTACGCTTCGACAAGCACTGAAACCTAGCAAGAGACTAGATGGTTGCAACCAACCAAGCTGCACCACTTCCAACGACCGCCTCTGCTTCATTAGAAATGTGGTATATGAGATCACGTGTAATAGATGCCACGAGAGTTATATTGGTAGCACCATCAGACACACGCATGATAGAATCAAAGAACATGTTACCAAACCTTCATCCTCAGTGTGTATAAACATTTGGCTAGTCACGATAACAATGAAAACGGGATAACCGTTTCGATCCTAACCAGAGACAGCGACCCTGTTAACCTACGCCTAAAGGAAGCCCTATACATCCGGAGAAAGAAACCCAAAATAAACAATAAGGACGAATGCAATGAACTTGTTGATTTATTATTTTAATTATTTTAATGTAGTTTAATTTTAATGTATTTTAATGTCTTCCATGTTCTCTCAACCTTTTATCCCTTTGTTCGCCTTATAATAGTCTTAGAAATATTTGCATTTTATACCTTGCGCTTACGTATTTTACATAATCTGTCACACCCACTGTATATAAACTCGGTTTAGCCACTTCCTCGTTATCCTGATGATGTCGTAGCACGACGAAAGCTTGATCAATAAATAAATATTTTATATATATTTTCACACAGTAGCTTCTGGCCTCATTTGACTTTAACCTAGTTATATGCTGTATTTGCATACCGGTATGATTTTGTTCTGTTTTCAAATTGTACCAGCATCGTGTAAACGGAGTCTTATTTATACTCCAACCGATGGGAAGTTATTTGGTTAAATGTCACTCTATAATATATCTTAAAAGTAACTATCATGGAAGTTCTTCCCCTATAAATTTTTCCCTTGCAATTTCTTCCCCTCAACATTTCTTCCCTTACAATTTCTTCCGATCTATATTTATATACATACGTGGTTCATCTTAACTAAACACATGTTTTACCTTGACCTATATAACTAACTTACTAATACAATTACAAATATTTACATAAAACGAACTACAGCTTAAACCTACGTGTTAAAGGGACAATTTCCTCAGTTCTATTATTAAGTCAGTTATTATATTATTACATGTTATATGATTATTTTTGACTTGCTTTTTACATAAACATATTTTATCCGACATTCATAACGAGGCCAAAAAGCTCATTGGGTGTATAGAAGAATTACCGAGAGGCGAGAACCGAGGTCTTAGTGTCTTACGCCGATTAATTCCCAAAGCGATGAGATTGAGAGAAGAAGAACAATTATAAATTATTTGTATATTTGAGAAAGAAGTCGTGCGTGGTAATTAGCTTCGCTTTTCCAAAGATGGTGGGGGAGAACTTTCTCAACAACGATAAACTACGATATTTTGATAACAGAAGACCTGTGTGCTAGGCGTGATACGATGTAGAATTATCGAAGAGTTTTGAAGGATATAAATTACCAAACAAAATACCCAAATATATGAATACACCATAAGGAGGACATGTCATCATTGTCGTGGACTCATGGGGATATGTTTTATAAGTTTATGTTCCAAAATTACTATGTATATTCAGATTTCAGATTGAGATTGTATACAATACGTCTGTATAATCGTGATTCTTACTTGTTAAAATTGGGGTATCAAATTTACAAGATATTAGCGTATCAAGATGTCCAATCTTATTGCAAACGGGAGAGGCCATAGCTACGGCCTGTATCAATAAGCATTGTTATACAATATAATTTATGCACGTTTTACACACGAGTAGTGTATCGCTGTATAATCCTGTATTGGTTGGGACAGGGAAGGGGGGTGACTAGTCACCCAGTCACCCCCCTCTGTATCCGCCCCTGGATGTATTATCTAAGAGTTTGTAGGAAGGCTAATCTTCCTAAAGATGTTGGACTCACCACTTTCCTCACAAAGATCAGACCGTTGCTCGAGTATGCGTCACCAATCTGGGGAGGCCTACCTGCCTACCTTGAGGAAGATATCGAAAGAGTGCAGAACAGATGTCTAGACGTAATTGGCCTACCCAGGAACACTGTTGACCCACTAGCACTCAGACGAGATATTTCAACGAGCAAAGAATTTAAACGTTTTATGAAATTCAGTGAGCAGTGGTGTAGGCGATTTTTAGAGGCACCAATAGATCAAACACATGAATTAAGGTCAAGTACATCCTTTAGAGTACCAGCTTCACGTACAAACAGACATAAACTATCTTTTACTGTCAGAGGAGCAAAATTGAACGGTAGCTCGTAGATTGTATATATCTTTTAATGTATTTTAAACACCTTTTACATAGTATATTTCTTTTTTAAATATTTTTAAAACATCCTTTAGATTATATATACCTATTAGCCTTAGCGTACTAGAATTGAAATGTATATTATTATATTATGTATATTACTATATTATGTATATTATTTATAGTATTATTATGTAATGCTGTTGTAATTCTCAAGCTAAAGACGGCAAATAAAGTTATTATTATTCCCAAAGCTCTGAAAATTTGATAATAGAGTGAAAATTTTAGACATATGAAAAGTTTGAAAATTTTAAACATCAAAAGTTTTCGAAAATTTTCTCTGTGCTAATGCAAGAATTTGAGGTAGAAATTGTGCTGATGCATGCATGATAAGGATCATATGCTTGAGACGCTGCTCTCAATCTAACAAGTAAAACCTTGAATGCGTGTAAGTGAACATTAACCATTTAATTTAACCCTTTCAATCGCATATTGTTGTTGTAGGAAAACTTTATCTTTTCACGTCAGAGAATAGAATAGAATAACTTTATTTATACACGGTATACTCATCAGGATTTATACAAAAGTTTAAAATGCAAAGTTTACAAACTACTATATAATATATTACAATATATATCCTACCTACTGATTAAAACAACAATAAAAAAATAGACGAAAAGACAAAGAACGGCTTCCATGCATAAGTGCCGTGTGTTATCAATAAATAAGAGAACTAAGAAACTGTTTGCAGCCAGCGCGAAAACCACCAAGATTTTCCGCTTGTCGCAACTCAATCGGAAGGCTATTACACAAATTAAACAGCACCATTATGGGGAGATGGAATAGCAAGCTTCTTCTCAGTATCCCTTAAGGAGTAATTTGTAACGCTGCTACGGTCAGCAAATTTAGAACAAAGATAGTCGGTATAGACCGCTTGCACTTATTCCCTTGGTGGAGGACAAATGCTCATAAACTATAGAATTTTCATTCATTATTTGCTCTGTTGAACGTCGGAACTTTGAAGTTGTCCTCCAGATGCACAGTTTTGACGTCATCTGCAAGAGGTCTATAGTCTGCGAAGGCAGGGACCGGAAGAGAAAATACTTTGGGTCACAAATTTTCTTTTTAACCCCACCATTTTTGAAACAAAAAATGTTTTAACCACAGAAAAAATATTACCCCTCCCCTACACATATTTTGTTGCACAAGATTCCTTGTTTACAAGATCACTGAAATTACAGGATGTTTTAAATTGCCAAAGAGTATTAGCACACATTATGCCTCCATTAAAGAAATGAAGAAAGTCAATGAAAATATTCTCAACAGAAAAATGGAATTATACGACTTGGACAAGCAGCGAGATTTTATCTATAGAAACCTTTTCGGTTTTCCCTAAAGATGGAAGATATGATCAAAGAAACTGAGTCACTGTTAAATATAATGAACGGCCCTTAAGGCGGATTTCCATTCAACTTTTTTTGTCGAGCGAGCGACTTTTTGCGATCGCTTTCTTTGTTTCATGCCTTCTCGGGTGGAACGGAGCCGGTCCAGAGCCCATAAGACAAAAGAAAGCGATCGTAAATCGTCGATCGCGCGACAAAAAGCACTGAATGGAAATCCACCTTCAGATAGAGCAAAGTGAAAAGGTGGTAATAAACTATATTATGTCAGTGGAAAATATTGCATGTCAACTCTGGTCTATCAAGTTATCAGCAAATGCGCGATCATTATAATACGCGGTACCTTAATTTCTTCTGAAATATTTATTCAGCTTATCTTTCAGTTTAGATATCTGCACCACTTGTTATCCCAGCTGAATAAATTGTGATTAAGCATTCTGATTCAGACTGGTGGCAATTTATAATGAAGTAGCTCTAGTCTTTATTCTTCTTATATATATATAGCTGCTTCAAGCCGAACAACTTTACCAAACTGGCTGATGTGTTCATGCAGGTAAGGTGTGTATGATTTCTAATCTACAATACATTAACTACCGACCCGACCCTCTGGAAGTTTATATGTGGAAACTGTTGCAATAAGCCAGAAATATCGGACGAGATGATATGATATGTATGGTCATATTGAGTGTTGATACATGCCATGCAGGAAAAACTGGGTTCGCACATGACAAATTCTCGGTTGGTATAAAAAGTTTGTTGGTTTGTGGTCGCAAATGACCTTAGCTAAGTTTCAATGTACACCGAGCGGGCAACAATTGAAAACTTATTGCCCACTCGGTCAATAATATTTCATTTCAATTGTTGCCTGCCAGAAATTTGAACTCTTCACGGTATCCTACAAACAAAAGCTTGTTTGGTACAAAAAAGATTATTTATTGGTCTTCAAAGCATGTGTGAAGATTAACTGGAGAAATGTTAAGTATTGTTGTTCTTTTGTTCTGAGATATTTGTATGTTTAGTTAAAGTGAAATTACGAAGCCAGGCGTAATTTTTTCGGTAAGTCTTTCAGCTTGTCTTTTGGGCCTTGATAAACGTCGAAATTATTCAGCGAAATGATCCCTCGGGAACTGAACATTTAGTTTTGTTCTCCCTCGAGGCTCAATGTTTCCCTCGACTTCGTCTTGGGAAACATCGAGACTCTCGCGGTAAAATAAAACAGAGAGCAGACTGATTAAAGCCGAAACCTAGACACCCCTAAAGCAAACAAACAGAGGTGAGAACATAACTTCTGACGGAGGGACAAGAACAATGTATAAGAGCGAGATTATAGGAACAAGAACAGGACTGACAAGAATAAGAGCAAAAACAGAACAATACAATATTAAAGTGCCAAGTCCCTTCAAGGGCATCTATATTCGTCTCATACTGTATAATTAAACACTATAGACTGTATAGTACCTGCAAAAAAGAAAAAGGTATAACAATCGCTAATATATCCATGCTTCCGTGAGTTGTTAGCCGTGTGATGGAGTGAGGTCGTGAGGCATGTTCTAAGTTCTTCCTTTTCGAGGGGAATGGGGGGTCCGGACTCCTCCACTTCTCTTTAAGACCAATTTTGTAATTCTTCCAAATCCGATGAGAAACTGTTGGGGGGGGGGGGGGGGGCTTCCGACTAAGAGGCAATTGTCCCAAGAGCATACATCAACAGCCTTCCAGTCCTTACTATAAGTGCAAAGGAAAACTAACAACCGCGGTACATCAAAGTGATTTGACACGTGATGAACTAACAGCTGTTATCACATATTTTCAAAAGAACCCTTCCCAAAAAGAAAAATTAAAATGTGTTGACTGAAAGTATCATAAAGTATTCGGGCTATTGCTCGTTTTTAAACTAACAAATAGTGGTTATTAGTATAGACTTGATGCTCTTTAGCACATTAAGAGGGCCCTAGGGAAGATAAGCTAAGGCTTACTAGATTTAAAACCCTCATGAAATAAAGATTATTATTATTATTTAACCGCTACAGATCTAACATTTTGACGTATTAATCCGCTTCTGCTAGACTTATCCAATACAGTCACTGTATCGTCTCGTCTGTGTGCCGCGAAAACGAGAAAGAAAGAGATTTGATGCCTCTGCGTTGATGCATAGTGTCAAATTTCTAGGAGTCTAGCTCGCCCCCCGGCCTCGTTTGGCGTTTAGGGGGACGCCAACCCCCCTGCTACTTACGAAGATCTTAACTGAGTTTGCAACCGCTACACTGGATTCCATGTAATGGGAAATCCAACGTAATTGTGTAAAGTTTCAATTCAAAAAAATATTCTAAACTAAACTATATGTATCTCTTACAACTGGATTGCTCATCCTTTGCGGACAGCTGTAAACATTTTGAAGCCACTGGTGGCCATATTAGTACTCCAGGTCAGTGTACTTTGCGGGCTTAAGAGTTTAATTTACTGTTTTTACTGTTTACTGTTACTACCGAAAAAGAGAAGGGAAATACAAGCAAATACAGTCTGAACTTGTCAAGGCTTTGTAAAGATGCTTAAAAGTGCCTATGAAGCGAAAATTATTATTGTCTTAAATGAAAGAACTCTCAAAACGACAAAGTAGCATCTTTTGCATATCGTCGTTTCCGTGCCTCGTTGTTATTGAGATATTTCAATTTTTCTGATATGCAAATTAAACACTTTGACGTCACACGTGTATAATGAGTTATCAGAGAAGGTTCGGTATCTTTGCTGTTATCAAACGAAATCAATTAAAAATCTGTACGTCTAATGCTGTATGCGAAATCTACGCAAACTTCGCCGATAACTCATTATACATGCACGTGTGATGTCAAAGTGTTTAATTTGCATATCAAAGAAACTGAAATATCTCAACAACGAAGCACGGAAACGAAGATCTGCAAAACATGTTACGTTGTAGTTTTAAGAGTTCTTTCATTTAATACAATAATAATTTTCGCTTCATAAGCACTTTAATACCAAAGGTATATAGATAAAAACTACAAAATAACACGTTTTACTGCTAAATAATACCAACAAATGCAAAAACTAAGCTTCGAAACCTTTTACAGTGCTCTTTGTTTGATACCAATGCCAGAAATATTTTTAATGTGTTTTTTTCTCGTTTCTTTTCGTGTTACGAAAACATACAATTTTCCGTGACGGCCATCTTGGTGCATTGCGGTAGGCGTTTTGGTAGTGGGAGGGGCTTTTACATGCATTAATCAACCTTAGTAAGCCTGGTGTTTCGTCAGTGTGGGAAAATCCTCACTTGTTTTATGTATATATAAAAGCCGTGCTGTGGTTTGCCGTCGCCAAAGTTGGCAGTGAACGCGGTTTACAGACATGAATTTTGAATCAAGAACGATTTTATAGATTGTTATCTAATAGTTTCGATTGGTAACATGTTGTGACTCAATCAAAATTACGTAAAGTGTTAGGAGTGCTCTTAAATGTGGTTTCTTGCTTACCGTGTTATTAAATTCCGTCATATTCCGTGTGATTATTATTTCCTAGACCCTCGGCTGCATTCTGTTCAACGAGTTTTGTTGTCACAAACCCGTTCTAATTAGATCTGAACTCTATGATCACAAGATCACACAGATGTCAGCAAACATTACGACATTCTCTGAATAATTCTGTGCAGAGATTCGCTATCTATATTCTATACAAGTATTCTATACCCGCAAGTCGCAAGTCAACCTCGCGGCTCGCACCCAACGTGAAATCAGTTGACAGGAAGCAAACATTTTTCATATGATATTTCTCGTACGTGATTGCTTCATGTCATAATTGAGAACAGCAGGGGCGTTTCCTCCCCTCCACCTCTCCCGTTTTTTCGCTCGATCCCCTCCCTTACCTATGCAGACTAACCCGATCCAGTTTCATCTTATCATCAATTTGATCGTGACGACAGATGCAAATGAGTGTTATTATTTACACACGTCATCTCAAGACTATATTTTTAATATTTGTACTTTCTTTCTTTTTTGCAGGTGTGTAGCAGATGCTTGAGATAGTTAGTTCTCATTGGTGAGATATCAACGCTGATTGTGTCTTTAAAGAATTGAGACAGCACTTAGCCAGTTGAAAGATCTTCACCTTGAGACATCGAGAACACAAAATGACGCCACATATGGATTGGATTGCCATTTTTATCGTATTGTTGTTTTCCCTTCTACAAGAATCATACATGATGAAAATTGTGTTTGAGACCGGTAAGTAACGTTTATTTCTCTTAATTATCTTTCTTTCATTTTGAATAATAATGGTATTATTGGTAACATGTACTTTAATCGTTCTGTTTTTTCATATGTTGAATATATCGATATCCATTTTA
Source organism: Corallium rubrum (assembly GCA_964035015.1). Taxonomy (NCBI): domain Eukaryota; kingdom Metazoa; phylum Cnidaria; class Anthozoa; order Scleralcyonacea; family Coralliidae; genus Corallium; species Corallium rubrum. Next base: position 6,343,482 of record OZ036001.1, read on the forward strand.
ATCGCTTCCTATTGTAAAACCTTGGATTCAATTCGAGCTTTAGAAAGTTAATCCATTCCTGCCTGCATGAGCTGGCCAAAACGGCTCCTTTAATGTTTTACTCTGTCTAACCGACGTTAGACGATTTCACTCATTGGCAAGCGTTTAATTCATTCCTGGCAGAGCCGACCCAAAGCGGTCCCTTTTATTAATGGCAGACAATGACTCGTCAAAGGGAGAATCTACATATAAATGTCCTATGGGCAGCAATGGATTAACAATCCGGCCCTTTTATTGTTGTACTCTGTCTAATAACGCTAGACGATTTTATTAAGTCAAAGAAAGAACCCTCACACATCTTAAGCAGCGATAAGTTAAAGTATTAATCCAAGGATGAAGCGTCCAATTCTGTTTTGGATTTTGTTCAGTCCTGTATGATGAAAAATTAATCCAAATTGATCCAAAAACCGATCTTAATTCAGACCTTCAATTTCGTTTACGTCAATTACGTGGCAATGAAAAACGGATTATTTACCTGTGCTAGTGTTTTTTTCATTTGTCTGATTTGGCGGATAAAATATACGGAACATAAGATTATTTTTTAGCGCAGCAAAATTAAAGTATTAGAAGTCAAATCCTCCAACACTGCAAGCCTAGTGTATTTGTCTCAATGATCCGCATTGGATTGGCTATAAAGCCAAGGACTGCATGAATTTGTCTGAAATCTGCACGAGAAGTCAAGGTATTAAATTAATGAAGGATATATGAATTATTCTGTGATATACAAGTATATTCATAATTTGTGTTGCTGTTAATGTATATAACATTCGTTCCTTAAACTACGGATACACGCCAACGTAATGACGATAAAATCGTTGCGTTACGCGTCGCGGGGAGGAACTTGTTCGTCAATCACGCGACAGCAACGCAAAGCTTCCCGCAATGAATTGTTCAGTGCTAAAAATTCAAAACATTGAAGGCGGAAAGCTTTGCGTTGCTGTCGCATGCATGATAGACGTCGAGCAATTTTCTCCTCGCGACGATAACGCAACGGTATAACGACCATGGTCTCTGTAGATCATGAAGTTATTTGATCACAGCACGGTATACTACCGCAGGGTCGCGTGTTCAATTCCTGCCGGAAGTATATGCCTGCATGCATGTGTTAATTTTCGCAACTGCTCCTACTTTGCTCTTAATATATATATGACATCAAAAGGAAAAAAATAGACTTTAAAACATAAATATAATATTTCAGATTCTGAAGAAGGGGCAGTGCCCTGAAATAATATTTATGTTTTAAAGTCTATTTTTTCCCCTTTCGATGTTATATATGAAGTTAGACTTAAGGCTACAATCTTGGACAATAATGTTGTAACACCCCCTCCCCCCGATTCAATGTTGACCGAAATGAAACAATGTTGGAATGGAGTTTCATATAACAACATTGAATCGGGGGGAGGGGTTGACTGTTACAACTATTATTGTCCAAGATTGTCTAAGACCCAATTTTCCTAATTTTGATAAAACAACTAGTTTTTTATGTTACGGTAGTGATACAGCATTAAAAGATTAGTTTGCATCAAATTTTCAATATCGAGTATTAAATACCCTCCGTAGTTTGGACATCCAAATTATAAATAACATAATCTCTTCCATGGGCAAAAGAATAACAAATATTAAGGAAAGGAAAGGCCAGAGATTGAAGTATTGACATGTAGAGTAACACTAAGATGATTGGACATTAAACTATATCTTAAAATTATGTCGGTATTCATTGTGTTTTTATAATTTATATAATAAATAGTTTTCTGAACCATTCACCAACGGTCTACCACCACGGTCTACCACTACAATATAACAAAATTAATCCCTTTGAAACCCATGGTAGACCGTGGTAGACCGTGGTAGACCGTTGCATAAGGCGGTATATAGTTGCGCAGGGGAAATTAAACGAACTGCCTATGAATAAATGTGGCTTTACAAGCATTCTATAAAAGACGCTTAAGCTTTACACTTATTTATTGAATGATTTCAAACTCTTCCAGATTTCGCTTCGTCTAAACCGCGTGCGGCAATACGATAATTTCTCAAATTTCAACGACAAAGTAGCGGCGGGTCTTCTTAGTTTTTGAAGCTTATTAATCTTAATATAAAAATAATTATATCCCATTAACAATTCATTGATAGTATTAGCTGGGGAAATAATTTTTAAACTTAAATAAAACGTTCTATTATGAAATGAAATACACCGTACGTGCTTAGTTTTCCCCAATCATCACAATGTCAGATATAGATTCAGTAAAGCGGGCTCGGATATCAATCACCCAACGGCTGAAATATGAGCGTCATCTCTAAACAATAGTAATATTATTAATACATCTCTCTTTCAACAGTTATCCTATCCAAGTTACCAACTCTCACACTTTCTCTCGCAATACTAGTGACGTAGATATTATTGAGTGACAAAGAAAGGGCTTCAGGCAGAGTACATTTTTAAATGCAAATATCTTTCTACTAATTGCACGAAACAGTCTCAAACTTTACCATTGTTTATTGACTTTAATTTACAAATAGAAGTCATATTTTAGCTGTATTTTATACAATATTAAGAAAAATCAGTCAAGGACAATCTTGGACAATAATGTTGTAACACCCCCTCCCCCCGATTCAATGTTGACCGAAATGAAACAATGCTGGAATGGAGTTTCATATAACAACATTGAATCGGGGGGGAGGGGTTGACTGTTACAACTATTATTGTCCAAGATTGTAGTTTCCACTCAGGAAAATCTTCCGCAGGATAGGACCGGACAGGAAAGTTTCCTTTGTTTTGAACTTTAAAGTCATTAGTTCCGACCGAGAGGTCACGAGACAAAGAAAACTTCCCTGTCCGTACCTGTCGTGAGGAAAATTTTCCTGAGTGGAAACTAACCTTTATAGAAAAGCTGACTATATATACAATATTTAAATATATATATATATATATATATATATATATATATATATATATATATATATATATATATATATATATATACAGGTCGTCATAATTTCTGAAATATAATATGAAATTTCTCAGTAAGGTAGAGTTCGCATCTTTTTGAGGCTATAGTCTTTAAAAACGGATTATACTATATATATATATATATATATATATATATATATATTCGTACATATATATATATATATATTCGTACATATGTATATATATATATATATATATATATATATATATATATATATGTACGAATATATATATATATATATATATATATATATGTATGTACGAATATATATATATATATATATATATATATATTCCTACATATTCCTACAGTTGAGATTTCCCTTCACCAAAAATCTCTAGAACATGTAGTTAAACGAGTAAACTGCCAAATATTACTTGATTCCACCTATTAATACGATCGACACAGTCATTAATTGCAACTATATTAATTAAAATTACATGCAGATCACGACGGGAAATTATTATTTCTGGGAAGTAAAGTAAAACTAAACTTTATTGGAAATACATATATACAAAGTCCGCGGCGCAATTCGCAAATTATTAATAGTATACTGTTGTAAAAATAAAATGGGAACTTTGTGTATATAATCACATGAATATACCGATAATCGTATCATCGCTTCCGCAATTAAGTGTTTCATGAGTGATTGTGTTTATGAGGAGAGAACAGTTTTTCTTTTTAATTAAAACCTATAGTTGACATAGAAGGGGGTCAATATTAAAGGGATGATTTAGAACGACATAAAAACATATTCAGACGTCAATTTGAAAATAAAACATCTCGAAGCCAAAATATGGGCTACAAAAAGACAATGTTAAATACGGTACCGGTGATTTTTCAATTCTTAGTATTACAAAGTCATGATCTGACCGAGTGACGATAGAATTAGATATTGTATGAAATAAAATTAAAGATATAGCCCGTTCACACGAGTCCGGAGCGAGTTGAAAACGGCGCTAAAAAGTCACAAAACGCCGTTGCGTTCACACGGCACCGGATCGAAATTGTGTGAAAACGGCGCTCTAACCGGAGCGTTTTGAAAACGATTTCTAGACGGATCGAAATGAAACGGAACCCTTGGCGGTGTCGTGTGAACACAAGATCCGGCACTTTTTCGCTCCGCTTTAGTACCCAGTTCCTAAATTTTCGGCTCCTAACCAAACGGCTGGCGTATTTTTCAGCGATGGAAAACTTTATTTGTCTTCTCGACTTCGGAAAGCTTCTGCTAAGAACTTGTGCTGCTGTTTGAACAATTATAACACTATTGCAACAATGACTAGGCAGTGTAAATAGGAGAAGATGAAGTCAGTAAGGTGAGTTCCTAACGGAAAGACTAAAATTGAGTAGTATAGAATATGAGGCTACCAGGCCACTTTTTTTTTTCTCACAAAAAACAGCCCCCCAGATGATCAGATTTAGCAAGGAGGGTTGTCCAGAACGGTAAGCTTTTTTAAAAATTTTTTTAAGTATAAGAAAAAGGGACCCAAACCAAAAAAAAATATTCTGGAATTCATCAAGAAAGGATGTTTGAAAGGGGAAAATAATTTTCGCGTCTCCAAAAACCCATTTTCGTCTGCTTATACTTCAAAAAGTGAAAAATGACCACCACCCCTTTCAGACGCTTTTGTTGGATTTGGTATGAAACATCTAAAAGCGATCAGGGTTGACACATCTTACTTACTCCCCGATTTCTGTTCCGGTACTTTTGTCTTGTGTTGGTACACATGTTTCCCCACAGTTACACCACCAGATAGCAGTCCGAGACATGGTATGTACGGTGTGATTATGGCTACAACTTTACCAATGTCACTTTTTAACAGTTTGTCTTTTTGTAATCGTGACAATTTTAATATGGAGGAGATTGAACTTAGGCCATTAGATCCGAATCATGACCCAGACCCAGACCCTGATCAGGAGGAAACAGATTTTGGGGGTGCTGACGCTTCGGAAGACTTTTTAGAGCGTAATAGTGTCGGATCTGATGACGCTATTGATGGTCCCACTGTGAATAATGTGTCAGAAGACAGAACTGAGAGGATAAGAAGAAGGGCTGCGTATAGAGACTGTGAGGACTTTTTCACAAATATACTAGAACTGGAACCACAATGCACTGACCCACTGTTTGTTGACTATCTGATTGATAATAACATATTAAGTATATCCAGGGAGTTTAGTAAGTCTGGTTTAGTTATCGATTATTCTGTGAAACATCTGGGAGGTGACTTCCAAACAATCGGAAGGGTTTTAACTGAGGAGGAGGATGATCTGCTCAGGGGTGGTATCAGAACACACTATATGATGAGTGGACTAAGGCTAACCTAAATAAGAGACTGAGGAAGGCTGGAATTGTAACTGCCATTGGTTTGGGGGTGGTTGCATTGGTAACTGGTCTGTCTGTGGGTCTAACCAGGAAGGGATCTGATATAGCTCATCAGGCTAAGAAATGGGAAAAGTTACATCCAGCAAAAGGAAGGGATGTGATACCATGGACAGAAATACAAGCAGCTGGTGGGAAGGTAATTGTTTTAACTGGGGAGTATTTAATAGTGATTATTATGACAGCTGGATTGTTTTCCTACCGTTACACTAAGAGAAGATAATCTATGAACATATACCTCACCGACCACACTTAAGTCAACTGAATATCCTTATGTCCGTATGCGTAGGAACTGACCCCATCTCCCAGTAGGTATCTCTTGTCGTCGAAGCATGAGAGTGACACCTTATTTATCTCATAACTACCCAACTCATGTTTCACGCTTCGAATGGTTTTCATTTTTTGAAACACCTGTTTTTTACCAAGTAATACGTTCTTGTAGTGTTCATGTTTGATTTGTTTTTTAGTGACACTCTTTTTGATTCCCTTCGCTGTTTTACCACCTGTTCCATTGTCTTTTAGATAGGAATACATTTTACTCCTAAGACCAACGAATTCGGTTATGGGAACGCCAGCCGCTTCGTCTTTCATCTTCCCAATAACCTTCTTGTTCGACTTGTTGTGATACTTCGAGCTCTCCGGATAGTCCGAGTTGTCGAAGATATTTTTGTCGGCCCAGAAGTCCTTATAAACATCCTCCGCCTCAATCTCATATGTCAAACTGTCCGTGTCTGTAAACAGCAGCTTAGCCCTACTTCCATATCTCTTTAGCACATAGTTGTAATGGAAATCATACATCAAGGTTTTTGATAGATCTAGAATACACATACCAACGTATGCTGGCCGGTTCAACGTCAGGACTTCCTTAATCTTATGAACAACAACAAGGTTCTCGTTGAATATTTTGGCGGACACGAAGGTTGGTTTGGAAGCCAACCTCAACATCTTTTCCTCACTGGTGACCAACCGAACGTCTACACGCTTTCTCAGGTTTTCCATTGTTTTACCGAAAACGCTGTTGTTCATTAGCTTGAAGAAGTCCTTTTCAAAGGCGTTCCTGGCGGCGGTTCTCTTCACCGTGTTGAAGTCGATGTACTGTTTCAACCACCCCGACTGCTCAAACAACAAAACCCGGTGAACTTTTTTCACCTTTATCCCAAGCCTGACGTACAGCTGTAGGTTTCTATAGTGGACGACATACCTTTCCTTCCCCATCAGGTTGGTTACCAACTTACTCACACCACCAACACTGACACCGAACTTCCCCCTAATCTCAGAACAATACTCCGACAACATATCTTCCCGTATTTCCATCTTCTCAGGGGCTAATGGGTAGTCGTTGTGTAGATCGTGGAGTTCAGGAGGATACTCAAGATCAACCTCAAGTATCATCCCAGTTCGGCTGTCATTTTCCGGAAGTTCCCAAGCCAGGTTTTTCAGCTTACCCTCACTCATCCACCTGAATCCGCCAGTCGGAAGGCACTGACTCATGGCCCAACCATACAGATTATTAGCGTCCAGATACATTATGTACTTCACAGCCTCGTCCTCACTATACCCCTTCATATACGGGTTGTTGGCTTTCCCATATCTGTTGGCTATGTAACTAACACCGCCTCTCAATCCTTTCTCAATGAACTGGAACATGTCGATGTCAGTCATCAGCTCCAGCTCAATCCCAGTCATCTTCAGCATAGCGTCCCATGCCAACCCAGGTGAGGTGAAATAGTGACAGGGGTCCAACCCATAGTACTGAACACAGGTCTTCCTAAAGTTCTCAAAGACGTCAGCTAACAGCAACACATCTGATTTCAGATACACATCATGGTAGTCCCCCATCGTTCTCATCCCAAACGACTTCCAAACCTCAGAAGCATGGGAATACTGTTTGTCGGTTATCGGTTCGTCATTCAACACACTATAAAACTCATCCTTCGGAGGCAACTCTGTTTCATCAAACCGACTGAGCGCGTTCATGTAGTCATAAGGATAAACACCCTTCGATCTCATAAGATACAACCGATCACCGAATTCCTCAGCTGTGTACCTGAAGGCGTCAGCCGGTAAGTTCCCAACCAGCCTGTCCAGTGAGCTACTCATGAACTGAAGACTGTCCAAAAACACAAGGTTCTTACCTAACATGAAGGCCATGTACTTCTCCATATTATTCGGAATGACGTCAATCTCCTGTCCGAACTTCCCAATCTCCCCCATGATGAGATGACTATCATAACCCCTCAGGTTGTGTAAGATGACTGGTATTTTATCAGTCATTCTATGATTTCTGTTACAAAGCTGGTGGGCTGATCCCCGATACCGTCCTGTTACATGACAATGGTCCCGGACCCTAACATCCCTTTCCCCATACTCCCGACCACAGATGTGACACCCGTTGGCGTCCCTAAAGTCCACCCTGTCGGAATCAGTCAGAATCATATCCTGGTTAAAGTGCTCTTTCCGGATACCCTTACAATACTCCACCTCTTCCAACATCTTTCCGATGAACTTGTTGACAGCACCAGGGCCTCTGTACACCTGTATGTCCTTACTGTATCTATCGTCGTAACAACAGACAACCTTGTACCCATAACCACAATCAGTATGTTTCTGATACTTCTCCATGTATGGTCTCTTATCTTTCTCCTCCTGGTCTGACCCCAGCACCTCCGGTCTGTCAACCTTTTCCGTGATCGCCTCAAAGTCAGCGTACACAACAAATGGAACGTTTAGCTGTTTGTGGAAATTACCGTACTTCAACACGTTCTTACCGGGGTCAGGCATCCTAACAGCTTGTTTACCATTCACACTGATACACACAACCTTATGCCTATCCAAAACCTCCGTTGAGCTGAAACATTGGAGGCAGTAAACACAGAAGTGTTTTTTTTTCTTATGTTTTGTTTTGTTGTACATAAACCTATCAAAGTCCTTGATGAGGACGTAATGTTTGTTGTTCCCGTTGGTTATAATCAGGAGGTTCATGACCTGGGTGAACCTTTCCTCTGATACGTAAACCGGAAAGGTTAGCCCGTTTTCATAACCAAAGACGTTGATACGTATTTCATTCTGTCTTTCCACCCGGTTGTACTGTCTCTGGCTCACAGGGAAGCTGATTCCACCATAATCCAAGTCGTCAACATGGTCCCGGTACTTAGACACCCTTTGTGGGTGCTGTGGGACAGGAAACTTATGAGCTAGATGACACCACATGAAACACCTGTCGTCATTATTCTTAACGTTGATCAGCCCCTTCCGACTATTCTTCAGCTCCTTAGGGAGGTCGACGTATGACGAGCCTTCCAGCGGACTGTACACAGTCAGATTAACGTAGTGACCGTCGATTGACTCCACTGTCCAGCCAGATCCCTCGCTTATCCATCGGGCTATCCCAACCACCACCTCCTCATTCGCGGTGTCAACGTCCTGACCGATCTCACCACCGTTGATTATAGTCTTGATGTGGCTGTTGAAGTGGGCCGTCTTATAAGTTGTACCGCCGGGCACGTCCTTCTCAAGCGTCACAACCAGCGTTTCGGCGAACTTCAACCCCCTCATTTCAGCCAGCTCCCGACGTAGCAGCCGTACCACATCATTCGTGAGAGCGTTTACCTGTTCCAGTGGATCCTGACTCACAACAGCACAGCTGAACGACTTAGTTTTACCCCTCAGGGCTCTGTCTAACTGATTTATGTCGTAACCGATTACTCTTTCGTAGAGACGGGGGTCTATGTCATCGTAATTGTCAAACATATCAGGGTCTAAGTCGTCGTCCTGGTGGATCATGACATCTGGGTCGCTCATCGTTATAACAGGGGTGATCACATTCCGTTAGGTGTCGCTCCAACCACTCGGTGTAGAACCTGTCCGGGGCACGATCCCAACCAAGTTCTTTATACACAATCCCAAACAGATTGCCGTCAAACAAGTCCTTCGTTTTCCCCTCCCTAAGATCCTTCAGACCACCCAGTAACCCAATCCCTCTCCTTGAGCACAGTCTGATGATGTAATAATTGTATCTGGACACATTACGACCTCTTATCAGACCCTTACTTCTCATCACCCGAAGAACCTTGGAAAAGTCGGATAAGACAACGTCAACGGCTGTATCCCTGACAACTCTGGTAAGTCTCTTCCTCATCCAACCACCCCTCGAATGCATACTTCTACGACCGGCCGTCCGATGTCTCCCAACAACATATCCATACTCCGTATCACCACATTCCGGACAGGAATACATCTCAGTTCTCACCTTCACACGGAATCTGGAACAATCTCCACACCACAACTTTGTACTACGTCTGGGTGGGTCCCAAGCCGGGGCTTCGATCCCCATCTGCTTACAAACCCATTCAGCGCTTGAAGACCCACAATCCCTCAGTCCTTTCGGTAAGTCCGACCAGGAAACAGACATTATAACTAAACCCTAACAAATCCTCTTAACCCCTACAAAACAAACCTAGACATCAGATACCCACCAACCAGACCAATAGACCCAACGAACAGGGTTTGATACTCTTTCATCTCACCCGATGGTTTGTAATAGTCAGACAGCTCAGGCCCTGACCGGGACGACCCGACGGCCTCAACCTGCTCCAACCTACCCCTCAGCAGATCCAGGGCGTGATTCGTTGTGTTGATGTCAGCGTTGGCGTCAGACAGTTCCTGCCTCAACCTCTGTATCCTATCCTTCCTACCCACTTCACTCTCATACCATTTCTCCTTTGCCCTAGCCAGCTGCTCGAGGGCGTGGTTGTGTCTCTTAATCTCAGCCTCGTATCCGGTGTGATTTAACTTCGAAAACAGGAATCCAGCGCCAGCGAAGGCCAAGGCGTTAAACAGTCCACCAGCAACCACACTAGCCATATATAATCACACATAATACAATCCATCACAAAGATCCGATAATAGAACGGATGTTACGTCTTTCCCAATACGGAATCCTGATTAGGTAATGACCGTTGTCCTTGGCGTACTCGTCTTTCATCCGATCGTGTATCTTCTGTACCCTAAAACGTCTTTCTGCCTCTTCCTGAGTAAACTTACCAGACCAAGTGGAAGGGCTGAAATGTTGTTCACCATCATACTCAATCAGTAAGAAAGTACCATCGCTGAGAGGCTCCGCGAAGTCATACCTCAAAAGACCGCCACCCAACCCCACTAACCCATCAAAGGTCTTCTCCCTGACCGCCTCAATCCCAATAGCGCGTAGGGCATCCCACACATTCCTCTCTCCTCTAGACATAGGGGGCAGCCAACGTGTCTCAATCTCTACGCTCATAGTAACCACCGGATACGGAACCCCCTTAGGCTACTTGGGCTTTGAAAAAGGGTCAACCGGCAGGTACCCCTTCGACTGGGCATATCCAACCACAACTGTACTAATTCCAACGGCTACAGCCAGCCTGACGGTACCCTTTATAGACTCAGGAGTACCCAAAGGTTCACTCAGGACCTTCCTCGAAGCCATGGAGACTGCCACAGCTCCGCTTGTGATCAGGAGAGCGTCGTAGAGCTCGTTCATCAGTTCTTTTCGGTCGGTGGTTGACATTATACTAACACATATTTCATTCGTCGAAGGTGTCTAAGACCGGGGAAGTCCGAACGGGGTTCTGTGGCTCGACAGTTCCTTCCATTACCTTCTCCTCATCAATGGTTTTTAGCCTCTGAACCTCCCTTCTCTCCTGCCTCATAGTGTAATAAAGTGAGGCCCCACCGATAACCAACCCAACGGTTCCGATTATGTAACCATAATAAGCTGACCGACCACCAACCCCAGGACCAATCTCAGCCACCAACCGCTCTCTGGCTTTTCTCTCCTTGGCTGCCTTCGATATCTGAGCCAGCCGTTTACCAGCCTCCACCCGTTTTGGGTCCTTGACTCTTTCCGTCTTAACCACTGATGTTATCTTAGGGACTTCCGAGGTTTTTTCAGGTACTACGTCAGCCATCTATACACTAATCTATGTTTCATCTGTGAGGTCATCTGTAGGAATCTCTGAGGTCGTCTCTGGGAAGTCTGTGAGACCATCTATAGGAATCTCTGAGGTCGTCTCTGGGAAGTCTGTGAGATCATCTGTAGGGATCTCTGAGGCTGTTTGTGGGGAGTCTGTGGGATCATCCGTAGGAATCTTTGAGACCGTCGGCCAGACAACAACAGACTCAGTCACGTAGTACTCTCCCTCACGGTTCCTCCTAACACAACGTCTCATCACCCCGATAGCTATTCTGAGGGTGTTAAAGATAATCAGTATGGGTCGTCTAAGTCTCTTTGGAATCTTCATATAAAATACGGGAGGTTTAGAGCCGTACCGTATACCTGGGGTATAATGACTGAGACAAAGCTCGGTGCTCGACTGATCGCCCTCGACGGAAACATTGGTGTTGGAAAGACAACGTTCGCTATACCATTCGCTAGAAGGAACCACTATCATCTCATCGAAGAGCCGGTTGAGAGCAACCCGTACCTAGAAAGGTTTTATGCCGACCCTGGGAGGTGGGCGTATGAGATGGAGACTTGGTTTCTTGGTGAGAGAATCGACGCTTACCTGAGAGCTCTGGAGTTAATCAACGAGGGAGAGAATGTGATTGTAGAGCGAACACATCACAGCTGTATGACTTTCACTAAGAACTGTTGGCGTAACGGGTGGATAACCGACAAACAGTTTTCTGAGTATTCCCAGGTCTTCCACTTACTAAACAATCTGCTCCCAACCCCTGACGCTCTACTACTGCTACAGGCCTCGGTTGACACCTGCTACGACCGAATGCTCAGAAGAGGTCGGGAATGTGAAGCTGGTGTAACTAAGGATTACCTGGAGTGGATACAAAGGTATATGGGAGAGACGGTTGTAATGGTTTGGAACAAGGGGACTAAGGTGATTGGTCTCGACTGGGAAGACTTCGGTCCGGATGAGTCTGAGGTAGTCGATACCCTCAGTGGGATCCCTAGCAGGTTTCATGGTTGGATGGCTCGTGTGGATGACCGAGACGTCTACATACCAGAGATCGTCAGTCAGGCCCGGAAGGCCCGGCAGGCTCAGCTGAGTCGTAAGTCCTATGATACCGTGTGATCATACTGTCGAAGTGTGGACAGACCTCAGTCACAATGTCGTCAAGCACACGGACGTCGGATAGGAAGACCGTTTCGTCGTACTGGACCCCACGTAGGAAGCTTCTGATTTGTGTCAGAACCTTGTGGTAGCTAACGTGAGCAAACTCACAGTTCTCCAGTCTGCCAGGCATTCCCGACTTAGTCATGTACCCTTGAATCAGAACGCCAGGACCGGCTATAGTTCCGAGGATCAGTGGGTTAGCTGTAACACTACCGGATATCCCCCCAACCACAGTCAGCCCAATAGAGACCGTCTCGAGGATCATCTTCAGTCTCTTCAGTCGGGTGTGTTTCCACTTGTAACAAGTCGCTAACCTATGATAATACGAATAGAGTCTGGTTAGTTTGTCCACTTCAGCCGATTGGAGGTTTTTACCAATGTGGTTGAAGCTGACGACGCTTTTCCTCTTTTTCCCCATTCTATTTATAGGTCATATTCAACCATAGTCCTGTTACAAATCTTCTCAATGTCAGCGTCCCCCAGACGACCCTCTACGATCTTCATACCGTAAAAGTTGATGTCTGAATAATACTTCTCAAATTTGTTTAGCCCGAAGACATTCATATAAGATGTCCCTCTCTGATCGATGTTACTGATAAAAAACGAGTCCCTAAGTATTTCACCATTTATCCTAACGTGTGACACTCTAAGTCCGGATAGCCAGTGGGCAGATATCAGAACCTTCTTCCCAATGAACTTCGCTGGGATCGTACACTCATGAGTCTTACGTGGTGATGCCCCATCTATAAACAGTTTGTCATTCACCCCAGCTTTAAACCCAATGCTTTTGCCCAGATGGTTGTCATTATTGGAAACAATCATTTCCCAGGCACCCGACGCCGATCTCACGCTGTTCCTCTTTACCACAACGAAAACCGAAACATCGGTGAACATAAGTCTGAGCATGATAACGTGGAAGCCTGTTCTTATTGAGGACTCAGGGTGAAGGAAGTGGTGGTCGCCGGTGGTGCTTAGCAGTGGGTTGACACTAGGGGGTCTCCAAAACATGGCTGAGTTGATCCTAGTCTCACCGTCCCTGTCTTCTATGTAGTCAACAAAGGGAGGGAGTTTGGAAACCGCGTTCTTACTGGATCTGGTTACGTTCAGATCGAAGATAACTCTGCTGTCACGGGTCTTTATATGGGCTTTCAGTCTGTCGTTGAGTTGTTTATTAGTGATTGGTCTGCTGTAACCATAAAACAGACTCATATACTATAGAGCAGATACCCAGACGCGACTACAGACCGTACTCAGTCATAACCTCCTTACAGATCCTCCCGATCTCGGGTTCCCCCAAACGACCCTCCACAACCCTCATACCGTAGAAGCTGATGTCTGAATAAAAACTTTTTAAGCTGTTCACCCCAAGGACACTCAGGTAGGGTGTCCCCAGCTGTCCGATGTCACACATAGTGTATGAGTCCCTCAGTATCTCACCGTTTATCCTGACGTGTGACACCCTAATTCCGGATAGCCAGTGGGCAGATATCAGAATCCTATTCCCGACGAACTTCGCTGGAATCGTACACTCACGGAACCTAGTCGGTGTCATCCCACCGAAAACCAGTCTATTACTCACCCCAGCTTTAAACCCAAGGCTTCTACCATCGTTAACGTTGGCATTGGAAACAATTGTTTCCCAGGCACCCGACGCCGGTCTCACACTGTTCCTCTTTACCACAACAAAGACTGAAACATCGGTGCCCATAAATCTGGGCACGTTAGCCTGGAAGGCTGTTCTTATTGAGGACTCAGGGTAAAGGAAATGGTGATCACCGGCGGTGTTCAGCTGTGGGTTGACACTTGGGGGTCTCCAAAACATGGCCGAGTCGGTCTCACCGTCCCTGTCTTCTATGTAGTCAACAGAAGGAGGGGGTTTGGAGACGGCGTTCTTACTGGATCTAGTCACGTTCAGGTCAAAGATGACCTTGTAGTCGGGCTCTGTGTTAAGGACTTCTCTCAACCTGTCGCTGAGATGTTCATCAGTCACTGTGTTCAGTCTGTTGTAACCATAAAACAGACTCATATACTATAGGACGTATTTACTGAACAGATACCCAGACACAGCTGTTAGGACTAGTAGGATTCCCAACTCATTGTCTGGTCCCCCGTCCTGACCGGCGGGGCGTTGTGCCTTCTTTGGGGTTGGTGTGGCTGTCTCTAGACTTCGGTCGGTTGGTGTGGGCTCCAGGGGTCGGGTGTTGTCTAGTGAATCAAGATGATTCCCACCATCCTGATGAGTTTTTTTCGGGTCTGGATTGATGTGAGCCGTAAAGTAATTAATACCATGGTTCACACCAAATTTCATACTGTCATTTGCAACCTGTAGTTTGTTGTTGTAGCCAGCAATCGGATTTTTAAGAATTATAAGGTTGGATGGTAATAGCCAAAGACTTGGCGAAACTGCTAGATTTAGGACGACATTCGTGTCTGTCACCGCTCTATTCATATTGTTTATCCATGTAGCTGTGTTGTAGTTGATAATACTATCCTCAACCAGTTGCCTAAACACTTTCTGAGTCTCCAACGCACTCGCCCTATCACCATATATACTTTGTTTTGTCTTTGCCTGAGCACCAAGAATGGAATAAATAAACGCCTCTATGCTCTGATTCAGGAGTAGGAGACCATTTGAGGTTAAACCATCACTCGTCTTTGGTACGAATTTCTTAAAATCTCCACTAACGTCTCTTAACCTCCTGGTTCCTTTCCATTTTGTTACTGAGTGCTCGGGGTCTTCCGTGTGTTCTACCTCCTGCCACGTCCATCTCGGTGCCTTATCTTCCTCCATCAGGAATGTTGCACCATAGCTTCTCATAATGTCACTTATTTCTGAGTCTGATTTTATATCGAATTCTCTCATAATTCTTCTTATTGTGAAATACAGATGAAATCTCAAAAGTGACGTAACTTCCGGTGGAACGTCATCACCGGGTGTTAGATGAAGTAACGACACCCCAGAAGCATATGTAGCGACGTACGTCCCCACAAGCGCCTGGTAATACTTCTCTTTTAGGTCCCATTTAGAGTATGAGGAAGTTTTTATATCTAACGGTGGGAGGTCACTTTGAAAATACTCTGTCTCATTAACATAAACCCGAAACTGATTGACCGGATAATTCAGAACATATTCCGTTGGAAAATTATCATAGTAATAATATGACCCATGTGTTTTGTACATTGATCTGTGTTGTTTTCCTTTTGGGACTGTCTGAACGTGACCACCTAATAACCATATTTTTGGAAATCTAGACGGTGGTTTATTTATTGTTAAATACTTGGTGTAGTCTTTATTGTTCTTAAACTCCGCGTCACCAGTGTAGATGTATGAGTCACCGACAGGTCCAAAGAACACACCAGGTTCTGACTGACCGAAGACTGAATCAGTTATGAACCTGGTTCTATCGGCGTATGGGTATTTGGTGAAAAACTCTCTCAGGGTCTTATCCATATATCATAGGTTAGGTTATATGGACGCTGGGGTTGGGCTGGAACAGGAATTGAGAGATATATGGTATAATCCGAAAACAGGGTATCAATCAGCTGAACGATTGTACCAGAAGGCATTGGACGCCGGTCTTGATGTGAGTAGGAAGGCAGTACGGGATTGGCTGAAAACACAGGACACGTACACGAGGTATAGGCCGGTTGTGAGGAGGTATAAGTTCAGACAGACGTTCGTCAGCCACCTTGGTGAACAAATACAGATGGACCTGGTTGATATGGGGAAGTATAAGAACCAGAATAAAGGGTATTACTGGATTCTGACGGCTGTTGAGATTCTGAGTAGGTATGCTTTCGCCGTTCCCGTTTACAGGAAGGACACGAAGAACATGACCGGGGATGTGTCTGAGCTGTTGGACGGGAGGGAGTTTTATAACGTTGGTGTGAGGGACCTGCTGAAGAAACATGGTGTTGAGTACTTCAGTACGTTTTCAGACAAGAAAGCAGCAGTCGTCGAACGGTTTAACAGAACACTTAAGACTGCTATGTGGAAGTATTTCTACACCAAGGGGACTTATAGGTGGATTGATGTCCTGGACGATCTCGTTGAGGGTTATAACAACACAAAACACAGTGTCGTTATGTTGAAGCCTAAGGACGTCAATAAGTCAAACGAGAATCAGGTCTGGAATACGTTGTTCGGTCATCACTTTGGTGATCATCCCTTACCCAAGTTCCGGGTTGGAGACACTGTGAGGGTGTCAAAGTACAAGAGCACGTTTACGAAGGGTTATGAGGCTAACTTCACTGAGGAAATCTTCAGGATTACGAAGGTCATCCGTGGTGATCCAAACGTTTACGAGATAGAGGACTCTGAGGGTGAGCCGATTATTGGGAAGTTTTATGAGGAAGAGCTGTCGCCGGTGGATAAGAAGGATGACGTTTATAGGGTGGAGAAGGTGTTGAGGAGGAAGAGAGTCGGTGGGAGGAAGATGGTGTTGGTCAAGTGGCTGGGTTATGGTGATAAGCACAACTCATGGATACCCGAGAGTGACGTACAAAACCTGGGTTAATGTATACCCGGGTAATGAGGCTAACATTATTCATTGAAAACGGTGAGAAGACTGTCTACTTCGAACAACCTATCATGGTGACAGGTCCAAGACCACAGGTGATGCTGAAGAAAGCTACGGTATACTGGAACTATAACAATGTGGTGTCAGGTCTGAACGATTCGGTGTCGTTTGATGGTAAGGAGGCATCCGCTCCTGAAGGTTATTTCAACTTTGACGCGTTGGAAACGTTCGTTAAGGGTTTGGCCGGGACCCACAGTGGGGTGGTGGAGTTCGGAAAGAATGTTTACAACGGAACTTCTAAGGTGAAAACGTCTGAAAAGCTAAGGCTTGGAAAGATGGGTCTTCTTTTGGGTTTTGATGAAAACGATGTGATAGATGTCGGTGGTGGTGGGTGGACAAACAGTCCGAATCAGGTGGACATCAACAGAGGGTTGAGGTATGTTAGGATCTCGTGTGACGCTGTTGAGAGTGAGAGAAGTCTGGACAATGGGAGGAGGAGTGATCTGATTGGCACTCTTCCAATAACCTCTGAGCAGAGTTTGAAAGGGAGTGTACAGCACTACACAGACATTGAGTCGAAAGCTGAGATCCGTAAGGGTGTTTATGGTAAGATGACCTTTAGGGTTCGTGGGAATAATGATCATTCAGTAGGTCGGCCGACTGGGATTGGAGCTGTCCTGCTTGAGCTGTACATAGGTTAGTATATAATGGCTGAAGGGGGAGTTGATATCGAAATGGATGATCTCGGTAAGGAAGAGGAAGAAGAAGAGGAAGAAGAGGATACTGACGAGACAAGCCTCACCGATGAAGATCAGGAAGCGGTAGCGACAGGTCAAACGTCTGCTGGGGATGGTATAATCCACATAACGGATGGAGATATCCCTAATGTCGGACGTGATGCCGGAGCTATGAAAAGGTCTAATATAGCTGGTGTTAAGCGAGGCTTTTCCCAGGCGTTTAAAATGGATGTAAAGGTGGGAGATGGTGAGGAATCTAAGGACCTGATAAAACGGACTAGGTTTGATTTTGATAAAAAAGACTTCGTTAGTGGGGTGTCGTATGATAGGAGAAAGATTTATGTGCGTAAAAAAGGCGGTGGAGTCATGCCTAGCACAAATAAAAAAAGTGAGAAAGCCTTCAAAGATTTCTGGGAACATATAGGGAGAGTTAAAGCTGAGCACTCCAAAACACTTCCAGGAGCTATTGAGGAGGTTAACAATGACTCAACAACCCCTCAGGAAGTCGTGGATGACATAAGGTCACGAACCAACTCAGCGATCAGCGATCGGATTGAAGAAAGAGAGAAAAACCTACAAGAGGAGGTGGAAGAAATAGCTATATCCAAACAGGAAGTAAGAGAGTTCGCTGGGACACTCCACCCAAAAGGTACGGATATGGAGAAGCTTGAGACTCTTGAATCTCTTGAAGGACAGATCAATCTCTACAGATTAAAAGCACTAAAAGAAGCCGACCCTGCTAAGGAACAGTTCTACAAGAGCCTCAGAGAAGCAGCGGAATTAACAGCAGACAGAATAAGAATTAGAATTGGTGAGAGACCTATACATAGTGAAGGTGTATCTATTTTAGAAAATGAGGTGAAAAACAATGACCTGAATAGGTTAGAAAGGTTTAAAAAGTGGGCTAAGGAAAATATGGTTGGTCTGTCTGCCATAGCCATCACCATAGCTGGGATCATAACCACAATAGTTGTGGCGACCAGAAAGACTGTCTCGGGAGGGGCGAGCGCAGTCGGTGGTTTCGCTAAGGCACTCGCTAATCTGGGTAAGAAGTTGGGACCTTTGTTAGCACCACTGTTCAGTGTGATAGCACAGGTTCTGACTTGGGGAGCAAAAGGAATAGCGTGGTTAGCCAACAATCTGTGGGTTCTTGCCATAGCTATGACGTGGTTATTGTATGACTACTGGAAAAACAGAAAATAAAACCTGTTATGTAGTATATGGCCAACAGAAGTCAAACAGAGCTGTTACCTGGATTCAGACGGGCGAGAATGTCGGAGATCAAGGGGAGTAGGACAAGACATACGATCACCATGAACCCCAACAAAGTCAACCCTGGTGAGGACCTCTACATCGACATACCAAAGCTAAAACCTGATAGCTGTTTGGTCCCGGGTAGTTTTCATCTATTGTTCGACTTCAAAAACATGAACACCAAGTCGTGGTTCCTAAACAATCTTTCCAGGCTTCTGGTTGAAAGGTTGGTTGTTAAGCTAGCCGGCGAGACTGTTTATGACAACACAGGTGAAAGTATCCTCGGTGTGTACAGGGATCTCTGGCTACCAAAGAGTGTAAGGGATCAAATGGTCGGGTATGGGATCGGTCCAGAAAACCTGAGAAAGTTGATGTCTAACGACGACAGTGGGGCTTCTTCTGGAGACGCTGAGAAGGTAGCTGACGCTCTGATGCTCACAATTCATGGAGTGAGGATGAAGGTGAGATTGGATAAGATCCTCGGGGACCACGGACTCTATGCTCCCTTCGAAATGTACAACAACTTCCGCTATGTCATTAGCTTACCAAAGGCGAGTGACATCATGGCCGGTGGCTCAGTCAAATGAATCTGTTGACGGGTACACACTAGAAAACCTCGAACTGGAGTATGAGACGATTGATAACACCGACATCGCCAGTGAAATAACCTCACTATACACAGCTGGTCGGTCGTTGTCCTACGAACACGTGACGTTGATGAAGTCAACTGAATGGGCGGCTGGATCGACCCTTATCAATGAACACATTAACCTCCCACGGAAGTCTATGAAAGGGATCGTGATGATATTCACAAACAAAATCCGAACTGATAGTGAGAAATACGTCTACCCAAACATTGAGAGTGTTAAGCTAACAATCGAGGGGGTGCCCAACGCTGTCTTCAGTCAGGGGATTCCAAAGAGTTGGTTCTATGATGAGGCTAAAAGACTGTTTGGTGGAAAGGAAAACACAGACCAGTTTATGACAATCCAGAAGTTCTACAAGGACGCCTTCGCTCTGGTTATTGATCTAAGAAGTATTGAGGACCGTGACAGTGTTGGGACTGGTAAAAGGATCGTTAACACACAGTCTGGGGTTCTGATTGAGATTACTAAGAAGGTGACTGTGGCTAACGTAGTCTGTCGAGTCTTTGTGCTGAGTGATGGTTTGGTAAATATGGTAAATAAGAATCTAAAATCAATCCAGTATTAAATGGACCACCCATTCAATATGCTGATCGTTGGTATGACAGGTTGTGGAAAAACCTGGTATCTCCTGAAGATGTTAGAAGATGAATACTTCAGGTTCTTCGACTACATCGTTCTGCTCTGTCCAACGTTCAGCTGGAACAAAACCTATGGTACTTGGAAATACACCTCCGACCCAGACTTCCTCACTGTAAAGTGTGAGCAGGATGATGTTGAAATTATACTAAAACACAATGTCTGGATGTTTAAGGGATCTAAAACATTAATAGTCCTAGACGACTGTGCTAGTGGGCAACCCGTAAAGAACAGAACAAGTGAGTTGGTTAAACTAGCCTTCAGCGCCCGACACTACAATCTCTCAACTATCGTAATCACACAACAGCTAACAGCTATCACAAAACCTTACAGGGAAAACATCAGTAAGTTGGTAACGTTCTACAACCCCAACAAAACCGATATGAAGGTCATCACTGATGACTATCTGGGTGGTTTAGACCGTGATGAGGTTATGGGGATAACCGAAAAGCTAAAAGAAAACAAATACGCTAGGCTTGAGATTATGTTAAGGCATCCGTACGCGTATAAGGTAGTCATCCCAAAATCTGGCCTATAGTAAGATGGTTGAGGGAAAAACTAAAACGGTGAAAGTTGGGAAAAAAATCAAAACACCTGCTGCAAAACCAGCCGAGGTACCCGCTGAGAGGCTGGAAACGGAAATACCCACTGAGGCTGATGAGCTCGTTGATAAACTCGTTGATGAGCTCGTCAATGATCTAAAAAAGGCTGAAGAAACCAGTCCAACGCCCCCACCAACCGATGACACCAATAAGAAGAGAAGTGAGCTAATAAAACTGTCAGAGGACGGTGAAATAACTCAGTCAGTTGGCTACATCAAAAAAGCGTCGGTAAAGGTTGTGGATAAGCTGCACGCTGAATATGAAACCAAAAGAATGGAAAAAGCTAACGAATTCCTGACTGATATGTTAATCAGTAGACTCTCCAATCTTCTCGATGGTCTGGACGCTGTAGAAAGCTCTGAGGCGTTAGACAATGAATTACAAAAAGACAAACTGTTAAAAAGTGACATTGGTAAAGTTGTAGCCATAATCACACCGTACATACCATGTCTCGGACTGCTATCTGGTGGTGTAACTGTGGGGAAACATGTGTACCAACACAAGACAAAAGTACCGGAACAGAAATCGGGGAGTAAGTAAGATGTGTCAACCCTGATCGCTTTTAGATGTTTCATACCAAATCCAACAAAAGCGTCTGAAAGGGGTGGTGGTCATTTTTCACTTTTTGAAGTATAAGCAGACGAAAATGGGTTTTTGGAGACGCGAAAATTATTTTCCCCTTTCAAACATCCTTTCTTGATGAATTCCAGAATATTTTTTTTTGGTTTGGGTCCCTTTTTCTTATACTTAAAAAATTTTTTAAAAAAGCTTACCGTTCTGGACAACCCTCCTTGCTAAATCTGATCATCTGGGGGGCTGTTTTTTGTGAGAAAAAAAAAAGTGGCCTGGTAGCCTCATATTCTATACTACTAAATTGTAAACCTAGAATGCACTATACACCTTGGGGGATAATATTCTTTGAATTGCTTCTCGTTTCCATTTACTTTTGACGAGATATGGCTATTTAAACAGTGCACAGCATTGAAATACTGGATATACGCCACAGAGTTCCGGTGTCGTGTGAACGCCTTCAAAGCGTCGTTAAATTATGACGGATTCGTGTGAACGTAACCACATTTTACCGTTTATCTTCTACACCGGACTCGTGTGAACGCAGTCTTAAGATTAGAAAATTTAAAATTTGAAAAGTTGAAAATGAAAACAAACGGAAAATAAGCTATATGTATTTACAATCAGTTGATGAAATAAATAACTAGTGACAGTAGTGTTATATTACCATGCATGGTCAACGTAAAATTAGAAATTAGAAACTTAAAATTTGAAAATATATACTAGCGAAAAATAAGCTATGTATATATAATTATGTTTACAAAGATGATGAAAAACAATTAAAAAATGAGCAGATTGATAAAAATGAGTAGTACAGCCGATTAGAAAATTTAAAATCAGTCGAAAATTAAGAAATAGTTCAATAGAGTACTAGTAGACGACGGCAACGGGCATTTGACATTTGAGTACAGTTAAAGTATTAAAGTATTCTTTAAAGGTATATACGAAAAGTAATTATCGAAAAAATCTAATGAATGTTCCGATACAGGCGATACTAGTTGTTTCAAAACTGAGTTCAAGTGTCGTTCAGGGTTTGTCCCACTTCAAATCTTTGGTTAAACCGAAATTTAGCTATGTATACAAAAAGAACGTATCACCATTAATTTGTGGTCTTTTTGAGCACATATTTTAAGTTTTACAATGTTATTTTTTGGTTGTTCTTTGTCTTGTATTTCAAAATGACATATTGAATTCAAGTCGACCATTTTATAGATTTCTTTAAATAAGAAAAGTTTAGCCCTTTGTTCCTGTCTGAATAACAATAAATTGGTCTCTGGCATTTTATTCTGAATAATGAAAAAAATTATTTACTTCTGGGGAGGTGCGGTGTTTCTATTCTATTTCATAATCATCTTCAGAAAGTCATGTTTTTTTAGACTGCGTTCACACGAGTCCGGTGTAGAAGATAAACGGTAAAATGTGGTTACGTTCACACGAATCCGTCAAAATTTAACGACGCTTTGAAGGCGTTCACACAACACCGGAACCTTCTGGTGTACATCCAGTATTTCAATGCTGTGCACTGTTTAAATAGTCATATCTCGTCAAAAGTAAATGGAAACGAGAAGCAATTCAAAGAATATTATCCCCCAAGGTCTATAGTGCATTCTAGGTTTACAATTTTAGTCTTTCCGTTAGGAACTCACCTTATTGACTTCATCTTCTCCTATTTACACTGCCTAGTCATTGTTGTAATAATTTTATAATTATTAATGTTGACAACGTTCTCTGGTTTATAATATTTATTCGAGTTACGAGCTTTCGGCTGCCAGTCTGCAGCCTTCGACGGGTGAATTAATTCTTCTCGACTGCAGCCGAAAGCTCGTAACTCGAATAAATATTA
The DNA here is from genome assembly GCA_964035015.1 of Corallium rubrum. Classification (NCBI taxonomy): domain Eukaryota; kingdom Metazoa; phylum Cnidaria; class Anthozoa; order Scleralcyonacea; family Coralliidae; genus Corallium; species Corallium rubrum. The sequence goes on from OZ036001.1 coordinate 6,366,791, forward strand.
TAAACCAGAGAACGTTGTCAACATTAATATGAATAATCCTGGTTTCGCATCCAACATCTTTAAATTTTATAATTGTTCAAACAGCAGCACAAGTTCTTAGCAGAAGCTTTCTGAAGTCGAGAAGACAAATAAAGTTTTCCATCGCTGAAAAATACTCCAGCCGGTTGGTTAGAAGCCGAAAATTTAGGAACTGAGTACTAAAACGGAGCGAAAAAGTGCCGGATCTTGTGTTCACACGACACCGCCAAGGGTTCCGTTTCATTTCGCTCCGTCTAGAAATCGTTTTCAAAACGCTCCGGTTAGATCGCCGTTCTCACACAATTTCGATCCGGTGCCGTGTGAACGCAACGGCCGGCGTTTTGTGACTTTTTAGCGCCGTTTTCAACTCGCTCCGGACTCGTGTGAACGGGGTCTTAAAGATAACTCTGAAATTAGAGGTTACAATGGAATCATAGAGCAAACACATTGCCCGAAAGACCACATACGTCGCCCTGACGACCAAATATAGATAGCCCAATCCATGTAATGTGCTGGGTAGGCAGTGTTGAAACAATAAATAGTAAAGTAAAAAAATAGTAAGTTTTGAGATATTGCATATAGGAGTCTAATTAAAGCCCCGCACAGACGACCAACTTTTCCTTGACAAGTTCCTTGGTGGTTTCCTTGCTCGTGTGTACGATGAACAATTTTTCCCCAAAACATTTTCTTTGACAATATATAATTGCTTGTGTGTGCCATGGACAAGTTTTCCTTGACGGCAATGGTCGCCTAATTATAAGCTTCGAAGATGATCTTGTCAAGTTTACCTTGACGACTATACACATGCACGAACAATTTTCCTTGTTCAAAAGCTGGCATGACCAGCATTTGAACAAGGCTTCTTGTCAAAGAAAAACTTGTCAATTTGTGTCGTACACACGAACAAATAAAACTTGTCAAGGAAAAGTTGGTTGTCTGTGCGGCGCTTAACGTTCCGAGCGAAGGCCCTTCGTTCGGAACGTACGACTCCTACGTTCTCTGTTTCTGCAGTATATCTAACCTTATAATATTTCATATGTATTGGTTCATCATAATATTCATTGTAACTATATAATCCAAGCACTGCTAGGACACTTTCCTATTTTTTTTAGATTTTTTGCCAAGTTTGTCTGGTGAATTAAAAATAATGGGCAAAAACATACTGTTAGGATATAGCATATTAAAATGGAATAAGATAATCTATTTACTCAGTATCGCCAATTAGAACATGACACAAAAATAATTTCAAGTATGAGTTATGCTGTACAAATATTAATTTTAATGAATAATTCTAAAAGCATAAAGTATTGATACGGGTAATTGACATTGAAATAATACAATAGTACCAGGCTTATAGCCAGGATTTTCAGAGAGGGCGTCCAATTTCCGTGGTGCATGATAATCCCCCCAACACCCAACTCCCAAAAATGTCCAGAAATTCCACCGCGAGACGACGATCTCACAAACTTTAGTACAGCGGTATTAAAAAGGATGTTACTTCATGTCAGCGTCTGTGTGGTGCAGTAAAGTATGTTGGATTCATTCACATTTTTTCGAACATTCTCGATTTTGCGAATTTGTGTCGTCATGCATTAAATTGTTCCGACTCTTGATTTAGTGATATTGATAAGCTACTTTTCGTAATAATCTATATCTTTGGCAAATCATTGAGAGTAAGCTCCTTTATTTTTTAAATTTTGGGCGTCCAAAGCCGTCCACTTTTTATTCCGGGACCGCGGGACGCCTGGACGCCCTTCTGGCTAAAAGCGTGAATACTGAATAGTGCTCGCTTTATCGTATACAGAAGTTTTAAAAGAAATATAATATCTTTGAATTCTCTAAACTAAAGTAAAAAAAACTAAACTAACTTATTTATACTGGATAACTCTATCACTTATATCTAAACTGTTATCCTCAGAGGTCCAGTAACTGGCCCATCCCTGGCTCATTGGGCCAGTGTTACTACCGGAGGAAACAGGAGTACCCATGAGGAAACCTGTTGTGTTTGGTAGAGTCAAACTGGAAGCACACTTATCACTTTCCAAACCATGTATATTTTCTATTAACTATGGTCCACTAGAACTCAGATACCAGAGCAAGGTTATTTAAGGTAATTATACCTTAGACTGTGCGGCATGCGGCCAAGGTGGAATTTTCAATCAGATAACTGCTGAGAACAGGAATTGAACCCGGGTCGCAGAGGTGAAAGGCACGCTAAACCGCTGTGCCACCAACACCCTCCTTTTTCCAACCAGTAAATTGCTTCAACGTGCAGTAAATTGTTTCATTGGAAACATTCATGTTTAAAGTGTGGTTGTTCGAACTTTGGGTTGATGTTTTATGTGTCGGTCATACCAAACGATTAGGAGTGGAAGACTAGACTAGTAGGAGACTAGGAGTGGAGAAAGCCGTTAAGTAATTTATGCAACACTGGCCAGTGTTCTTCCCCCGATATCTAAATACAGCAAAGTAAGGTTCAAAATAGGAGGCAAAACCGAGTCATTTTTTTATTTATTATTATTTATTAACATTTATATCGAACTGATACCGGAGAAACGACAATAGGACTCGAAGTCCTTCACGAGGTCCCTTACATTGTCAATTTTTCGGGGAACCGGAGAACTCGGAGAAAAACCCTCAAAACACAAGAGAGATCAACTACGACTCATATAAGTTCCAAGCTTTTTAAGCCCATGACAAGGTTTGTCCCAAGCGGTCACCCATCCAAGTACTAATCCCATCCAAGTACTAATCCCATCCAATTGGGCTTACCTTTGGATCGCAGCAGTAAGAGGCAACTCCTCGCCACCCGTGCTTCCCTTTAACCAGCTTGGCTGTATTTAGGCATCGGAGGACGAACACTGACGAGTGTTGCATATAGCTTCACAAACGAATCTATATTTTAAGAGAAAATCGACCTAAAAGTTTGCGAAATTTGACTATAATTTTCTTTCGATTTCTAAATATTGATTTCGTTTATCGTGTTTCGTCAGGGGTTCCAAACACGAGAAAACAGATGAAAACCGAGGGCGTAGCTCCGAGGTTTTTATTGTTTTCGAGTGTTTGGAGTCCCCTGATGAAACACGATAAACGAATGTTTGATCTTGCTTGTCAAACGAGTATTCGCATGGCGATTTGCGGTGTTTTCTTCATTGATTTCAATATGCAGATTAAGAATTGTCATCCAGTTCACTAGGAAGTTTCCTACAGGATTTCATTGGGTATCGAAACTCATGCACGTGATTCACGTTCATGGATTGGCTACGATAATTCATGAATTATTAATGAGTTTGAGAGGAGAGAGTCAATGTGCTTAAAGTGCTTATGTCACAAAAAATTTTTTTAACTTTTGACTAGAGGACAAATAGTTAGTTAATAGGTTCTTTAACATTTTTCGGTTTTCTCTTTTCATTCGCGAGATATTCGGCTCTAAACAGCAATTTTCGTGAAAATGTCGCGTATCAACAAGAGTCTGGGACGAGCGTGGTGTGACGTAGCTTAAGGGACTTATTAATTCTAACAATAGCTTTTTAGTACTCCTTCACATGTGAATTCGAACCTCCGTCCCTTAAGCTACGTCACACGGCTGTCGCCCCAGACCCTTTTCCGTTTTTTTCTCGGGCGCGACAAGTTTTTGCTAAAAGCCAATTTTTCAAGGTTTAGAGCCGCATATCCCGCGAATGAAAAGAGAAAAGCGAAAAATGTTAAAGAACCTATTAACTAACTTTTTGTCCTCTACTCAAAAGTCAAAAAAAAATTTTTGTGACATAAGCACTTTAAAACATCTCTGAATAGACGACTTTCAGGCTCATGCGCAGTAGCAACTTTACTTCAAATTTTCATCGGAGGTAAAAACGACTGTTTTAGCTGGAAAGATCATATTAAAAATAGTAAAAATGCAAAGTTTAAAATAAATCGGACAAATAGTGCGAAAGCTACGCTCTTCGGAAGTTTTGCTCTCCACTAGGGATTTAATAGAGATTTTGGCTTGGCGTGCAACTCCCGCCCGCCAAGCCAAAATCCCTATTAAATCACTAATAAATCCCTGTTGGAATGGTCAACTTTCCGCTTGTGAAACTTTTCCATTTGTTAAGCAATTCGTTTCAAACTTTGCACTTCTACTATTTTCAATATGCTCGTTCCAGCTAAAACAGTTGTTTTTATCTCCGACGAAAATTTGAATATTTGTTGCTACTGCGCATGATCGTGAAAGTCGTCTATTGAATACTCGGTGCAGTTTTAGTTGGGTTATATAGAAGAACGTACAACATTGATCTTTCATTTTATTGTTTTAGGTGAAGAAGTCTGCCAGAAATGCATTTGCACCAGCACTAAAGTCAACTGTTCAAATAAAATGCTTGAATCTATGCCAACATTTCCTTCTGGTTACACCAATCTAAACGTAACGAGGTTAGATTAAAATAGAATATTGTAATAGAAATAGAAATGTGTCGTTTGTGAGACCAAAGGTCAATAGTTTCTCATATAACACCTTACTAAATCAGCGCTCTTTGATTGACAGATTATTTATCACGTGGTATTGAATAGAATCTCCATTGCGCAACCTTGCATTTTTGGTCTATATTTGCCGCAAATTTTTCTACTATATTTTATTTCATTCTATCGCTCGTCTGCATTAAATTCGATCGTTCTAAAACCTTGACCTGATAAATACATTATGGCTTACAAACGCTCGACTAGATCATCACCAAGTCAGTATTTAAAGTGCTTATGCAGTGAAAAAATCACTTCAAAATAATCTCTCTCACTTGAAAGAACTATAGAATGTATAAAGATTGGCGTTTACAACTCTTCCAAATCTCATGTAGTTCATGAGATATTAGGATTTGTTTGATATGCAAATGATCCTCACTGTGATGTCACACTGTATAATGACTTACTAAAAAAGCCTGTATATATGGATTATATAACGAAATTTTGAAACTGTGCATGTGCGTGTGAGAGTGTACCCAATGATACTAAAACGTTAGCTTACTAGTCGAGTGCCATGGTTTAATAATCTCAAAGATATACAGGCTTTTTTGGTAAGTCATTATGCAGTGTGATGTCACAGTGAGGATCATTTGCATATCAAACAAATCTTATATCTCATGAACTACATGAGATTTGGAAGAGTTGTAAACGCCAATCTTTATACTTTCTGTAGTTCTTTCAAGTAAGAGAGATTATTTTGAAGTGATTTTTTCACTGCATAAGCACTTTAAATAGCTAACTTATCAATGCATGCTTAACAGTGACCGACGTACAAGATGCATACGTAATGCGGACCCCGTTCGTTGGTCAGACCACTGATCTCAAAAGAGGACTGGTTAGTGCAACCTATTGTTCACTGGTTCAGAAAATGAAGTCAGCTAAACAAAAGAAATTCGCCCAACCTCGTCCCCAGAGCATTTTTCCTCCACGTCGGGAGTCGGCGAAAATGGCCCTGGCATCGGCTGGTCACGTGACACCCAGAATTTTGGGGTGTTTTGGCAAGAAAATTTATGTGGTCTTTGTGTTTCGTTTTCGTATAATACGTATACATGAATAATAAATAAATAAGAAATATTTAACGCTCTGCCGAATCACTCATGTGAACCTTTATCATAAATGCAACTGGCTAGCATTGTTCATCATGATACTCCCCACGATTATCCTGGATACATTTAAATGTCGGGAAGAAACATATATCTAATGTTGTTCTTGACTTTAACCAAAGCTATCGTTACAATTCTTTGGATGAACTTCGCAGAGTGGATTTATTGCAACTCATATTTTGATGAATAAATTACACTGTATCTGAATTAATCAAGTTTTTAAACCGGCCAATCCGATTATAGAATCGACCAGCCGATGTCAGGGCCATTTTCGCCGACCTCCCAACGTGGAGGCAAAATGCCCTGGGGACGAGGTTGAAATTAGCCATTACTAAGGGACCAAACATGCTGAAAAAAGCCTTTATGTCTTCTTAAAATTAACGTCTTCTGTTCGGAAAAAGAATATTGAACTATATTTTCTTTCAAAGATTCAGCATCTCATTCAACAAAATGTTTATATCGGTGCCGGAATACGCTAGAAAGACCATCACTTGCAACCTCGTCCCCAGGGCATTTTGGCTCCACGTTGGGAGGTCGGCGAAAATGGCCCTGGCATCGGCTGGCCGATTCTATAATCGGATTGGCCGGTTTAAAAACTTGATTAATTCAGATACAGTGTAATTTATTCATCAAAATATGAATTGCAATAAATCCACTCTGCGAAGTTCATCCAAAGAATTGTAACGATAGCTTTGGTTAAAGTCAAGAACAACATTGCATATATACTTTCTTCCCGACATTTAAATGTATCCTGGATAATCGTGGGGAGTATCATGATGAATAATGCTAGCCAGTTGCATTTATGATAAAGGTTCACATGAGTGATTCGGCAGAGCGTTAAATATTTCTTATTTATTATTCATGTATACGTATTATACAAAAACGAAACACAAAGACCGCATACTGAATTTTCTTGCCTAAACACCCCAAAATTCTGGGTGTCACGTGACCAGCCGATGCCAGGGCCATTTTCGCCGACTCCCAACGTGGAGGCAAAATGCCCTGGGGACGAGGTTGCATCACTTGGTCTTTAGTAATGGCCGACTACCGGCTTCATTTTAAAAACAATAGATGCTTAATCAAGTATTATTTCGGGATCAGTGGGTCAGACCAGTGAGCTCTATAATATATAACTGGACATCTTTGTGAAAATCTTGTTCCCAGAGCCCGCGATCCTTTGTGGCCTGAAGTACGTATAGTTCCAGTCTTCTACGCGGTCTGATTTAGTCAAGACCGCGTAGGAAACTGGAACTATACGTACTTCAGGCCAACATATCCGCCATGTTTGACTTCAATCTTTGCCTGGTGAATGAACAGCAGATATCACTCCAGTTATATAGAGAGCTCACTGGGTCAGACGAGTGCTTTATAAAAGGCAGTACCATGCTGCAGAAGTCACTCGAATAACAGTGTTGGTCATCAACTGACTTGAATTTTATTCTCAGTTGTATTTCCATTCATAAGGTTTTTTTACTATAATTTCTTTGTGTAATTAATGCATGATCGCTCTGTACCGCGGGGAGCAGCGCTGGTTATCTCGGTCCAACTCAGATTTCCTGTCTAGTTTTCTCCCAGATGTTGGTCGGGTTTTTTGTCAGACAGATTTTTTTTTCTGGTCTTCCTGATGCCAGCTGAACGTGTAATAATAGTGGACGATTAACTGCATGTGCTTCCAGTTCTTGCTATCTTGCATGTTCTGTTTCTGTATCGTGTTTGTTTGTTTTTCTTTGTACATAGTTTTTAATTAGGTTTAATGCAATATCTAATAGAGATCTTGCATGCTTTAGCATATTGTTAACCATATTCTGTAGTATATATTAAATGTTTAGTTTTATTAAAGAGCTGTTCGTCTCCAACACTGGACACCACAGCAGTAGCAAACAGTTTAAACCCCTGAATAAGAACTTAACCTAAACAGCCAGCTTTCCCACTAAACACCCGATATATATAAGAACCTATTCAGGCTGATTTGTAACTAAAATGTAGGTTCTTATACGTGGGCGTTTACAGTAAAGTTTGATGGTATGACCAATTTAGATTGGTTGTTTCAACCAGTCAGATTTTACAGTGTACTCTACTTTTTGCAAGCATGCAATCTTATTTAATGCTAACTTTTCTGTTTAGGTATTATGTGGAGGAAAATGATATAAAAGAAATTAAAAGAGACGATCTAAAGTCATTTCCAAATCTAAAAACAGTGTATGTTTTTTACATATTAAGATTATACTATAAATTAGAATATTTAGACCCAATTTGATTATTATTGATAAATTTTTACCAGTTATGAACTGTCATGTGCCTTTATTCCGTTATGAAGATCGAGAACCATTTAGTTTATGATCTTTTTCCTTCAGTAGAGTTGCATTCTCTTCTTTGCATGTTGCATGGAATACTGTAGCACGACTGCAAGTTGATATAAGCTAAACTGGATAGGGATAGTGATTTATCAAAGCCTTTTAATGCATGGGTGACACAAGCTGTTAGCGTGCTGCCTCTCACCGCTGAAGTTAAGCCCGGTCGAAAGGGGTCAGTACTTGGATGGGTGAATAACTTAGCTTCATGTGAGTTCAGTTGTTGGTTCTCTCCTGTGCTTCGAGGGTTTTTCACCGTGTTCTCTGGTTTTCTTCCCTCCACAAAATCAACACCATAATTCCTCTGTTAAATCTATACTAACTAGTTCCATCAAGGAGTGAGGGCCATTGAGTTATCAGTATCTAAATACTGTCATATCTTACCCTCAATAAATAAAGTCACTTTAATTTTACTTTACTTTACTTCACTTTACTTTACTTCACTTCACTTCACTTCACTTCACTTCACTTCACTTCACTTCACATCACTTCACTTCACTTCACTTCACTTCACTTCACTTCACTTCACTTCACTTCACTCCATTTCACTTCACTCCACTCCACTCCACTCCACTCCACTTCACTCCATTTCACTCCACTCCACTCCACTCCACCCCACTCCACTCCACTCCACTCCACTTCACTCCACTTCACTTCACTTCATTTCACTTCACTTCACTTCACTTCACTTCACTTCACTTCACTTCACTTCACTTCACTTCACTTCACTTCACTCCATTTCACTTCACTCCACTCCACTCCACTCCACTTCACTCCATTTCACTCCACTCCACTCCACTCCACTCCACTCCACCCCACTCCACTCCACTCCACTCCACTTCACTCCACTTCACTCCACTTCACTTCACTTCACTTCACTTCACTTCACTTCACTTCACTTCACTTCACTCCATTTCACTTCACTCCACTCCACTCCACTTCACTCCACTCCACTTCACTCCACCCCACTCCACTCCACTCCACTTCACTTCACTCCACTTCACTTCACTTCACTTCACTTCACTTCACTTCACTTCACTTCACTTCACTCCACTTCACTCCACTTCACTCCACTTCACTTCACTCCACTCCACTCCACTCCACTCCACTTCACTCCACTTCACTTCACTTCACTTCACTTCACTTCACTTCACTTCACTTCACTCCATTTCACTTCACTCCACTCCACTCCACTTCACTCCACTCCACTTCACTCCACCCCACTCCACTCCACTCCACTTCACTCCACTTCACTTCACTTCACTTCACTTCACTTCACTTCACTTCACTTCACTTCACTTCACTCCACTTCACTCCACTTCACTTCACTTCACTTCACTTCACTTCACTCCACTCCACTTCACTTCACTTCACTTCACTCCATTTCACTTCACTCCACTCCACTCCACTCCACTTCACTCCATTTCACTCCACTCCACTCCACTCCACTCCACTCCACTCCACTCCACTCCACCCCACTCCACTCCACTCCACTTCACTCCACTTCACTTCACTTCACTTCACTTCACTTCACTTCACTTCACTTCACTCCATTTCACTCCATTTCACTCCACTCCACTCCACTCCACTTCACTACACTCCACTTCACTTCACTTCACCCCACTCCACTCCACTCCACTTCACTCCACTTCACTTCACTTCACTTCACTTCACTTCACTTCACTTCACTTCACTTCACATCACTTCACTTCACTTCACTTCACTTCACTTCACTTCACTCCATTTCACTTCACTCCACTCCACTCCACTCCACTTCACTCCATTTCACTCCACTCCACTCCACTCCACCCCACTCCACTCCACTCCACTCCACTTCACTCCACTTCACTTCACTTCATTTCACTCCACTCCACTCCACTCCACTTCACTCCATTTCACTCCATTCCACTCCACTCCACTCCACTCCACCCCACTCCACTCCACTCCACTCCACTTCACTCCACTTCACTCCACTTCACTTCACTTCACTTCACTTCACTTCACTTCACTTCACTTCACTTCACTCCATTTCACTTCACTCCACTCCACTCCACTTCACTCCACTCCACTTCACTCCACCCCACTCCACTCCACTCCACTTCACTTCACTCCACTTCACTTCACTTCACTTCACTTCACTTCACTTCACTTCACTTCACTTCACTTCACTCCACTTCACTCCACTTCACTCCACTTCACTTCACTCCACTCCACTCCACTCCACTCCACTTCACTCCACTTCACTTCACTTCACTTCACTTCACTTCACTTCACTCCATTTCACTTCACTCCACTCCACTCCACTTCACTCCACTCCACTTCACTCCACCCCACTCCACTCCACTCCACTTCACTCCACTTCACTTCACTTCACTTCACTTCACTTCACTTCACTTCACTTCACTCCACTTCACTCCACTTCACTTCACTTCACTTCACTTCACTTCACTCCACTCCACTCCACTTCACTTCACTTCACTTCACTTCACTCCATTTCACTTCACTCCACTCCACTCCACTCCACTTCACTCCATTTCACTCCACTCCACTCCACTCCACTCCACTCCACTCCACCCCACTCCACTCCACTCCACTTCACTCCACTTCACTTCACTTCACTTCACTTCACTTCACTTCACTTCACTCCATTTCACTCCATTTCACTCCACTCCACTCCACTCCACTTCACTCCACTCCACTTCACTTCACTTCACTCCACTTCACTTCACTTCACCCCACTCCACTCCACTCCACTTCACTCCACTTCACTTCACTTCACTTCACTTCACTTCACTTCACTTCACTTCACTCCACTTCACTCCACTTCACTCCACTTCACTCCACTTCACTCCACTCCACTCCACTCCACTCCACTCCACTTCACTTCACTTCACTTCACTTCACTTTACTTCACTTCACTTCACTTCACTTCACTCCATTTCACTTCACTCCACTCCACTCCACTTCACTCCACTCCACTTCACTCCACCCCACTCCACTCCACTCCACTCACTTCACTCCACCCCACTCCACTCCACTCCACTTCACTCCACTTCACTTCACTTCACTTCACTTCACTTCACTTCACTTCACTCCATTTCACTTCACTCCACTCCACTCCACTCCACTTCACTCCATTTCACTCCACTCCACTCCACTCCACTCCACTCCACTCCACTTCACTCCACTTCACTCCACTTCACTTCACTTCACTTCACTTCACTTCACTCCATTTCACTTCACTCCACTCCACTCCACTTCACTCCACTTCACTCCACCCCACTCCACTCCACTCCACTCCACTTCACTCCACTTCACTTCACTTCACTTCACTTCACTTCACTTCACTTCACTTCACTTCACTCCACTTCACTCCACTTCACTCCACTTCACTCCACTTCACTCCACTCCACTCCACTCCACTCCACTCCACTTCACTTCACTTCACTTCACTTCACTTTACTTCACTTCACTTCACTTCACTTCACTCCATTTCACTTCACTCCACTCCACTCCACTTCACTCCACTCCACTTCACTCCACCCCACTCCACTCCACTCCACTCACTTCACTCCACCCCACTCCACTCCACTCCACTTCACTCCACTTCACTTCACTTCACTTCACTTCACTTCACTTCACTTCACTTCACTCCATTTCACTTCACTCCACTCCACTCCACTCCACTTCACTCCATTTCACTCCACTCCACTCCACTCCACTCCACTCCACTCCACTTCACTCCACTTCACTCCACTTCACTTCACTTCACTTCACTTCACTTCACTCCATTTCACTTCACTCCACTCCACTCCACTTCACTCCACTTCACTCCACCCCACTCCACTCCACTCCACTCCACTTCACTCCACTTCACTTCACTTCACTTCACTTCACTTCACTTCACTTCACTTCACTTCACTTCACTTCACTTCACTCCACTTCACTCCACTTCACTTCACTCCACTCCACTCCACTCCACTCCACTCCACTTCACTTCACTTCACTTCACTTCACTTCACTTCACTTCACTTCACTCCATTTCACTTCACTCCACTCCACTCCACTTTACTCCACTCCACTTCACTCCACCCCGCTCCACTCCACTCCACTCCACTTCACTTCACTTCACTTCACTTCACTTCACTTCACTTCACTCCACTTCACTCCACTTCACTTCACTTCACTTCACTTCACTTCACTTCACTTCACTCCACTCCACTCCACTTCACTTCACTTCACTTCACTTCACTTCACTTCACTCCATTTCACTTCACTCCACTCCACTCCACTCCACTTCACTCCATTTCACTCCACTCCACTGCACTCCACTCCACTCCACCCCACTCCACTCCACTCCACTCCACTTCACTCCACTTCACTCCACTTCACTCCACTTCACTTCACTTCACTTCACTTCACTTCACTTCACTTCACTTCACTTCACTCCATTTCACTTCACTCCACTCCACTCCACTTCACTCCACTCCACTTCACTCCACCCCACTCCACTCCACTCCACTCCACTTCACTCCACTTCACTTCACTTCACTTCACTTCACTTCACTTCACTTCACTTCACTTCACTTCACTCCACTCCACTCCACTCCACTCCACTCCACTTCCCTTCACTCCACTCCACTCCACTCCACTCCACTCCACTTCACTTCACTTCACTTCACTTCACTTCACTTCACTCCACTCCACTCCACTTCACTTCACTTCACTTCACTTCACTTCACTCCACTTCACTTCACTTTTACTTTGAAACAATGGATAAAAACGTGTTATGTCGTCATAACGTTACTGCTATATACTGATTGATCGTCATTATTCCCTAGCTTGATCGCCATATTGAAGGGAAATGCATCAAAATACAATAGCTTATTCGAGTTTTTTGGTATATACGTTCAATATGGCTGCCATGACGCAGAGTACCTTCCTAGTGTCTGAGTACCTTCCTAGTGTAGTTTTTGCGCATTGGTATAAAGATATCAACTAATACGCATTGATATAAAGATCACCTGGGATAACCATATTGAGCAAGTTTTGAGTAAAGCCTCAAAAGGGATTGGTCTGCTCCGAAGATCTAAAGATTTAGTCAATACAAATTCCCTACAAACAATATTAAAGCTCTTGTTCTCCCATACGTCGATTATTGTGCTTTAGTGTGGGGCAATTGCTGTAAAAAATTACAAAATAAATTAGAAAAACTTCAAAATAAAGCAGGTCGAATTATCTCAGGTGTAGTTATGACACGCCATCAAATGGTGTTAGACAAAAACTTGGTTGGGAAACGTCACAATCCAGACGAGAAGAACAGATGCTCTTTTTTATGAAAATGTATTGCGAGGGAAAATCAACAATTACCTTGCTGATTCATTTGCGATTTCCAACAGAGATTGTTACAACTTAAGGAGCAACAATCGTGTTCTCTCTCTTCCTAAACCAAATACAAATGCATTAAAAAAATCTTTCAGTTACAGAGGTGCTAGAATCTGGAACGATATTTCTAAAACTTGAAATAGTTTTACTTGGATAATTCTTTTTTCTCTTTTTAATAATTATCGTTGTAATTCTTTGTGTTATTAGTTAGTTCTTATATTGTAAATTTGTTTAGTATTTTAATGGCAATTCATTATATAATTTAGTTTTTAATATTGTACTTTTAACTTATAATATACGTAGTATACACGGCCCTTTTTAACTTTTTCTGTCCATTTAGATATTACTTTATAGCTATAGTTGAGAGGTTACCATGTTTAAATAACTGTAAATAAATAAATAAATAAATAAATAAAGAAATAAATAAACGTATGCATTGTTAATTGATGTGTCTTATTTTTTTGAAACTTTAGAAGGCTGTTTGGTAATAAAATCGAAATTCTGCCGGAAGACCTATTCAGGAACAATACAAAGATTACATATATGTAAGTAAGATTTATTTAGTTTACAAAAACACTATTGGTTCCGAGACCATAAAAAAGATTTTGTACCATACATCATAGCCTAGCTTTTTAAATAAAATTATCAAATTCATTAATAATTCATAAGGAAAATTCAAAAGAAATGAATGTTTAATCAGGTGTAAATACTGTTAAAACATTGATTAATAAAACATCAATGTTTTATCAAAGTTATTAGACACTAACGGCTCAAATTCGGTTTTTTCTGAGTTAAAATGATCTTATCTAACGTTTCTTGCAACTTTTAAACAAAGTATTCATCATGTACACTTAGAATTTGATAAGTAAGTTGTTTTCGGCTCGCCATTGTAGATGCCCATAAAGATCGGTCGCTCATATTTTTACTACTATTTAAAGTGTATATGAAATGAAAATGAAGTTTGTCTAATTTGGAAGAACTTTTGAAATGGTAAAGTAATATCTTCTACAGTTTTTCCATATCTTACTTCGTTCTTGAGGTAATATTTGAACAACGAGAGCGAGTGTTTCACCGGGATATCCAAACACGAGAAAACAATGTATGAAAACACGAGGCCGAAGGCCGAGTGTTTTTGTTAATTGTTTTCGAGTGTTTGGATATCCCGGTGGGACACGAGCTCGAGTTGTTTAAATAGCTTCTCAAATGAACACAAGTATAGTTTGCATAGGTAATTAGGATATTTGAGGAAGATCACTAGTGATCTTCCTCAAATATCCTAATTACGTATGCCGATCAAATGTATTGTAGTGTTCTGAGACACCGTGTTTGACTTAGTTATCCAAACGCAATCCCGTGACTAGATGGGTCTTTATTATTGGATAATTAGCTCATGAATTATTAATGAGTTTGAGAAATATTAAGATTTGTTTGATATGTAAATGATCACACTGCACACGTTACATTGTATAATGAGTTTTTGAGAAATCCTGTACATCATTGATATTTGTCTGTTTGTTTAAAGTTATGAGAAAAATACACCTACATGCGCAGTTTCGTGTGACTGTGTTCGATAACTTCAACAATATTCCTAATTTTACAACAACTCATTATACAATGTAACTTATGCAGTGTGACATTTACATATCAAACAAATAGCAATATCTCAAGAACGAAGTAAGATATGGAAAAACTGTAGAAGACGTTACTTTACAATATCAAGAGTTCTTCCAAATTAGATTAACTTAATTTTTATTACATATACTACTTAAAGGACATTGGCAGCAAAAATTAAGTTTGTCTAATTTGAAATAACTCGTAAAATTGTAATAGAAGATCTTTTACAATTTGATCGTATCTTTCTTCGTTTTCAAGATATTCAAATTTGTTTAATATGTAAATGATCTCTGACGTCAGGAGCAGGGTAAACTATTTTCACACATAGCAAAATCAGTTATATCTCTAAATTTGTTCAACGAAATCACTTGAAACTGTGCACATAAAAACACCTTGTGACACTGAACATTTCATAACTGATGTTGCTGACGTCAGAGCCCATCTCATTTACATATTAAACAAATTGAAATATCTTGCAAACGAAGAAAGATACGAAAAAGTTGTAAAAGATCTTCTATTACAATTTCACGAGTTCTTTCGAATTAAACAAACTTAATTTTTATTGCCAATACCCTTTCAATGCTTTTTTTACTTTACTTCTAACCAGCCATAAGTCTAGATACAACTTTTCTTTCCATAGAAGTAATATTGGGCATTTCACTCGATTACAGATGTTCTCTTATTCTGCACTCGAATTTTCCTTCACCTAAAATCCCTAAATTTTCTTTCCATAGACGTCTACGTAACAACCAGTTAAAAAGCATACCAAAAAACGTATTCAAGTGGATTCCAAATCTATTCATGTTGTAAGTATTAGCATATGAATTAGGAATGTTGTGTTGTGTTGTGTTGTGTTGTGTTGTGTTGTGTTGTGTTGTGTTGTGTTGTGTTGTGTTGTGTTGTGTTGTGTTGTGTTGTGTTGTGTTGTGTTGTGTTGTGTTGTGTTGTGTTGTGTTGTGTTGCGTTGCGTTGCGTTGCGTTGCGTTGCGTTGCGTTGCGTTGCGTTGCGTTGCGTTGCGTTGCGTTGCGTTGCGTTGCGTTGCGTTCTACTGCGTTCTACTGCGTTCTACTGCGTTCTACTGCGTTCTATTGCGTTCTATTGCTTTCTATTGCGTTCTATTGCGTTTTATTGTATTTTATTGTGTTCTATTGTGTTCTATTGACGTATTCTATTGTGTTCTATTGCGTTCAATTGCGTTCTATTGCGTTCAATTGCGTTCTATTTCGTTCCATTGTGTTGTATTGTGTTGTATTGTGTTCTATTGCGTTCTATTGCGTTCTATTGCGTTCTATTATGTTCTATTGCGTTCTATTGCGTTCTATTGCGTTCTATTGCGTTCTATTGCGTTCTATTGCGTTCTATTGCGTTCTTTTGCGTTCTATTGAGTTGACTATCGCTCATAGAAAACGAGTGCGAGTTGTCTAATTCTTTTAGTAAAAATTTACCAACAAAAGTTAAATAAATTCTCGACCATAACGCATTCTCTGAGGCTCGTTTAATACATTTTTTAACTGCCAACAACAAACGTTCAACAGTCATTTCGGACATCTCCTTGGTCCCGTACAATAACTGATGGAAAAGTAAAGTTTTCTTGCATAATTTAGCATGGGTTTTCATTTACAATATTGAAACAATATATATCCACTCATTTGATTTGTAAAAGTGACAAAAAGTTGAAAGAAACATTCAATTTAGCATATAGTTTACCTCACGAAATCTTGTCAACAGCAAGCGTAATTTTGAAATGTGTTATGTTTGCAGTTTTTTCGTTTTAAACGAACACAGATAAACAATTTAACGATCTTACCATTAATAATTTCCATTCTAACCATTTTGCAGCCGTTCTTGTTTTCTATAGAACTTATTGCTTCGCCTAAATGTTCAATTTCTTTTTTCGTTTGCCCACTCCGTTATATAATTTCGGCGCCATTGTTGCTTAACAGAACAACCGCTGGCTCTAACGATAATTTCTCGTGCTATACTAGGCATTTTGTCATTGGTCAATTTCGTTAAAAGAAGGCTTTTCATTGGCTTATTGCCAGAGGTTTCTATTTAACAATTAGTCACCGAGACTGAGGTAACTAATTGTTTTAGTATAATTTCAGAGGTCGATAAAAAACCAATAACGTTGAAACAAAAACTTTTAAACAACTGCTTTCATTTTAACAGTGGTGATTCTGTTTATTCACAGACGATGTTAGCAAGCCACAGTCTTTGTCAGTAAATAATTTCAAAAAAAGAGTAAACAATTAACATCCTACTTTGGAACTGAACTTGTACATACATTCAAATTTATGCTAAAAAGACTTTTATTCTGGTGTTTTGGCTTCTGTGATACAGACTTTTTGCACTTAATTCATGTTTATTATGTTCTTCATTCATGACGAAGTTTTCGAAAACATCGCTACGACCAAAACCTAACCAAAACTTGCTAGAAAATACGAAGAATTATAGAAAATATACTTGCTTACCTTTACAAAGTTTTGTTTTTACGATATTTGATATGTACAACATCTCAGTGATAAATATTTTCAGTATTATGCTCTTTTGTTTGTTTCAAAAACTACAGACACCATTTTGAAAAAAAAAATCAACAGTTCAATGAATCGACAAATTCTAAATCTCATAATTCAAAATGACAACTCCGAGGGGGAGACTGAAACGAGTAAAGTCACTGCAGTGTTAAATAAGTACCAGTCTCTTTTCAAAAACTACTTTTGAATAACAATTTCTTGTGATGCAATAGTCACCGCGCTAGGGGGTGACTATCACCTCAGATTCACCGCTGAGCGGACCAATCAGAAAGCTGGAAAGCCTCTTTTCCACTATGAAATTATACTAACAGCGGATAGTAACTCCTGCGATAGCCAATGAAATTCAAGGATTTGTGATAGAAACTTGTAAATTTATACCAATGTAGTTTTTTGTATTCTGTTGTCTTCTGTTGTATTGTATTCTATTGTATTTGTATTTAGTTTAGTTTTTCATATTGTTCTATTTTATTTAAAGAGCGATTGCCGAAAATAGAATTGAAGAACTTGACAAAGATCTGTTTAAAAACAACAAAAAGTTGGGAAAAGTGTACGTTTTTATATCGTTCGTATGTCACAAAATTCTCGCATATACAATTCCCTGCGTTCTATTTTGTGCCGACAGCTACCTATAATTGAATTCACAGTTTTAATAATTCTTTGTTATATTTATTGGGTTTTGTTACTACATTTTGCTTCAACTTGATTTTTCAGATTTTTGTGTATCAATCGAAAAACCATATATAGACACTATAACATTTTTACATTATTCCATAAAAGATATATTTTTATATTTTATATGTAAGATTATACGTTTACTAGGCTCAAATTAAGAATATCTATATGTTAACTATGATTTTATTTGGCAAAAAAAGTGAGATTTGCATCACTGTCATTTTTCATAAAAGAATTTTTTGTAATTAATAAACTTCGCAAAAAAAGACTTGAATTCTGGTTCAACAACTGACGAATTAGATTTTTGGCTTTGACTATTGAATATTACACTCTTAATGTCTGCTCCCGAGGGAAACAGTTAGTTTTGTTTTCCCGAGAGTCTTGATATTTCCCAAGACGAAGTCGAGGGAAACTGATCGAAACTCGAGGGAAAACAAAACTAACTGTTTCCCGAGGGATCAGACATTAAGTGTTTTGTTATATAGCTTGAGTTTCGCTGAATAATTTCGACGTTTATCAAGGGAAAGTACACAAAAGACAAACTAAAAGACTTACCAAAACATTTCGCCTGGCTCCGTAATTTCACTTCAACCAAACAAATATAAGTCTCAGAACAAAAGAACAGCAATACATTTCTCCAGTTAATCTTCACACATGCTTTGAAGACCTATAAATATTCTTTTTTTCGTACCAAACAAGCTTTTGTTTATAGGATGCCGTGAAGAGTTCAAAGTTCTAGCGGGCAACAATTGAAACTTATTGACCGAGCAAGCAATAAGTTCTCAATTATTGCCCGCTCGGTAGACATTAAAATTTAACTAACGTCATGTGACCACAAACCAACCAATGACAGTCATCGTTGCATCCAGTGAAACTCTAGCTATATAACAAGACGAATTGTAGCTGTGCACAACTAACTATAAATCTAATATTTAACATTTGTTTCGCGCAACGCTATAGTTGAATTTGTCTGGGTCGTGTTTTTTGGTAATTATTTTAACAAGTAAGCAAATATTTAGATGTTAACCGAACACGCTATGTAACAGCTGAAACATGAATTGTTGACGTTGTACAAAAAATAAAATCAATCTCCAAAATAAAAGTGTCGGAGTAAAATAGATAAATACATATGTTTTAACAGTTATACCATGAGCTCGAGTTGTATATGAGCTCATAGCCAACGAGGCGCTTCACCGAGTTGGCTATTAGTTCGTATACAACGAGAGCGAATGGTATAACTGTTTTATTATATAGCCATGATAGGCAACTAATACTTCCGCCATGCATAATGATGCATTCACATAGGGTTTCACGCTGAGCTGCCGTTCGGTAAACAGCTTCGAAATGCTGTATAAATGTTGCTCGAGAGGCAAAAAATGTGTTAAGCAAATCAACAAAAATGATTAAAAGGTACTTTTATGAAGTCAAACGGTGGGTCTGCCGTCAGTTGTTCATATATTAGCGTTGCTGTCGTGAAAAATGTTTTGATTTCGTGCAAAAATGAAACTGAAACACCTTCGGCAGTGAAGTAAATTACTTAGTTGGTTGTTTTTTGAAAAAGAACATGCTTTTTACTACTCCAAATGCTTATCTAAATCAAAAAAGTCTCTTTAGTGGTAATCTCCTACGAAATGTGTGTTGTAGACTTGATTTTAACCGTGAGCTTCTTTGTTTGGCAACAAATTAATATTAGTTGTTAATTTAGTCGGGTTTTTGAAGTAAAATGACGTAATTTTTAGGTGAAATTTATCATTTAACATGCTAAATTGTGTATTTGTTAATGTATTTTTACACAATGTTGTTTTTTATACAATGGTTTGAGGGTGTTGATGTTTTTCTGTATAAAAATCCGTCAATTTCAACTCTTTTCGGCAGTTTAAATAAACATGCCGCCATCTTGTTTTTCCTCTACTAGCAGGATATGAGCTGATAGCCTGGTAGTAGGGAACCAATCAGATTACGCAAAAGCTCATATCCGATAGCATGCTATATAATAAAATGTCATATACATCAAACTTACGTCCGAACCATCTGAGTCCCAGTAGCTCGACCAACCGTTAGAGCGTCTCGCCAGAATTACCGTACGTTCAAATGTCAATTTTGCTATTTTGTTTATTAGATGGTTTTATCAAAATTTTATAACAAGTATCCCAGAAACACTATTTTGGACCACACCTAACCTCAGATTAGTGTAAGTATCTTACAACTGTAATGTAAACAATTCCAATTTCTCAGAGGTGAAATAATTAAAAAAAATAAAGTGCAACTAGCTGGCAAATAAACGTTTTAATAAATAAATGATCAAGTTATTTTGAAAACTGGTCGAATTGGTGAGATTGGTTAATCATTTTTTAAAAACCAGTCAAACTGTTTTGGGAAGGATTAAAGAGATTTTTCAGAACTATTCATGACATGTTATTAATAGGTCAACAAATGGTTTTTATTACCTATTTTTTATTATTTCGATAATAATAATAATAATTAATATTAATAATAATAATAATAATAATAATGTAAACTTTATTTATTGGTCATTAAACGTAGAAATTACAATGATAAACCTCGCTTTTACAGGTAGTTTGCCACTGACTAGTTGAACTGATGCTACATGAGAATAAAAATATAATAATAATAATAATAATAATAATAATAATAATAATAATAATAATAATAATAATAATAATAATAATAATAATAATAATAATAATAAAAGAGAAAAGAAAATGCATGGGAGGCAAGCCAGTGATGAAAGATTGTACCTTCCCCGGTGTAAACGAGGAAGAGGGATAAAGAGTATGAGGGACCTGTATAAAGAAACAAAGTACGAGTAGCATGTTACATGGCAACGTCAAGGAGCCGGTGGATGGAAGTGGCATGGCAAAGAGAACACGGGAACAAATATTGTTCAATAAAGAGAGAAGCAGAGGATGCACTGCGAGAAGTATCAGAGGAAGTCAACTTCGCATGTGGAAAGATTGAGTTGAATGGTGAGCAATTACAGGGAACCTGGAAAGATGCGTGGAAGAAGTTGAAAATGGTGTTGAAACTAAAAACTGAAGAAATGCGTATCGAGAAGAACCAAGGTAAGAAACTACAAAGTGAGATTTACCGTGGGCAAGATGAAAGATGTAATCAGTGGTTGGAGTGTAACCTTGCCTCTTGCTCTTTAAGGGGTTCACGGGTGGCGCGTGCTGTCAGCGTGCTGCCTCTCACCAAAAAGTTAAGCCCGGTTAGACGGGGTTAGTACTTGGATGGGTGACCGCTTGAGAATCACCCCGTTGTTGGGCTTGGAACTCATGTGAGTAGAGTTGTAGTTGATCTCTCCTGTGCTTCGAGGGTTTTTCGCCGGGTTTTCCGGTTTTCCTCCCTCCATAAAATCAACATCTAACATCTTAGCTGTGATCCGTGGTCTGAACTGTGTCGTATGGCGGCTGCCTGGAGCGCCTTTGATATGCCTCGACACGGCCATGTTGATCTGCGTCCTTCGCAATTCAGCCGCTGGCTGCAAGTAAGGATGATTAGCCCCCACACCTTTATCCTTTATCCTTCAAGAAAGACAGCGGCGGTGATAGAGGTACAAGAGCAAATGGTGAAGACCAGAGCCAGGAAAGCATTGAGAGGCGAAGAGATCGAGTCAGAGAATT
>OZ036001.1:6393606-6438606 GCA_964035015.1 Corallium rubrum
TAATAATAATAGCGTATATAGCATATTATAACCTAAATGTAATACAACGGAGTTTCTGATTGGCTATCGTGCGTGCTTCATAACTCGATGGAGCACGGCAATTTCAGATGTAATGAGAAACTCATTTTTAATCAGCGGGATAAATGTTATTTTCCGTTGTTTTGTGCCGGATTCTCTGTTATAAAAAAAAAAGGTTCACAGTTTGGCGTGCTCCATTGAGTTATGGATGCACTTGGGAAGTTGGGAGAGCACTCAAAAATCTCTCTTACGCTTTTTTCGTGCTATCTAGTGAGATCGTATAGTGAGTGGGTCTATGTTGTTCAGTTCTCTTCCCAACTTCCTTAAAAATATTGAAAATACTTCTATTCTTAACTTTAAAAAAAATTTAAAATGTCTATTTGTTACAAAATTATAATGTAGCCCATTGAGAGGATTTTGCATAACTGTAGATACAAATTAACATGCACTTGTACTCAATAATTATACATTTAAGAGCGTGTTAATTTTATTATTAATCAATTTCACAATTAATGAAGGCCATCTGGCAGAATACTTATGTAAAGATGTTTTTTATACCTTCTTTAAATAAAGTTCGTTCATTATCCATAACTCGATGGAGCACGCCAAACCATGAACCATTTCTTAAGTAGCGTAGCGTAGCTAGTATTTACAAAAAAATGTTGTTGGCGAAACATGACCTTTTAATTCTCTCTTCGTTTCAAAAAAATTCTTTATGTTAATTACTAACTCTTGTACTAAATACCTTAAATTTTTATTTAAATTCACAGAAATCTCTCAAAGAATAACTTGAACGAAATAAACATGGGCACATTCGCAGGACTGAGGAACCTTAAAATTTTGTATGTATTTTCTCCGACTTTTATAATACCGTGCTGACATAGTGATTAGAATATACATTAAAGGTGAATGGTATTTTTTACGTAATCTGATTGGCTCCTCAATCTCAGGATATCTTCTACTATTCACTTCCGGCATTTCCAGGCAAAACAAAATGGCGGCTAGTTCATTTTTCTTTGTTTATACTGAAGCAGGAGATTTTGTTGATAAACAAAACAGATATTATTGAATAACGAGAAAAGTTATAAATAAAATTAAGTAGACCAATGACAACATGTATGTTTCTTAAACTTTTTCTGGTCGTTAATATATCCAAAAGTTATATACTGAAAAACTGTTTTGTAGACAACTATTGAGTAGGCCAAATTGCATTGAAATACTGGGGAAGAAAACCCAGTAGAATCGGAGAAACTTATTATTTCATTTATTAGATTACAGTAGTTTAGTTTAGTTTAATTAATTCGTCACAATATAATTAGTACAAATACATAAATAGATAATTATAAATAATTCTAATAAAGTTGTGACAGGGGATTAAAACAGAACTTTCGTCCCAATTGAGATCAAATTAACCCTAAAAATTAATGTTGATAAGAAAATAACAAAGTTTTAGAATATTAGTACAACAATCTATAATCGTCTAGCCAGGTAATTGATAGGTGGCTAACATAGTCTTATACCTCGAATTTAATTTACTCGTAAAGCTAACTAGAGATTGCATGTTTTGAAATCTTGGGGAAGAGTGTTCCATAACTTGGCAGCTCTTGGAAAAAAGGATTTACGAAAATAGTCCTGTTTATATTTATGATTTAGGTAAAAATTGTTTGAGTCGAAATTACGAGTGTTGTATCTAGAGGCACAGATATCGGTCAAATATTGAGATAATTTCTGTTGTAAATTTTTAATTATTACAGTTTGTTCTTTTTATTTCAGGGATATTTCCGAGATTTATACTATCACATCAATAGACTGGCGATTTTTAAATGAAATTCAAAACCTAACAACATTGTGAGTAGCAAGTTACATAGGCCATGTGCACACTAATCCGTTTTCAAACGAAAACGGAGACTTTTTGATACGGTTAGGCCTTTCCTCCACAGGGCCGTAGATAGCGGGGGGCCAGCAGAGGCAACTGCCCCCCCAGAGAAAATCCAAAATATGATTTTTATAATGTCACACATCACATTTGTTCCCAGAGTCACAGAATAAAGAACTAACTATGGTCGTTTAATATCATAACTCTGACAATGAGTTTTCGCGTTGCGTTCGCGCTTTATCCCTAACTATTATTTTACAGTCATTTCACTTTTCACGAAAATGTTCGGGAGTTCGTTCCGAAGTTCACAAGTTCGTTGGGAAGTTCAAAGCTCATTTTACCACAAACTTCGTAACGAACTTCTGAACATTTCGGTGAAAAGTGACTAGTGAGTTGCAAATGACTGTAGTTGTCTTTGTACCTGTAAATATATAATACTGTAGTTTTAGACAAAACCTTTTGTAAGAATGAGAATGTACGTGTCTTAAAAGGTATGTTTTAAAATGTTCAAAATTTTGCTCAAATATGATGTCAGATCGCGGGAAATGTCATTTCAGAGACTCAAATTTCAGAAATTTTCCGGGGGAACATACCCCCGGGGCCCCCTAGAAATTGGACACTCTTACTGCCCCCCTGACTAAAAAATCCTGCCTACGGCCCCTGTTCGTCCACACTAATCCAGTGTCTTCGATGACCGAAAGCGAGCGTTTCGAAAACGCTCTCCAGAGTGGAGACATTCGAAGACGCCGTTTTTCTGCACCACTGTGGACGGCAAAAACGAAGCTTTTAGAAAAAGATGATGTCACGATTATGTTTATATCTATTCATTCATAATCCCTGTTGATCTTTTCAGCGTTATACTAAACGGCGAAAACGATTCGAAAACGATAATGTGGACGTGATGATTGATTTGATCTGTCAAAGTATAGTTATCATTGGACAACGTTTGTTTCAAAACTCGAAAACAACTGGTTATTCGTTAAACGCTTGAACGTAAATGGTAGTATTTTGCGAGCCCTGACCTTTGTCAAATCCTATTGTTCTATGTCTAGTTATATCAACGATTTCAGCCTGAGTTTAGGTTCTTCACCGAACACAGCGCAATACTAAAAATAAATATTGCACTCAGCTCATTTACCAGCGTTTTTGGCTTACATTATGAATATTAAATTGAGGGTTATAATCAGTGTTTCTTTAACAATTTTAAATGACAGTCAAAATGGAAATACCTTCCCACTTCTGCTTCTGTAGTTTGTTGTGTATTACTGTATTTATGAAGTCACTACAGAAACGACGTGAGAAAAATCGATAAAAGTCGCTTATTGTTGATTTATATTTATTTGTTGGTATCAATTTGGGAGAAACATTCGTTATATTATGATTAAATTCCATAAAAGCCAAATTATACTTTTTATTCACATTTTTCACAATTTTCCTCACTCTTCAGTAGCGGCTACAGAAATACAGTAATACACAACAAACTACAGAAGTAGAAGTGGGAAGGTATTTCCATTTTAACTGTAATTGATTTTACCAATACAAAAACTGGCTGAAGTACTTTCAATAAAGCCGTTCGCCTCAGTCATATCTATTAAAGGGATACTCCAAGCCCAAAACAAGTCTTGTTCAAATGAAAGACTTATGTGGCCTTACCTCTGAATGACTATTAGTTTCCTTCAAATATTTTTAGTTTGGGAGAAATTTGACTTTGTTTGCCGTATTTTCCATATACTGTGAGCTGCCATTGTTGCTTGATTGCGGGCGAAAGCGGTCGCTCCCAACAGTATTTTGACGTCATTGAGTGATTGAAACAGTTTCCTCTTTTGTTATGATTTGTTTCTATCACTCAATGACGTCAAAATACTATTGGGAGTGACCGCTTTCGCCCGCAATCAAGCAACAATGGCGGCTCACAGTATATGGAAAATACAGCAAACAAAGTCAGATAGACCTTTTCGATAATTACGTCACGCTGCATGAAAACGAGGCTCCCAGGCCAAAGTTTCACAATTTTGATTATTATACTAGTCTGCCATATTTGTTTATGGAAGAAGATGGCTAATAACGTCCAAACTATATATGGTAGAAACACATCGTGTACGTATGTTGTTAGGTATTTCATAAGCTTTCATTTGATGTATATTTTAAGTTTCTGTGACGTGTGTAACTTTTTAAAATGTCCAAATGTTCGCACCATTGCTCGTCAAGTAATAATAATGGTTCCCACAACTGTTGTAGAATTTCGGATATTGTTTTTAAAATACATAACGCACAACTTTGAAACAGATATCAAACAGAAGATACTGTAAAATGCTATTTGCGGTACAACTTTCAGGTTTCTAGTTTAAGAGAAAGTACTTTAAAAGTGATGGGAAAACGTACTATTATCTTGGTCTGAGTTGTAAACAAAACAAACTTAACAATTCATCCATCAGACCAAGATAATAGTAAGTTTTCCCATCTTTAAAATACTTCCCCTTAAGCTAGAAACTTGAAAGTTCTACCACAAATAGCATTTTACAGTATCGTCTGTTTGATATACATTTCAAAGTTGTATGTTAAATATTTTAAAAACGGTATTCGAAATTCTACAACAGTTGTGAGAAGTCCATATCATATTTATTACTTGACGAGCAATGGTGTGAACATTTTGGACATTTTAAAAAGTTACACACAACACCGAGACTTAAAATATACATCAAATGAAAGCTTATGAAAAGCCTAACAACATACGTACACGATGTGTTTCTACCATATATAGTTTGGACGTTATTAGCCATCTTCCATAATGAAACTTTGGCCTGGGAGCCTCGTTTTCATGAAGCGTGACGTAATTATCGAAAAGGTCTATTTCTCCCAAACTAAAAATATTTGAAGGAAACTAATAGCCATTCGGAGGTAAGGTCACATAGGTCTTTTATTTAAACAAGACTTGTTTTGGGCCTGGAGTATCCCTTTAAATATATAAAAGCCGACTTAAACAGTAAAAAATGCAATTAATATATCATTTTTAATTCTCTCCAGGATGACTAGCGTCTTTGTTCATTGCTGTTACGCAGAAGTGTACCGACCGTCTCTACGTTGTGTCACCCCAGAGGTGGTCATCTCGAGTTGTAGCAATCTGATCAGAAGTGGTTATTTGCGAGTAGTAATTTGGATCAACTTTATCCTAGCCATTGGTTGCAACGCAATCGCTGTACTACTCAGATGCTTTAAAAAGAGAGGTGAACGCGACCGCGGGCAGAACGCCTTGGTTATCAATCTAGCAGTCAGTGACCTGATTATGGGATTATACTTGGCTATTATCGCCATAAAAGATCTAACCTGGCGCGATGTTTACTATAAGCACGATAGCGAATGGCGGAACAGCTCACTATGTCACTTTTCTGGCGTACTGTCTCTCTTATCATGTCAAGTGTCGGTCTTCACTCTGGCTGTGATAACATATTTTAGGTAATTAAAAATCATCATCATCATCATCATCATCATCATCATCATCATCTTATGATAAAATGATGGTAATGGTTGTAATGATGATAATGATGATGTGATCATGTGATGATAATGATGGTGATAATGATATGATGGTAATGATATGATGATGATGATGATAATAATATGATATGTGATGTGATGTGATGCTTGATGTAATGTAATGTAATGTAATGCAAAATGTAATGTAATGTAATGCAAAATGTAATGCAATGCAATGCAACGCAATGCAATGCAATGCAATGTAATGTAATGTAATTTAATGTAATGTAATATAATGTGTAATGTAATGCAATGCAATGCAATGCAATGCAATGCAATGCGATCCAATGCAATGCAATGTAATGTGTAATGTAATGCAATGTTAGGCAATGTAATGCAATGTAACGCAATGTAATGCAATGTAATGTAATGTAATGTAATGTAATGTAATGTAATGCAATGCAATGCAATGCAAAATGTAATATAATGTGATGTGATGTGATGTGATGTGATGTGATCATGTGATGTGATGTGATGAAGATGATGATGATGATGATGATGATGATGATGATGATGATAATAATGCATGATGATAATGACAATGATTAACTCACTTTACTCCCATCTAGGTACAAGGCCATTGTCCATTCTATTCACTCCCCCCGGCACCTCAAAAAGAGAACTGCATTAATGGTTATTGTCGTCATTTGGCTTCTAGCTTTGGGTATCTCCGTCCCACCGATATTCATACGAAGCTATTTCTACGACGTGTCGAGAAAAGAATTCTACGGGTCAAATGGCGTTTGCCTTCCTCTTCAGTTGCCTGGCGAAAGGACTGCGGCTTGGGAGTATTCTCTGGCAATATTTGGTGTACTTAATTTAGTTCTATCCATTCACATGCTGGGTAGTTATACAAAAATGTTTCTATCGGTTTTTAAGTCCTCGAACACTACACGGTCGGCGGTGATGAAGGAAGAATTTGCCACCGCTCTGAGGTTTTTCTTTGTAGTCTTTACGGATATTTGTTGTTGGCTACCAGTGTCAGTTTTGATGGTTCTCTCTCTGGTTGATGTGATCGATTACAGCAAAAGCGAGGTGTATGCGTGGTTTGCGATATGCGTTATTCCAATCAATTCGACGGTGAATCCTCTAATTTACACACTGACGGCACCTGGCGTATGGAAACAAATTAAAGATTTTTCGAATTCAATTAACAGCCAAGCTGCTTCGATTAAAGGTAATTTTACAGCCTTTAAGTTTTTTAATAAAGTAGTTTATAACATAGCTTTGATATAGCAACAGTTTTGATTGGCTGTCGTGCGTGCTCCATAACTCGATGGAGCACGGCAAAAAATTTCAAAACAAAACTGAGTTTTAAATTGACTTTTTATGGCCTTTTATATTATCAAAATACAGAGTCATTTAATTTTATTGAGTAATAAAGAACAACGACCCAGAAGACATAAACTGGGTCTGGGCAACCGAGTTTAAACTGTCCTTTTGGTTGGATTTTAGTGAACAAAAAAGACTTGGCTACGAAAGTAGAAAAACACAACAACCAAAACGATTCGCCGGCTTGTGAAATGATTTAATGCTATGTTATAAAAGAAATGGCTCATGGTTTAGCGTGCTCCATCGAGTTATGGATGCACTTGGGAAATTTGGAGAGCACTCAAAAACTCTTACCACAGAATAAAGACTATACAGAAGGGCCACTTAGCGGTACAACGTGTCCTCGTATTTTTATGCAAAAATATGCAATTTACTGGCTAGGACAGCCAGTTCAGCGTGCTTATTGGCCAGAACATGCAGTTTACTGGCTGAGCAACATGCGTAATGCGACATGCGCGGAGACAAAAACTTCAAAGGTTCCGACCCGAGTGGCCCTTCTGCTTAGTCTTTATTCTGTGCTCTTACGCTTTTTTCGTGCTCTCCCAATTTCCCGCGTGCATCCATAACTCGATGGAGCACGCTAAACCATGAACCATTTCTTAAATTTTAAAGAGTCCTGTACAATTACTTAAGGTGGTGTTACACGATGCGATTTTTCTTGCAACTTGCAACAAATTTACTCGTGAAAAAGTTGCAGGAAGGGTGTTACACGTTCAGCAACTTGCGATTTTTGTTGCAAGTTGCAGCAAAAAGTAGAACCCATCCAACTTTTCTTGCAACTTTCAACACGGCAAAAATAACAAAATCGCAAGTTGCCATACGGGGTGTTACACGGTGCCATCTTTTATGCAACTTGCAACATTCAGTGATTTGTTGCAAATTGCAAGAAAAATCGCATCGTGTAACAGCACCTTTAATAGAATAGAGTCTCCCCCGCGCTCACTCGCTGGCGAAAAACGGGGACTCGGCTAGATTCATCAGAAAATGGCAAAGATTATAAATCAACTCAGCCCAAACACTTTAAATTTTATGGCCGAGCACCATCTAAAACTACTGTGACGGTAATTTCCAAAATTTCTAAAATGCATGACTCGGTTTATATTTGTAGTAATTCATGAACGTACTATGGAGGCAAATGAAGAACGTGTGGTAGAAACGGTAGGTTAAAGGCTTTAGACCTCTTTCATAAGAGTGATTATTATAAGTAATAACATGACTTGAGGGAAATTAGCGATTAAATTGCCCGCCGCCGAGGGAAGATTTGTGAAAGCGCCCGAGGACTTTTACAAATCTTCCCGAGGCGAAGGGCAATTTAATCGCTAATTTCCCGACAAGTCATGTTATCAGTTTGTAGGTAATATTATGATCGCCGAGGAAAACTCAGAGAAGTATGATGAGATAAGTTTAGGTGTTTGTTTTTGTATGGTTCAGTGAAGTTGTTTACGAGTTTTACTATTGATTGAAGTAATTGTACCTTTGGGGCATGCTTTGTGTTTGTGAGGGTTATTTAAATGACTGCATTGAATTTAGATTTATTTTATTCACCATTTTCGAATATGGCTGTCTGTTAATAAAAATGTTGTGAGTGTTCTAGGACCGCCTGTTTGCATAATAGATATGCAAGCGGGAAATTTAGTAAAAGACAAAGGATTTCTTTGTCTACTAATTTTCCCCTGCATGCTTGATGAGAGAAAATTAGTAGACAAAGAAATCTTTTGTTTTTGGGAAATTTAGAAGACAAAGGCGTATGCATGGGTAATGAGGAAAATACGGGATTTACATTCCTTTGAGAACAATGAAAACCGAGGTGATCATGATATTAATTTAAATCATATTCTATTGTGTGCATTTTACTCAGCCTTTCTAGCCTCGTTTGTGTGTCAGTGTGTGTGCAATTCAAAAGAATCTTTGCTTCATAACGAGGCTAAAAAGCCAGGCTTGGACTGGCCTTATGTGCCATTGTGCCAATGGCACATGCGCCCCCTTTAGAATACCACAAGTGCGCCCCGTGAACTATATTTACTAAAATAGATATAAAATAGTATGGCTGTCCATTGCATGTAGTTTGTTACTGAATATTCTGCTTTCTTAAATTCATGTTGTGTGTGGTAGCAAGGGGTAGACAGGAGAGTTGCTGTTCCGTAAGATATATTTTATTCCGGCAAATGATAAGCCTGTTGGCCACTTTCGTGTCGTTCTTATATACAGTTTCTGTGAGTTAATCATACATGGGAGAACAATGGCAACAACAATCACCAATTTTAAAATCTTTCTATTTACAGAGGCTTGTGGGCAAGTTTCTCTGTAATGCACCTTAGTAGACCAATGTCAGTATTTATTAATTTATTTTTTTAACTGCGCCCTTAATTCTCCCTAATGGCACCGCCCATAATACGAAGCCAGTCCGACGCTGAAGAAGGCTCGTTTAGATGCACATAATGAACTATCTAATAGATAATTACTGAGGCCAATGGTATTATTGAATATATTGCAGCCAATCTCGTTCCCAGAGCCCACGTTCCCCTTACCCAGCGGGTGAGAGACGGGACGCTCTGGGATAATCCGTTCACGCCATCACAGGATTCTTGTTATCCAGAAGAAGAGTAATCATGTTCATCAGTCAATGACATATCGATGTGAAACTGATTATCCCAGAGTCTCTCGTTTCCCGGGTGGGCTCTGGGAACGAGATTGTATTGCAGCTTGCTGAGGGCGCAGCCCGAATTTGGCTGCAATAAGTATAGGTAATCATATGATAGCGAGTACAATTAAGGATTTACACTACAAGTTATATTTGAAAATTTTGCCAAAATTTCACGAGCCGTTAGGCGAGTGCAATTTGGCATAATTTTCAAATATCACGAGTAGTGTAAATCCTTTATTGTACAAGCAAAATCATATGATTACTCATTTATTATATGCATGACAAAATTACGACACGTACGCTTCGTACTCACTCACGCCTTTAAAAACATCTTGTTTCATTACTTGACAAGAAACATTTTCACTCTGGGTGTTCTCTGTACTCATTTCAAAATATTTACATGGAATTTTTAGTTCATAGTGTACCACAAGTCGTTAGAAATGTGAAAACGTTTTGCGGAATTCGCCGCCATTTTGAATTTTATTGTCAACATCGTTCCCAGGGTCTCGGAAGCGGTACAATTAATAAAATAATTGTACTCCTCTCAACCAATCAGAATGCAGTAATTTTGTCATGCATATAATATATTCAATAATGCCGTTTGGTCGAAGTGATTATCTATATTATAAATAATATACTGACCCCTATCATAGTTTGTGTTTGGTAAAATCAATGAAATCTCAAATGTCATCAATAAAATATTAAAGAAACGCTGATTTTAGGCCCTTAGAAACGAGAAACGAAAGGCTTGTAAACCTGCTGGCTGCAATATTTTTAATATTGAGTGACTCTCCCCCCATGCAGGGTCGCCCTAGCCTGGTACCCTGGCCCAATCAAAGAATATGGGCCAGGTAACCACTAAAGACTTCTGCTTTCCTATTGGTTGAAATTTCGCGCGTTTTTAGTGGCTATGAGTAAAACTGCAATCGTCATAAGTGGATTTAGCCCTGATGACGCGAGAATGAGATTAGTGGTTACCTGGCCCATATTTCTTTTGAAATTGGGCCAGGGTACCAGGCTAGGGCGACCCTAGCACGATTGGAGCCCTTCATCAGAGTGAAATGATGTAATGAACGGCTCGCTCGAAACATCAGTATTTCGTAATCAAAATTATTCTCGGCAGTTTACCATCTTTTGACGTTTCAAATTAAAGTATTTTTTCCAGAATGTCAGGGGTCATGTTCAACAATAAAATTTCTAGGTAATAAAAGAGTTTTTGGAAGAGAACTAAACCACTTAAACTCGGCTGGCTTCATCTGCTTTTGTTATGTGTTTAAATGAAAAAGTATTCGTAAAAAGATCCTGAAATAAACTAGAAATCAATATATTTGATGTTTTCATAATCAAAATCAAATATTAACACTTTGACGCCTGGACCTCTCCCTGTGCTGAATAAAATCGTCTGGCATTAACCAGAATAAACCTTAAAGACTCGACTTCAGACTTCAAAGTGTTAAAGAGATGGTACGGTTTTAACATTTTGGGGCCTGGACCTCTCCCTGTGCTCAATAAAATCGTCTGGCGTTAGCCAGAATAAAATACTAAAGACTCGTCATCAGGCTTCAAAGTGTTAACCTTTTCAACCATAGCGGCTTTCCAGTGACGAGTAAAACCGTCTGGCGTTAGTCAGAGTAAAAACAAATACTAATACTATGAACTAATACTAATACTATGAACTAATACTATACTATGAACTAATACTAATGAACTAATACTATGAACTAATACTAATGAACTAATACTAATGAACTAATACTATGAACTAATGCTAATACTATGAACGCAACAACCCCTCGCCCGCTATAGACTTGGATCAAGTCTGTCTCTCGAGGGGACGAGGTTGAGCGCGCGGAGAATGGGGTTTACATGCTTTTTTGAAACACCCCCCACCCACCCCCTGATGAAAATAAGCACTCCTGATTATACAGCCAATATAAAAATAAACAAATATAAAAACAAATGATATTAAATCCTTGGGATATTAAATTATAGAATTTATGGATAGGTCGATAGGATGACAAAACTGATTTAAATCATTTAATGAAAGTTGAACATATCAAAGCAAAACTTAGATTTCATTATTAAATTCTGGTTGTAAAAAATATATTGTTTTTAGGAGGTTTCAAAAGGGATTATTTCTAGCAAGCCTTTAATTGGCTTCTCTATGCATGTACATTTTGCAAAGGCAGAATTAAAAGTTGACAGCTCAAAAATATGAACTAATAGCTAAAATATGAACTAATATGAACCAATAGCAAAAATATGAACTAATACCATGAACTAATACTAATACTTTCGGACGTGTAAGGATAGATTCATGACAAATGTATCCAGTATACGTATGAGAATTATTGCTTTTACCAATATGACAACGATCATATCTAGACATTGTTGCCATGAAAGTGTTTATAAAGAAAAAATTACCGCATTGTGTCTCAAAACTAAACAATCACCCTTTTAATTGAGCTTGTTACCCTGGATAGACCATAATGCATTGCGAATTCAAGATGGCGCCGCTATTGGTGAAAAGGTCCACTAACTATGGTAACCCTTCTAGAAGGGTCATCCTACCTCCATGTAAACAGGGCCAGAATATGACTTTGAAATAGGATGATATAAGTTAGAGTATATTAAACCTTGCTATATTTCGATTGTTAATTAAAATCACAATACAAGTTTTCAAAGTATTTTATAAGTAATATTGGGCATTTCACTCGATTACATAGCATGTTCTAAGGATTTGGGGTGAAGGAAAATTCGAGTGTAGAATATATACATTTTAAGACCTTTTCAAAGTATTATCTGTAGTATATAAAGAATTATATTTCAAATGTGAACTACTTTAACATATAGGTTGCAGTGGGAAGTAAGTCATCCCAAGATCAACTCGCTCTCCGAGTGACAAACCTCTAAAGTCATCTGTCTATATATCAAGTAAGTCTTTACGGCACTAACTTTAGAATGGAATGCCAATCTACTATGACCGACACTGGTTTCAGTCATCTTAGTTTCTTGCGCATTTCACTTTTTTAAGTAATAGACAGAGCATGATCGATGCAAGCGAGCCGTAGTAAATCAGATACTGATCGGCTGCGAATGCTTTATCGTACTTACCAAATGGACGCATCTAAATAGCCATGTTTTCAAACTATTTTTCAAGTTGGAGTGATGTTAGCTAAGTAAATTGAGGAAAAAGTTTATGTAAATCAGGACCGGAATTTACAGATATTGATCAGAGTCGGACTGGCTTCGTATTCGGGGCGGTGCCATTAGGGAGAGGGGCGCCGTCAGGGTTTCTTTCAGAATATTTAACAATGGGGGAAAACAGGCAATACTTACTACGTGTGAGGCAAGGAACGCCGAAGGCGCGAGCGACCAATTTCTATTGGGGTCCGGGGGGATGCTCCCCCGGAAAATTTTGAATTTTAGAGTCTCTGAAATAGCATTTACTGCATTTTGAGGGGGGTTTGAAAGAGTTTTGAAAGACATAAAATACCAAACAAAATATTCAAATATATACTCATTTTATATAGGAATACACCATAACATGCAAGGCGTACATCATGAAGACATGTCGTCATACATGGACAAATCAACTCACATTGTGTGTACCATTAATTAGGTGACTACTTCATGTCAGGCAGTCAGCTGTGTGAAGCGTACTAAAATATTATTTAATCGTAATATACTATATATTAGCTGTACCATACTGATTAAAACGTAAAACGACTATAAATCCCAATTAAATCGGGTTTTTAAATAGGAATTGCACTACATATCAAATAGAATATTATACAACGGGAATGGGGCGCAGTAACGGCATCCTACGGGGACGCACGTGCCATTGGCACAATGGCACATAGGGTCAGTCCGACTCTGATATTGATTAAATATTCATTTCTTTTGAATTTTCGCCATGAATTTTTAATAAATTGGATAATAAGAGTTATTGTTCTAGCTTTTTCCTAAAATTAGTAATTTCATAGTGTGCTACAATCTTAATATTTAAAATGTATATAAATAATTACCACTAATTACTCAGTAAATAAATTATTGACAATCGTTATGTTTTTTCACAAGTTACGTATCCAACTTTAAAAATGTTTGAGCTGATAGTGATTTTTTTGGTAGAAAGTCGGATAAAAATATGATTATATATATATATACGAGACCTTAAGATCTAATAAAGACGCGGTAAACTTGACGATGTGATCTTAGCGGTGATTAACTACCGCGATATTTAAAGGTGCATTCCACTCACTGACCTCTATATAACTAGACTGCGGGTGCCCCACGAAAAAATGGCCCAAATATACACGCCATCATGAGGCGCCATCTTGTTAGGTCTTAGCCGCGAAATTGACCAATCACAGATGACCGACAGACGCTATCTTGTTTCGTCTAAAATTAACCAATCAGCAAACCAGAAAATCAAAGATGGCGCCGTTCAATTGGGGACACTTCGTGTAATGCAAAAGTATCGTGGACCCGCAGTCCAGTTATATAGAGGTCCGTGATTCCACTCTGCGGCGGATCCGCCATCTTTGTTTTGTGAGTCTCACAAACAAGCCATTTGTGGGTAATTACATGAAGTACTCATGCAGCTCAGTGTAAACTTCGGGAAAACCAAGCGATTCAGCGAGGATATTTCTTCGCATATTTCTTCTATTTCTTCTAAAAATGTTTCGTTTCAAGTACAAGTAATGAAGAGGAAGCAAGAAAAACTTTATAGAATCTTAAACGAGGCATCAGTTATTTTTTTGTAAATAAATATGTAGGCATTAGTAGTTTCGTTTCATTAAATTTTAACCTTTAATGTTTTGTTTCAAGCTAACTTGCTTTATGACCTTCAAGACACTCTAGTTCTGCTAAAACGATTGAAGTGTCGTCGGGCGGAAGATTTTCATTTCACGTCGTTCTGAAGACGTGAAAATGCTCACGAGTGGCCGCGTTGTTTACAGAAAACAATGGCCTGTATTTACACACCGGCATGATTTTGTTCCGTTTGCAAATTGTACCGGCTTCGTGTAAACGGGGTCTTAGAGAAATTAGAATTCAGGATTATCCTGAATTGTCAAAGTGTTTAGAATCAGTTCAGTAACATTCTTATATTTTTCGGTATTTTCACACGAGACACATATCCCGCATGGCGCATGTCTCTGTTCAACAAAGTTGAATGAAATGTGACCAAATGCGTTCAATACCTTTCAACATTTTGAGAACAATAGAAATGTTGAACGAAAATTTAAACATGTTCAAATTCCGTTCAACATCATTCAACACCATTCAACAACGTTCAACAGGGGTGGCCAAACGCTTTCAACATGTTGAATTCAACAATGTTGAACGATCTTGAATGAAATGTTGAAAGCGTTTGGCCAGGCCTTTAATAAGTCAGACACATGATAGAAACATCCTTGCTACTGACATAGCGCTGCATGGTTGCTTAAACGCAATTAACCTGTAGACGCAAAAACGTATATTTTTCAGTTTTGTTATCAGAAACAACAAAATATCCTGTTCGCGTATCTTATGTAAACATACTAGACAATTTTTTCAAAAACGTCTCAATAGGCTGTATTATAAACAAAGTAGCAAGATCCAGTTGTTTTATTAAAAATATCAAAATAGGGGTGAAATGAACAGAAACACATTTTTAAGGTTACAGGATACCCTAGGAAGCCATTTCAAGAAATTTGTTACCGCTCGTTCAATTTTCCCCCGATTTGTCTCATATTTGCACCAAATGTACAGACACTATTGTTGCAGAAAATATTGTTGCAGATATACCTTCGCGCCGCGGTTTAAGGCGGTCTTTGGTTTTACCAAAAAGCTCTCAATTTATCATATTTACACTTGTTCTAAAAAGTGCGTTCGCATTTTTTTATTAATGTAGTGGTTTAGCAGCTGAGGATATTTTATTTCTCGACCTGTGTTGTGGCACAAGCAATTGACAAATGGAAGCTTGTAACTCAGGTAATTTTTACATGAATAAAACGCGCAACACCCTTTTTTAGAACAACCATTGAGAAGTGTAAATATGATAAATTGAGAGCTTTTTGGTAAAACCAAAGACCACCTTAAACCGCGGCGCGAAGGTGATTTTAAACTGATGAGTATATCTGCAACAACATTTTATTTCTTATTTACTGTATAATACGATAGTGTCCGTCACATACTTAACTACATTTGTTGAAAATTTGAGACAAATCGGAAAAAAATTGAGCGAGCGGTAACAAATTAGAAGAAAATGCTACCACGGACGGAAACGAGGAGTCCGATTCTCGAGTCAGACGAGTCTTATGTATTTTGCTCTATTTGCGAGCTTGGTGTAATATGTAACAGACGTTTGGTGGACGGTTCATCAAGCTCAATTACTCAGAAAAGATTTCTGAGACCCCAGACAGGGTTCGAACCTGCAACCTTCTAATGACCGGTTAGACGCTCTGACCATTGGGCCACTGAGGCCCAGATGTCGTCTGTGGCGAAATTTTGAAAATGTGGAGAGAAGGTATGACGACCAAGATATCTTCAAGATTTACTAACAATCTGTCAGTCACCAGAGTTTTAAACTATGTTGTCCAATTAGTGGAGACACTGACGTTCTTCTGATAGGTGAAAGAAGACATTTTAGCCAGGAAGGTGTATAAATATCGAAGATGAAGTGTTGGTACGAAGAAGCCGCATTGGAGTCAAATTGATAGCGAATTTTTGATCGACTATAACTCAAAATCTGCCTTCTTCCACAAAATTTAAATGCTGGTTTCACTTTATTCCATTACTGCTTTTGATATCTGAGAGGTATTTCGTAATATGAAAATTGGGGAAAGTGGGTAAATTATGTATTCATTCCTTTCATCCGACAACTTGTTTACTAGTTAGTGGTGTCTTTAAAACGTTCTCAGATTCTGTCTTATGTCGAGCAATACCTCTTAACTCCACAATGTTGTGCTAAATTTATGTGTAATTCCGTTCGTACGTAGAAATATATAATCAGTTTTTTTGTCGCACTCAGATCTTACAATAAAGTCTGACATGCCTACGCCACTAATTTCATTGCGGCGACGACATGCAAATATTGTCAATTTCTGCAAAATCTGCCCTATTGTCACAAAATATTATTACCGATTGTCAGTCAGTCTTTAGTTGATTTTCTTAAATTTTAACGACACTTCTTTGTTCTAAAAAATGTAGAAATGGGGCGTTGAGCTCAAATAAACTACGTGCATTTGAAGCCACGGCATGTTGACCAATTTAATATCGTACGATTCACTAAAATATCTTTCTATTTCTTCACGTTGTGGGAGGCTGCTTCTGACTGTTTCCAGTGTCCTTTCACAAGCCGTTTTACAAACTATACACCT
This sequence comes from Corallium rubrum, assembly GCA_964035015.1. Taxonomy (NCBI): domain Eukaryota; kingdom Metazoa; phylum Cnidaria; class Anthozoa; order Scleralcyonacea; family Coralliidae; genus Corallium; species Corallium rubrum. The sequence continues at coordinate 6,410,375 of OZ036001.1, forward strand.
TTTTCTGGGGGAAATAAGTGTTGTGGGGTTGTGGGGGGAAAATTTTACCGCCATCTTTGTTTATGTTTTTGAAGTCCCCAGACTCCCCACGACAACTCGCGCGACGCATGCGCAGACAAAATTCCCTGCTGTTTTTTAGCCAATCAATGCTCATGTTTATGTTTGGCTCGCCCCATGCTGACGCGCTGTCAGCTGTAACAAAATCACAAGCGTGCCGGATGCCAAGCTCAAAAAGTAAAATTGCTCATTTTGAGCAAATATAATTTTGTATTACGAAAGCCGGCGTAATTTTTAAAGGCACAGACAAGAAACTTGTGGATTGTACAATTCGTAGGGTAAGTGTGGTCAATTTCTTGAATGCGTAAATCAGTAAAATGCGACAAAGTATATCTAACCGTTTAGACGTTCGAATTCCGCATGTGCCGAAGCTAACAATTGCTTGATTAGGATTTAGGTACATAAGGAATTATTCAACGTCTTAACATCACGAGTCGACAAACCGAATTAAATTCGACATGCCAATTCGCAACCATTTAACACCTTGAAGCCTCCTGAAGACGAATCTTTAGCATTTATTCTGGCTAAACCTAGTTTACACGAGCAATTTTTCCTTGACAAGATTTTCCTTGACAAGTCTCCTTTGGCATGGCAGCTTGTTGAAAAGCTGGGAGACTTGTCAAGGAAAAACTTGCCATGTTTCCTCATACACACGGGCAAATAAAACTTGTCAAGTTGAAAATTGCCGAAGAAAAATTGTCCGTGTGACTAAGTATTATACAACCAGACGATTTTATCAGCACAGTGAGAGGTCAAAGTCTCAAAGTAATTTAATAAGCGACTTCAGCGGTTCGACTAATAAGGCCTTTATTCTTCTTTACTTGTGCCGAATTTAAAGCAATATAATTATAGAAAATGGTCGCAGGAGCAACCGCCTAAAATTATTTTTTTATGTATATTCGCAATTTAATTTAAGTTCGGCAATTAATTAAATTTGGCACATCCTTTGGGACATTTGAAATTCGGTGGATATTAACTCATGACTCATTCCTGTCCGCGAGGATTTCCCCAGAGGTGAATAAAATCGTCTGGCGTAAAATAATATAAATTACTAAATAGAATATTAAAATAGAATACTAAAATACTAATAAAAATGCTAAAGACCAATTCGGACAGGAAGAGTTGAACTATAGGTCTGATATAGTTTTATCATTAATGCCGCCGTCGGCTATATTCGAGTGTTGACTCGGGAATTTGCTCCGCTTTTTATGAAAACCTGAGTCAACAGGTTACTGTAAGCTATATAAAATAATAAGCGTGTTTTTTTTATATAAGAAAGTTTGTGGTCTTACACCATATTATGAATTTTTTCATTAATTTCAGCGCTTCGACTATTAAGAGTTTGCTTGCGTCAACGTAAACGGTTCACGTCTTGCGTACTCTCGTGTGCGCACGCACACTTTCTTATATAAAATACAATTTCGCCATGCAAAGCCTCAATGAACATATTTAATAAACGTGGTGTTTCTTCACATTTTTGGTAAATATTAAGTGTATATTGGGTTGTTGCTTCGTTAGCCTTTGTCGGTATTAATTTTACATCCCCCAGTGGCATGCAGGTGTCTGACCAAGGTCCTGACGCGTTAGACGCTGTTAATCAAACGCAAGCTGTCAAATAATAACATCACGAATTTACGAGATTATATAGATTAGGAGACTGTTCTCATTGAGGCATGCCGGTTTTCACAACACGCATTGCGACACAAGAATTATTTAGGCCCGTTTCAGACGACGTATTTTTCATGAGCCGTATCTCATATTCTTATACTAGAATTAAGTTCATGAAAAATACACCGTCTGAAGCAATTAAGTACGGCAGTTTGTATTAAGTTCGACCTAATTATTAAATACGGCCGTCGCGGTCGTATTTATGACTGTGGCACGACTTTGATTCAAACGACGTATTTTTCATGAGCCGTATCTAATGCATAAATTATATAGTAATGTTTAATGTATGATAGTACCCACAGTTTGAATACGAATATTCATTTAATTATATTGCGTCTGAATCAAACGTTGTTTTTTGGTCGAACTATATGGTCGAACCAATTTGTATTCGATACGGCTCATGATAAATAGTCCCTGCTGACAGAGTGCAAATCGAGTTTCAAACTGGTCAAACCGGTTATTATCTCCCTACTTCTACGCGCCCTTAGTATTATTGTCTGACGTCAAATCCTTAATTGAACAAGACGCCTGGTCAGGCGTTCACTCGGGCTACTGCAAAATCACGCGCAGGTTGTCACATGCAGTGCTTAGATCTAAAGCCGCCGTCTAAACATTCAGGTCACAGACAAAAGTCAAAACACAATCCAATCTCCGATAGAAAACGCAATTTGCAATACACAAAACACGATTGCCTGTAACGTATTAACACACATGTACACAGCGTTCATATGTCGAGTCTCTTCGGGTATTAAATATCAACACAGCTAGCGACATTACTGCGTGTTCACAGACATAGTTTGATATTGGTCAAAACACATCCGAGACGAGAAAGACTTGATCAGACTCTGATCATCAGGAAAGCTAAGAAAGAAAGCATTATTTCCACACATGTACAGCGTTCATATGTGAAGTCTCTTCGGGTATTAAATATCAACACAGCTTCATAATATCAAGATACTTGCCAGCGACATTACTGACCAATAACTATGTCTGTGAAAACACAAACACATCCGAGAGGAGAAAGACTTGATCAGACATCAGGAAAGCAAAGAAAGAAAGCATTTGGCATGCACGCATCAGTTTCGCAAAGTCTTATTATGTTTGTCTTGATCGAGACGGCGGAATAAGTTAAATGCGCACTTGACTTGGGCCTGCGCTTTCTGATTAGAGAGGCCTGCGGAGTAGGCTAAGAGCGTGACACAGAAGGGGGAAAAAACAAAACAAAAAAAAACACCCGATCCGCACGTTGTATCTAATAAACTACTAGACTTTATATACACATTGTATCCAGTAAGTTACTGGAAATTGTTTAATTCTAAGATGCGCCAATTAACGGATTAAAACTCACTGCGCATCCCACAATCTTTGTCAAGAACTGTTGACCATAAATTACCAACACTATAGGGGGGTTAGACGGGGAGGAGGCGGCTTAAACCCCCCCCCCCGACACTTTTCAAGTTAGGGTTAGGGTTACCCCCGGGAAATTCACATTTTTGAGATTAGGGTTAGGGGGTTTGGGGGGGGGGGGAGGGTTTCATTAAAAACCTCTTTATTAAACAATTTCCAGTAACTTACTGGATACAATGTGTATATAATGTCTAGTAGTTTATTAGGTACAACGTGCGGATCGGCTGAAAAAACCCGTGCCGAAACCCATTTAATTCGTCGAATTTAATGCGACGATTATGCGACAGAAGTGACACAGTTCGGTTTAGACGTCGAATTTAATGTGTCGCATTTAATGTTACGGTTGAAATTTAACGCCAAATAGCTCTAAACGTTGGTGTTTCGAGTTTCGAATTACCGCGCGTTGCCATTTGCATGGCACCCAGCTGTTAAGAGAAACGCCATGTTCTTATCTTCAAGTGAGTATATCAAAACGCTAAAACACAAAGAAGACCTTCAAAGGCTCTCGTGTTCCAACATATGTCGTTGGTCGCCCATTTGTCGTTAGTGAATGTGTATAAGCTTTCGCTTAAAGCTCTCTCATTCTTAAAACTCGAGTTAATGTGTTGCTTTCGGCTAGTTCGACAGTTTTCTTCAGCCGAAAACTCCAATACCTTTTATTGCCACCCAACTTCATACTAATTGTTTTAGTCCGTCACAAAACATTCTGGACGATACAAACAAGTACGACATGTTGAAAATGATCTTCGTGGGGTCCACGAACTGTAAAATTGTTGGGTATTGAGGGATATTGTAGGATAGAAAAAGTGATTATACTAATTTATGCATTTTATTCGACTGCATTTTATGCGACGTCTAAATCAATGTCGCATTTCCGTCGAATTATGCGACACAGCTCGTCGCATAATTCGACAGCGTCGAATTAAATGCGACGCGTCGAATAAAATCAGTTTAGACGTTGCATTTCCGTCGGATAAAATTGGTCGCACGAATTAAATGCGACGGAACTTCGACGTCTAAACCAGGCCCTAGACTCGAACACACTGGCGAAATAAACGTCTACTTACACACCATATCGTTAATTGACTGCCATTGCTCTGCAATAAAAGGAAACTTCGCGATTTCCTTCTAATCCTATTTAAGTATCCAAGGCAGTTGATTTGCCAATTCTTTCACTGGTCGCTTTTTGCAGAAGTTGACGCTGATTTCACTCGGGATTTTTCTGCTAAACTGAACCCGTTGAAAGTTGAGCAAAATGTCTCGGCTTCACAGCAAATGACCTTCATTATAGATAGATAGAATAATTTTATTTAACCATGGTGGACGTGTATAACAACATGAACAAAATTATATTATTTACAAATCAAGAGTTAAGTAGTAGGTATAAGAGTAATTTAAATATTTACATGAGTATGTAAATTAGTATAATTAGTGGGAAACATAAGTAGCGATTTTTCGTTGAAAACATGGAAGAGATTTACTCTCTCTTATGTTTGCTGGTAGAGAGTTCCATATGGAGGCTCCGTCGAACATTGTGGCAAACAAACTGTAGTAGAGCTGTCGCGAAGATTATGATTCAAAACTTCTTTTTTGAAAGTGAACTGAACGATTTTGTCTCAACACAAGCTGTCGCGCTATTGTAAGTAACAAGAACGCTAAAGAAATTTATTTCTTATCTTTTATATCAATCATAATCTTGTTTTGTTTTAATCGTAGATTACCAAATATCCGGTTTCCTTTTTGGCTATTTGTAAATCATTGTCCACACTATTTCCTTTACGTAATACGTTCAAAGTAAGTTCCTTTAAGTCTAAGCACGCAAACCCTTTAGTGAGTTGTTTCAGACCTTTATAATTATCGGAGATTTGGAGATAATTTAGTCCCGGAGTCAAGAATAGACGTAAGTTACGCTTGTGAATCATATGTGTATATGACCACTTTCATAATAGCGACAGTGGCGTCGTGGCCGGGGGGTCAGGGGGTACGCCCCCCCTAATGTCGTTCAACATAGTTTTGTCGGAATTCGGGCATAAGCTTTTCGCTTTGGGCCGGGGGGTCAGGGGGGTACCCCCCTAATGTCGTTCAACGCAGTTTTGTCGGAATTCGGGCATAAGCTTAAGCTTTGAAATATTTCAGGCTGTGCACAGGCTACCAACAACGAATCGTCGGAAAGTTGAATGTCTGCTATGCAAGAAGACATTTGACAGTAATTACCGATCTCGTCATAACAATAAATATCATTCGGATAGAGTAAAGAAACACCAACATTTTCCATACAAACATGCTGGTGCTCCTGCGAATCCTTTCCAGGTTTGTCTCTTTAATACGTCTGTTTTATACTTCGGGCAATCGTCGAATTTAATTCGGAATTAAATATGTTTTATCGTTTATGCGAAGCTAATTGCCTAATTCTTATGTATATATGTGATATGTCGGAAAAACCTTGTTGTTTGTCGGAAAAATTGTGCTCTTGGCCACCCCCAAAATCTCTGAGCCACGACGCCCCTGAATAGCGATTAATTTGAATATTCTTTTATGACTTATGTGCATCTTAATAAGCCTTTCTGGCCTCGTTTGTGTGTCTTCAATACAAAAGAATCTTTGCTTCATAACGAGGCTGGAAAGGCTCATTTAGATGCACATAAAAGAATATTTAAAGTGAAGGCCTTTATGAAAGTGGTCTATACACTGTCTTTCTGTTTTAAGTCGAGGAGTTTGCAGTTTTCCGCTCTTTTAAGCTTAGAAATCTCATATCCCTTTATACAATTTTAGTTTTTACCGCAAGTATTGTACATAGTCCGTCTAACTTGATTTTAATAAACGTATAAAATCTTGCTGTCCGTTGTGTACCTGGCGAACTCCAGTACTTAGCACCCCGTGTTCGTGATATTGGGGAACGCGACACAAGCGAAAATGTTATTAAACGATCCCAGCCACATTCTGATAGTGAAAGTGAAAGTTAGAAAATTGTTATTAACAGTTTGCCAATCATAATAGAAGCGGAATTAAGCAGCACGTTATAAGCCAATCAGAACATTATTAGATGATGACAGATGACTAGAGAATTTATTTTTGAATGCATGGTTGTCCCCCCCCTCCCCCCCCCCCCCCCACACACACACACAATGTGGCATCTGGTCCTGTTACACCTGCAAGACATTGGTGCAGCTGGCGAACTTGCAGCTAACATCCCATCCGGCGCCCTTCCATGTAAACAGCTCCTAAATTGAAAATGAATATATTAAATTGAATGATTAAAGGTGGTCTACAGTCGGTTCTGCGCATGTAGGGAACTAATGTTTACATCTTTATTTACAAAAAAAATATTGATACCTTATTCAAGATTGTAAGCTTTTCTTGCTTCCTCTTCATTACTTGTACCCAAAACAAAACATTTTCAAAAGAAATAGAAGTAATCCGAAGAGATATCCTTGCCGAATCGCTTGGTTTTCTGCCATGTTGTTCCCAACGGTTTACATTGAGCTGAGTACTTCATGTAATTATCTACGAATGTCATGTTTTGGAGCCCCCACTTGGTACATGCGCAGAACCGACTGTAGACCACCTTTAATCAAGAATAAATTGAATAAACATTATTATTAAATTTGAATGATTATCAGGTTTATATTGAATATATAAGTTAAAGAAATATTAAAGTGCACATGAAACGAAAATTAAGTTTGTCTTATTTGAAAATCTTTTGCAGTTTTTCGTTTCCTTGCTTCGTTGTTGAGAAGATATTTCAGTTTGTTTGATATGTAAAATAAACAACTTGACGTCACATGTGCGTATGAGTTATCAGAGAAGGTTATATCTTTGCTATTATCAAACTAAACTTAATTCGAAGGAAGTATGTGCGTGTGTTTCTCTCACAACGCCAAACATGTAGAATTTTCAAGTGATTATGTTTGATAATAGCAAAGATATATAACTGGAACCTTCTGGTGACATCTAGCATTGCCGAGCTGTGCGCTGTTGAAATATAGCATGCACATGTCCTTTCAAAAGTAAATGGAAACGAGAAGCAATGAAACTGATACTGATAGACTTGTGGCGCTCCTAAATTCCTAATTACAATCATAATAGAATTGGAAACTAACTAAATAAATCATTTAAAAATAAGACAAATGTAGGTATAGAATTAATAATATTGCAATACATATATAGTTATGATAAACTTCAAATATACGAGATGGCATCAGTTTTGCCGAAACATGTCTACAATTAAAAAATTTGTCGTATATTTGAAGTTTATCATAGCTTTGGTGCTTGTAAGGACATTTATAAAATAAGGTGCCCTCTACGCACGCTCTGATTGATTGGGCTCCGTGCATTTATAAGAGAACATAGATCATGAATGACGTAGAATGGCGTCAGCTGGCCAGAAAAGTCCGCCAAATTCCAAAACTACCTTACTTTCAGCTTGATTTTTCTTATTATTATTTTATAAAACAAATAAAACATACCGCTCCTGTGCATATGTATTCTTATAAAGGTACGTTTGACGTCATTTGAACACGAAAGAAGTGTAAAGGCACTCGGCTATCGCCTCGTGCCTCTACTCAACTTCTTTCGTGTTCAAATGACGTCAAACGTGCCTTTATAAGAGTACATATGCACGGAGCTTTATGTTATATTTGTTAAATGGACATATATAGTTATTAACAATTGCTCATCCCGAGGACCTTAAGTCATTTACCAGTTCTATTCGTATTGCATGTTTTTACTCGGATATTCTATACAGTAAAATGTGTCGTAGAAACCCTGCGTTTGGTCTTCTACTCGTTGCTGGTTCAATATTCAACACTCTGGGGACTGTATTTTCTATCTTTATAAAATAACCGGAAGTAAATGAACGACAACACGCACTCTGATTGGCTATTGATTCAAACAAGCGTGCCATTATAACTCCATAACGGCACGGCACACGAGATACTTCGCGACGATTTTGTCGTTTTTGATGAATTTTAAAGTCAAAAATTACTTGGATATATGTTTAATCACGTAATTAACACAGCAGAATGTTTTCAGTGCAACTTTAAGTGCATTTTCATCGCTAAAATCCCCGACGTGTTGTACGGGGCCACGCGTGGCGCTAAATGGTAACAAACTCGTCCTGAGACAGGTAATCTGTTTTTTTTGCTTACTTTTATTGGGTTTATTGACAATTTAAAGTCATTATTTTATAAAAGAAATAAAAAACTTAGTCGCTGTGCGATTATCGAGTTATAATGCACTCGAGAAGCTAGTAAAACACTCGGCTATCGCCTCGTGCTTTACACGCATCTCTCGTGCATTATAACTCGATAATCGCACGCGACATGTTTTTTATTTCTTAAATATTACACTTCATTCAATCTTTTTAATCAATCTCCTAAACACTTATCATGCACTCCTATTTATACCTAACCAATGGGAAGTTATTCAGCTAAATGTTATTCTAAACTACATCTAATAACAACTATTATGGAATTTCTTCCCCTATAAATTCTTCTCATCGAATTTCTTCCGCTCTACATTTCTTCCCTTATAATTTCTTCCGATCTATATTTATACATACATGCATGGCTTATCTTAACTAAATACACTAATTTACTAATACAATTACAATCATTTACGTAAAACGAACTACACATTAAAGTCTCTACGTGTTAAATCAGTTCTTATATGCTTTTTGCTATTTACATAGACATATTTTATCTGACAAGATGAACTTTAGTCTCTTAATTCTTTTGAGTTTCTGAAGCTGCTCGAACTGGTGAAAGTGAGTTTTAGCTTTCTTTAGCGACGTCAGCCGTCGAGGTCAACATCTGGTTAGTTAATTAAGGTCTTCGTTAAGGTTTGCGGGGTCATGCTATGAAATTATGCTATGAATTTGTAGAATACATTGGTGTCTTTAGTTTTGCGATAAACACAAACCGTTAATAGTTGTGAATGTTTTAATTAAAATCAGAGGGCTTCACTCGGGGCGACCAAACAAAGCGTTTTATTTTGTTCAAAATAATTTTTTGTACTTTGATTCCGAGATAAATTTCCAGCGAAACGATGTCAGCGTTTTTGATATGTCGAGTTTTGCCGATTTTATTGACGACCAAAGTTAAAAATGCTGTTTTTCGACCAACATTCCGACAAAATAAGTCATAAATTCGAAACCAGGCAATAAATAAAAAACAAACGCTGACACCGTTTTGCTGGACATTTATCTCGGAATCGAACTGCGAAAATTTTTTTTGAACAAAATGAAACGCTTTGTTCTTAAGTCGCCCCGAGTGAGGCCCTCTGGTTTTAATTAAAGAATTCACAACTATTATAAACTATCTCTTTAACTCTTTCTTGTCCGAATTGGTCTTTAGTATGTTATTCTGGCTAACGCCAGACGATTTTATTCACCTCTGGGGAAGCCCCCGGACAGGAATGAGTTAACGGTTTGTGTTTGTCGCGAAACCAAAGACACCATTGTATTCTACAAATTCATAACTTTCTAACGATATCTATTTTATTTTTGTGGCATAAATTCTGACGAATTGAGAGCGCTTTACAGAAATGACCCTGCAAACCTTAACGAAGACCTTAATTTTAATTATTTTTTTCTTTGTCGCGGGAAATGTTTTCTTACAAAGAAAACAAGTATCGGCCGGATGTGACAATTTCTGTGGATTGCCGTTCATCGTTATATAAAGACTTAATACTATACAATACACTTGTCAGGAATTGCAAATATTTTGCGCTCCTTCCTTGACTTCGTTCAGCGCGTGTCCACGCGTGGGCAATTTTAGTTAAATATATTTTCAAATTTGATTGGATAACACAAGACAAAAGGTAATACGTCACGGAAAATATTTTATAAGGGTCTACTCGCAAGTGTAAACAGTCTTTAAAAATAAGAGGTAAGTTTAAAAAACTAAATATTTTAAAACTACTAGAAATTACTAGAAATTACTATCGCAAGTGAAGTGCTGCCTCAAGTGGGACGAAAGTGCCAATATAAGCCCTGGGTATATATTAATTGCAACAGACGTAGGGTATTTACACAGTTATTTTTAATTTTTTAATTATAAGATTTAGAATTATTAAACATTACTGACTTTTCTCTTGATATAATTGGCAAGGGTTTTGACAGGGTAAACACTATATAGTATACAAGTAATAAATCACCATGGCTCTTGCTGTGACAAAACTATCAATGCAGTTCCAAGTGTCTCATGTTATAACAAATCTAAAGCTGAAAAATTATACAGCAATATACCATCAAGTCCATCAGATTATTTTGCAGAATAGGTATAACTAAAATGTGGGCTAGCATTATAATCAAAATAAACCTATAAACCTAACATTTTAGAGTTGCCCATTGTTCGGTAGACATAACATGTCTTGTATTTAACAAAAACAGTCAGATTAGATAGAGAATAATAATACATGGATATGCGGAAATATGAAATTTATTTCGAGTGTTGACCAGGAAGTGAGCAAAGCGAACGTGTGAGATATTCAGACGAATTTAATTCGTGTGTCGAGTTATACGTCGCAGTTTCGTCGAATAGATTTCAAACAAATTCGTCTGAATTAATAAATTCGTCTATTGGTCGACGTTTGGCGCAAGCCTAAAAAATATATAGCCCTATATATTGCCCCACAAAAAATATAGCAGTTTGACTCTAATGCATTTCATTGCATGAGATTACCATAAATAATCACACATGTGAGATTATCGATTTTATTAGTGGCAGCAAAATGAATAAACCATTCTATTTTATATAATAAAAAGAATTTAAATAAACTAACAATATTGTCACAAGCAATATGCCAATGAAATAGATGTTCCGCGGGTAATAGTCTGCTTCTTGCGTTCTGATTGGATCGGTCGAATCAAGCAAAACAACTAAGAACGGCCACCAGAGCGCGTTTTCGCCGCTGCGCGAGTCTTCGCTTCCCTAAGGCTAAAGCTATATCAAACAGAAAGACTATTATGTATTAATTAGCTATAGGTATGCCAGATGAAGTTATATTAACTAATTAGATCTATCGAAAAGTAACGATTCTATTAAATGACTCCCTATAACTCTCTCAATGGAGTTTTAATATATATAAGTTACTTTAACGCTATTAATATAATTAATATATTACATGTAACATGATGTACAAGAGTTATTTTAAAATTGATGTCAGGTGAGGTGAATAATTGTTTTAGTGTATTACCTCATAAATGAAATAACAAGTTTAGCATTCTTATATATTTTCAGTACTTTCATGCAAGACAGGCAGCAATTTGGTGTACTCAATATTTGTCGACAAAACAGTTTTTGCAACTTTTGGATATATTAAAGGCTAGACTGAAAGTTTAAAGAAACATATCTGTAGACCATTTTTTACTTAACTTCGTTGACTTTTCTCGTTATTCTATCAGCTTTGTTTCACTCATGCATCAGATCTAGTGAATTGAAGGGTTCCGTTCCAAACGTCCGTTTTCCGGTGTCACGGTCTCAGCGATCCCCCAGTCTGAGTTATCCCCTAAGACCAACTTCGTAGTTATCCCCTGCTTTTCTGCATTGATATTGTCGTTGTTCTAACTCAAAAAATACGTATAATCATGGAAACCATACTTTTATCACGTTCTGTTAAACATTTGGTCGCAAGGTAATCAATATCATAAGTATAAATATAAAACGTCTGTGATTATTACGAATGGCAATACCATGTAACTCATATAAATAATAGTTCGCTATTCAGAGCATTGAAGACTATACTTATGTCTTATTAAATTAATTTACATATTCTTAGAATGATGAAGTATCGAGTTTAGCGAGACGAAAGCTTATCGAACTATTATATGATGAGTTACATGGTATTACCATTCGTATTAATAATCACAGACGTTTTATATTTATACTTATGATATTGATTAACTTGCGACCAAATGTTTAAAAGAACGCGATAAAAGTATGGTTTCCATGATTATACGTATTTTTCGAGTTAGAACAACGACAATATCAATGCAGAAAAGCAGGAGATAACTGCGCAGTTGGTCTTAGGGTATAACTCAGACTGGGGGATCGCTGAGACCGTGACACCTGTGCCAAAACCCTCGGCAGTTTACTCCATTTTCACTTGCACTATATCATTGATATAAGCCTGCTTCTAAGTGTATAAGAGAGGCGGTAGTATAACATATGATTTTAATTAGCCTAGTTACACAAGCGAGTTTTCCTTGACAAGTTTCTTGCTAAAGAAACTTGCTCGTGTGTACGGGCCAACAATTTTCCCTTGACAAATCGCCCTTGACAAGTTTTATTTTGCCAGTGTGAACGATCAACAATTTTTTACTTGTCATATTTTCCTTGATATGTCATATACACGGGTAATTTTCGCGATATGACAGGTTTTTCTTGCCAAAAAATCCTGGCATGCCAGCTTTTCAACAAGGAGACTTGTCAAGGAAAAACTTCTCACATTTCCTCGCACGTACATGCATGGGCAATTAAAACTTGTTAAACTGACACTTGTCAAGGAAAAGTTGCTCCTACATGTGAACTAGACCAATTAAATATAGTGTCTTTTTATTTAGGTTGCCAACGCAGCACACAACAGTCACCAGGAATTATTAAATATAATCTGACTGTGTTCCTACTGAGATGAAATGAATCCTATGAAGTCGATTCAACGCTTCTTTGTAGCTCTCGTTTGTGTTTTCTGTTTATATTACGCTTGGTTAATCGTTGTCTATGATTTCCGACCAATGCCCGTCAGAAGTTTCGACGACTATAGATTTAATATTCGTTTTCAGAATCAGACATCTAGAGGAATATCAGTTAGTCGGGGTACAAAGAAAGCGAAACCCAAACAGCCGTCATCAAATTGCTACGATCCAGTATTTCTGGTTATCGTTGTTTCCAGTGCTCCAAATAATTTCGAAAGAAGAAGTGCAATTCGTAATACATGGGCAAGAGCAATACTTGATGTAGAACACAATGGAACTAGAGGGGAGTACACAGAACTGGTAACGACTGTATTTTTACTTGGTCAAGCTAAGGATGAATTGTTACGTAAGTTAGTAGCAACCGAAGCCAAGTATTATGGGGACGTAGTCACTGGTTCGTTTCTTGACAGTTATCGCAATTTAACTTTGAAAACTAAGCTGGGTTTTGAATGGGTCAACCGTCGATGTAAGTTTGAGTACTTCCTCAAAACAGATGACGATATATTTGTGAATATTAATGGTCTAGTGAAATGGCTTCGGAGTTTACCAAGGGAGAACCTGTACACTGGAAGATGCGCTTTCAACAAATCAGTTATTCGAATTCCGAATCACAAATGGTAAGGGCCTGATTAATTGAAATATAAACATGCATAGCGTAGTACTTGATGGGTGACCGCTTGGGAATAACGTTCTTCTTGGGCATGAGCTTGAGACTCGTGTGCTAGCTTCGAAGGTTTTTCCCAGGTGTCACGGTCTCAGCGATCCCCCAGTCTGAGTTGTCCCCTAAGACCAACTGCGCAGTTATCTCCTGCTTTTCTGCATTGATATTGCCGTTATTCTAACTCAAAAAATACGTATAATCATGGAAACCATACTTTTATCACGTTCTTTTAAACATTTGGTCGCAAGGTAATCAAAATCATAAGTATAAATATAAAACGTCTGTGATTATTACGAATGGCAATACCGATACTTAAACTAAACTCAATACTTCATCAGAGCATCTAAGATTCTAAGAATATGTAAATTTAATAAGACATAAATAGTCTTCGATGCTCTGATGAAGTATCGAGTTTAGCGAGACGGAAGCTTCGCGAACGATAATTTACATGAGTTACATGGTATTGCCATTCGTAATAATCACTGACGTTTTATAGTTATACTTATGATTTTGATTACCTTGCGACCAAATGTTTAAAAGAACGTGATAAAAGTATGGTTTCCATGATTATACGTATTTTTTGAGTTAGAGCAACGACAATATCAATGCAGAAAAGCAGGAGATAACTGCGCTGTTGGTCTTAGGGGATAACTCGGACTCAGGGGATCGCTGAGACCGTGACACCGGTTTCACTTTCCCCCCTCGGTTCCGTTAGGAAAGAAATGTTACTAAATAAATATGTAACGCCATTTTGCTGTTGAGCTTGCAGCTTGCGCTAATTAAGGCGTTCTTGGCGTTCATTGGACACGCAACGTATTGTTATCAAGGGCAAAACGTGACGTTACTATGGAGCTTTGACAGAGTTTAAAACAACGCTTTATTAGCGCAAAGCAGCTGCAAATAACCGTATTATAATTGTAATGCTTGCTTTTTTATAGTTTGCCCAAAGTGTCAATGGCTATGAAATTTAAAAGAAAATTAACCCTTTATCGCCCGGTAGCCACTCCATTGACGAGTAAAATCGTCTGGCGTTAGCCAGAGTAAAATACTAAAGACATCGTTGGGTGATAAAGGGTTAACCAAGGTAGTCTATTAACCCTTTATCGCCCAGTAGCCACTCCATTGACGAGTAAAATCGTCTGGCGTTAGCCAGAGCCGTAAAATACTAAAGACATCGTTGAGCGATAAAGGGTTAACCAAGATAGTCTATTAACCCTTTATCGCCCATGCAGTAACCACGCCATTGAGGAGTAAAATCGTCTGGCGTTAGCCAGAGTAAAATACTAAAGACATCGTTGGGCGATAAAGGGTTAACTCCTGCATGCATGCATGTCGCGTGTTTCTCTTGTTTCTTGAAAAGTTGAAAAAATGCAAGTTTCAACCTCAGAAACTGCTTATGAATATTTTGAAAAAGAATGAAACTGAAGCGTTGTTAAATTTACATTTAATTCAATTTATTTCAACAAAAAAATTCGGTGACCCCCAAATATTTTTGCATTAAAACATTTCTTTAAATTTAAGTAATCAATAGGTAGATTTTAAAAAATTCTGTAGATCCAATTTTTTTAGCAAAGAAAAATCATGGTTTGCTATTTTTCAAAAAAATTGGATCTACAGATTTTTTAAACTTAAAAAAATGTTTTAATGCAAAAAAGTTTTGTGATCACCGAACTCGTTTTTGAAATACTGAATTGGATGAAAAGTGAGTATTATAACATAGCTTTGATATAGCAACGTTTTTGATTGGCTGTCGTGCGTGCTCCAT
This sequence comes from Corallium rubrum, assembly GCA_964035015.1. Taxonomy (NCBI): domain Eukaryota; kingdom Metazoa; phylum Cnidaria; class Anthozoa; order Scleralcyonacea; family Coralliidae; genus Corallium; species Corallium rubrum. The sequence goes on from OZ036001.1 coordinate 6,425,627, forward strand.
TTAACAATTAGACAACTCGTCCTCGTCTATGAGCGAATAGTCAACGAAGGCGAAACCTGAGTTGACTATTCGCTCATAGACAACGAGGACGAGTTGTCTAATTGTTTTAGTATACACCCTGTATCTACTCTAAAAAATACAGTTTTTCTAGTGCAAACTGACGAAAATGTTGTGTTATTTAACCACTCGTGAGCGGCAAGTAAAAGCAGATTTAATTAATAAAATACGGTTTAATTGTATTTCGTTCCTTACCATTAAAAATCTTCATGCCATATTTTGTGGCGTTTTTAGTTTTCTCAGGGATAGAATTTTCTATCAAACTCTCAAAAAATTCCTCCGAAACGTCTGCAAAACGAGAGTTTACTGCCATATTTTTTCAGGTTTGTTTTCATTTTTCTCAAACATTGTCCATCACGAATAGACAACGGTTGAGTAGCCAATCAGAATGCAGGATTTGTAATAGATGATGGTTGGGTGTATACTAAATGTCGATGGAGCACGCTAAACCATGAGCCATTTCTTAATTGTTAAAAAAAATTATCATGTTTGTTTAATTTATTTTAGGGCAGTTCCTAAGACAATGTACGAGAGGGACTACTTCCCCCCATACTGCGTTGGAATGGGCTACATTTTGAGTTCAGATGTTCTTAAAAAGATCATCAAAGCAATACCATCGCAAGCTTTTGTTGTTTTGGAAGACGTTTTTGTTGGTCTATTAATTGAAAAGTTTAACATCAAACCTGTGGATAATAGTAGATACTTCCAGTTGAGTTCCGATTACTCGGGAGATATGTGCGGAAAGAAAGATTTATTGTTGACTCTTGACGTTAACCCGATTCAAATGCTTACGTTGCATTTAAAGTTCTTGAATCAAAGCGCGTGTGGGTGATGATCTGACGGCCTAAGCCCAATTGATTAGCCTGCTTGCGGGCTCCCAAAGGAAAATAGGAGCCTGCACGGACTCTATTCAGCGCAGGTGTTTACATGTGGCCGGTTATGGATTCCATATCTTTGGCGTGAAACGCAAAGGGAGGTATCACCATGGAAATTAATGAAGAAAGTAGGACAGATCGGGTACAAAGAGCAACGTTTTCTTTTTTATTTGTGCGTTGGAAGTTCCCGTTTCCATCATTGAAGGCAGTTCATTTAGAAGAACAATTATATGTTTTGCTTGTTGATGAAAATTGTTTTCTTGTGACCGTATTTGATCGAGCAGATTTAGGTTACGCGCCGCGGCGAATCGAAGGCACAACATTTGCGTTCGAGTCGGTTCGACATCGTTAGTAGTGATACCCCCCCCCCATATAGCGCCCAAAGGGATGCCGCCTCATTAAATATTCAACTTATTATTTATTCATTCTCCTTTATGACGTTCTAACCCTAATCTCATTATGCATACGTCATTATTTCTCATGCTCCTTTGGGACATAGTAACCCTAACTTCCCCCCTAAACCCTGGCTGTTACTTAACCCCCCTGGTATTCACTACGTCATATATTCAACTTATTATTTATTTATTCTCCTTTGTGACGTTCTAACCCTAATCTCATTATGCATACGTCATTATTTCTCAGGCTCCTTTGGGACCCTTTTAACCCTAACTTTCCCCCCTAAACTTTAGCTGTTACTAACCCCCCCGTCAACCGATAGCTCTCCGTCTGATTCCCGAACTCCTGGGTTACGTCATTATCAAAAGGCACTCGACTTATATCCTTATATGTAATAGTAATCACCTTTTCATTTAAACACTTTACCCTACTGACAGTCGACAGTTGTGGGACACGTAGACGTACAGAGCATGCGTACAGTAAACTTTAACAAAATAGACGTTCTTTACAAGGAACTAAAGAGAAATTGATAGAGACACTTTATATTTTTTATCTGAAACCTTGTCTGGATGAGTATAGAGAGTTTTGAGCGGGCTAAGTGTCTGAATTGGCAGAGCTCGTATAGACTTAGATTAATAGCATATAATGAATATTATATTAGAACCTAAATATTCAATCACCCTAGAATCATTGCTAGCTAAACCCTTGTTTATAAGTGAAGAAATCGTAAGAAGATAGAATGAGGAGTCAATTCTAAAAGCCATAAGAACGTTTTTAAGTGTCGATATATAAACGAAATATTATTTGGCTGCGGGACGGCTGAGTATCGACTTGAATTAATAGCAACATGAATATTATATTAGTTAGAACTTAAACGACCATCTTTACCTATTTACTTGGAGATATGTGCCGAATTGTCGCTTATTTGGCTTTAGTTTATAAAGTAAACGATGCCTTGAATGAACAAACCGTTCGGCAAGCTGTTCGAAAGACATTGAATCATTTTCCTCAGAGGGGTTTGCCAGAATATAAACCGAGAAACCGTTCGGCAAGCTGTTCGAAAGACGTTGAATCATTTTCTTCAGAGGGGTTTGCCAGAATATAAACTGTCAAGGGTTAAACGGCTGACTCGGCTATTTTATTAACGTCGTCAGGCATCTTGTTAATGTTGCTACGGCTGATATTTGCGTATTTATGCTCAGTGCACGTGCAGGAGACAAAAGAGAAAACTCATTAAAGTTACTAATGACCAAAACATAACCGGATTTGCATATAAGTAGAATATTTAATTCATTTTAGGGGTGATCATGAGTTTTTTGGGAATAATAAGGGGCCTGAAGAGGTATTAATATATGGGCAAGTTTAGGCGAAAAAATTAGTCTTAGGACTATAGTCTTAGTTTTAGGACTATATAGTCTTAGTCTTAGGACTATATAGTCTTAGTCTTAGGACTATAGTCTTAGTCTTAGGACTATAGTCTTAGTCGTAGGAATATATAGTCTTAGTCTTAGGACTATAGTCTTAGTCTTAGGACTATAGTATTAGTCTTAGGAATATATAGTCTTAGTCTTAGTCTTAGGACCATATAGTCTTAGTCTCAGGACTATAGTCTTAGGACTATATAGTCTTAGTCTTAGGACTATATAGTCTTAGTCTTAGGACTATATAGTCTTAGTTTTAGGACTATATAGTCTTAGTTTTAGGACTATAGTCTTAGTCTTAGGACTATAGTCTTAGTCTTAGGACTATAGTCTTAGTCTTAGGACTATATAGTCTTAGTCTTAAGACTATATAGTCTTAGTCTTAGGACTATATAGTCTTAGTCTTAGGACTATATAGTCTTTGGACTATATAGTCTCAGTCTTATAATCACCCCAGGGGTAACCCCCAAACACCCCCGGGGGTACCCCAATCACCCCTGGGGAAACCTCCAAACACCCCCGGGACACCCCATGGGGTAGCCCACTGACCTATATATATAACTGGACTGCGGGTGCTGCCCAAAAATGTGTCCGCTTTTCACTTTCAAAATGGCGGCATTTATGGGTCCTTCTGCTAATGGTAGCGACCACTGACATGTACTTATCGTAGGAAAAAAGAATATTTTTGTAAATACAAAGCGATTTTCTTACTTTATTAATAAATCGTTCCTATGCGAGGGCTTTCCCAGAGGTGGATAAAATCGTCTGGCGTTCGCCAGAATAAAATACTAAACACCAATTCGAACAGGAAAGACTTAGAGACATAGTTAAAAATTGTTCTTGTGAAGGCTTCCCCAAGAGGTGAATAAAATCGTCTGGCGTTATTAGCCAGAACAAAATACTAAAGAGTAAAGAGCAATAAATTCGGACAGGAAAGAGTTAATGCATGTGGATTATTTGTCTGACCCCCTAAGAAGAACTCGGTACGCCTCGCTTTTTTACGATTTTCTCGTGATCTTCAGCGGTTCTTTATAGAGCTGGCGACTTCGTAAAACGAAATGTTTGTAGATTTCCATGACCATGTGTATTTTGACAGTCTTGTTTATTTTTTTGCCAAGTGTTCGTGCAGTACCGCCGGCCGGCACGTCTTTAATTCAGACTGCTAGAAAGCTACAACAGTAATTGTCTAGGAATATTATTATTGTAGTTCAGAACTACAATAAGACTCTTATCATGAAAACATGCCGGGACGATATTATGCTGACTTGGCAAAAATTCTGACAAAATTCGACAAAGTTTGCCTAGCCACTAGTCCGTCTACTCCGAACGTTTTCTCAAGAAACAATCCACTGTAGAAGTTATAAAATATATTGGCAGAAAGATAATTGACCTTGCTACAACATACGTACAGTTTATCCGACCAAATAGCTTAGTTTCCCTAAGAAAAGCGAAATACCGAACATGTCCAAATTATAATAGCGGCCGCTATTTTGAAATATTTTTCCGTATGTATTATAATGTCTTCTCCGAATGTTTTCTCGGGAAATAAACCACTGTAGAAGCTATCAAATATACTGGAAGAAAGATAATTCATCTGGCTACAACATACGTACAGTTTATCCGACCAAATAGCTTAGTTTTCTTAAAAAAAGCGAAATACCGAACATGTCCAACACGAACTAGAGATCTTAGGTATCGGTCAGCGACCTTCACCATTAGCAAAAGGACCCATAAATGCCGCCATTTTGAAAGTGAAAATGGGGACACTTTTCCCAACTCAAAAGTAATAGGAGCACGCAGTCCAGTTAATATATAGGTCAGTGGGGTAGCCCCCAAATTCCTCCGGGGTAACCCAAACACCCTAGGGGTAATCCCAAACACCCCCTTTCTCCTCCTCCTCCTCCTCTTTCTCCTCCTCCTCCTCTTTCTCCTCCTCCTCCTCTTTCTCCTCCTCCTCCTCCCCTTTCTCCTCCTCCTCTTTCTCCTCCTCCTCCTCTTTCTCCTCCTCCTCCTCCTCTTTCTCCTCCTCTTTCTCCTCCTCCTCTTTCTCCTCCTCCTCCTCCTCCTCTTTCTCCTCCTCCTCTTTCTCCTCCTCCTCCTCTTTCTCCTCCTCCTCCTCCTCTTTCTCCTCCTCCTCCTCCTTCTCCTCCTCCTCTTTCTCCTCCTCCTCCTCCTACTCCTCCTCCTCCTCTTCTCCTCCTCCTCCTCCTCCTCCTCCTCCTCTCTCCTCTTCTCCTCCTCCTCCTCCTCCTTCTCCTCCTCCTCCTCCTCCTCCTCCTTCTCCTCCTCCTTCCTCCTCCTCCTCCTCCTCCTTTTCTCCTTCTCCTCTCCTCCTCCTCTTAAAATGTGTATTTTTTTGGTAGCGTTTTCATCAACATCTCTATTTGACAGTCAGTGTCTAAATGAGGAAAACGCTACCAAAATACACATTTTAAGAGGAGGTGGAGGAGGAGAAAGAGGAGAAAGAGGAGGAGAAAGAGGAGGAGAAGGAGGAGGAGAAAGAGGAGGAGGAGGAGGAGAAAGAGGAGGAGGAGGAGAAAGAGGAGGAGGAGAAAGGGGAGGAGGAGGAGGAGGAGAAAGAGGAGGAGGAGGAGAAAGAGGAGGAGGAGGAGGAGAAAGGGGGTGTTTGGGATTACCCCTAGGGTGTTTGGGTTACCCCGGAGGAATTTGGGGGCTACCCCATGGGGTGTCCCGGGGGTGTTTGGAGGTTTCCCCAGGGGTGATTGGGGTACCCCCGGGGGTGTTTGGGGGTTACCCCTGGGATGATTATAAGACTGAGACTATATTGTCCTAAGACTAAGACTATATAGTCCTAAGACTATATAGTCCTAAGACTAAGACTATAGTCCTAAGACTAAGACTATAGTCCTAAGACTAAGACTATAGTCCTAAAACTAAGACTATATAGTCCTAAGACTAAGACTATATAGTCCTAAGACTAAGACTATATAGTCCTAAGACTAAGACTATATAGTCCTAAGACTAAGACTATAGTCCTAAGACTAAGACTATATAGTCCTAAGACTAAGACTAAGACTATATATTCCTAAGACTAATACTATAGTCCTAAGACTAAGACTATAGTCCTAAGACTAAGACTATATATTCCTAAGACTAAGACTATAGTCCTAAGACTAAGACTATAGTCCTAAAACTAAGACTATATAGTCCTAAGACTAAGACTATATAGTCCTAAGACTAAGACTATATAGTCCTAAGACTAAGACTATAGTCCAACTTCAGTTGTTATTATTATTTAAGAAATACAAAATGGCCGCCCGTGTTTATATAGAGACTAAGACTATAGTCCTAAGACTAAGACTATAGTCCCAAGACTAAGACTATATATTCTTAAGACTAAGACTATAGTTCTAAAACTAAGACTATAGTCCTAAGACTAAGACTATATAGTCCTAAGACTAAGACTATATAGTCCTAAAACTAAGACTAATTTTTTCGCCTAAACTTGCCCATATATTAATACCTCTTCAGGCCCCTTATTATTCCCAAAAAACTCATGATCACCCCTAAAATGAATTAAATATTCTACTTATATGCAAATCCGGTTATGTTTTGGTGATTAGTAACTTTAATGAGTTTTCTCTTTTGTCTCCTGCACGTGCACTGAGCATAAATACGCAAATATCAACCGTAGCAACATTAACAAGATGCCTGACGACGTTAATAAAATAGCCGAGTCAGCCGTTTAACCCTTGACAGTTTATATTCTGGCAAACCCCTCTGAAGAAAATGATTCAATGTCTTTCGAACAGCTTGCCGAACGGTTTCTCGGTTTATATTCTGGCAAACCCCTCTGAGGAAAATGATTCAATGTCTTTCGAACAGCTTGCCGAACGGTTTGTTCATTCAAGGCATCGTTTACTTTATAAACTAAAGCCAAATAAGCGACAATTCGGCACATATCTCCAAGTAAATAGGTAAAGATGGTCGTTTAAGTTCTAACTAATATAATATTCATGTTGCTATTAATTCAAGTCGATACTCAGCCGTCCCGCAGCCAAATAATATTTCGTTTATATATCGACACTTAAAAACGTTCTTATGGCTTTTAGAATTGACTCCTCATTCTATCTTCTTACGATTTCTTCACTTATAAACAAGGGTTTAGCTAGCAATGATTCTAGGGTGATTGAATATTTAGGTTCTAATATAATATTCATTATATGCTATTAATCTAAGTCTATACGAGCTCTGCCAATTCAGACACTTAGCCCGCTCAAAACTCTCTATACTCATCCAGACAAGGTTTCAGATAAAAAATATAAAGTGTCTCTATCAATTTCTCTTTAGTTCCTTGTAAAGAACGTCTATTTTGTTAAAGTTTACTGTACGCATGTACGTGTCCCACAACTGTCGACTGTCAGTAGGGTAAAGTGTTTAAATGAAAAGGTGATTACTATTACATATAAGGATATAAGTCGAGTGCCTTTTGATAATGACGTAACCCAGGAGTTCGGGAATCAGTCGGAGAGCTATCGGTTATGACGGGGGGGTTAGTAACAGCTAAAGTTTAGGGGGGAAAGTTAAGGTTAAAAAGGTCCCAAAGGAGCCTGAGAAATAATGACGTACGCATAATGAGATTAGGGTTAGAACGTCACAAAGGAGAATGAATAAATAATAAGTTGAATATATGACGTAGTGAATACCAAGGGGGTTAAGTAACAGCCAGGGTTTAGGAGCATGAGAAATAATGACGTATGCATAATGAGATTAGGGTTAGAACGTCATAAAGGAGAATGAATAAATAATAAGTTGAATATTTAATGAGGCGGCATCCCTTTGGGCGCTATATGGGGGGGGGTATCACTACTATCGTTATCGCAGTTGTGCGCGCTATTGGACGTGGTTTCTATTAGATAGTAAATTACAACTTTAGCTCTTCCGAAATATCGTCTTTTACTATCACAAATGCGAACTTGGCCACAAAACTAAAATCAAATGGCAGACGTTGTAATCTAACTCGGAGCCACAGTGTCCTACTTTTTCAATTAAGTCGATATCACTATGGCAATATGGCGTTAAATTACCGTATTGTCATAGTGATATCTCCAGTTGCGTTTAACGCCAAAGATGTGGATTGTGAGGCCGCCGCATGAATTGACGGCACCGAAAAAGATGGTGGCAAATCAGCTCAAATAACAACTAAACATTGTTTATCATGCTAAGATGGATTAATGAATTTAAAATTAAGTTTGTCTTTATGGAAAGAACTAAAATAATAAAAATATCAATTTAAAGTTCTTCCGTATTTCACTTAGTTCCTGAGATATTTACACTTACGTGATATTCAAATGAGATGAGTTGTGTCGTCAAAACCTTAGCCTGCGTAGCAGCCGGCAGTCCCGCCCGCTCACCCGCCCGCCCGCTTCCTCCCCTAAAAAACCGGCTGCTACGCAGGCTATCAAAACCTGTGCACAACATTTTTTATCATATTGAAAAATCGTGTATAACTTTAAGATTATTGAACAAAATTACTTGAAACATTTATACTATACACTTAATGTCTGGGAAAACAAAACTAGACGAAGTCGAGGAAAACAAAACTAACGTTTCCCGAGGGATCAGACATTAAGTGTTTTGTTGTATAGCTTGAGTTTCGCTGAATAATTTCGACGTTTATCAAGGGAAAGTACACAAAAGACAAACGCTAAGACTTGCCAAAACATTTCGCCTGCATGGCTCCGTAATTTCACTTCAACCAAACAAATAATAAATATGAGTCTCAGAACAAAAGAACAGCAATACATTTCTCCAGTTAATCTTCATACATGCTTTGAAGACCTATAAATATTCTTTTTTCCGTACCAAACAAGCTTTTCTTTATAGGATGCCGTGAAGAGTTCAAAGTTCTAGCGGTCAACAATTGAAATCTTATTGACCGAGCAGGCAATAAGTTCTCAATTATTGCCCGCTCGGTAGACATTGAAATTTAGCTAAGTTCATGTGACCACAAACCAAGCAGTGACAGTCATCGTTATATAATCATCGTAATAATTCCATGTCCTAAATAACCCAGGTACTTCATGAAAGCCTGACCCCAACACACATCCCAGTCCTAACCAATAAATTCGTGAATATAGGACATGGATTTATAACCAGTGCTTCGGTCGATTGGCCATTTTTAGATCATAAGAAAATTTACCAACTTGGCTCCAGGACTAGCACAAGCAACCGCGTCGGGTTGCTTAGGTGATAATTTCTGTCGCTTCTAAGCGGCGTTCTAAAATTTAGAACTCTCGCTATAAGCGATTTAGAACAGGTGACACGGGTGCAGTTTCGGCAGTATATACAGAAATACAGAAACTTTAATCAAACTCACAGAATACAATACAATACAATACAATACAATACAATACAATACAATACAATACAATAAAAAAGACAAGGTACAAATACGTTACAAACAACAAAAGTGATAAGTGAGCTAGATAAGGGGCTAGCGAACGGACTCTAAGTCCCAACTAGGCCAACCCCCGTATACACTACTAAAATAAAGAAATTGACATAAAATTAGAAATTTGCGAGAATACAGATTCTCAGCAGCAGAAAGGTCTGCCAGTACTTCTACAATTAGGACACACAGTTTTCCATGTTCCCACTCTATCACTATCGAAGACAGTTTCTAGCTTAGTAAATTAAATAGAAATTGTACAACTGAAATTGTACAACTGCAGAGTACATCTAACCTTACTATATTTCGATTGTTGTTTCAACACTGCCTACGCAGCACGCTACTTTTATTTCACTATTTGAAATATTAAATGCCTTTTTGAGCTGGAAGACCATTTACATGAATCTTGAAGTGACAGCGGCCATATTTGGTTAATAACCAAGGTTAACTTTAAGGCCGGCATGTAAACAAAAATGGGTGCGAAAATGCAGTCCAGTCCGCGTTCAGATGGGCCTCATGTAAATACTCCCTTTACCTATATATAACCGGACTGCGGGTACCCTATATCAATGACTGGCAATTTGTGACCAATCCAAGATGGCGGTTTATGTTTCTTTTCTCCCATGATAGTAACCGCTGATCTTTTTGTCATGCGGGCGCGGCTGAGCCTGCAGTCAAGTAAATATTGGCTAAATACGATCAGCGGTTGTTACCGTGAGAGAAAAGACCGGTATTTCCAGTTATCTATAGTTCAGTGGTTTTCACTGTCGAGAATCTTCTGGCATTTCTACAAACGGCGTGAGTTTTATTTCGCTATTTGAAGAATCCGGTTCAGACTCTTTGTATTTGTCGTTCTCGGAAAACGACAGACAGCAATATTTGTGACATTTACAGCGTTCCAGAATTCTTGCCAATGACGAGAGCAAGGCGGCAACAGCACAAAGACCAAAGACATCGAAGAACACACGATAGATCAGGATACTGTGTTCGACACCAAACTCTCCTTGAACGAAATTGTAACCTAGACAAGAACAAGTGCATGGGATGAAGTGTGAATTATTCACTAATACGCCTAGTCACTAAACTTGCCATTTACTAATAAGCACGCGATGGATCTCCTCGAAGGATACTAGTATTCAAATATGTGACTTACTTAGTGTCCATTTCTCTCTTTCCTTTCTCTCTTTTATTAGTGGGTGGATGAGTTGGTGGATAGGTGGGTACGTTGATAGATATATGTGGGTGGACGACGGACAAACGACCGAACAGATGGATGGATGGATGGATGGATGGATGGATGGATGGATGGATGGATGGATGGATGGATGGATGGATGGATGGATGGATGGATGGATGGATAAATGACCGAACGGACAAACAAACAAATAGGAAGGAAGGAAGGAAGGAAGGAAGGAAGGAAGGAAGGAAGGAAGGAAGGAAGGAAGGAAGGAAGGAAGGCAGGAAGGAAGGAAGGAAGGAAGGAAGGAAGGAAGGAAGGAAGGAAGGAAGGAAGGAAGGAAGGAAAGAAGGAAGGGAGGGAGGGAGGGAGGAAGGAAGGACGGGAGGGAGGAGGGAGGGAGGGAGGGAGGGAGGGAGGGACTAGGGAGGGAGGGAGGGAGGAAGGAAGGAAGGAAGGAAGGGAGGGAGGGAGGGAGGGAGGGAGGGAGGAAGGAAGGAAGGAAGGAAGGAAGGAAGGAAGGAAGGAAGGAAGGAAGGAAGGAAGGAAGGAAGGAAGGAAGGAAGGAAGGAAACAAAGGAGGAAGGAATTAGGAAAGAAGGATGGATGGATGGATAGATGGATGGATGGATGGATGGATGGATGGATGGATGGATGGATGGATGGATGGATGGATGGATGGATGGATTATGAATGGTTGAATCATGGGTGGATGGATGGGTGGATAGAAGAGAGGATAGACGAAAGAATGCATGGATACATGGATCGATAGATTACGGATGAATAGGTGGGTGGATGGATGAATAGATGGACGAAGAGAGCATGAAGACTGAATAAAAGAAATAAATTAAACCTGGTATTAGATCACCGAAGCCAATAGTAGAAAATGTAATGAACCACGCGTAAATCCCTTCGTCAAGTGTCCAGTTGTCGAGCTCCATGTGAATAGCGGCTCCGATGAAGATAAGCAGGACCATTTGCGTACCGCAGACAATGACGCACTTGATATCACATGACAGATTAAGCGGGAAATGCTTTTCTACTTTTTGAATCCAGGTCATGTGACCAATCCTCATGACGTCACCAACAACAGCAAGCATCGCAATGCATATTGGGATACCAAAAACGGCGTAGGCGATGCAAACCATGCGACCCAGGATTGTGACGGGAGTAATGTGTCCATAACCTGAGCAAAATAATTCAAACATGCTTTCAAAACTTCGCTGCACTACGCAATTACAACCATTGTAAACAAACCAATTAAGAAATGATTTGAGTGCCTTCATAGTCATTCAAAACATGGTCTGGAAATTCAACTAAAGTCTTCGGCGATGTTCACACTAATCCGTTTTCAAACGAAAACGAAACTTTTTGATACGGCCTTTCGTCCACACTAATCCGGCGTCTTCGGTGAGCGAAAACGGAGCGTTTCGAAAGCGCTCTCCAGAGTGGAGACATTCGAAGACGCCGTTTTTCTGCACCAGTTTGGACGGCAAAAACGAAGCTTTTGGAAAACGATGATGTCACGATTATGTTATCTTGGTTTCAGTCACCTAGAACTATTCATTCATACCCCTGTAGATCTTTTTAGCATTTTGCTAAACGGCGAAAACGATTCGAAAACGATAGTGCGGGCGGAAAACTTCTGATACGTTTTCGATACGAGGTCTCCGTTTTCATTTGAAAACGCATTAGTGTGTGGACATGGCCTTCATTCTATCTTTTTGTTCGCCTTTATGCATTTTTGTGCACGGTGTACGGTCACTGAACCCAGTGTGTTACTATAATGAACGAATTATCCAATAGCAACGTTTCAGTCCAATCACTCAACCGGCTATTTAAATATTACTAAACCTAAAAATGCTTTTGAATTTCCCACCAATCTCGTTCTCAGAACCCACGTTCCCCACCCAGGAAACGAGAGACTCTGGGATAATCCGTTTCACATCGATATTTCATTTGCTGATGAACACAATGAACTCTGTATAACTCTTCTTCCGGATAACAAGAATCCTGTGATGGCGTGAACGGATTATCCCAGAGTCTGTCGTTTCCCGCCCGCTGGGAACGAGATTGATTTCCCACATGAAAACGATTTCATAAGGGCTAATTTATATGTATTTCAAAACCATTAATAGTTCATGAGGAAAATCCAAAAGAAATTAAAGTTTAATCAATGTCTTTATATGTGATAAAGATACCAACTGATTTACCTAAACTTTAGCTTTGATTTTTTCGGCTTAGACAAGGTTATTTTTCAAACTTACTATGCCAATGAACTTACCAAATGGTACGTTTTGAAGCCGTTCAATAAACTCGCAGTTCGTGTTTTATCACATATAAAAACACTCGGCTTCGCCTCGTGTCTTTATATCTGATAAAACACTCCTGTAGGTACTGCTCGTTCATTAAACAGTGCATAAAATAATTTTAATTCTGCGGCCATTTTTTAATAAGGTCTATTAACAGTATTTAACGTGCCTATGAAACGAAAATTAAGTTTGTCTCATTTGAAAGAACACTTAAAATGGTGGAGTAACATCTTTTGAAGTTTTTCGTTTCCTTGCTTCGTTCTTGATATATTTTAGTTTAATTAATTCTTTGAACGTTTTCATGGCGATAAAGTAATATAAATAAGTTTT
>OZ036001.1:6443606-6461106 GCA_964035015.1 Corallium rubrum
GCCTAATCACATGCAGATGGTGTAATGCGACAGCTAGCGATTTTATCGCATGAAAAAAACAACTTTCAGTTGGTCACCATTCAATTCATTATTAATAGACCAGACCACATGTACAACTACCAGAATGCTTTGCCAGTTTCTTCTATTTATCCATAGATATTGAGGGCCACCGAAAGAAATTGTAGGGCCCGGGGATACGGGGGGCCCTGATAACGTCACATGGTTCGATTTGGGTGGCCCTGATGACGTTACACGTTATAGATCTTTACACTTTCTGGGCCTCATGTTTTCATACGTCAAAAACCCAAACCTCAAAACTTTTAGGGGGCCCTTCTCAAGTTGGGAGCCCGGGGCAACTTTCTCCCTATAGCCCTCCCCCCTACTTGGCGGCCCTGGATGCGTCAGACCACCCAGGTGATCTGACCGTGAGGGAAAGGCCTGGAACTAGCAACCTAATAGAAATCCATTTTGCTGCATTGAATAACTTATTTCTTTCATTTTCCTTTATCAAACTGGTTGAAACTTTGTATTTCTGTTCAGTGTTGAAAATGATAAGTCTATGCTAAATTTGGGAACAAAATAAAGTATATTTCACGAGATATTAAATAGTTTAATTCGAAAAATGGATTTCTATTTGACAACTAGTCCCAGTCCTTTTCCGTGTTTTCAGATCACCTGGAGTATATATGGGGCATCCAAGGCGGCCTCATGGATCCTAGGGGGCCCCAGGGCCGCTGGTGTCTTATTAAACATGCAGTGCAAAAAGGGGTCTGGGGGCCCAATCAGAAATACAGCTAGAGGCCTCAGGTACCCTTAATCCGCCTCTGCCATGTACTATGACTTGAGGGGCGTATCACTCGAAAAATAGTGTACGAGATTTTTGGGATTTTAAAAATCTCAAGATTTTTTTAAAGATTTTGGGATTTTTTAGAGATTTTTAGGGATTTTTAGAGATTTTTAAGATTTTTGGGGATTTTCTAAGATTTTTTGGGATTTTCATAGATTTTAAGGATTTTTCAAGATTTTCTCAAGATTTTTAGGGATTTTCTCATGATTTTTAGGGATTTTCTCAAGATTCTTAGGGATTTTCTGAAATATTATATCATGTTTCCCAAATCTACTCTAAGATTTTCAAGATTTTCAAATAATTTTGCAAGATTTTGGGGATTTTTGCAAGATTTTCTGGGATTTGTGGGATTTTTGCAAAGATTTTCGAGATTTTTTAGAGATTTCCATGATTTTTAAAGATTTTTAAGATTTTTTGGGATTTTCTAAGATTTTTAGGGATTTTCATAGATTTTAAGGATTTTTCAAGATTTTCTCAAGATTTTTAGGGATTTTCTCATGATTTTTAGGGATTTTCTCAAGATTCTTAGGGATTTTCTGAAATATTATATCATGTTTCCCAAATCTACTCTAAGATTTACAAATAATTTTGCAAGATTTTTGGGATTTTTGCAAGATTTTCTGGGATTTGTGAGATTTTTGCAAAGATTTTCGAGATTTTTTAGAGATTTCCATGATTTTTATGATTTTTAAAGATTTTTAAGATTTTTAAAGATTTTTAAGATTTTTAAAGATTTTTGGGATTTTTTGAAGATTTTTTAGAGATTTTTACGAAGGTGTACGAGATTTTTTCGAGTGATACACCCCTCGCTATGACTGAACGTAACACGCCATGAGAAAACTAAAACTCTAGGGAGCCACCTTAAATCGATATATTTTCAGTGATGGAACTTCTTGCGCTTTTATTTCATTCGTGTTTTTGGCTTTAATTCCCTTAAGATAACTAAATGTTTTGTAGAAACACTTTTGTCAAGAGCTAGATTGCTAAAATAAACAAAACATTGCCCCAAGGCTGGTCATTAACACGGCTGGTCATTAACTCTGCAGGTGAATGGCTTTAATCGCCAGCCAAAACTATCAAAAGCACTTCTGTCTTGAATGTATTCTCCTTTTCTGTTGCAGTAATTTTCTCCAAGCTAGCACCATCGTGATAAAAATTCTTGTGACTTCAGCCGCCATCTTGGTTTTGCCTAGTAGTTGGGCCGCCATTTTGGAGATCAAATTACAGTCACGTCAAACCGGATGTTCTCTTACATGCAACTTTGCAATATTGCGCCGCAACATTGCAATGTTGATTGTCAATTTGGCTTGAGCAACTTGCAAACGTCTCGTGAAGATTCCTCAGTAGATTCCTTTAAAGGTTCGTCTTTCTTTTGAGTAAATATACAAATTTATGTTTAAAATATTACTGTTGGTGGGTGGATAGTATTTAATGTATTTTCAGCCATGCAAATGGTAGTTTAAGTAAAGAAATGTTGAATTTCATAAATAGATATTCCCAAAACGTTTGCAAAGTGCTCACCGGAACTTGTCAATCAATATTGCAATGTTGCGTGAGAACACCCGGTTTGACTGGAAGTAGTCACACTGTCGAATTGATCGAATTATTCAGTGATTGCTGTGCCCTGAAAGTTGGCTTGCGGGCGCAGCTAACTTTCAAACGCTTTGTGTTCGTTCGTTCGTTCGTTCGTTCGTTCGTTCGTTCGTTCGTTCGTTCGTTCGTTCGTTCGTTCGTTCGTTCGTTCGTTCGTTCGTTCGTTCGTTCGTTCGTTCGTTCGTTCGTTCGTTCGTTCGTTCGTTCGTTCGTTCGTTCGTTCGTTCGTTCGTTCGTTCGTTCGTTCGTTCGTTCGTTCGTTCGTTCGTTCGTTCGTTCGTTCGTTCGTTCGTTCGTTCGTTCGTTCGTTCGTTCGTTCGTTCGTTCGTTCGTTCGTTCGTTCGTTCGTGCCATCACACGCCATCGTGCATTTGCCGGTCTCCCCACTCGAAGCCAGCAGTGGCAGGAAATAAATTGATATAAAAAATTATCTAGGTCAAAGTCTGTTATCTGCCAAAGCCGAAGACTGAGGCTGATAATAACCTTGATAATTCTTGATATAAAAAAAAGTCAAATTCAATAATGGTTTTATTATACACTTTCAGTTGAAAATGTAAAGAAAATCACTCCCCCACACAAAAAAACCCCGAAATTCCAAGACAGTTGCTTCGTTTCCGCGCTTTTCTTCGATTTGCGTAGCTAGACGTGTTCACGTTGGTGAAATACATTATTTCTGTACTATTATTTTTGTATTATCATAGCGAGACTTTTAGTCAACCCACCCCTGCCGAATATATTTCCTCCTTTTGGGAAAAAAAATTCTCAGTCTGTAAGCACTGCCCGTGCAGGAAAAAAAATCAAACTAAATGCACTGATGGGGAAAACCGCTGCCCGAGGCTTCGCAGAGGCGAAGCCGCATGTCACAGTCTTTTGACCAATCAAATTTCGCGGCCGTGTAGCTACTTTCTGGAAATTCTAAACTTCTGACCAATCAGAGCGCAGCAATCCACGATACATGAAGGAAGGTCATGCGCCGTAGTGAACAGTCGACCGAAGGAGGGAAAACAACTATATGTTTTACTCGTATAAACGGTGTTGGGACTTGGATTATAATGGGTAATTAACGATGACTAATAATTCACCGGGAACAGATATGATCGACTTACAAAACGCCATCGATTCCGAGTTTGAAGTGGCCAAAATGGCTAATATCTGTGGACGGTATGTAACGCCATGTTTGTTTATACGTGTTTGGTAGTTAGATTGTTATTAACTGTTTCTTGTGGGTAGGATTTGAGGATCGCGTTAAATAAGTACGAAATAATGGAGTTCTATATTTGGATAGTCTAATCTAAACGAATAGAGGCTAGAATTTGCCTTTATCTTTTCTAGTTTAGCACTATTTTGACCCTAGCGCGTGGAGTTGTGTTGAATGATAATTTTGTTTGTCAAAAGCTTTGTTATAAACCACAGACACAGTGTGGAAGTCCTCAAAGGATTGATAGGTTATTGGGGATTTTGATTTGAGTCTATAAAATAATGAATTTATTAATAATAGACTTGAATTATTAGAGTTTGAAACTGTTTGTTTGTAGGTCGACCAACATGCTTTTCAACCGTGTGGATGGTCTGTCAGGTAATTTGTTTGTCATAGTTGAATATCATGTATTGTACTTACTACTCTGCTATATCTAGTTGTCAACTCTAGCAAGCCAGCCAAGTTACTCGGTACATGGTGAGTTCCCGGTCGATAGCACAAACACTGTTTTCCCCACTGCAGTGTTTATTTGTTGAGACAGATGGGTAACAGAACTCACCCTGGTGAGAACTTGGCACTGGCAGCCAGGGTTGTCAGCAAGGTCGGATAAACAGTTCCCCATATAAACACTTTTGCCTGGGTAATTCGTTGCTGATAAACTTCTCAAATATTACAACTTGCCAGGTAACTTGCTTTCATATAAACAGAATGTGAAGTTTATCCTGGTAAACCAGGTAACTTGGCTGACCGAGTAACTCACCTTCATATAAGGCCGATGGAAGTGAGGTATCAGCTTACCGTATCTTGGAAAAAATATATACGTGAGGCACTTTTTCATTATTCATTATTCATTATTTTTTTCAGTCAACTCGGTAATGCTCTGATGAGGTCCAGCGTGTCCGATTATGTATCTTAATACATAATTGGAGACTCTGGACCTCATCGGAGAAACTCTTCAGCAAAACAAACTGTTTCCCTCCATACCAGTACAGTGTTTATTGTTATTTTAATAATAGAAATGTGAATTCTTTAAAGCATCTGTTGATATACTAAATATATAGATAAATACAAGTTGTTATTGTCCCTGATTTCTAAACAGATGAGATACACTGGATTTTCAATTAAAATGATAAGAATTCAGATCACTTATTACTGACTTCGGATCGCCATCTCAGCACGGACACAACCTTTGACCACTGACCACCCGAAATAGTGTCTCCCGAGGGCTTACTTTTGTTGTCAGTATTTGTTGAACAGAATGCCATATTCTCTGATGAGAAAACACCATGGATATTGCAAAAAATTTTAAATAATGAAAAAAGTGAAAATAATGAAAAATTTCATGCGGTGGAAAAAACACATGTGGGTGGGTCATGGTAAGCTGATACCTCACTTCCATCAGCCTAAACAGGCCTTACTGGAGTCATTTGGTCTGTAGCTGCCATCACCAGAAATCCCTTATACCTAATTAGCTGATAAATTTAGTACTTTTCACATGACAAACCTGGCACTTCTTATACAGTAAACACCTGCTAACAAGAACCTACATTTTACTGATCAGCCTGGGATAGATTCTTATATTCTTATGTTACCATTAGTGTGTTGAAGCCACTTATTAACCGTTTGTCTACCGGCCAGGGTTCGAAATAGCAGCCGGCGATAGCCTGCAGTTTTAGGACCTTGCCTTGAACTAAACTTTGGGTTATCAGTGAAATTTCTTTTGCCAAGATCAGAATTATGGTAATTTGTTTTGATTTCTCTGTATATGATCGAAAAGAAACCAGTATTTGGTTTACAATACATTATTTGGGCCTATGTCCAGAACGTAACTTTGCTGCTTGGGAAACAGCCGGCAAAAATTTTGACCTACAAAAAACAGCCGACAAAATTAGGCATATTTTCTGAACATTATTTCGAACCCTGCCGTCGATTTGGCTAGTCAAGATGGACGGATCTCCAGTTGGCATGTCAACTGAAAACCGAAATTCTCCGTCGTTTGAAGTCGAAATATGTTGCAGAGGATCTCAAAGTTTTGATGAATGTTACTTCATTCCTTCATTTCAAAATTTGATATTTGTATTAAAAAAAAAAGTCATACAAATGTTCACACAATCTCATCATCAATATACAATAAGGACTAAAAAGTTCATCATATGCATCCTTAACATCCGAATAAGCAATTAGAAACAAAAAATGTTTGCACAATTTACATATAACAATCAATTGTTTTCATTGTCCTTAGCTTTGTAATTGTTAATAGTAAACAGTTTGTCAACTGTTCATTTAATAGAACAGTTTGAAATTCATTGCTAAGGTTTTCCAGAAGGGGAATATTAAATTTGGTTTTGTCGTGTGAAACATACTGTACAGAAACTAGTCCCTACTGTCAGAGGTTTTTAAAAAAATTTTTTTCCAACCTACTGACCATATTTTTTTTAATTCAATTTGGAATTAAAAAAGTCTGGCCTTATTTTTATTTGTTAATTACTATCAAAATGGAAATACCTTCCCACTTCTGCTTCTGTAGTTTGTTGTGTATTACTGTATTTCTGTTAGTCACTACAGAAACGTGAGAAAAATCTAGCGATAAAAGTCACTTATTCTTGATTTATATTTGTTTGTTGGTATTGATTTGGGAGAAACATTTGTTATATTGTGATTAAATTCTATGAAAGTTAAATTATACTTTTTATCAGGGCTTCAAATTTGAATTTTTCAGCAGTATCTAACAGGATACCAGCAACTTAAAATCTGGTGTCCACCCAGAAAATCTAGTATCCCACATTTGGACAGTAAATTATTTTTGTATTGTGACCAGTATACAAACAGTGCAGCTCCGCTGATTGATTTGAAATAATTGAAACCATTTACTAAATATTATATTTACAATTACATGCATCTCACTCAAGTCAAGTATCATGTTTACAATGGAATAACATAACAATAACATTCCTTTTGTAGAGTTGTTGTTTAGTCCTAAGTCATGTCACTCTAGATCATTGATCATTTATTTCAATATGTGGTCTTTCTTCAACTTGTTCATCAGTTAATATTTGCTATGTCTCAGTAGATTTTTTTGTTCACTCAGTTTGTATAACGTATCTTAACATTTTGCCAACATATTTTGAATATGAGTGCATCAAGACGAGCTATTTCCATTGACAGCGTGGCGTGAAACGGTGAAATGTATATGTTACTATGGTAATTAACTTCAGCCAATCACTTCAAGGCTAGTTTAATAGTCACACACTGATTGGCTGGGCTGAAGATAATTAATGCATGAAGATTATAGCCTGCATGGGCTAGTAGATAAATGCTTCTTATTTTGAATTTCGAAGCGTCCAGAAATATCAGTCGTGGACAGAATTTTTTTCAGTATCCCTCAGGATACTGAGCTTGTGATTTCCAGTATCCAAATTTAAAATCTGGTATCGCTGGGATATCGAGATACTGCAAATTTGAAGCCCTGCTTTTTATTCACATTTTTCAACAAAGTTTTCCTCATACTTCAGTAGCGGCTACAGAAATACAGTAATACACAACAAACTACAGAACTGTAATCTCCCACATGTAGGTAAACAATCAGAAATCAAGAGTTTCTTAGAGACCTTAGATGCTCAGATCAGACAAGCTGGAGAGATAATAACTAACAGGTTTGTTACTTTCTTGTTGTTTTTTAACTTTGTTGCACCTAGATGGCAGTCTTTGATATATTTCCCTGGGCACTTGGCCATTGAAGATGTTTGCTTGAAAAATGTTGGGTCAAAACCCATGAACAGTAACTTTTAAAGTAATGTTTAAAACACGAGCAGGAGTGTTTTAGATCTGATAAAACACGTTCTGCGAGTGTTTTGAATGACTTTAAAAACGATCACCATTTGGTAAGTTCGTTGGCGTAGTAATTTTGAAAAATAATGTTGTCTAAGGCGAGAAAATCAAAGCCAAAGTTTATGTAAACCAGGAGAATGTTTTATCGCACTCCGTTATTGAGAAGCTATTTGAGCCTATTTCCCAAACTTGTGTGCCGTGTTCTACCAGGGGTTCCAAACACTCGAGAACAACAAAAATCACTTGGTGTATTACCTCGTAATTTTCAATGTTCTCTCCAGTGGTGTAATGCTCATTAGGTAGGGTTAGGGCGAGAACTAAGGGCCCCTGACAGTTGGGCCTGCCGCCACCCCACCCCCACCAAAATTAGAATACGGTGTTATAACGAATAAACATAAAAAAATGCAGGTTAACATTTAACAGCAAGATTTAATTTATTGAGAGCTAAAAAATTTGGCCTCCATGACTCCATCGAGGATGGCAGCTGAGTTCTTTAGCTCAGCAAAAACAAAAATCCTGGGTGCGAGCCTGTTGGCTTCCTATTACATGAAGTTCTTTACCTTTCAATTAATGAATGCAAAACGAAATAGTTTAATTTGGTTTCTTGATATATATATTATATAAAGTAAAAAGACTATATAAGTAATAAATCTTCTCTTCATCTAAAAACACATGTATCAAGGTCAGGGTCAGCACCTGCACACAGGCTAAAATTACATATTAATTTATTTGTTTACTTTGTTTTTATTGGCTTACATGTGTTCACGTGATTCCCATTGTAGCTCTGCTATAAATACGCGTGACCACATGTGAGTTGTTTACTAATTTCTCCTGACGAAGGGCCTTCGCTCGAAACGTCGAGAAGATTTTTTTCTCTTTTTTTCAGGCCAACGTGACTTAACCCTGGTAATATTTGGATTTCAACCGTGGCCGACGCTGTCCTAGAAGCCTTTATCAAATAATACAGCTCTCAAACCATGTCAGTCAAATCATGACAACAGGGCCCCCACATCAAATATACCTAAGGGCCCCGTCTTCCTCCGTTATGCCACTGGTTCTCTCGTGTTTGTAAAACACGAGAGAACATTGAAATACTCGCCTTGCAGCCTTGTGATTTTCATTATTCTCTCGTGTTTTACAAACACTTGAAAACAATGAAAATTACTCTGTCAACAGCCTCGTAATTTTCATTATATCCTCTCGTGTTTGTAGCCCCTGGTAAAACACTCATTTATGAAATATTACATAACAGACTGACATGTGATGTGTCTCAGGGAATTAGAGCATGCAATTCCACTGGAATTAACTTGTGTCAGTCCTATATTTGAAGAACGAGTATTTATTATATGGCTGGGTTTGATTTCCGGTGCGGACGCAAAACGACGCATGCTGATTGGTTCCTGAGCAGTCGGGATTTTACGATATTTACCGGTCAATACGGCCTTTTGGCGGGAAAATTTCTGAGTTGATTTGAATACAAATAAAAGAGGAACTGGGTATCTTTATTCAAATATTCTGAACAATAAAATGTGTTGGAACATTACTGCTGGTTTTCTTTAAAGCTATTTATCTAAAAACACGACAAATAAAAGCCGTACTGGTGTAAACAAGAAGGCCAAGAAGCGACACGAAAAAGTTAACTGGTAAGGTAAACAGCATACTCCGAAGACGAAAAAAACGCTCGAAACTTAAAAATAAAATGAATCAATAGCCATATAATAAATTCCTTATTAACCTCGTTTGCTCGGGCTGTACAGGAAAGTATTTGCCTTCGGTTTTATCGCACAAACCCCGTTCTTTCATCGTTTAATTGGTTAATAAATCTTTAGTATTGACCTCACCAATCCTTGTACATGTTTTGTAGAATGTTACATGTATCTGGAGAAGTGAGTACTTGCACTTCTGGCACTAGTACGACAATGATAGACACACTTCTGTCTTCAGTTGACAATGTAGATCGAAGATTGTCCACCAACGACAGTACAACAAACAATGCGAAATCACCTTCAAGCACAAGGTACTGTACACATATAAAAAAATCGTTTTGAGCTGCGAAATGCCAAATATAAGTTTTGATCAACAATAAGTTATATACATGTATACATTTATGTATGTTTATAAAATAAGATGTCCTCTACGCACGCTCAGATGGCTGGGCTCCGTACATTTATAAGAGTATGAAGATCATGAATGACGTAACTTGGCGTGGACTGGCGTAGGATGGCGTCACCTGGCCGGACATGGCCAGAAATCGAGGACAATATGGTGGCAAAGCATGCGCACTGAATCCCTTATTAATTAATTCAATATGGCGTCCTTCAATAGATTTCATAAGGAAATATAAAGAACAATCATTTTCGGTTATTTACTATTGTAAATTCCGACATGCGAACGTCCAAAACTTCACCAAATTGAACAATCGTTGAGCACTACAATTTCTATTAAGTTTGGAGCATCCTAAATAGGTTCCCGCCGCTGGCTGTACTCGATTTCTGGCCATGAAAGCTGGCAAACTTTCAAAACTATCCCATTTTTAGTTTGTTTTTTTCTTCATATTTTATGAAACAAATAAAACATACCGCTCCTGTGCATATTATACACTTAATGTCTGCTCCCGAGGGAAACAGTTAGTTTTGTTTTCCTGAGAGTCTTGATATTTCCCAAGACGAAGTCGAGGGAAACATCGAGACTCGAGGGAAAACAAAACTAACTGTTTCCCGAGGGATCAGACATTAAGTGTTTTGTTATATAGCTAGAGTTTCGCTGAATAATTTCGACGTTTATCAAGGAAAAGTGCACAAAAGACAAACGCTAAGACTTACCAAAACATTACGCCTGGCTCCGTAATTTCACTTCAACCAAACAAATATGAGTCTCAGAACAAAAGAACAGCAATACATTTCTCCAGTTAATCTTCACACATGCTTTGAAGGCCTATAAATATTCTTTTTTTCGTACCAAACAAGCTTTTGTTTATAGGATGGCGTGAAGAGTTCAAAGTTCCAGCGGGCAACAATTGAAAACTTATTGACCGAGCAGGCAATAAGTTCTCAATTATTGCCCGCTCGGTAGACATTGAAATTTAGCTAAGGTCATGTGACCACAAACCAACCAATGACAGTCATCGTTGCATCCAGTGAAACTCTAGCTATATAACAAGTACTCTTATAAAGGTACATTTGACGTGATTTGAACACGAAAGAAGTAATATATACACGAGGAGGAGTGTTTCATCAGGATATCCAAACGCTGTGACGTTTGTTGAAAACCGAGGCGAAGCCGAGGTTTTTGAAGAAACTTCGAAGTGTTTGGATATCCTGATGAAACACTCCTCCGAGTGTATGATTTTGCATCTCAAACAAATCAGTATTTTAAGAGAAAATCGGGGTAAAAGTTGGGTTAATTTATGTAATTTCTTCCTCCGATATCCAAGCCACCGACACGGTACTGATTTCCTTTGTGTTTTCCTCATGAATTATTAATGTGTTTGAGATGTGTAAATCTATATTAATTTTTGTTTCATAGGCACTGACTTTGACGAATTAATTGATGTATCTTTTCAATTTACAGATCTAGGTCAGTAAGCACTGAACGAAGATCTATTAGTGGTGGTAAAGATTCTCCTATCATCATCGATGACGAAGTGGAAGAAGTATTCCCACGAACCATAAGTCGCAATTCGAGAACGTCATCCGAAGACAGTGCGACACCCAGCGTTAATATCCGACCTCAGCCGATGTTACTTCCAGCCGAGCGTGAAGCGATGGCAAAAAACGCAAGACGTCGACCTAAGATTATAGAAAAAGAGCCACAGATTGCACCTGTCGAAGATAGAGACAACGGTTCCTTTTCAATCGAACCGGGTGTGCCACTGGTGCCTCGCGAATTATCATTGGCTAGCGTGGTGCGACGACTGTCGTCGAACGAAATTTCACAAACACCATCACCGGACGATCTGACACCATACACGAGGTACTTATTGTATATGGAATATCGTGGTATGCTCCGAATTAACCTTTCCCCTCACAGTAAAATCTGGCGTTAGCCAGAGTAAACACATGAGACTTGAGAGCCGGTGTCACGGTCTCAGCGATTCCCCAGTCTGAGTTATCCCCTAAGACCAACTGCATAGTTATCCCCCTGCTTTTCTGCATTGATATTGTCGTTGTTCTAACTCAAAAAATATGTATAATCATGGAAACTTTACTTTTATCACGTATCACGCGAACTATTATTTACATGAGTTACATGGTATTGCCATTCGTAATAATCACAGACGTTTTATATTTATACTACCAAATGTTTAAAATTCAGTAACATAAACATCAGTAAAATAACAGTATTCTAGGGTTTCGCCTAAAGGGGATGACCCCACTGATCTCTAAATAAACTGGATGGGCCCTTCCCTATGGCCAGCAGTCAAACATTTCGTGGCAGTCGCCGCCATCTTACGTAGTGGAACATATGACGCATTGCGGCCTTAGAACTTGTTCCCAATCCCAAAGTTGACTGGCATAAGCAATCTTGACGTCAGCACGGTCAGATTATCCGGGAGTACGAATATTATGCGTGCTGTGCCGGGGGAGTCGGAAAAGCCGTAAAGCAAACAACAGATGCCGGTTCGCTTAGTTTTCACTGTTTAACAACAAATACAGTCAAAAGATGGCAAGTGCACAACACGAGATATTGTTAAGCCATTAAGATTACTATAAAAGGTAGAATTTAAGACTGAATTCTTCGTATATTTTACAGTCTGTTTTTCAGTTTATATTATCGTGAAGTTTCTTCGTTGTCGGCACTGAAGAAAAACAACGAAATTTAAAGGTTTTACAGCTTAGTAATAGAAACAAATACAAGAAATTAGCGTCTTAAACCTTATTAAGTACTTCTTGTGCCATTACCTTCGTTTAAATTTTCTTAAAATAACTCTTTTTGTCTGTTTTCAATCTACGAAAGCTTATGAACTTTAGTGGCAGCCATCTTGGGTAGTGATCACGTCATCATACAACTGGCACGCAAAATCCGGCCCGATGGCCCATCCAGTTTATACAGAGATCAGTGGATGACCCATGCAAAAGGACCTGACCAGTCCTTTCGCGGTTTTTCCAAAACATGTCGTCAAATTTCTTTTTTCCAAATTTGTTAAGTATCAGCAGGGCGTCTATAAGATAGGGCGGGGAAACGAGCCGTGTGCCCTGAAGTATGTGTGATGCGCGGGACCCCCCGAATATTCGAACACATTGAGGAGATTATTTACCTGCCCCAGTCCTCGCGCGTCTTTAGCAATGTCTGCCAAATATATTTTTTCCCTTTGCGACGTGTTTGTTCGCATGCAGCAAAAAAAGCTCAAAAGATTAAGTAACAATATTTATACCAAAGATAGATCTATTAATGGAGTAACCGTCCTTGGATTTGCTAAGTTCTGGTGCCAGGGCAAGTTATTAAATATTTTACAAAACGAGTGCGAGTCGGACCTGCGGAAGCCGCCATGATGAACGAAACGAAGGTTTGCTGGAAGAGAATTCACATTTCCTCTTAATATTTTGGTTTCTGGTGAAGGATGATCATACGGTAAGAAGAACATGTATTCTTTTGTCGATTAAAAATATAAAAGTGACCACAAGACGCTTAACTACCTTTCAAATACGTACATTTTCAGAACATTCGAGCCAGGAAAATTTCTCAACTGTAACCAAATTTTTAGGCTGCAACCAACACGCTATTGCTAAAAAAGCTCAAAAAATTACGCGATGAAATTTGAGAGGAATAAAGTTTAATGCCTTCCAGACATGTCTTTAAAAGCTAAGTTCTGGCTCGTTTTTGAGTTAGGAAATAATTAAAATGTTCTACGCGTGGAGCAAAATTAGACAAGGAAACCATAAATGGCTTCGGCTTCAACATTGGAAATTTTAGTCGTTTTATACTTAAGAAAGCCTTCCACCATGTTATATGAACAGTACAACGTATGGATAACAAAACAAAAAACTTACACCAACAATCGAGTCAATAGTTGCAGGATTATAAGAGATTTAATCAACGTCCTTGAATTTCACATGGATGTTTTGATCAAAATTTGCAGTTGGTCGCGCTCGCCCCATGCCTAAAGTGCATCACACATGTTTCGGTACGTCAGATTGTCGTTTCACCGCCCTATCTTATAGACGCCCTGGTATCAGTGAGTCTTAAGATTTTAGCAATCTTTTCGATACCCTAACCACAACATAAACCCTAACCCTAACAGAAATCTTGGTTTATCCCCTAGCTTTTTGGCAAAACATATTTTGGAATATGAGCAAAGATTAGCTTTTATAACGGAATACTGACGTTTCGAGCAGAGCACATTTGAAACTCCGCTTGAAACGTCAGTATTTCATTATCAAAACTATTCTCGGCAGTTTACCACATTTTCACTTTGATTTAAGGTTTTGATTTTCAATTTCGTTTTGTGTTTTTCTCCGCTCAGGATGTCAGCAGCCATTACAGTGCCGACGTCATTGAGTATGGAGGGGAATGGGAGCTCTACTGAGTCCGCGTCTTCGTCACTGAATGAACGTAGCCAATCTCCGATAGAACTCGATGACTTTCAAGCAAGCCAGGGGGATGTGGTTTCTTCAAATCCTGTGTCAACTAGTGTCAGTCCTGTAATACTCTCGCAAAGAACATTAAGAAGTAAAGAACCTCATCCTTCTTTCGCCTCCCACATTATCAGGTTAGTCAAGGGTAATATACATGTAATACAGGGCATGAATTACCAAATGTAGGATAGTGTGTGTGTGCATGCGCATTGATTCAATATTAGTCACTCGTGTATCAGTTCTTGATTTAAGTTGTGCAACAAGTTAAAGGCGAGCGAACCAACGAACGAACTAACGAACCAACCAACCAACCAACCAACCAACCAACCAACCAACCAACCAACCAACCAACCAACCAACCAACCAACCAACCAACCAACCAACCAACCAACTAACTAACTAACTAACTAACTAACTAACTAACTAACTAACTAACTAACTAACTAACGAATTAACCAACTAAGGAATTAACCAACTAAGGAATTAACCAACTAAGGAATTAACCAACTAAGGAATTAACCAACTAACTAAGGAATTAACCAACTAACTAACTAAGGAATTAACCAACTAAGGAATTAACCAACTAAGGAATTAACCAAAGAACCAACCTACCAACTAACGAATTAACCAACGAACCGACCAACTAACTAACTAACTAAATAAATAACTAACTAACTAACTAACTAACTAACTAACTAACTAACTAACTAACTAACTAACTAACTAACTAACTAACTAACTAACTAACTAACTAACTAACTAACTAACTAACTAACTAACTAACTAACTAACGAATTAACCAACGTACCAGCCAACCAACTAACGAACCAAACAACTAACAAATTAACCAACTAACGAATTAACCAACGAACCAGCCAACTAACCAACCAACTAACGAATTAACCAACGAACCAGCCAACTAACCAACCAACTAACGAACCAACCAACCAACCAACTAACAAATTAACCAACTAACGAATTAACCAACTAACGAATTAACCAACTAACGAATTAACCAACTAACGAATTAACCAACTAACAAATTAACCAAATAACGAACCAACCAACCAACTAACAAATTAACCAACGAACCAGCCAACGAACCAACCAACCAACTATATCGCCAGGTTTTGGTTTAATACACCTTCAAAACCCAGACTAAGAAAAAAAGCCACTACATTTTTCATAACGTCATAATTATTTTTTTCTAATTTTAGCCGTCGTCCTCATAGTCCTACTGATTACATAGTTGGGTCAAGGGTGCTGGGAAAGCGATCCAGTGACATTTGGTTCCCTGGTAGGTTGAAAAATACCGTAGTATGGAGTGGAGTGGAATAGAGTGGAGTGGAGTAGAGTAGAGTAGAGTAGAGTAGAGTAGAGTAGAGTAGAGTAGAGTAGAGTAGAGTAGAGTAGAGTAGAGTAGAGTAGAGTAGAGTAGAGTAGAGTGGAGTAGAGTGGAGTTAGAGTGGAGTAGAGTAGAGGGGTGGAGTGGAGTGGAGTGGAATAGAGTAGAGTGGAGTGCAATAGAGTAGAGTGGAGTGCAGTAGAGTAGAGTAGAGTGGAGTGGAGTGGAGTGGAGTGGAGTAGAGTAGAGTGGAGTGGAGTGGAGTGGAGTGGAATGGAGTAGAGTAGAGTGGAGTGGAGTAGAATGGAGTGGAGTGGCGTGGGATCGAGTCGAGTGTAGATTGTTGTGATTGCTATTGTAAATATTAAATGTACTTCTTTATACTTGCAGGTGAGATAACCAAGATCATGCCTGACAAACAAAGACAAGTATGTAGCATATATTAATATTTAAAAATCATATCTTGAACGAGGAATAGACTATAGCTTTTCTTGTAATACTTACCCTATAGACCCTTTTAATAAGTGCAGAGTACGTCATTTTCCGCATATTTCTTTTTGAGCATGCGTGAACGGTTGCCAAGATACTATTTTGGGCCCAGGCTCTAACGCGTCACTTCCTATTTTCCTGCTTACGCGTGTTCGTAAACTAGAACTTGTTTGACCAGTTTAAAACCTGACTGACTCGCCCCAAACTTGGGGCGAAGATCGAGTTTGTTGGCAGAGCCCACTTTGCCCCGAAGCTTGCGTAGGTCGGAAAGGGGCTCTGACTCGCAGGGTAACAAAAGCTAAGACAATAAACGAAATTGAAAAGAATTCAGAAGAAAAATTGAAAGCAATTTGACGTCAAAGGGTAAAATTTACATATTCTATACTTACTAAAAGAATCTATGTCGGTTGTCCTTCAACGAAAAAGCGTTGTTGTCATGGGGATGAGTGATTAGTAATTAAGAATGTGATTGGTTAGATATAGCCAATCATAAAACACATTCATATTATAGGTAGGACTTTGACGCTGACCTGGGATCACGTATTTTTGGCAAGGGTCATTCAACATTGATTTTGGAGCCTGCATGTGCCGCGTGTGATATTTATGCCATATGTTTCTTATTAGACCAAGTACACCATCAAGTACGACAAGGGTCAGAAAGGTGTTCTTTCTCTCAATCACATCTGTCCAGAGGCTCCAGCTATGGTCGTGGATCTTTGTGTTGGAAGTAGAGTTGTTGGTAAGTAGTACATTGAAAAGGACGAGTTAAATGTATACCACCAATACCAGCACCTATCTGGCTATCTGGCTATCTAGCCAGTAAATGAGTTAGGCCTAAAAAAATCCTGTGGTTCCGGTTTCCCGACCGACCCTCTACCTACCTACCTACCTACCTACCTACCTACCTACCTACCTACCTACCTACCTACCTACCTACCTACCTACCTACCTACCCTCCTACCTACCCTCCTACCTACCTACCTACCTACCTACCCTCCCACCTACCTACCTACCTACCTACCCTCCTACCTACCTACCTACCCTCCTACCTACCTACCCTCCTACCTACCTACCCTCCTACCTACCTACCCTCCTACCTACCTACCTACCTACCTACCTACCTACCCTCCTACCTACCTACCCTCCTACCTACCTACCTACCTACCTACCTACCTACCTACCTACCTACCTACCCTCCTACCTACCTACCTACCTACCTACCCTCCCACCTACCTACCTACCTACCTACCTACCTACCCTCCTACCTACCTACCTACCCTCCTACCTACCTACCCTCTTACCTACCTACCTACCTACCTACCTACCCTCCCACCTACCTACCTACCTACCTACCTACCTACCGACGCTTTTTTTTCGGGTCGTTGCGGGTTGCAGGCATACAACAACGCCAAGATGGTGTCTGTTGTCACAGTTATTGTCGAACCTTGTGTTCACAATAGCATGACACGAAAAAGATTTTTCGCTTCAGTGCCTCACAACAAAACATTCTACGAGTTACTACAAGAATATCATGGAATTCCCACGAGTGATTGTAAGAGTGAAGTAGTACGGGAAGAATACTTGTGCTGGACATCGTTGCCGTTAAACGAAATTGCGAATTTGAC
>OZ036001.1:6466106-6551106 GCA_964035015.1 Corallium rubrum
AAAATAAAGTCACCGGAGGTGACGAATTTGGAGTACCAAAATGGCCGCCACAGAAACTTTGTATGTTTTCGTAGCACGAAAAGAACTAGAATAAGGTATATATATATATATATATATATACACACTTCAGTGGCTCAATGGTTAGAGTGTTTAACTGGTCGTTAGAAGGTTTCAGGTTTGAACCCTGTCTGTCTTTTCCGAGTAACTGACTAGTCTTTGAGGTTTTGACTTTCAGCTTTCTTCTTCAGGTTAAGAGCTAGAGTTCTGAGTGTTGATGGAAGTCTTATCAAGGTAGTTTAAAAATGTTAATATTGTATAGTTGAGGTTGAAACAATGAGCGATCTCTTCTTAGTGTTTATTATATCATTGTAGATGTTATTTCAAATTGATAACCGTTCTGAATGGATCTACCGTGGATCAACAAGACTCGACCCTTTGTACCGAGCATTGGTATGAAAATAAAATGTTGCTACGATGAGATTACCAAACTTCTTCAGATTCATCCTTCCTTCTTTCCTCTCTTCCTTCCCTCCTTCCTTTCTTCCTTCCTTCCTTCCCTCCTATCTTCTTTCTTTTTTCCTTCCTCCTTTTCATCCTTCCTTCCTTCCTTCCCTCCTTTCTTCCCTGCTTCCTTACCTCCTTCCTTCTCTCCTTCCTTCCTTCCTTCCTTCCTTCCTTCCTTCCTTCCTTCCTTCCTTCCTTCCTTCCTTCCTTCCTTCCTTCCTTCCTTCCTTCCTTCCTTCCCTCCCTCCCTCCCTCCCTCCTCCTTTCCTTCCTTCCTCCCTCCCTCCTTCCTCCCTTCCCTCCTTCCTTCCTTCCTTCCTTCCTTCCTTCCTTCCTTCCTTCCTTCCTTCCTTCCTTCCTTCCTTCCTTCCTTCCTTTCTTCCTTCCCTCCCTCCCTCCCTCCTTCTTTCCTTCCTTCCTCCCTCCCTCCCTCCCTCCTTCCTTCCTCCCTTCCCTCCTTCCTTTCTTCCTTCCTTCCTTCCTTCCTTCCTTCCTTCCTTCCTTCCTTCCTTCCTTCCTTCCTTCCTTCCTTCCTTCCTTCCTTCCTTCCTTCCTTCCTTCCTTCCTTCCTTCCTTCCTTCCTTCCTTCCTTCCTTCCTTCCTTCCTACCTTCCCTCCTTCCTTCCTTCCTTCCTTCCTTCCTTCCTTCCTTCCTTCCTTCCTTCCTTCCTTCCTTCCTTCCTTCCTTCCTTTAACCTCCTTCCCTCCTTCATCCTAACCTCCTTCTCTCCTTCCTTTTCTCCTTCCTTCTCTTCTTCCTTCCTTTATTCCTTCTTTTATTTCTTTATTCCATTCAGGTATTGGGTGAGAAAACGACATCAGCAAAAGCGAGATCACGAAAATTAACGCGGAATGCCTCATCCAAAGGAAACGCACCGTATATTGAGTACAATACCACAAAACCTTCATTTGGAATATCGCCTTACAGTAAAACAGACCCTGAAGGTGCATTTTTATTATTTTACAAAATATTCCTTTTGAGAGTTTAAGTTTTGATATTTTGGAACTTTGTTTGTCAGAAACTTTAAATAAACTGTAGAAAATCTTCAAAGTATGATCTTTCTGATTTACAAGTAATGAGCTAAAACGAAGGTAGTACATTACCCTGGTCCCAGAAGTGTTCTCTCCCCGTAATTTAATAAAGCGGTAAGACGAGAGAGAAGAGAAAACATCCGGTAGGAAGTGGTAACCATGATTGATCAAACCGCTCCAATAGAATTCTAGCTGAACAGAACGTGTTCACCATCTCTGATTGGATAACCCCCAAACAGAGTTTTGATTCGATAAACTTCTTATTACTAGGGTGATATGATTGGTTAAACTTGTATCAGATTAGCCTATGAGATTTGTAACTCACGAGTCACGCGAACGACGAGCGCAAATAAGTATAACTAAAAATGCCCGGTAAAAATTCTGCTGTGACCGGCAAATTTATTGAGCTGCCGGTCATAGTGCCCAGGATACGTTTCAAATTTATTTCGAAGCCTGTTCCTACCAGAGGTTTTCTCTTCTCTCCTATCTTACCGCTCTAAAATTACTGGAGAAAACCTCTGGAATCATTAGACTAGAAAGAAGTTATGCTTTTTTCTCTATGCTAGGAATCCAGCAGTTACAACTAGAAGAACAACGCAAGAGAACCCAATTACAACAACAGGTACGTCAGTTTTCCAACGATGCGGTATTTTTTCTGTCAAACGGCAGATGATTTATTTGTCAAGGGGAGTCCTTGGTAGTGAAGGAGTTGATACATGTAGTCATAAAGAGAAAAATTTAAAAAAACAACAAAAAAAACAACAAACTTTGCACAGAACTGTTAAAGTACCTATGAAACGAAAATTATGTTTGTCTTATTTGAAAGAATACTTAAAATGGAGAAGCACGGGTGGCGTGTGCTGTTAGGGCGCTGCCTCTCACCAAAAGTTAGGGACCTTTAGCAAACACAACGGGAACGTCGTGGTAACGTCCTTCATACAAAAGAAATTCACATCTAATACAAAGACAATGAACAATTTGAAGTCCCAAGAGTAATCGCTGCACCGTCCTCGTTGTGCATACAACGTCAACTGATCATGTTCACGTATTCAGGACGACGTACTTGCATGAACACATTGAACAGGGAAAGATGTTGGGTGAATTTGACGTTAACCTATGGTAAACAGCGGACAGCATCTTTTAGAGGCTCGAAAGCTTTTTGAAGGTCGAAAGATATATAGATCAAGCCCATGAAATTGCGGTGTCGGTGATGCATGATTTCTTTTAAATGGCGTAATTCAGATTGCTCGCTAGCTGTTTGGAATCTTTGAAAGGTGGTGTTTAGTAATGGTTAACGTCAAAATTATGGTCAAACTCACCCAACAACTTTCACTGTGTAATACGTCGTTCTGCGTACGCTAAGATGCTTTCGTTGAGGTAACATGTGCAACGAGGGCGATACATGAATTCATTTTTTGGATTTTACATTGTATGAAGGACGTCGTCACTTACGTTCTTGTTGTCAAGCTTTGCTAAAGGTCCCTGTTAAGCCCGGTTCGACGGGGTTAGTACTTGGATGGGTGACCGTCTGGGAATAACCCCGTTCTCGAGCTTGGAACACTCATGTGAGTAGAGTTTAGTTGGTCTCCTGTGCTTCGAGGGTTTTTCTCCGGTTTTCCTCCCTCCATAAAATCAACACCTAGGTCTGTGATTCGTGGTCTGACATGTGTGTCATAAGTGTGTCGTAGGGCGGCTGCTTCGAGCGCCTTTAATATGCCTTCGACTCTGCACTTGAAATTTAGTAATGTAAATTGCTCTTGAAAAGCCCCTTGTGGGAAGAAGTAATTAAAATCTGTAATCTGTAAAATGATAAAATAACATCTTTTGTAGTTTTTGGTTTCCTTGCTTTGTGTTGGGACATTTGAAATGTAAATTAAACATCTTGACGTCACGTGTACATAATGAGTTATCAGAGAAAGTTATATATCTTTTCTATTGTCAAACCAAACTTAATTCGAAGGAAGCTTGTGGATGTGTTTCGCCCACAACACCAAACATGTCGAATTTCAAGTGATTATATATGAAAAGATATATAACCTTCTACGATAAGTCTTTATGCACATGTGATGTCAAAATGTGTAATTACTCGGGCTACTGTGGGTTTAGGTTTCGGCTCCGTTGCGGTTTAGATCGCGAATAATTGAATTTTCGATTAATCGTTACAGCCTTACTCATTCTTCCACTCGCTTTGTTCTTTTGCCTCAACAGGAGACCACTGATACGAGCAAGCTTCAACCGACAAAAGCCGCAACAACTGTGGGGAAAACTGCCAAACAGACACAAAACGAAAGTTTAAAAGAGTCAAAGCAGAGAGTGAAAACTATGCCTGCTGTTGTTAAAACTGAAGGTATGCGTTATTTTCATTATTAATACGATGTTATTCACTGTAGACGTACCATGGCTAGGTAAGGAAAGTTATCTTATCGAATAGATTTGACGAAATTGCTCACACTGTATTTGAAATTGTCTTTTTAGCACAACTTGTACCAAAAACTGAACTTGTAATTGAAAGCACTTATTCTTGCATTCAAGCGAGTACGCTACGGAAACGAACTGGGGTTAGTCTGGGTGAGTTTGCATCATTAGTGTTTGCAAGTAATATATTACACGTGAGAAGCAGTGCTTCATCTCATCTCATCTCAGCTCGTCTCATCTTATCTCATCTCACCTCATGTCATCTCACTTCAGTGTCGTGTCATCTCTCATCCCATCTCATCTCACTTTGTGTAATTTCATCTCACTTCGTGTAATCTCATCTCATCCCATCCCATCCCATCTCATCCCATCTCATCTCATCTCATCTCATCTCATCTCATCCCATCTCTTCTCATATCGTCTCATCTCATCTCATCCCATCTCATCTCATCTCATCCCATCCCATCTCATCCCATCTCATCTCATCCCATCCCATCTCATCTCATCTCATCCCATCTCATCCCATCTCATCTCATCTCATCTCATCTCATCTCATCTCATCTCATCTCATCTCATCTCATCTCATCTCATCTCATCTCATCTCATCCCATCTCATCTCATCCCATCTCATCTCATCCCATCTCATCTCATCCCATCTCATTCTATCCCATCTCATCCCATCATCTCATCTCATTCCATCCCATCCCATCCCATCTCATTCTATCCCATCTCATCCCATCCCATCTCATCTCATCTCATCCCATATCATTCTATCTCATCTCCTCTTATCCCATCCCATCTCATTCTATCCCATCCCATATCATTCTACCTCATCCCATCTCATCTCATTCTATCCCATCTCCTCTCCTCTTATCCCATTCCATATCATTCTATCTCATCTCATCTCACCTCACTGCATTGGTAGTCTTTCAAACCGATAAATAACATGTGTGATTTTATTTGTTTTTCTACAGTAAACATCTCATTCCATCTCATCTCATCCCATCTCATCTCATTCTATCCCATCTCATCTCATCTCATCCCATCTCATTCTATCCCATCTCATCTCATTCTATCCCATCTCCTCTCCTCGTATCCCATTCCATATCATTCTACCTCATCCCATCCCATCCCATCATCTCATCTCATCTCATC
The DNA here is from genome assembly GCA_964035015.1 of Corallium rubrum. Lineage (NCBI taxonomy): Eukaryota > Metazoa > Cnidaria > Anthozoa > Scleralcyonacea > Coralliidae > Corallium > Corallium rubrum. The sequence continues at coordinate 6,471,213 of OZ036001.1, forward strand.
TCACTGCATTGGTGGTCTTCCAACCGATAAATAACGTGTGATTTTATTTGTTTTTCTACAGTAAACAACATTATATTCAAAGCAAACCAAAGCTCCGAAGAAGAACAGTCACCAATGCCAACGCCTGCGAAGCCCCCTAGCGCGAACATCACGCCCTTACCCCACCACCCGCCATTACCTCAAGACCCGCCATTACCTCACCACCCGCCTTTACCTCACGACCCGCCAAACCTGAAAACTGTCGATCAGGTTAAACCCAAAGGGAAAAGTGGTCAGTGGAAAGCACCATGGTTGAATCTCGATCAGCGCAATAAGCAACGCCATGTTGATGATAATGTCGTGAAACCGGAAGCAGGAGTCCATTCCAATAAACCACGTGATGTGGCGTCTATTTTGAAGAACAAACTCGATGCCAGTTCCTTAAAGGAGGAGACAGCGACTGTCAAGCCGGCTTTCGCAACGCCAAAACTCGAATCTGTTACAAGTCTTGCAGGTAATACCCTGGTCCAGGCAACACTTCTGGAGTAGCATGTACACTTCTAGTAAAGTAAAGTAAAGTAAAGTAAAGTAAAGTAAAGTAAAGTAAAGTAAAGTAAAGTAAAGTAAAGTAAAGTAAAGTAAAGTAAAGTAAAGTAAAGTAAAGTAAAATACAGTACAGTACAGTACAGTACAGTAAAGTAAAGTAAAGTAAAGTAAAGTAAAGTAAAGTAAAGTAAAGTAAAGTAAAGTAAAGTAAAGTAAAGTAAAGTAAAGTAAAGTAAAGTAAAGTAAAGTAAAGTAAAGTACAGTACAGTACAGTACAGTACAGTACAGTACAGTAAAGTACAGTACAGTACAGTGAAGTGAAGTGAAGTGAAGTGAAGTGAAGTGAAGTGAAGTGAAGTGAAGTGAAGTGAAGTGAAGTGAAGTGAAGTGAAGTGAAGTGAAGGAAGTGAAGCGAAGCGAAGCGAAGCGAAGCGAAGTAAGGCCTGCGCTAAACGTCACACAATAGACGAATTTAATTCAGACATTTAATTGTTTGAATTTTATTCGACGAAACTGCCGCATATAACTCGATTAAATTCGACACGGCAATTATATTCGTCCGGGTCAGACGGATAATGCGACGATAATGCATGTTCGACGAATTATAGTCACGTCGAATCAAATGTTTCTCTTCTGTCTGTGATAATCCAGCGCCATGTTCTCAAGAAATCGTTCTCAGGCTCAACGCGTCCAAGTAAAAACAATTCGACAACATTCAACAACTCGACGTCGCATTTACGTCGCATTACCGACGAAGTTAATTCGAATTGAATTCGTCTGAATTAATTTCGTCTATTGTGCGACGTTTAGCGTAGGCCTAAAGCAAAGCCAAGCCACGCCAAGTAAAAAGTAAAGCGACTGTATTTTTTAATGAGGGTAACATATGACAGTATTTAGATACAGATAACCCAATGGCCCTCACTCCTTGATGGAACTAGTTCATAGTATTAACTGAGGAAAACTATGGCGTTGATTTTGCCAAGGGAGGAAAACTGGAGAACCCAGTGAAAAACCTTCGAGGCACAGATCCTGATCTTTATTTCCTTCATTCTTTCTATTTCCCAGGCCCGCATACCTGCAGCTCTGCCTGTGCCCAGTACAGGAGTTATGCTTGTATTGACCATCTCAGGCACAACCCGCTCGCCATGCCGATTTTTTTGGACTGGAAGCGAGAGGTTGTCAAACGACGCGGGAAGACCAGCAAACGCGATGTGTATTACCGCACTCCATGTCACCGGCGGCTCAGAAATATGGCCGAGGTACTTCATTACCTAACTCTGACCCGAGACACAAGCTTGGTGATTGACCAGTTTTCGTTTGACTGGCGAGTTCGCACGAAAGACACGGTGCAGTCCGTAAGTACTTACTAATAACAATAATCTATTATTAATAGTAATGGTAATAGTAATGGTAATAGTAATGGTAATAGTAATGGTAATGATAATTGTAATTATGTAATAATTGTAATTATGTAATAATTGTAATTATGTAATAATTGTAATTATGTAATAATTGTAATTATGTAATAATTGTAATTATGTAATAATTGTAATTATGTAATAATTGTAATTATGTAATAATTGTAATTATGTAATAATTGTAATTATGTAATAATTGTAATTATGTAATAATTGTAATTTGTAATAATTGTAATTATGTAATAATTGTAATTATGTAATAATTGTAATTATGTAATAATTGTAATTATGTAATAATTGTAATTATGTAATAATTGTAATTATGTAATAATTGTAATTATGTAATAATTGTAATTATGTAATAATTGTAATTATGTAATAATTGTAATTATGTAATAATTGTAATTATGTAATAATTGTAATTATGTAATAATTGTAATTATGTGATAATTGTAATAATTCTAAATATGTAATAATTGTAATAATGTAATAATTGTAATAATTCTAAATATATAATAATTGTAATAATTCTAAATATGTAATAATTGTAATAATTGTAATTATGTAATAATTGTAATAATTGTAATAATTGTAATAATTGTAATAATTGTAATAATATACACTTAATGTCTGCTCCCGAGGGAAACAGTTAGTTTTGTTTTCCCGAGAGTCTTGATATTTCCCGAGAAGAAGTTGAGGGAAACATCGAGACTCGAGGGAAAACAAAACTAACTGTTTCCCGAGGGATCAGACATTAAGTGTTTTGTTATATAGCTTGAGTTTCGCTGAATAATTTCGACGTTGATCAAGGGAAAGTACACCGCAAAAGGCAAACGCTAAGACCTACCAAAACATTTCGCCTGGCTCCGTAATTTCACTTCAACCAAACAAATATGAATCTCAGAACAAAAGAACAGTAATACATTTCTCCAGTTAATCTTCACACATGCTTTAAAGACCGATAAATTATCTTTTTTGTACCAAACAAGCTTTTGTTTATAGGATGCCGTGAAGAGTTCAAAGTTCTAGCGGGCAACAATTGAGAACTTATTGCCCGCTCGGTAGACATTGAAATTTAGCTAAGGTCATGTGACCACAAACTAACCAATGACAGTCATCGTTGTGTCCAGTGAAACTCTAGCTATATAACAATTATAATTATGTAATAATTGTAATAATTCTAAATATGTAGTAATTGTAATAATTGTAATTATGTAAAAATTGTAATTATGTAATAATTGTAATAATTGTAAATATTGTAATAATTGCAATAATTGCAATAATTGTAATTCAAGAGCATCTTAACATGTATAACTATTATTTTTAATAGTCGTTTCTCAAGGCTTCAATCTCTTTATAATTTTAGCTTCCAGTGATCGACGATATTTCAAATGGACAAGAAAAGCGACCGTTACCTGTAAGTGGTTTGTTTTCATGTTGTTTTTATCTTGTACTTGATGTTTAATCAGTTTCTTGTATTTTAAAATCAAACTAAAGTGCTTATAAGACGAAAGTTTAGTCTTAAAAGACAAAGCAACGTCGTCTGCAGTTTTTTTCTGAACCAAAGGGGGCTGGAAACTCCGCTAAATTCTTTGTTCTATCTTTTTCTTCACGTTTATTCAAGCTTGTGCACGGTATAAGGACAATGTAGTTTTGGTATAATAAAGCAATCATTCAATAGCAGTGTTTGGGGTTAATCACTCAACCGTGTTATTTGTATAGGTAATACCATGGTTTCGAGTGCAATTTGGAAAAAACATGCACGAGTGAGTTTTTCAAAAACTATCAAAATTGCACGAGTCCGAAAGGACGAGTGCTATTTGAGGTCTTTGAAAAACTCACGAGTGCGTGTTTTTTGAAAATTGCACTCGAAACCATGCTATTACTTATTAATAATATACATGAAAACGTTAGACAAAATGTTCTTCCAGCTACGAAGTTACATACCATGCACTCATTGCTCCACTTCTCGAAGCTTTAATGGTTGAAAACTGCTTCATTTTGTTCACTAAATACGTCAAACGTTTTACTCATAGCATCTAACCTCTTCTAGTCTTCTTGTAGGAACTTTTATGACAATATTAAAGCAAAATTCACTCTGTATTTCATCGAAATGTTCTTGGACAACTTTATGTTTTGGTCGCCATATTGGATTTTCTCGTGAAGGAAAAACCATCCTTCAAAATCCGCATAGGCATTTCATTGGGTTTCCGGTAATTTCTGGTTGTTTATTAGCCAAACAAAATGCTTAATACTCATTGAAATTTGCACTGTATTTCATTATTCTGCACTGTATTACACCTTTTCTGCACTGTATTACATTGAAATTGCACTCCTCTCGACCGATCAGGATGCAGTAATTTTGTCATGTATATTATTAAAATAGTAATAAGCGAAAAACAAAAGGTTTGTGCACGGCGAGGACGGTCTCAATATAAAATCACAGCTCATTATGGACGCTTCGAAGTTTGCCGAGTTTCAGACCATATCTTGTTTGATTCTGGTGAACGTTTTTTAGAGCTGCGGGCCTCGTGACCACTGATCTTAATAAAACTGCATAGGGCATGGGGTCGAATTTAGCGTGCCAGCTGTACGACCACTACCCAAGATGGCCGCCACTAAAGTTCATAAGCTTTCGTAGATTGAAAACAGACAAAAAGAGTTAAGAAAATATAAACGAATGTAAGGACACAATAAGGTTTAAGACGCTAATTTCTTGCATTTGTTTCTATTTCTGAGCTGTAAAACCTTTAAATTTCGTTGTTTTTCAGTGCCGACAACGAAGAAACTTCACGATAATATAAACTGAAAAACAGACTATAAAATCTACGAAGAGTTCAATTCCAAGTCTTAAATTGTACCTTTTATAGTAATCTTAATACCTTAACATTATTTCGTGTTGTGTACTTGCCATCTTTTGACTGTATTTGTTGTTTAACAGTGAAAACTATACGAACCGGCTTCTGTTGTTTGCTTTACGGCTTTTCCTACTCCCCCGGCAGAGTACTTATTTATTCCTCCCCTGGTTAATCTGACCGTGCTGACGTCAAGATTGTTTATGCCAGTCAACTTTAGCACTGGGAACAAGTTCTAAGGCAGCAATGCGTCATATGTTCCACTACGTAAGATGGTGGCGACTGGCACGAAATGTTTGACTGCTGGCCATAGGGAATGGCCCATCCAGTTTATATAGAGATCAGTGCTCGTGACTCCTACACAGTTTCCCTTGGCTTTCGGGACACTTAATCGCCACTACTCAACATGTCTTGGTATTACTTAAAGTGTATATGAAACGAAAATTAAGTTTGTCTTATTTGAAAGAACTCTTAAAATAATGGGGAATATCAATTAACAGCTTTTTCATATTTTACTTAGTTCTTGAGATATTTAGACTTATGTGATATTCAAATGAGATAACATATTCGAAAATCGTGAATAATTTTAAGATTATTGATCAAAATCACTTGTAACTTGTCTTTCATATTTAGTTTCATGAACTGTATAGCAACATGCAAAGTTTCAAGTGATTTTGTGGCATTTGTGCAATAATCTTAAAAATATTCGCAATTTTCGAATATGTTAATTAGTGAAAAAACGAACCATAAGTTATCTCATTTGCATATCACATAAGTCTAAATATCTCAAGAACTAAGTAAAATATGAAAAAGCTGTAAATTGATATTCCCCATTATTTTAAGAGTTCTTTCAAATAAGACAAACTTATTTTTTGTTTCATATAAAGTTTAAGATATATATATGTTATTGACCGAGCGTGAGGTCCGTACAGAAGGATATTAGAGAGCTTAAGCACCAGACGTCCGTGAAGTCACGAACCGCAAAATGTCGTTTGGGCCTGGATCGAGAACGGCGTTTGTGGCGCCAAAAAAATAAACTTTAAGCGAAATGCCGAAACCGAACAGGAACGTCTGTCGCCTTCTCCTACTTTAAACTTTTTGTCATTTTGACTTTGCAAAAACAGTGGGATGTATTCGTTTAAGGATGCGAGGGACATGGCTTTAATGAGCCATAGCCGAGGATTTTTGACAGATGAAGAGTTATTACTTCTACTAGAAGAAAATACATCCAGAAATCCTGAATTTTCGTACGATATTTATGAGCGTTTTGATTTACAAAATATGGAAGAAGCTGAATGCAAATCTGAATTCAGATTCGAGAAGCTAGATATACCAATCTTAGCTGATGTGCTTGGTTTGCCAGAGCAATTCAGGTGCCCACATGCAGAGAAGTGTCGCTACAAAGATGGAGGGGTTATGTATGCTTTTGAAGCGTACAAGTTTCCCATGTCGTTATAGTGATATGATATATCGCTTTGGCAGGCCAGTTCCCGAACTTTGTATGATCACAGATCAAGTCGTCGATTATATATATGATGCCCATAGTCATAGAGTTACACAGTGGAACCACCAGCTTCTGAATCCTGCCTCCCTCCAGATTTATGCCAATGCAGTAGCAGCAAAAGGGGCTGCACTTCATAATTGTTTTGGTTTTGTGGACGGTACAGTTAGGCCCATATGCCGACCTAGCAAGAACCAAAGAATCGTTTATAACGGGCATAAAAGAGTCCATAGTCTTAAATTTCAATCTGTCACACTACCAAATGGTCTGGTTGCAAACATGTATGGGCCAGTAGGTAAGCATAAGGCCATTTAAAAAATATCTCGGTTTGTTATCAGCGCCCGCATCAATTTTTCGTGCCCTGGCGCGCAGTATTTTTTTTTTTTAAAAGGTCATACAGGTATATCTTTTGGCATGTTGCTGTTAAACTTAACAGCGGAATTTTTCTAACTTCCATTTGCGTGATTACGCTCAAACACATTTAAAAACATACAAAACAAAATAAATCCACCCGCACCGATTTTATTTGCTGCTACTGATGATAAACCGAGATATTTTGATATGGCCTATTAAAACATATTGTAACAACCGATCTTGTCCCTTAATGGCTTAATCTACTGTTCTATTATAGAATTAATGTTTTCTCCATTGTCAACATTCATCAGGGCAATGCCACCCATATAAAATGGCATGTTCTACTTGTTCAAACACCAACAGTGACACAATCATTAGGGGTGGACCATTAGAAATCTTGGGAAACGGGAAGGGGGTTAAAAAAATTGGGGCATGAATATTTTTTTCAGTCCAACCTCTCTGCAGGATTTTTTTTAGTTTTTGCAGGGTTTTTTCACTAGATCTTTGCAGTTTTTATTTTTTTGTAATTGTCACCCCCCTCCCCCCTCCCAAGATTTCTAATGGTCCACCCTTAGTATACCCTATTTAGACGTACTATCTCCTTTATTTATTGCTACAATTAAATGTTGGTAAAGTTAATTTGAATTTTCTCTTTTTTTATAAATTTTGAATAACACCCCACCTTTCTATTAAGACCCCTACTTGACATATGGCATCAAAGAAGCCCCACCCTAGGCTTAATATACAGCTTTTATGGTATACATTATATGTATTCTTCTGATGGTCTGCCCTTTACTTGTCCTTACTAATTTTGTTGTTCTAATTAGTGTACCCTGTAAACTTTAACTAAACCTAATTACATGTAAATGAAAGTAAAAAGTTTACTTACTATACCTGCAACTTTACATTCTTTTAGAGGGGAAAAGGCATGATGCAGGCATGCTCAGAGATTCTGGTCTTCTGCATGATTTGGAGAATTATGCTTTTTCACCCAATGGCCAACCCATGTGTTTATATGGAGACCCAGCATACCCGTTAAGAGTGAATTTACAAGCACCATTTAGAGATGCAGTAATGACCCCAAGAATGGAAGCCTTCAATCGGTCTATGAGCTCTGTACGAGTCTCAGTCGAGTGGATATTTGGTGATATCATAAAATCATTCAGATTCATGGATTTTAAAAGCAACCTAAAAATAGGTCTCAGTAAAGTTGGGAAAATGTACATGGTATGCACATTAATTAGGAATGCTATAACCTGTTTGTATGGAAATCAAACTGCAAAATTTTTTGGCCTCGAACCCCCAACAATTGATGAGTACTTTTCCTAAACAAACACTATACACTCTAAACCTGGTGTAATGTAAAAATAATATCAACCTTTAATACCAACTAGGAATAATATGTTATAATATTTTCAACAGTATGGTAAAGAACAACATGTCAATAAGAGTTACTGTACAACAATCAAATATTAACTTACACATGAATGTATATTATTTAATCTTTCAAAACCAGTGTTTATCAAATAAACTAAAATGTTCCACTTGTTAAAACAACAAAACAGTGTACTTGTACAGTACTCTAGAGCTTACAGTTTAAATCCAGTAACATGTTTATTTCTGAATAGTTTTGGTGAGCAGCTCCATCATCATCTGATTTTGATGTGCCATGAGTTTCATCATATCCTCGTATCTTTTACCTGCTTCATCCTGTTTCTTTCTGTCATCTTCATGTTGCATTTTTTTCAGCTCTAACTCCTGTTGCCTTAGGTTGAACTCCATGTCATTTTTTTCTTTTAAATATTCAATAGTGCAACTTGATGATTTCCTGGATTTTTTCTTTGGTGTTTCATCTTCTTCACCCTCACTGACTTTTCTTTTTTTAGTCTCTGAAAGAGTTTCCATCGCTTTCTTTCTGATATCAATGGCTTTAGCTCGATCTTCCTCATCATTGGTTTTTTCTTCATTCTCCTTATTCCTCTCCTCTTCAGATAGATTTTCTAATTCTAATAACTCTTCCAGAAGAACATCCAGCTCAGTTAGTTCAGGTACAATTCCACTTGCCTTTTTTTCACTTTGCATTCTTTTCTTATACTTTTTTGAGATGAGTGTATATCTGTCACGAACAGAGCGAACCGTCACCTTGAACATGGGAGCATCAACAAGTTCAAGATGATCAGCAACTGTTTCCCACATTTTGGCTCGCTGTGTTGTTTTTCTCTTAGCCTGAAATGGGTTAATGACAAGCATTTCACGACATAGAAACACATCATGTGCCTCCGTCCATTCCATTGGTGTTTTGACCCTGTATATAAACAATGACAGAAGCAAATGGAAATTTAAATAGGAATCCATTCAGACTGTAATAGACCTTATTCATAAACAGATGCCAACTTAATATTCTTTATGTGCATTTAAACTAGTCTTTGTAGCCTTGTTAGGAAGGATTATATGAGATGTACATGAAAGAATATCAAATTGCACCATTTATGAATAGAAGTATATATTTAAATGTTCTGTATTTAACTCCATTGCTAATATTAAAAAGGCTTATATATTTAGAAAAATATAGAAAGAAACAAGATATCAAACAGATCTATGTAGCAGGGTGTGTAGGCAGAAACCCTCAGCTAAATATATTGTAGGTTTGAAAAGATTTGAAATAATAGATTATAATATGTAGTTAGAATAAACATGCCTAAATGCTCGATCGACTATAGGACTATTGACAGAATATTTTGGCTCTAACGTGTTATTATAAATTTATTTGCATGCTATCACTTCAACATAGAAAAGCGAGAAGAATATTATGCGCCAGCATTAGCTACGAAAAAACCATTAAATATAAAGAATTACTGAGTAAAACCAGACTGTCAGTAGCGCAGCTGGCTTCAACAAACTGAGCAAAGTAACTAGCTCTTTAGATCGACTCTTGCACACGATTTTTTGTGTCATATCTTAAGCAGGAACGATAGAATTAGTGATTAGAAGATGTTATAAGTTGTGTACTTACGCAGAAACTTCAGGAAGGTCCATGATATTTTGTCCACAAAATAAAAACTCCACAAGTTTGTCACGTTCTAACAAAAACCTCGGAAGTGGCGTTCTGACGTCCGCGACTTGAATGCAAGAACGCGATGACATGCGCACTAGCGACACAGCGCTTCGGAATACTTCCGGTGGCGGTTCGTGACCTCACGGACGTCTGGTGCTTAAGCTCACTAATGGTCGAGTTCTTTTTTCGCTTGTATGGACCGAGCCGAAGGCGAGGTTCATGCCGAAGCGAAAAAAGAACGAGAGCAATATCCTTCTGTGAGGACCGAACAAGCTCGGTCAATAAGTTATTTATTATAATGGCCATAAAACAAAAAGAGCCGTAAAATTTTAGCTGTTTACATCATTGAACATTAACGAGGCCAGTAAATTATGAATTTAAGCCTAAAGAGCCAGCTTGAAAAGGCTTCTCAAACTTTTTATTTGCTAAATACAAAGAAAGAAAGAACGAAATCGTTTTCTACTTACTGTGGCTTAAAAGAGCTCAAAATAAACGTTTATTCAGCTTCGTTATCACTCATGAAGAGTCTGAGCGGTCCGTACTGCTGGTTTCCGACCGCTCAGGAACCAATCAGAATGCTCCATTTTTCAGATGGACCGCCTGGCCTTATAATAAATATAAATATTTCCTATTTTCATCTTTTAGGCTGTAAATGAAGTGGACAACGAACGTCCTCCTGATGTGGTGAAATACGTTAGCGAGAGAACATTGGCGGCGGGCGTAGATCTTTGTAAAGATCCAGGATTTATGGTCTGCTGTGACTGCGAAGATAACTGTTCCGTAAGTGCATTCAGTTCATCGCGATCCCGTCTAAAGTTATTATTCAGTGCTTTTTGTCGTGCCATCGGGTTTGTTTTTTTCAATCGCTTTTTTTGTCGTGTGAACCCTTGGCTAAAACTGATTTGGTCGACAACCCATTAAGGCGTTTTCAAACGAAAATGGAGACCTCGTATCGAAAACGTATCAAAAGTTTTCCATCCAGACTATAATTTTCGAATCGTTTTCGCCGTTTAGTAAAACGCTAAAAAGATCTACAGGGGTATGAATGAATAGTCCTACATGACTGAAACCAAGATAACATAATCACGACATCATCGTTTTCCAAAAGCTTCGTTTTTGCCGTCCAAACTGGTGCAGAAAAACGGCGTCTTTGAATTTCACTCTGGGGAGCGTTTTCGAAACGCTCCGTTTTCGGTCACCGAAGACGCTGGATTAGTGTGGACGAAAGGCCTAACCGTATCAAAAAGTTTCCATTTTCGTGTGAAAACGGATTAGTGTGCGCATGGCCTAAGGCGAATTTCATATACAGTCGAACCTCTCTTAACGGACACCCTATTAAGCGGACACCCCTCTTAACGGACACCCTATTAAGCGGACACCTATGAAAGGTCCCAGCCATTTCTTTAATAAAACCGTATAGTTACAGCCCCTATTAAGCGGAAACGGACACCTATCTTGGGTCCCAATGAACAGAATAACCTCTATTAAGCGGACACCCCTTTTAAGCGGGCACCTCTATTAAGCGGACACCCCTATTAAGCGGACACCCCTCTTAACGGACACCCCTATTAAGCGGACACCCCTATTCAGCGGACACCCCTATATTAAGCGGACACCCCCATTAAGCGGACACCCCTATTAAGTGGACACCCCTATTAAGCGGACACCTATGAAAGGTCCCGGCCATTTCTTTAATAAAACCCTATAGTTACAACCCCTATTAAGCGGACACCCCTATTAAGCGGAAGCGGACACCTATCTTGGGTCCCAATGAACAGAATAACCTCTATTAAGCGGACACATGGAGTTCAAGGTTAATGTTTTCCTTTGACAGTAACATTCAACACTTAAGATTTTACAAGACATACCGACATTAGGCGATCGACATGCATGTAATGAAGAGCTTTCCAGTGCTCTTTTGAACATTAACGACATTTTGAAAGACTTGCGGCTACGCGAACCTCGCAAGCAAACACGTATAGATTCTTTCTTTATTTAATAATTTAACTTATCTAATGTATTTCATAATTTTCAGTTTGGTTAATGTTTTTGTTATATTTTGAACTATTAAAGAAATATGTGGACTTATTTTAAGTCAAATAGTGCTGTATTAATTGTTTTACAGTAAAACCAAACGAAGTTTATAATAAAACCTGGTAACCCCATGCGCACCCCCTACTGTGCCAACCCCTATTAAGCGGACACCCCTATTAAGCGGACACCTGATGAGGTCCCAGATGTGTCCGCTTAATAGGGGTTCGACTGTATATCCTCTGACGCACGACGGCTATATTAGGGAACTATCCTTGTATTCAATAACTCAATACGTTTGAAAAATGCCAATCTAACCATCGCTGTTTTTTGTTTAAACTTATTATTAATTCCATTTTACCATGCAGGACTCGAGCAAGTGTGCTTGTATACAACTGACAATCCAAGGCTGCAAAGCAATGGATGGAAAGAATCCGGAGAAAGCGACTTACCAATACAAACGATTGAAAGATTGTGTACAGACTGGGTATATAATTTATGTTGTATTGTGTGGTATTGTATTTGTATTGTATTGTATTGTATTGTATTGTATTGTATCGTATCGTATCGTACTGTACTGTACTGTACTGTACTGTACCGTACCGTACCGTACCGTACCGTACCGTACCGTACCGTACCGTACCGTACCGTACCGTACCGTACCGTACCGTACCGTACCGTACCGTACCGTACCGTACTGTATTGTATTGTATTGTATTGTATTGCATTGCATTGTATTATTGCATTGTATTGTATTGTATTGTATTGCATTGCATTGCATTGCATTGCATTGCTTTGTATTGTATTGTATTGTATTGTATTGTATTGTATTGTATTGTATTGTATTGTATTGTATTGTATTGTATTGCTTTGTATTGTATTGTTTGTATTGTACTGTACTGTATCGTATCGTATCGTATTGTATCGTTTCATATGGTATTGCATTGCTTTGGATTGTATTGCATTGCTTTGTATTGCTTTGTATTGTATTGTATCGTATCGTATTGTATTGTATTCTATCGTATCATATTGTATTGTATCGTCTTATTGTATTGCATCGCATTGCTTTGTATTACATTGAATTGGCTTCTATTCTATTCTATTCTATTCTATTCTATTCTATTCTATTCTATTCTATTCTATTCTATTCTATTCTATTCTATTCTATTCTATTCTATTCTATTCTATTCTATTGCATTGTATTCCATTTCTTTGTTGGGCATAAATAGAATATTTGGCATAATTGATATTTTTCTATCTGTTATGTTTTCAGTATTTACGAGTGTAACTCCCAATGTTCTTGTAATAAAAGCTGTTTGAATAGACTTGTTCAGAATGGTATACAGATACGACTGGAAATCTTTAAAACTGAGAACAGGTCAGTGCCTCTACGTTGATAAATGCTGTATTGGTAAAGCTGTGCTTTATATACCTGTAGCTGAACTGATAAGACTAGTCTTATCTGCTCACATTCATTAATCAACTTTATTATATGGCTGAACTTGTTTTCGGGTCATTACGCCAAACGGCGCACGCTGATTGGTTGCTGAGAGGTCCGGAAAAGCCGTAATGCCCTCTCGGCACTTTGAGAGGGCTTTACGTCATTTTTAATGGCCTGCACGTTTTGGCGGGAAAATTACTGAGTTCATTTGAATGAAAATAAAAGCGAATTAGATATATTCGTTGGAAAATTTTGAACAATAATACGTCCTGAAACAGTGTTTCTTTTTATAAAAACTTCTTATTTAAAAGCGCGAAAAATAAAAGTCTAACAGGTGTAAACATGAAGCGAAACGAACAAGCTCAAAAGAAAGAACTAAGGTGAACAGCGACATCTGATCAAGACAAACGTAGAACTAAAAACAGATAAGAAAACAAACCAAAAGCCATATAATAAAAGGCTTATTAACCTTAAGCCTTATTAAGCGTTTTCTTAGTCTGTACGGGAGAAAGTATTTGCCCTCGGTTTTATCGCACAAACCTCAGGGAAATACTTTCCCGTACAGACCTCGAACTCGGTTAATAAGCCTTTAATTTTGCTCAACCTCGTCCAATTATTGTAAATTTTGTTCTTTTTCAGAGGTTGGGGCGTAAGGGCTGTAGACGATGTTCCTGCTGGTACGTTTATATGTACTTATGCTGGATATCTTCTGAATGAGGATCTTGCCAATCAGGTAAGTCGTATAACCTTGCTTTGTCCAATCATTAATAATTTATGAAGAAAATTCAAAAGAAATTAATGTGAATGTTTAATCAGATGTTGTAAATTAGATTCGTCCGAGTAACATAAACTTTCCGATCGATTTTCTCAGCTTAAACAGTTTATATCTTAAAGATTGTTGATAAATCTGAACAGTTAGATAAGTCGTACACAATATTCACGTCCGAACTGCATGGGAGTTACAATGGCTCGCGTTGTAAATGCTTATACAATTCGGCCGCTCATACTGTATGTATATTTAACAGTTATACCATGAGCTCGAGCTGTATATATAGCCAAAACACGTGCACCATTATTCAACATGGCGGACGAGCTATATTATTGGTTTTGGGAGCTTTGTATGGGTAGCGTGCGTCAAAGAACAACGGAAGACATCGGTACACGAGAAAGAGTAATAGCTAAAAGAAAGAAAGAAACAAAGGAACAAAGAATAGCGCGATGGAGGCTTCTACAGCAGGGCAAAAAAATGCATTTTATCGTATTAATAACACCGTATTAATAGCAAGCGTTTTTCAATCCCGTTGCGTTTACACGGCCAAGTTAAGCGCGATTAACTGATCGTGCTCAGTTTAATCCACCTCCTTGAGGTGGTGCAAACTAATCGCGATTAATTTACGCCGATCTATTTACACGGACATTTTAAGCCCGCTTAAAGTCATGTGGCTCAGATCCCGCTTAAATTTTGGCCGTGTAAACATGGCTAAAGTTAATGACGCTCAGTCCTACTTGTACTCCCACCCCCACCCCCACTTTCACTCCCACCCCTATCACACGTATACTTCATTGCTTCTTATTGATATCATGTAGGAAGGTAGAGATTATGGTGACGAATATATGGCCGAGTTGGATTACATTGGTAAGTCCGTAGAGCTTAATTCTATCACAACTAGCAGACTCCTCTCTGAGTCTCAAAAAGTGAAGCCAAGTTAGCAATCAGCTGATCCATATGGAACTACCATTTTGGCGGGAAATTTCGGAACACTTTTTTCTGTCTCAGAGGTGATGGAACCACTGTAGTGAGCCACAAGGTTGTAGAATTGGACTGTGGCGTATTTAGCCTCGTTACGTTATAATGGGTCTTCTGTATTTTCCAGAGGTCGCCGAGAAAGCGAAGGAGGGATACGAGTCTGGCGTTTCAGACTTCGAGGAGGATGACAACGTCATTCATGAAATGTTAACTTTTGATGAAAACTTGCCTGATAGCGAGAATAGGTAAGAACGGCTTCTTCTCAGATTTATTAAAGTTACAAAATTGATAAATCCCTGTCTTATTTGAAAGAACACTCAAAATGACAAAGTAACATCTTTTGCAGTTTTTCGTTTCCTTGCTTCGTTATTTTTTGATATGTAAATTAAACATGTTGACATCACATGTGCATAATGAGTTATCGAAGAAAGTTATATATCTTTGCTATTACCAAACCAAATTAATTCGAAGGAAGCATGTTGGTGTATTTCTCCCACAACACCAATCATGTAGATTTTAAGTCATTATGTTTGATAATAGTAAGTATATATATATATATATATATATATATTTGTGAAATTCATTAATAATTCATGAGTTTTGCAGCCAATCCAATTTCAGAAATTACGTCACATGTATACCCCTGTAAACCCCATACAAACCACTAGTGCTTGTAACTAATTAGCATCTCAATATGATTATCCCAAAGGGATTTTTACTATTTATTCATTTCACAAGTTGTTTACAACACTCGCGTCCTTGTTGTATTGAATATACAATCACTCGCCTTCGGCTCGTGATTGTATAACTCAGTACAACACGGCCGCTCGTGTTGTAAACATTACATATATATGTATATGTATATGTATATGTATATGTATATGTATATGTATATGTATATGTATATGTATATGTATATGTATATGTATATGTATATGTTTATGTATATGTATGTATATGTATGTATATGTTTGTATATATATTTGTGAAATTCATTACTAATTCATGAGTTTTGCAGCCAATCTAATTTCAGAAATACGTCACATGTATACCCCTGTAAACCCCATACAAACTAAAACCAATGATGCTAATTAGTTACAACCACTAGTGGATGTATACTCTTCGGATACAGCAACTAGTGCTTGTAACTAATTAGCAATTAGCATCTCAATATCCCAAAGGGATTTTTACTATTTATTCATTTCACAAGTTGTTTACAACACTCGCGTCCTTGTTGTATTGAATATACAATCACTCGCCTTCGGCTCGTGAGTGTATATTCAATACAACACGGCCGCTCGTGTTGTAAACATTACATATATATATATATATATATATATATATATATATATATATATATATATATATATATATATATATATATATATATATATTATATATATGTATATGTATATGTAGGTAGGTAGGTAGGTAGGTAGGTAGGTAGGTAGGTAGGTAGGTAGGTAGGTAGGTAGGTAGGTAGGTAGGTAGGTAGGTAGGTAGGTAGGTAGGTAGGTAGGTAGGTAGGTAGGTAGGTAGGTAGGTAGGTAGGTAGGTAGGTAGGTAGGTAGGTAGGTAGGTAGGTAGGTAGGTAGGTAGGTAGGTAGGTAGGTAGGTAGGTAGGTAGGTAGGTAGGTAGGTAGGTAGGTAGGTAGGTAGGTAGGTAGGTAGATAGATAGATAGATAGATAGATAGATAGATAGATAGATAGATAGATAGATAGATGGATGGATGGATGGATGGATTTCTAACCTTCTCCGAGAACTCATTATGCACATGTGACGTCGAGATGTTAAATTTGCATATCAAACAAACTGAAATATCTCAACAACGAAGCAAGGAAACGAACAACTGCAAAAGATGTTACTCTATCATTTAAGTGTTCTTTCAAATAAGACAAACTTAATTATCGCATCATGTGCACTTCAAGAGGAGAATTTATGGTACCTGTTTTATTTATTTTTTGGCAGCGATCATTCTTCTTTTGAAAATGAAGTTTTGGAGCAAGATGATGATGACGACGAAGATGATGATGATGAGGAAGAGGAGGAGGATGACGATGAAAGTGATGATGACGTAGCAAGCAGTTCTGATAACTGTAGTCTAAACAGCGGAGATGAGAATCCCATGCGTCAGATTCGTAAAGCTCTCAGGTCTAGTAAGAGAAAGGTAATTCTATCGTTTGTTATTTATAAACCCATAGCGGAAGGAATTTATGAAATGTTAATCGAGGATGAAACAAACAAGCTTTTAGCGGTTTTAAACAGATCCGCATGACAGAAGCATTCGCTGAAAATTTCAGGCAAATCGGCTGCATAGTCTTTTGAGCTGTAAACTCTTTCCCCATGCATTGTTCATTTTTGAAGAAATTAATCGCTCGGTTAGAGTGCTTGATGACGTATACAGATGGACAACTATGCATGACATCAATGGATTTTACATCTCGTCCCCAGGGCCTCCTTGGTCAGATGAAAGCCGGATGTCCTAGATTCTAGGACAATTAAGCCCGACATTGAGTCATTGAATGTATCACATCGCCCTGGGTGCGAGCATGGACATAATATAACCATAGTCAATCGAGGTATGGTCTGGAAACTCAGCTAAAGTCTTTGGTCTATCTTTTTGTTCGCCTTTATGCATTTTTGTGCACGGTTCACGGTCACTGAACACATTGTATTTTAGTATAATGAACGAATTGTCCAATAGCAACGTTTCAGCTCAATCACTCAACCGTGCTATTTAAATATTAATAAACCTAAAATAAAGGATGTGCACGGTGTAAGGTACGGTTCAACATAAAATCACAGCTCATTATAGGCGCTTTGAAGTTTGCCGAGTTTCCAGACCATATCTCGATTGACTATGATATAACGAAACAAACGAGATACACTCAGTTATTTGAAGAGTAGTTGCTTTATTATGACGTTCGAAAGGTTTGGTGTTTACTGTTCTTCCCGCTGGACAAATTGCACAATTTCGCTTGGCGAAATGCTATTCAAAGGTAGGTTGCTTACGAACATCAAGTTGGCGTCGCCGACGAATGAGTCGCCGAGTCACGCTGTTTAGAAAAATCGTCCGATTTTGAGAACTCACATCGCAGTTCCGACTCGCTTTATCAATCGTACTTTGTTGACCTTATTCGTAGACTTTTTCGTTGTTATCTGAGCGATAATCTTCACTCTATTCACACCGTTGTTTGACAGTTGAGAATATATTTGCTCACTTCCTGTTTTAGACAATAGCCTTCGTCTAGCCAATCACACGCTTCAATCGTTTTCATCTGACCATGGCCTCCAATTTCCCAGTGTACCGAGGAGGCCCTGGGAACGAGGATGTAATAACCCTAATTATTATATGGCTGGGTTTGATTTTCGGTCCGTACGCAAAACGACGCACGCTGATTGGTTGCTGAGAGATCGGGATTTTACGATATTGACCGACCGGTCAATACGCTTTTTTCTCGGCCCTGTAAGTTTTGGCGGTAACATTTCTGAGTTGATTTGAATACAAATAAAAGAGAAATAGGTATCTTTATTCAAATATTCTGAACAATAAAATGTGTTGGAACATCACTGCTGTAAATAAGAAGGCCAAGAAACGACACGAAAAAGTCAACAGGTAAGGTAAACAGCATACTCCGAAGACGAAAACAACGCTCGAAGCTTAAAAATAAAATGAACCAATAGCCATATAATAATTCCTTATTAACCTCGTTTGCTCGGTCTGTACTGGAAAGTATTTGCCCTCGGTTGTATCGCACAAACCTCGCTCCTTCGTCGCTCGGTCTGTACGAAAACCTCAGGCAAATACTTTCCCGCACAGACCTCGCACTCGGTTAATAAGCCTTTAATATTCAATACCAGTCTTCCCTATTTTGTAACATCAGGAAGGTAACTTTGGCACTTAATATATTGAATTGGTTATTTGAATTATAAGCTTTAAATTTGTTCTATCGGAAATTTCCACTTCTCAAACTCATTAATAATTCATGAGGAAAATTCAAAAGAAATCAATATTTAATCAGTATTTAGAAATCGGAGGAAGATTACAGTCAAATTTAGCAAACTTTGAGGTCGATTTTCTCTTAAAATATTCATTCGTTTGAGAAGCTATATCCAACACTCGTCAGTGTTCATTCTCCGATGTCTGAATACAGCCAAGCTGGTTAAACAAACTCGGCTTCGCCTCGTATTTTCAACCTGCTTGGCTGTATTTAGAAATAGGAGGAAGAACACTCGGGTTGGATATATTTTTTAAAAGAAACTACCCTTGGCGTCACTGAACTATGTTGTCTTTAATAATTGTCAGTTATTTGCTGTACAAGCTGTGTTAGTTAGTAATACTCAGAGCCACTAGAACTCAGATAGCGGAGCAAGGTTAATTAAGGTACTTATACTTCGTGGGTTCGAGTCCCGCTTAGAGCTCAGAGTTTTTCTGAGTATTACTAATTAACACAGCTTGTACAGCAAACAACTGACAATTATTACTAACATCAAGCTGCAATTTCTGAAACTAACTAACAGTGTTTAACTGGAAACTTACTGTTACAACGCGACTTGTAGACCAACGAGTACTTGTAACCGAGCGGTTAAGACTCGTTCCTAGAGGACTGGGCACAGTCTAAGGTATAAGTACCTTTATTAACCTTTCTCCGCTATCTGAGTTCTAGTGGCTCAATGGTTAGAGCGTCTGGCTAGCATTCAGAAGGTTGTGGGTTCGAGTCCCGCTTAGAGCTTAGAGTTTTTCTGAGTATTACTAACTAACACAGCTTGTACAGCAAACAACTGACAATTATTACTGACATCAAGCTGCAATTTCTAAAACTAACTATGTTGTCTTTAATTCTCTGAAAGTTTTCATGGCGATAATGTAATATAGATAAGTTTTGTGTAAACACCCCGTAAAATATTTCTTTGCTAAGTCTTTGGCCTGTTGACTCAGGCCTTCATCAGAGCAATGACAACAAGCTGTTGGCTCACGTCGTTTATAAACTAAGCAACTGATCAATTAAATCACGTAATAATGCAATGGCGTGTCACGTTAATTTTATTAATTAGAAAACAAAATCAAGAATGTTCTCCGAATAGGGCACTCCATGTGCTGTTCAATGGCTGTCCTTCCTGAGAAATAGTGTGATGTTTTGCAATCTCAATAGATTCTCTTGTTCTTCACGTGAAGTATTGCTTGTCGCTGGCTAAGAGTGACGACTCTCCCCACTTAGTTGCTTAATTTATGAATGACGTGAGCCAACAGCTTGTTGTTATTGCTCTGGTGAATGCCTGAGTCAACAGGCCGAAAGCTTAGCAAAGGAATATTTTACGTGGTGTTTCTACAAAACTTATTTAAATTTCATTGTCGCCATGAAAACTTCCAAAGAATTCTTCTAAATTAGTTTTATATTTCTAATATTGTATTCTATATTCATCAGAAGGTTTTTAAAAGTCAGCAGAAGAAGAAAAGGTTTGTGACTTGTTCTGTTATTTTTACTATCCTTACTGTATATCTTCACTATTCTCACTATCCTCGCTTATCCCTTACCATCTTTGCGATCCCTACTATCCTGACTGTCCTAAGTTTCTGTACTATCCTTTACATGTATAATCTTTTCTGTCCTAACTATTATTACCGTAATTTATTTTTCTTACAGAGGAACTGCTTCTGAGGAATCGCTTGTCGTTGAAAGGGAATCTAAAGCGAACGTTTTATCACGTCTTGGAGATCCGTTGATGTAAGTCTGATAACCTGTCTTGTTATTTATTGTGCAATCATACTCCAAACAAGCCAGCCAATCACAGAGCGTGAGATCAGAATTCGCCGGAAAAGTGTGACTGTCTTGTCGTTTCGGCAAACTAACAACGATAACAACAGCAGCAGCAGCAGCAGCAGGAAAAACAATAACAACAACAACAACAACAACAACAACAACAACAACAACAACAACAACAACAACAACAACAACAACAACAACGACAACAACGACAACACCACCACCACCACCACCACCACCACCACCAACAACAACAACAACAACAACAACAACAATAACAATGACAAAAACAGCACCACTACCACGAACAACCACAACAACAACAACAACAACAACAACAACAACAAACTGTCTTTTGTTTCTTAAAGGTGTATTTTAGCGTTGAAAAGAAATGGCAATGATCTGAAGAAGAGTGCGCGGTTTTTACGGAAGCTTGTGGTGGGAAATGGCGAGGATGGCGAAACAATGGACATGAATGACAAACATTGTGCTCCAATGAACGGAGTGTCGTTCCCACTCACAACTGAAATTGCTGGTATGTTTGAAGTGCCTATATGAAACGAAAATTAAGTTTGCCTTATTTGAAAGAACACTTAAAATGACAAATGTACTCAGTTGTAGTTTAATTTAACATTCTATGTACTTTTCTTTATGTATGTATTAATTTGGGGTGCGAATAAAATTCAACCTCGTCGCCAGAGCATTTTGCCTCCACGTTGGGAGGTCGGCGAAAATGGCCCTGGCATCGGTTGGTCGATTCTATAATCGGATTGACCGGTTTAAAAACTTGATTAATTCAGATACAGTGTAATTTATTCATCAAAATATGAATTGCAATAAATCCACTCTGCGAAGTTCATCCAAAGAATTGTAACGATAGCTTTGGTTGAAGTCAAGAACAACATTAGATATATGTTTCTTCCCGACATTTAAATGTATCCTGGATAATCGTGGGGAGTATCATGATGAATAATGCTAGCCAGTTGCATTTATGATAAAGGTTCACATGAGTGATTCAGCAGAGCGTTAAATATTTCTTATTTATTATTCATGTATACGTATTATACAAAAACGAAACACAAAATTCTCTTGCCAAAACACCCCAAAATTCTGGGTGTCACGTGACCAGCCGATGCCAGGGCCATTTTCGCCGACTCCCAACGTGGAGGCAAAATGCCCTGGGGACGAGGTTGAATAAAATTATTATTATTATTATTATTATTAACCCGACTTTAATGTCATACTAATATTTTTATACCATATAGTGTTACTTCAAGTAGACATTGTTAAACTACCTGTAAAAGAGAGGTTTATCATTGTAGTATACGTAAACCATAAATAAATAAAGTTACCATTATTATTATTATTATTATTATTATTATTATTATTATTATTATTATTATTATTATTATTATTAAAGTAACATATTTTGAAGGTTTTCATTTCCTTGCTTCGTTCTTGAGATAATTCAGTTTGTAATATGCAAATTAAGCATTTTGACGTCACATGGGCATAATGAGTTATCTAAGAAGGTTATATATCTTTGCTATTATCAAAATGTTATCTTTTGATGCCCAAAATATCAAAATCGGGACCCTTAGCGAATGTTTTTCTTTAAATTTAGGTGTTGAGAATGGCCGTCCAATTGTGGTCTCGACTTCTGATTTCGATCTGGACGATTTAAGCGACGATGCGCTTGCCGACATTCACGGGAGCAGAGATCGTTTGAATTCGGCGAGTAACGAACGAGCGCTCGACGAAGAGAAGCGAAGCGGTGTTGGGGGACGAGATAAAAGGCCCCCGACTAAAGAAGTTGGACAACAAGGGAGCACATTAATGGAAGGACTTGAAACCAACGACGTGACTTCTTCCCCGAATAATGGTATAACTGTAGAAGACGTTGGAATCACGAAGGAAGATGTACCCGAACTGTTGTCCGCGGAGGATCTTAAACGCTTGGCGGCTAGCGAACCAAAAAGCATGGAACCTCCTCTTTTATCCAAAGCAGGCGAACCACGAAGAGGCAACGTTTTGGATGAAACTATTGAAAAACTGAAAAAACGCGTTGTCACGTCCGATTCAAGTTTCTCGGACACGCAAATCGTTTCCGAGAAAAACGCAACTACTGAGAACACGCACGAAATATGTGATAAATGCTTGTTAGGGGAACAGGTCAACATGTCTTCGGAGGCTATCGCGTTCGCAAAAGCAGGTTCTGGGTACGGTAGTGTAACTGCTAGTTCCAGTAGCATTTCTGAGAAATCTAGTTATCTGGATGAGAAAGAGTTGGATGTGTTGGATGATGATAAGCGCTCTGTTCAATCCGAATCCAGTTTGCTGTCTCGAAATTCGAGTTCAGTGTCGCAGTCGGTCTCCAGTCGCTGTAGTTCCCCTACGATGGAAGTCAGCAATAGATTGGTAAGGAATTCTGGGAAGGTTCAACGCATGGAAAAGACCACTCAAAAAGGTGAGAGCGTGGAATAAAAATATTTGAACAGAAACTGGTGTGACACTTTTTTGAAATTTTCGACTATCTAATTAAACTGTCTTCAAAAACTCATTAATAATTTACGAGGAAAACACAAAGGAAATCAGTAACATGTCCATGGTTTTTCAGGTTTTATACCTGATAAAACGTATTGACGTTAGAAAGAATACTAAAGAATATAGAATTTTATATAAAAAATACTAAAATCGTCTGGCGTTACCCAGAATTAACCTTAAAGTGTCACTATGATGAAACAATTGTCAGTCTTTTTTTATCTTATCATAAAGTACATTTAAAATAAGGGTGAACGGCGTTTGTAGTTTGTCAATATCTCATCTCGTTCAGGAGATATTCACGTTTTGGAAATATGCAAATTTATGGCTGATGACGTCATTTACTCCAAACGAGCGAAATGAAAATCGTAAAATAAGGAATATCTCTGGAAATAAACAATAGAACGCGCTTAAACTTTGTATGCTTATAGTATCCAATAAAATACACATCTCTGTGGAACTTTTGTGATTGCCATGTTAAGCGCATGCTCTCAGGTTACTCTAAACCTTAAAAAGGGAATTATCATTTTTGCCTCATTGTTTAAAAATAGAAAGATTTAAACGTTTGAATTACAATGCCTACCTAAGCCCATAATCTTCACTTTTATTCCCTGGAGTAAACGCTACTTGATTGCTGATAAATAAGCAAATTTGATTTTATCATTGGAGAGGGCCAGGAACCAGCAGTTTCCACGAAAACAACTAAAGTTCCACAGCAAAACGTATTTTATTTAATACTATAAGCATGCAAAATTTGAGCACTTTCTGTTGTTTATTTCTAGAGATATTCCTAATTTTACGATTTTCATTTCTCTCGTTTGGGGAAAATGACGTCATCAACCATATAATATGCATATTTCCAAAATGTGAATATCGCCTGAACGAGATGAGATATTTACAAACCACAAACGCCGTTCATCCTCATTGTAAATGTACTTTATGATAAGATCAAAAAAAGACTGACGATTTTTCATCATAGTGACACTTTAAAGACTCGTCGTCAGGTTTCAAAGTGTTAAGCCGTTCAATAAACTCGCATCACGTGTTTTATCAGGTCAACAACCTGATAAAACACTGCTGCTTGTTAACATTACAACATTAGTATGAGGGTGGTAAACGGGGGTATGGATCACGTTTCACGGGAAATAAAAAAGTCATTTCTCATTTCACGGATAAGAAAACTGACATTTCACGTTTCACAAAAAATTACGGGAACGTTTAATCAACTCTGTGACAATTAAGTGGATTGTTGAAGCTGAGTAGATTGAAGGTCATATTCTTCAGAATCAGGGACGGATTTAGGATTTTGAAAACGGCAGTCAAAGTTTTAGTCCACA
This sequence comes from Corallium rubrum, assembly GCA_964035015.1. Taxonomy (NCBI): domain Eukaryota; kingdom Metazoa; phylum Cnidaria; class Anthozoa; order Scleralcyonacea; family Coralliidae; genus Corallium; species Corallium rubrum. The sequence continues at coordinate 6,495,785 of OZ036001.1, forward strand.
GCTGTAGGGGGGGGGGGGGGGGGGGGGTCTGGAGGGGTCATGCTCCTCTGGAACATTTTTGAAATAGGGGTATATAAATTGGCATTTCCCGCGATTTGACAGCACGTTTGAGCAAAATTTTGAAACTTTTAAAACAAATTTTTAATGGCACATTTTATCATTTTTGCAAAAGATTTTGTCCAAATTGGATGATTTTTAAACTTTATTGAGAAAATTATACAGCATTATATATACTAAAATATTAGTTAACCAAACGAGACAAGCGCGAACACCCATGCTTTCTACAGTGGACCATAAACATAGGGGACCCTAGATCGTGGACGCGCGAGCGAGTATCGATATATAGACTATATAAGCGAGATACTTAATTGGCAAGTCTAGGAGAACGATGGCTCTCGCAGATCAGAACAAATTAAACTTATAATCTTAAAAATTATAAAATACGTAATGCTTAATCACAGTTCACGACAACTTCAGTACTTTATTCTTATTTCACGGACAATTATTATCGACAATCACGGCTCACGGCTGGAATACAAATCACGTTTCACGACACAAAATTCTGGCATTTCACATTTCACAAGAAAATATATTGGCAATTCACGACTCACGAAAATACCCTTTACCACCCTCTAGTATATAGTATTTTCAGCTTGAAGTTGGTAAAGTTTCATTTGTTTTTTTTGCTGGACAAGCTGTCGTAAGCAACACCGCTGCCAAACGTTTGCGCATGCGTGAATTCGCTGAGTAAACACTGCAAGAGAAGTGGGAACTAGCCGTGGCGACAACAACCAGACAGTGAAGACTAAGTATGACTCGACTATTCATTTGTGTTTTAAAGAAAGGGTAAAGAAAATTACGAAGGGGTAAATTCAGAATATTTTACAATATTGACAAAGAAGCCATGCACAAATTACCTACCTTATCTTTTTGGTAGTATGCTTATAATTTGAACTTTTGTGTCGGACTCTCGGACCCGTCCAAATATTTCAGTGTTTTCCCGCTCTTTTTTTGAGGCCGTGCTCGGACGTCGCGCATGCGCAAAACGTTTGGCAAGTACTTGTTAAGTTGGGCTACAAGTTGCATTGTGTCAGTTCATTTTCTGTTAAATGTCTTTAATTTTTTAATTTTAATTTTAATATAATCTTTTAATTTTAAATCAGATAATTAACGGCTTTCGAATGTATGGTATAGCGTCTCAAACAAAACAGTATTTAAAGAGAAATTTGAGGTTAAACTTGTCTTAATTTATGGGCGTTTATTACCACGTTTATTACCATGAGACGTGTATTTACTGATCTATTTCTTAATTTTCAAGACGACAAATCAGAGCCAAACAACAGTTCATTGACGAAGCATGTTAAAACTCGGTCTTTGTTTAAAGAGGAACATTGTTATGTGATTGATGCGAAGACGTATGGCAATTGTGGAAGATTTCTTAACGTGAGTATAGTGCACTGATTTCTATAGAAACTTGGATAGGGCATTCCTTATGGCCAGCAATCAAACATTTCGTGCCAGTCGCCGCCATCTTACGTAGTGGAACATATGACGCATTGCAACCTTAGAACTTGTACTCAATCCCCAAATTGACTGGCAAAAGTAGGGGTGTTTACATGAGGCCGGACTGAGTTTTTCATTTTGGTTTTTAGGTAGCTTATAAAGTTCTAAAAGGAGTTCGTTGCATAGTTTGAAGTCAAACTCGGCTAACAGGTTTCGCCGTTTCACGAGTTAAGGTCGTCCTGAAGACGTGAAAATGATCTGAATAACGTTGTATGTAGAACGGGAACGGCGTTAAGATTAGTCTTGGAACTGACAATTATTAATTTTCTTTGTTGTTTTCGTAAAAAAAAATTTTCTCTGTTTGAAAATTGATCTAAAATGGCCAGTTTAATATATTTTTACGCTCCGTTGTTGGCAACTAGTGACACCTGGAGAACACCAGCTTATAGTAAGTGCAGTTAAAACTTTCAATGTAGTCTGTCGGAATACAAAATAAATGTTTTACATCGTACGTTTTTCACTATATGATTGATGTTTCGGGTTTAATAAGTTTTAATAATCTTAACAGTTATGTTTACTTCGTATTTGCCTGCCTTCACTGGCCCTTCTGGTTCAGATTTCAATCTCACTGGAACATTTCAACATAAGGACAGAATTTTTCGCAAGATTTGGACATTTGGTGATATGTTTTACAACGAGAAATACTGATGTTGTACAACAGTAAGCTCATTAAATCCTTTTCGAAAAGTACTAAAATGTGCCGCGAAAGCCTACGAAAAGTATTAAAATACAAGCCGTTGAATTGCCGACCTGGTATTCACTTGTCAGTTCAGTTGTCCCTTCGTTTCGGCAACAAAAACAATTAAATATATGCAACAACAAAACCGAGTAACCGGCAGGAATTAACAAATGAATGAAACTGCTTTGTGTATTTATTTCTGTACCTTTTTTAACCTTTCAAAAAAGATTTGTTGTGTTTTTCTTTGAAAATATCAGCGAGTCAAGGATTTTTAATTTTTCTCTTCATTTTCACGGGATATTTTATAAAGCCTGCGTCTGTAACCCAGTCAAAATCGCGGTCAGTGTTGTCTACCATGAGCAGAAGGACTCAAATTCGCCATTTGACGCCACGTTCAAATGGCCACACTTTTCATAACTCAAAGATAATAGGAGCAAGCGGTCCAGTTATATACAGGTCAGTGCTTGAAACTATATATATAAGCTTGGTTTCGCCGTTACTCCAAGATTTGTGTCAATTGCCTTAAAGCTCGTGACCGCAGCAGAATCATTATTTTATGTGGGTTTGAGACCAATCTCATTTAAAACAACGTATTGAGTTTCAGAGGTGAAAATGCTTCAGTTCAGTCTAGCAGATCTGAGATTAGGCTAGCGTGAACTGAATCTCAGGCCGGACTCATGAAAACGATCTATAGTAAAAACACTAACAACCAACCTAAAGTCAGTCCGACTTGAGTTCGGGCCAGCCTCGTGTAAACACTCCCTGATTTTAACGTGAACACGGTCAGATTAACCGGGGAGGCACAGAATATTAAATTTTACGCCGAGGGAGTCGGAAAAGTCGTAAGAGCAACGAGATTTGGTCCGGATGGACGCCAGTTTAGTTTTTACTGTCTAAGAAACAACAGCGTCGCCGAACTAACATCTTTTGTTTTTATTTTTCTTAGCATTCTTGCACGCCCAACATGTTTGTACAGAATGTGTTTGTCGATACTCATGACCTGCGGTTTCCTCGTGTAGCTTTTTTTGCCCAACAGTAAGTATCAATAGTTCGAAGATGCTTTGAAAGAGTATTATCTGACGAATAACAAACAATTTGCTATTGCTATTGGGAATAAAGTCGAAGTTTGTGTTATAGCCAAACCCGTTCATATTAGGCAGGTCTTTACTGGATAATACAGACTGAAGCCTTGATAATTCTTGATAACAGAAAAGTAAAATTCAATATTTGTTTTATACATTTTCAGTTTACGTATTTTCAGTTATAAATATCAAGAAAAGCGCTATCCGAAACAAAGAAAAAATGCAATTCAAAAACCACATCCAGCCGACAATTTGGAAAAAATAAAGACAAAGCATAAACCGAAAATAAACATCTTGAAATTCAAAATATGAGCTAAAAGAAGACAACAAATATGAAACGGTTTCATTTGTTGTCTTGTTTTAGCACATATTTTGAGTTTAAAGATGTCTATTTTCGGTTCATGCTTTGTATTCTATGCAATTCAAGGACACTTGCTTTTTTTCCCACGCTTAATTTTTTCGGTTTGTCTACCCTGGCCCAATTTCAAAAGAAATATGGGCCAGGTAACCACTAATCTCATTCTCGCGTCATCAGGGCTAAATCCACTTATGACGATTGCAGTTTTACTCATAGCCAATAAAAACGCGCGAAAAATTCAACCAATAGGAAAGCGGAAGTTTTTAGTGGTTACCTGGCCCATGTTCTTTGATTGGGCCAGGGTACCAGGCTAAGCCCTAACTGGACAGGTCGTCAATGGCGTCACGTCAGCACATGCATAGTGGGCTCAAAATCTGACAATCACAGCGGTAAATGAAACGAAACTAAGAGTGCAGATATCGAGAATTCTCGCCAACTTTCTGACTAATTTTAAATTAAGGATTCCAAAAAAAAGGTATACTAGTTTTTTATATCATACTCAGCCTCATCCAATAATTGTTATTATTATACAATACTGATACAATCTCGACTGTGATTGGCTAGCAACCTACAGATAATTCTTGATGTCTTGCCACCTACAAAATACCAAAAATTATCTGTAGCTATGACGCGCTGGCCAGCGCTTTGAACAAAACAAACATGGCGGCCGTCCTTAGGAGTGAAGATCAAAAGCGGATTAATCCGGCGGATTTGGCACGTTTTGTTGACGTTAAAACCACCAAGAAAAACAAGCGAGCTACACATACAGCTGTTAGAGTTTAAAGCAGTGTTTGAAAGAGAAAATTGTATTTGAAAGCGAAAAAAGTTAGCGAACCTCGAACTGAAGACGGTATGAATATTTACTATTTTTACCTAACTTTGTAAAAAACTTTCTAAAGGCTTCTACATTTATAATTGTATAATAAAACAATTATTGAATTCGGTTATCGCATGATATCAAGAATTATCAAGGCCTCTGTTTGTGTTATCCGCCTCAGCCTTCAGCTTCAGCAGATAACACAAACCTCGGCCTTGATAATTCTTGATATCATGCTCAACCTCATCCAATAATTGTATATTATCTGTAGGTGTGACGTCGGAATTCAAGCCGATTGTCCGTATACCAATCGAGAGTGAAAAAAACATAATGACTTTCTTTGCTTTCTATTTAGGAACATCAAAGCTGGAACAGAGCTGAGTTGGGACTACATGTATGAGGTTGGCAGTGTCCGTGATAAGGTCCTTCATTGTTTATGTGGTTCGAGCGAGTGTCGTGGAAGACTGCTTTGAAATGAAGTGACGTCAGGTAGGGGAGGGTCGGTAGCAGAAACACCCCGTATCAACCCCACTGTCAAACCTTTACGCATGCGTGCGTTTGCAAGAGTAAACACTGCAACAGATGTGGGAAATAGCCGTGGTAACAACAACCGGACACTGAAGACTAAAACTCGACTATTCCTTTCTGTTTTAAAAACGAACCATGAAATTTACGAAGGGGTTATCTCAAGATATTAATAATGGAGCTTATAAACCCAAATGTGATATTACTGCATATGTATTCTATTCAATGTGTATAGTTGAATGCCAAAATATTATTTGATTTGAACTTTTATTTGTTGTTATACTGAGGTTTGTATTTCCAAAATGGTAATGAGGATGACGTCTATGTAGGCATAATTTGCATACGCAGTGTTCCGTTACAGCAGAAATATTACCCAATTCACATGTTAATGAATACTTGAATAGTATATTCTATATTTTATCCATTTTTTCATTAAAATCTTCAAGCGGTTTATCATAAGAAAAGAAAAAAACAACACAAAAATGCCTACATTGACGTCATCCTCATTACCATTTTGGAAATACAAACCTCAATATAACAACAAATAAAAGTTCAAGTCAGAAAATATTTTGGCATTCAACTATTCACGTTACATAGAATCCATATCAGTAATATCTTATTTGAATTTATAAGCACTTTAAAATTTCGGCAGTTCCGTCCAATACATGGATCGTGAATCTCGACTGCGCATCAGAATGACGCGTTCTGAGTCGGGATAAAACTTAATTAACTTTATAACATCAGGCTAAAGCTGCAGTTTTCATTCGCATTTTCATTTACATTTCTGAACTCATTGTACTGAATTCCTCAGCCTAATGTTATAAATTGAAATAAGTTTTATCCCGACTCAGAACGCGTCATTCTGATGCGCAGTCGAGATTCGCGATCCATGTATTACAGAATAACAACAAGTTTCCCGCTCTTTTTTTGAGAGCTCGCGCGGGCGCAAAACGTTTGGCAGCGGTGTTTCCCTCATCAGTATACCGTTGAAATATGCTGGTGGTTAAAGTTGGGGCTTGATCATCTAAATTATGAGCTTTTACATTTGTTAACATTAAAAACGTTTTGTAATGCAGATCCGAGCTTTATTCTAGTCAGAGAAAAAAGTTTCCTCTGAAACACACTGCTGGTTAATCGCCTTTTACGCCCATCGTTGTTGTGTGATAACGATATCGTTTTACATTATCTAAAACGTAATTTCTCACATAGCAACCGCTGACCTTTTTCTAAATAATGTCCGAACTGAATTGATCGGACTGTGGGCGCGGCTGAGCCCACAATCAAAAAGTATGTTCAGAATAATACCAGCGGTCGTTACCATGAGAAAAAGAACCCGCCATTTTTGTTTGGATACTTTTTGAACCGAGCCCGCAGTTCAGTTATAGAAGTGAGGTTATTTTTGGTTTTTGTGAAAAGAACAATGTTTTTTACTCATTCGGTATATTGTCTTAAAGCGGATTTCCAATCCTCACACGAAACAACTCGCAGCTTGCTGTGAGTCTCGCATTGGTTTCCACTGTATTTTCACCACACGCAGCTCGTTGCGATAACTCGCGGGGTTTCACGACTGGGGAAGCGATAGCCGAGTTTTTTTTAACAAATTCCGAGGTGTTTGGATATTTATAAGTAATAACATGACTTGAGGGAAATTAGCGATTAAATTGCCCGCCGCCGAGGGAAGATTTGTGAAAGTCCGAGGACGAAGCCCGAGGACTTTTACAAATCTTCCCGAGGCAAAGGGCAATTTAATCGCTAATTTCCCGACAAGTCATGTTATCAGTTTGTAATATTATGATCGCCGAGGAAAACTTTGAGAATCTTACCGCCAGGAAATTTACACGGTTGAACAGAGAAGTTGCATCTAATTTTCTCGTGCATGTTGATGATGGAAAATATATGCAAGCGGGAAATTTAGAAGAAGACAAAGGATTTCTTTGTCTACTAATTTTCCCCTGCATGGTTGATGAGGGAAAATTAGTAGACAAAGAAATCTTTTGTTTTCTACTAAATTTCCCGGGGAAATTTAGAAGACAAAGGCGTATGCATGGGTAATGAGGAAAATACGGGATTTACATTCCCTTTGAGAACAATGAAAACCGAGGTGATCATGATATTACCTGGCGAAGCACTCTTTGAGTGTTTGATATAGCTTCTCAAACAAATCGGTATTTTAAAGTGCCTATGAAAGGAAAATTAAGTTTGTCTTATTTGAAAGAACACTTAAAATGATAGAGTAATATCCTTCGCAGTTTTTCGTTTCCTTGCTTCGTTCTTGAGATATTTCAGTTTGTTTGATGTAAATAGGGAGCTTAAGCAAATACAACGCGAACGTCAAGGACAACGTCCTTAATACAATAGATTTTTCCTCACACAACAAAGAAAATGAATAATTTTTAGCCCCAAGAGTAATCCTAACGCCGTCCCCGTTCTACATACAACGTTATTCAGATCATTTTCACGTCTTCAGGACGACGGTAACTCTTGAAACGGCGAAACCTGTTAGTTGAGTTTGACTTCAAACTGTGCGACAAAAATCCTTTTGGAACTCTGAAGCTTTTGAATGTCGGAAAACATAGTTTATGTATTCAATACTACGCAAATGATTCGTGGTTTCTGCTAGATACTGAACTTTAGATTGCCGTTGCCGTCCTAGCTTGCTTAAGCTCCCTAACGTCGCATGTTGCGACGTCACACGTGCATAATGAGTTGTCGAAAAACATTATATATCTTTGCTATTGTCAAATATAATCACTTGAAAATCTACATGTTTAGTGTTCTGGGCGAAACACATCCACATGCTTCCTTCGAATTATTTTGGTTTGATAATAGCAAAGATATATAACTTTTTTCAATAACTCATTATGCACAAATGTTTAATTTGCATATCAAACAAACTGAAATATCTCAAGAACGAAGCAAAGAAACGAAAAACTTCAAAAAATGTTGCTCTATCATTTTAAGTGTTCTTTCAAATAAGACAAACTTAATTTTCGTTTCATATACACTTTAAGAGAAAATCTAGGTGAAAGTTCGATTAATTTATGTAATTTCTTCCTTCAATATCCATGCAAATTAACCATCGTCACGGTAATGATTTCCTTTGTGCACTTTTCCTCATGAATTACTAATGATTTGAAACGTCGACATAACTTGTTTTGATTGGTTTATTTACTGCGAGTATTTAGTTGGGGAGCAAGTGTAATTCCGTGGGAATTCTATGCTGAAAGCAAGTGACCACTTGCAAAGTGTTTAGTGGACCCTAGTGAGTGAGAAAAACGTTGTCGGCAATTTTGCAACTCACACGGACGCTTAAAATTTAACTTTTTTTTACAATTAGCCTATTAAACCACTAATACCAAAAAAAAATTTAAAATATAAGGCTCACGTATAGTAAATATAACCTGGATCATCAGAAAGCTTTGGAAAAACTGTATATAGGTCATTTAAACGGTTACCATCGTTTTCTAAGTCCATTTTGAGTTACGTGTAGTTAAATCTGTAAAATGCACTGGTATTTCGAGCCATTTTGCGCTTTTTTCAGATTTCGAGCTGTGATAACTCGTCAATACTTAGAAAATTCAGTATTACGAGTTAAATGACCTATGTGTAGTTTTTTGCAAGCTTTCTAACGATATAGGTTATACTTGCCACAAGCGACAGTGAAATTTCACTTTTTTATTGATCATAGCAGTTAAATTGGCTAATCGTCAGAAAAGCTAAATTACAGCGTTCGTTGCAAGTTCCAAAATTGCCGACAACATTTTTTTGGTTTCTTACGGTCTCCGTAACTTATGCAGATAGGTGACAAGATTTCAGCATCAGATGCCTACGGGACTTCATTTCATGACATATGCTCCCCGACTAACTTGCCGCGAGTACAAAATAGTTCAAAATTTCCAACTATCTGCTACGATTGCTGAAACACTAGCAGCGAGCTGCGAGTTGGTGCGTGCAAGGGCTGGAAATCTGCCTTTAGCCACTCGAACACCTCGCTACCGTATAATATGTTTTTCTACGTTGAATTTCAGTTTTTTGTCGTTCGTGTATATTTATTTTATATGGCGAATATTGTATATCTTTTCTACCGTAACTGCTAATAAAACTGTAAATACGAAACTACCAGTCGGTGCTGTGCTGTTTCTATCTATAATATATCTCAACTGTAAATTGTCCAGTCAGAGAGCTTGATTTGTACCACGTGACCAGTTAATTTATCGTAGAATTACCCGCCACAGTGGGGTATAACCTCGAATACCCTGTGGTGGGGTATTCGAGTCGAATACCCCGCTGTGGCCAGGGTATTCGAGTTCGTGTACCACGCGTGAATGTCACGCACGATTCACGAAGCTGTCAACAATGGCGGAATTTGGCGAGACAAGAAAACGTTTCGCCCGAACATTCAGATGTTAACAAGAAGATTGTTAGGTTACAAGAAAATAAGGATTCAGAGAATACAAAGAAAGCAACAAACAATGCATCCAGAAGCCTTGAGACGACAACAGAATTGAAACAGACAGTGAAAAGCGGACAAAAGTTAAGCTAAGCGAACTTTATTAACATTATTTAAGCTTTTTTTGGAAAGGTTAATATGTTTTCGCCCTCGGGATATATCATACCTCGGGTAATATTTCATCGAATTCCTGATGATAGAGAAAATGATAGAGTTACATCTTGTGTAGCTTTTCGTTTCCTTGCTTCGTTGTTGAGCTATTTCAGTTTGTTGGATGTGCAAATTAAACATTTTGACGTCACATGTGCATAATGACTGCCCAAATCAATTCGAAGGAATCATGTGAGACCCCGTTTACACGATGCCGGTACAATTTGAAAACGGAACAAAATCATGCCGTTTAGGCCTTGCGTTTACACGATACCGGCACAAAAATGACATGAAAACGGCACAAAATGAAGACGGGTTCCTTTAACCTATAACCGGTATCGTGTAAACGCCCGTGCCGTAACAGTTTGATGACGGTAATCGCGATATATACGACCACAGTATTCGGGTCAGCAGTATTCACAAAGTCTTCTCAATTCTCATTGGAAGAGAATAGTCGCATGCTAGTTCGTCATTATATTTATTATACCGGCACCGTGTAAACGCAAGACTTTTTGGTCTGTATTTACACACCGGCATGATTTTGTTCCGTTTTCAAATTGTACCAGCATCGTGTAAACGGAATCTGAGTGTGTTCCCTCTACAACACCAACAATGTAGATTTTCAAGTGATTATGTTCGATAGCAATGATATATAACCTTTTGCGATAACTCATTATGCACATGTGACGTCAAGTTGTTTAATTTGCATATGAAACAAACTAAAATATCTCAAGAACGAAGCAAGGAAACGAAAAACTGCAAAAGATGTTACTCTATCATTTTAAGTGTTCTTTCAAATAAGACAAACGCTTCATATGTTCATTAAAGTAACTTATTTTTTTATTACAGTTCGTTTGTATGAGCAGCAAACGACTCATGCGTAGAATCACTGAATTAGTTAAACAGATCGTTTTCCATGATTCCAATTAACATGCTGTCTAGATGACACGACACTGCTCCCACCTAAAAACGTAAAAATCTGTTATTATTTCTGAAATTATTCGATACATGGACAATTGAACGCAGCTTAGACCATAGAGATCATATAAATACTAGAGGGGGCATCCTATCTTAATAGGCGAGTTTCAGGGTGTTGCGCGCGCATCATTTTTCAAACTAAACTGGCAAGCTCCACTCAAAGTAAACATACTGTTTAAAATAAACAAAGTGTAGATACAGTTTCTGGATATAAAACATTGTTATTCTGCTGTTGTTGGCTCGCTAGCAAGTCTGTTTGCCATTCCTTACTTTGTGGGGAGCCCGCCAAGAGCCCGCCAATTTCTTTCCAAAATGATGCGCACGCAACAACCCTGAAACTCGTCTATTCAGTCAACCGCGGGTAACCAATTGAACGCCGCCATCTTGGATTTTTTGGAGGCAAACATTAGGCGCGTTGGTTGGTAAAGGACTGGGTCTGGTACATTTGCCAACCAATTGACTGAAATATCATAGGTAATGGCTGCCATGTGGTTACCAAATTTTCCCGCCAATGCCCCCTCTAGTATTTATATGATCTCTATGGTTTAGACTCCGTTCATACGAGTCCGGAGCGAGTTGAAAACGGCGCTAAGAAGTCACAAAACGCCGTTGCGTTCACACGGCACCAGATTGAAATTGTGTAAAAACGGCACTCTAACCGGAGCGTTTTGAAAACGATTTCTAGACGGAGCGAGATGAAAACGGAACCCTTGGCGGTGTCGTCATGTGAACACAAGATCCGGCACTTTCTCGTTCCACTTTAGTACCCAGTTCCTAAATTTTCAGCTGCGAACCAAACGGCTTGTGTATTTTTCAGCGATGGAAAACTTTATTTGTCTTCTCGACTTCGGAAAGCTTCTGCTAAGAACTTGTGCTGCTGTTTGAACAATTATAACATTATATATTAATTACAACAATGACTGGCCAGTGAAATAGAAGAAGATTAACTCAATAATGAGAGTTCCTAACAGAAAGACTAAAATTGTAAACCTAGAATGCACTATACACTTTGGTCGGATAATATTTTTTGAATTGCTCCTCGTAACCTCGTTCCATTTACTTTTAACGAGATATGGCCATTTAAACGGTGCACAGCATTGAAATACTGGATGTACACCGAAGGTTCCGTAGTCGTGTGAACACCTTCAAAGCGTCGTTAAATTATGACGGATTCGTGTGAACGTAACCACATTTTACCATTTATTTTCTATACCGGACTCGTATGAACGCAGGTAACACTAAAAATTAACCACAATAAAATTTGTATTGCCTGCTTTTTAAAATTAAATAAAAGTAGGTTTCTATACTAATTATGAATAGGATCGATAGACAGATGTTTTTACCATATGGATCGCCTCCTACAGCATCAAAATAGACGTTGCGATGACGCGCAGCTTGATTCAGTCTCTCTGAATAAAAAAAATGATGTACAGCGTTTTTAACGAGTTAAATACTAAACTAAACTAGAAGTTACTGTCGCAAGTGAAGTGCTGCCTCAAATGGGACGAAAACCTTTACCATAGTCTGCAGGCAACTTTGTGTAGTTTGTGGCCAACGTAACATCCCCCATTGCCCACTTCAGCTGAGTTTGTCCATTCCACCCGAGTTTTCCCACACCACCCGAATTTGCCCACTCCACCCGAGTTTGCCCACTCCACCCGAGTTTGCCCAATCTACCAGAGTTTCCCTCCCCCCTCCCCCCACCCCACCCAAGTTTGCCCTCCACTCCACCCAAGTTTTTTCACCTCTTCCCAAAAGTAATAGCGCAAGAGATGCATTAGAATAGGGTGGTATAAAAACACATGTTGGAGTTGCTTGGGAGGTTAAACTCGCTCGAATGTTTGCATAAGGTTATATAAACACAGGGCATCCATTTTCTATTTCTTTTATGAAAACTAAGAAATGTACTGTAAGGTCACAACCATGTTTGCATTGCCTGATATAAACACGGTAACTGATCAATCACAGCGTCCAAAGACGTAATTAAGAAATGGTTCATGGTTTAGGCTGCTGTATTGAGTTACACGGATGCATTACTCCGCTGTAAAATGGGTGGGTCACAAGTAATTTATAATACTTTACAATATATCGTTTTCACTCACGTGATCGGTGGCCACATTGGAGCGGTGAAACAATACGAAATATTTGAATAAGAATAGAGCTAAATTCCCATAGGATAAAGATGTACACCAATATGGCCGCCATTTCATTGTTTTGGTACACCAATATGGCCGCCGTGACGTCAGATGAAAACGATCTATACATGGATACATTCAATTTAGACTTACCAATGCCAAATCGTTTCTCGGGATCTTGCTTTTCTTTTTGCATTTTGGTCACAACCTCTTTTCCAGCTAAAAATTGTTTTGATAATTTATTCATTAACCAGCTTGAAAATACCCTATAATTTTAAGTCTGCATGTAATTGGCTTGAGCAGATCAAACCTCGATTAATAAGAGCATGCGTTGTAGAAAATTGCGTAAAATACCAAAAACTCGAGATGTCCCAAGAGATTTATGTGGCGTAAAGTCTGGTTTCCATAAATAACATCGTCCCAGTTGCCCAAAATCAGACTAGAGATATTTCGAATCGCCCAATCTGATTGGATGGATTCAGGCGAATTGGGGCGATCGAGACGATCTTTGGAAACCAGACTTTAAAGTGTCTATGAAGTTAAAAATTCGTTGGCATTTTTGTTGTTTTATTGTACAGAGGAGCATGACAGGAGCACTCACTGAAAATTTCAAGAGAATCTGATGCGTAGTTTTCGCGCTATCAACTCTCAAAGTTTGCCGTGGATAGTTTGTTTTGGGGGAAATTTGGGCTTCTTGGTAACAGTGCCTTATGACGTACGCAGATGGATCATTAATAGTGAAATCTATTGTTCTTATGCATAGTTGTCCATCTGCGTACGTCATAAGCATTGTTACCGAAAGCCCAATTTTTCTCCAAGAACGAACGCTAGCCATGGCAAACTTTGAGAATTAATAGCACGAAAACTACGCATCAGATTCTCTTGAAATTTTCAGTGAGTGCTCCTGCCATACTACTCTGTACCATAAAACAACAAAAATTAATTCTTTGAACGTTTTCATGGCGATAAAGTAATATAAATAAGTTTTGTGGAAACACGTAAAGAAATATATTTTACGTGGTGTTTCCACAAAACTTATTTATAAAACAACAAAAATTGTTAACGAAAGCCCAATTTTTGCCAAAACATTTTCCCAAATTGTTACCAAAAGCCCAATTTTTCTCCAAGAACGAACTGGCCATGGCAAACTTTGAGAGTTAATAGCACGAAAACTACGCATCAGATTCTCTTGAAATTTTCAGTGAGTGCTCCTGCCATACTCCTCTGTACAATAAAACAACAAAAATGCCAACGAATTTTTCATTTCATAGACACTTTAAGAAACCAGGCTTTGGCTTGCGCTAAACGTCGCATAATAAACGAAGCATAATAAACGAATTTAATTCAGACGAATTTAATTGTTTGAATTTTATTCGACGAAACTGCCACGTATAATTCGATTAAATTCGACTCACGAATTAAATCATAGTTAATAGAAAATATACATGGTTTGGAAACCTGGCAAACTTCAAAGCGGTTAACAATCAAGCTACGATTCATCTTGAAAGGTACACGAAGGTGCCAAATCCTTTGTTTTAGGTTTATTAATATTTAAACAGTACGGTTGAGTGATTGAAGCCAAACGTTGCTATTGGATGATTGCTTCATTATACAGAAAACACAATATGTTCAGTAACCATGAAAGTGCAAAAATTTCCATAAACCTGAACAAAAACATAAAACAATGACTTGTGAGCTTCCAAACCATGTATATTTTCTATTAACTATGGTCAGACGGATAATGTGACGATAATGCGTGTTCGAGAGGTACACGACGAAATTATCGTCGCGTCGAATTAAATGTTTCTCTTCTGTCTGTGACAATTCGGCGTTATGTTTTCAAGGAATTGTTTTCAGGCTCCACGAGTCCAAGTAAAAACAATTAAATTCGACTGAAATTCGATGTTTAACTCGACGTCGCATTTACGTCGCATTACCGACGGAATTAATTGGAATTAAATCCGTAGCGCGTGCCTTAACTTAAAGCTGAAGAATTCCCAAAGGGATGGGGTTTAGAGAAGAGAATATTAATTCAGATTTGCATATTTGAGAAACAAATCGTCCATGGTAATAAGCTTCGCTTATTCATCGTGTTCGAAGATGGATGAGGAAGAAAGTGACGAGGATATTTTTTATATCAGAAGACCGTTATTCACAGGACGTTGATAGTTTTGATGTTGAATTGTCGAACTTGCTGGAATTTTAACCACCAATAGACTATATGGGTAGAGAGTGAGGCAATGAAGTTCAAAGTAACTCTTAGCAACGTTGGCTTTCTCGTGGTTCAAAGGATGAGTATCACTTTCTCTTCAGTCTTCAAGGTTAGCACTCATAAATGATATGTGTGTGGTAGTGTAGAGTGTCGAGTTGTCGTTGAAGGTTTATAAATTGGCTAGATTATAGAATACGGCCGCCACATTCCTGATTTTCATATTTAGTGTTAGGATCAGGTTCTGTGATTGGGAAAAGTTCGTCGTATACAATTAATTACCAGTTTCTTTGACCCTTTGGGGTCTGGACCTCTCCCTGTGCTGAATAAAATCGTCTGGCGTTAGCCAGAATAAAATACTAAAGACTCGTCTTCAGGCTTCAAAGTGTTAAAGAGATAGGTTTCAATACTTTGAGGCCTGGCGTTAACCAGAATAAAATACTAAAGACTCGTCTTCAGGCTTCAAAGTGTTAAAGAGATTTTAACTGTGTTAAACCTTTTAAGAGGTTTTAAAGTTACCTGATTATAGCTTCGTTATCAGTTATACATTAAAAGAGTTTTTAGGGAATCCTGGTTAATATTTGTGTGTCTAAAGACATTCAGACGTGGTGGGTAGCCTAGTTTCTAGGCCTTCCTCAGTTTAACACGTTTTGGAAGTTATCCGAAGGGACCCGCTGGGAAAGGTCTAGCAAAATTCGTAAACACTTTCACTTTACAGCTTTGTTGTTTATTGAGGAAGAGTTGTGATGTTATGACGTCCTAAGTGTTTCCCGACATTTACTATTTCCATCTGCATAAAATAATACAAGCCTGCTCACCTCGGATCGACGAAGTTTCACTAGTCTAGCTTTCTTAAGGCTGATTTCCAGTCAGTGGAATATTGCGAGCGGGCGGAATTTTTCTTTGGCTTGTGAGCACTCGAGTACCCTGGTGCCAGAGGTCCACTTTACCGCCTGGCTTCCCCGTGTGTCCCCGTTATCCCCCACGAGCGTCGAAAAACCTCTGGCACCCAGGGTAGCACTTGAGCGGAACTAATCTAATTCAGAGCACAAAAGACAAAGAAATATTCCGCCCGCTCGCAAAATTCCACTGACTGGAAATCAGCCTTTAAGCCGGTTTTCCACTACGCGGAATTTTGCGCGCAGAGCGGAATTTTTCTTTGTCTTTTCTAATTAGTTTCACCCGAGAAATCACAAGACAAAGAAAATTTCCGCTTCGCGCGCAAAATTCCGCCTCGTGGAAAACAGGCTTTAAGCTGGATTTCCACAAAGTGTAAAATGTCGCGTGCTCGACTCTTCTATTGTACAAATTGAATAGTTTTCTACTTCGTTCCACATGGAAACTCGCAAGACAAAAGACTAGCTTTCCAAGCGCCAAAAGTTGAAAGTTAATCAGTTAAATTTTCATTTCGAGCTCCAGTTGAAATATATTCCATAATTTCCTTCTTTCGATTGCCAAGATCTTGGGTAAAATTTTCGTGGACATCCTTATGTTTTTATAGTAGGTCCCAGGAACACTCGAAGGACCAAAACGATTCTGGGCAAGTCCTTTTTGCGAATGTTACTAGGTCTTCTCGTTTCCAGCCTCTCCCCAGTCTGCCCAAGAACTTAAACCGACTACGCGGCCAAGCTCATGGCGGAAACGAAAGGCCTGGAAACTAGGTTACGTGACGGGTTACTTCTCTGACTTCGATTTCCTAAAAGCCTGCAGGCAAAATAATTTACGTATGTAATTACCTGCGTAGCCTGACGCGTATGCTTCCTTGAGGGCGTTACTTCTGGACGCGATGTATCTTCTGCTTCTCGTTTCTAAACCAGAATACAATCAGTCTGATGATATATTACACCCACAACCACCATATACCCCTAGCCAGTGTGACAAATGTTTATATTTATTTCCTCGTGGTATTACACGCGTAAAAACGCGCAACTTGTTCACGGTTGTCAACAGGCGTGAACAATGTTGTGCTGCTCGCCGTGAACAAGTTGTTCACTTATGGTTCGAACAACTTGTTCACGGATAAATCAGCAGTCATGAACAAGTTGTTCCAACAGCACATTTTTATAGCCAACAACGTTGTTCGCACATGATACAACAGCATGACGAAATAACAACGATGAACAACAATGTTACAACAATGGTGAACCTGGTTGATGTATCAACACGTTCTTCGGTTGTTACAACATGCGTGAACAACGGTTGTTGTTTCATCAAGTAGTAACAACTTGTTGAAACAATGATGAACAATGTTGTTCATTTATCAATGCTGTTCACATATGTCAACAAGTTCTTACAGCATTGTTCGGGCAACAATGCTGTAACAACTTGCAAGATTTTTACGCGTGTAACTGCCGCTTTCTATTTTTCTGAAATTACGGTATATGTGTAATTACATTGACTAGGCATTGTTGGCGCGACTGAGCCCACAGTCAGATAAGAATTTCCAGAAAAGTAAGGTCAGCGGTTGCTACCATCCCTATTTTCGTCATTTTCCTTTGTCATTTTTGAACATGAAACCTGAGGGAGTATTCTTTGGAATTGAGAGTGGTGTATATTTTTAGTAATTATAATCTATTCTGTATTAACGGGGACATCAGAACAAAGTCTATAACACGATTTATCATTCATTTTGTTTCTATCCCGCATTCTGATTGCAAATAACAGTGGAAATAATTTTATGAGCATGCGCACTAGCGATGGCGTTGTTGACTGCAAACAATTTTGGTAAACATGGCGGTGATGGTGGGGGCTAAATGAAGGAAGAAATCGAGGAAGAAACCGAGAGTATTTGGAAGCATCCGTTTCAGAAAAGAAATGTTAAAAGGAAGATTTAGTGAGATAAAAAGCAAGACTCGTACCAACAAGAAGTAAGTTTTACGAAGAATTTAGTATGCCGAAGACAGAGAGAATGGCGATCTCTAACTTCAGGCATTTCAAATTTTTAACTATTTTATGAATGATAAAACAATTATTGAACTCGCCTATCGCAAAATATCGTGATCATCATCATCATCATCATACTTTATTTATCCACGTAACACTTAGGAGTACAAGACTCGTTAAAACATGCACGTGCCATTAAATAAGTAAGGTTAATATAATACAAAAGTTAAAATATGTGTATAAATAATATGTAAGTATATAATCAGTTATATATTAAAATGTTAAATGAATATAAGAACTAAAATTTATGTCCTTGCAATCATGCAACATAAATATCAATATTAAGGTCAATGTTGTTTAAAATCTTCTTAAAATGCGCGACATTATATGCGTTGCGAGCTGTATCTGGGAGATTATTCCATAGGCGACTAATTATGCAGCTAAAAGAACAGTCTTGGACCATGAAGAGTTAAATATTGGTTGTTCGAGCTTTGTGCCGGATCCGCATAGATTGTACGGTACTACTCTGCTCTTAAAGAATTCTTGAATGTAAATAGGTCCTTGCTCTTTAATACACTTATAAAGTAACACCAACGAATGGAACCGTCTTCGGTGAGTTAAAGTCTTCATGTTAACATGTCGGAGAACCTGTTCATACGTGTTGCTCTTTGCTAAATTCAACAGTGTTCTAAGCATAATAATAGTTTGCTTCTTCAAGCTTGTTACTTTGCATTTTTCCAATACCAATTAGAACTGGGCGGCAGTATTCCAGATGTGGTAGGATATATGCTTTATACAGTCTTATCATTATTTCAGGACTGACCATTTTCTTAATTCTGCGTAGGGCTGAACACTTCGCATAAGCCTTTTTTAGATGATCTTTCAAATGTTCTTTAAACGTAAGCTTCTTATCAATGGTGACTCCTAGAATCTTAAGGGTGTTTTCAACTTCAAGTATAGTATTATTCAGTTGAAGAATGTAGTTGTAATTCGATGGACCAAGGGTCAGAGCTTGAGTCTTGCATGGATTTACAGTTAGAAAGTTCAAGTGAAACCATTCTGTTACAGTGTTTAGCTCCGTATTGATCATGAATTCCAACACCATGGGTGAATTATGTGCAAAATATTCTGTAGTATCATCAGCATATAACCTCAATGACACTCTGGATATAAAATTGTTCAAATCATTCATAAAAATATTAAATAAAAGTGGTCCCAGCAGTGTACCTTGTGGTAAGCCAGTAGTTACAGTTTTCCAGTTAGAATATACCCCATCGACTTTCACTCTTTGCCGTCTGTTCATTAAGTAGTCTTTCATTAAATTGAGAGCATCTGTGCTGAATCCGTATGCTTTGAGTTTTGCTAGTCTTCGGCATCGGAAAATAATTGATCTGCTCGCCAATGCCTAATCACGATATTTTGTTCAGACTCGTTCACTAATTGATAAATATTTCCATGAAAGGTGTTATATTACCTTGAACGGCAGATCGCTTTTTCTTACCATAGCTCACGTGTTGCCTTGACAACATGGTACTTCCCATACCTACACGTTGATAAAATACCTATTTACTATAATCATCCGTGCACAAACCCATAAGCACTACCTTTAGAAAGATAGTTTATAAGGAAGGAAGGAAGGAAGGAAGGAAGGAAGGAAGGAAGGAAGGAAGGAAGGAAGGAAGGAAGGAAGGAAGGAAGGAAGGAAGGAACCAAACAAACAAACAAACAAACAAACAAACAAACAAACAAACAAACAAACAAACAAACAAACAAACAAACAAACAAACAAACAAACAAACAAACAAACAAACAAACAAACAAACAAACAAACAAACAAACAAACAAACAAACAATAGCGAGATGGAAACCTCTACAGTAGGGGGAAAAAAAGCATTTTATCGTATTAATAACAACGTATTAATAGCAAGGGTTTTTCAATCCCGTTGCGTTTACACAGCCAAGTTAAGCGTGATTAACCGATCGTGCTCAGTTTAATCCACTTCCTTCAGGTGGTGCAAACTAATCGCGATTAATTTACGCCGATCTGTTTACCGGACATTTTAGCCCGCTTAAAGTCAGATGTGGTTCAGATCCCGCTTAAATATTGGCCGTGTAAACAGGTCTTATAACTCATTCCTGTCCGAGGGCTTCCCCCGAGGTGAATAAAATCTCCTGGAGTTAGCCAGAATAAAATACTAAAGATCAATTCGGACAAGAAGGAGGCAATTACACCCTGCGAGTAGTCCCTTATAAATACTCGCTGCCAGCAACTCGTAAAATAAGGCTCTGCCGAAATCGAGTCGAATCTTTTAAGTCGCCGCAGTCCAAACTTCTGGACTAGTCAATCTCGTTTTCTTCCGTCAAACCGGTTTTTAGATCGCACGCATTGAATTTAGGGGAAAAGCGCTTGCCAAATCTGAGCCCCTTGGTTCGCCGTTGCGATGGAACGCATACTCTATTTAACAAATAGATTCCATTTTGCCGTTGTCTGTTCAGTTATAGATGCACAGATGACGTCACAACGTGGTAAGAACAAAAAAGAGACGCAGTCGAGTGGGTCACTGATGTTCTTACCACGTTGTGACGTCTTCTGTGCATCTATAACTGAACGGACAACATACAAAAAAATGGAATCTATTTGTTTTATACAATATAAAAGTTTCACAATACTTCTTGCCGGATTTTGGGGCATGAAGAAAGAAAAAAGCAAGTCAGCTGACGTGATCTGACGTGATCCATGTGTCTGTCCTCTAATAGATCATTTTATTTTTTATTTTTTTTTTTTTTTTTTATTTAACTTTACCTTGACTAAATAAATAAATACAAGGATAGGAACACCGCAACAGCTGAGGCCGATTACTGCGGGTCCTGATTGTCTACGATTTACATTAAATAATATGTGATATAAATATAATTATATGATATAAACATAACAAGTAAAAACGTTTAATATGAAGCTAGCTGAAGGTCTAAAAACAACAAGTAGGGGAAACACATAGACTACGGACCGAGTTACATTTAATACAAATTGATTTCCAGGTGCGTGGGTCTTCAGAATGGTATATAGAGAGAATAGCAGAGTGGTAGTATTCTTTTAGTTTGTTTTTGAAATTTGAAAGATTGGTAGTCCGGGTTATTTCTTGAGGCAGCACGTTCCATATTCTTGGAGCTCTTATTAGGTATGATTTACCGTACGTAGATGTTCTATATGATCGCTGTTTGAAAGCGCTGCCATCTGTTTTAATCTGAGATCTTGTAGGTATGTTGGTAGGTTTGCATTTTTCAGGAATTGTAGTTTTGTCAAATGAAATATATTGATTTATTATTTTGAAAAAGAATACCATGTCCAGATATTCGTGCCATATATCATGGGCAACATATATCATGGGCAACAACAATGAAAACACGCATAGCAACCAGGGTATTGTATAAATGTTGATTGGTCAACACTGAGAAAGATATAACCAATGAATGCCCGACTTTAATTACTACACGCCCACTAGCCACCCACTCCTTAGCAACGTCTGTCACGCATGTTCGACAAAGATTCGACTTGATTTTGGCAGAGCCTTATTTTACGCGTTGCCCTGCTCGCAGGGTGAGCCAATTAGAGAGATACTTTATAACTCATTCCTATGCGAGGGCTTCCCCCTAGGTGAATAAAATCGTCTGGAGTTAGGCAGAATAAAATACTAAAGACCAATTCGGACAGGAAAGAGCCATTAGAGAGATAGTTTATAATAAAAACAGCCTAGTAATCTAAACCACTCATACACTTACCATACGGATCTCCTCCCACACTACTTAACAAAGTATTTGCATGCCTTGCGGCTTGATTTAACGTTGCTAAATTTAATTAGAGAAAAACAGTATATATTTGAGGCTCTTCCTGCACAAAATAAACAAAATGGCGCCCAAGATTTGGAATAGTGGAGGACAGTTCTTTTAAATTTGAAGCTAATTAATCTTTGATATTTTGTCAAGTAAAGTGTCTAGAAGATCCTTAGTGTTTTGAGTAAACTTTTTCAAGTTGTGGCGAAAGAAGCAAAGCATTCTTATACAATATGAAACCAATTATACGAGGACTTGACGGGCTAAAAGGGCATTGTTAAAGTGTATGTGAAATGAAAATTAAGTTTGTTTAATTTGGAAGAACTTTTGATATTGTAAAGTAACATCTTCTACAGTTTTTCCATATCTTACTTCGTTCTTGAGATCTTACTATTTGTTTGATATGTAAATTATCACACTGTGTACGTCACATTGTATAATGAGTTACTGAGAAATCGTGCATATCATTGATATTAATCTGTTAAATCGCTTGAACCTATGTTTGTTTAAAGTCATGAGACGAATACACCTACTTGCCCAGTTTCGTGTGACTTTGTTCGATAACTTCAACAATATTCCTAATTTTCCAACAACTCATTATACAATATGACGTATGCAGTGTGCCCATTTACATATCAAAGAAATAGTAAGATCTCAAGAATGAAGTAAGATATGGAAAAACTGTAGAAGATGTTACTTTACAATATCAAGAGTTCTTTCAAATTAGACAAACTTAGTTTTCATTTCATGTACCCTTTAACGTAATGTTGTAAGTACAGTTGAGTTGAACATTTCTCATATATATTTAGACTCGTGCTATTTTGACAGTCTTTATAAAACTTACTGGCATGTTTCTTTGTTTTTCGAAATTGCATTCGAAACCTGCTATATATTACCTATACTGTATTAACGTGCAGACACGTTTTTGGGTCTGAAATTTTGACTTTTATTGTTTTAACACTTTGAGGCCTGGACCTCTCCCTGTGCTGAATAAACCGTCTGGCGTTAGCCAGAATAAACATTAAAGACTCGTCGTCAGGCTTCAAAGTGTTAAGAAACTGATACAGAACTACATTTATTTTTTTCATTTAACAATTGTTAACAAACACTTACCAACATTGTATCTCTTTTCTACACTGTTTCCATTCTTACGACGACTGTCTCTAATAGCAGCTATAAACAAATTATAGAACGCTTGCTTGACAATACTGTCTAAAATTGTGGGGGCCCAGAAATCTTTTCTGAGTAATTGAGCTTGACGAACGTCCACCAAACGTCTGTTCCATTACACCAAGCTCGCAAACGTACCACATGCACTACATATATATCTACAACTTATAGTATCACTTTAAGTTCATGTCATATGCAAACGCTACCAACTTAGACCCCGTTTACACGATGCCGGCACAATTTGAAGATGGAACAAAATCATGCCGGTGTGTAAATACAGGCCAAAAAGTCTTGCGTTTACACGGTGCCGGTATAATATAATGACGGATTAGCATGTGACTATTCTCTTCCAATGAGAATTGAGAAGACTTTGTGAATACTGTGGTTACCGTCATCAAACTGTTACGGCATGGGCGTTTACACGATACCGGTTAGTGTTCCGTTTTCATTTCATGCCGTCAAGGAACCCGTCTTCATTTTGTGCTATTTTCATGTTATTTTTGTGCTGGTATCGTGTAAACGCAAGGTCTAAACGGCATGATTTTGTTCCGTTTTCAAATTGTACCGGCATCGTGTAAACGGGGTCTTAGGAGCACGTACATATGACAAATAGTTTTGTTTGATGCAAATTACCTTTATATCCTTCATGAAATGATTTTTGAATTTCTTGACGAAGGTTGTCTTTGAAAGCTTGTTCGTTTTCCTCCTGTGCGTAACTTCCATAAACTGTTGCATTGTAAGGGAGCACGAATGGTAACATAAGTGAAAAAAAATTTGTCAGTCGCGCGTGTTTTATCCAAATGACGATAAGTGATGCGTTTATGATAATACTGTAAAGTACACTATTATATGGCACAAGTTACTTCCGTTGAAATCGTGTGCTCTCATTGGCTAAGACGCGTCACGTGCCTGTCGATTATTTTCCGTAATCGACCACGGTCGATAACGGGTTTTGCCAGCCATTTTGTTTACACAAGAACAACGAAATAAACCGCAAAATATTGTGAATTGAACAACCTAAGGACTAAATCATGTACGAGTCGGACGATGAGCAACATGGACATGAGTTTTAGGATTCCGAAAGCGATAACAACAGAGCAACAACATTGAAAATGATGAGTTTACGTCACACGCTCGAGGTCACACTAAGTACGTATCATGTAAGGTAATGCAGGTATGTCGTTTCAAAATGCCATATAATAAACTTTATATTAACCTCGTCCGCTTGGTCTTTACGGCAAAATATCAGACCTCGGTCTTTTATGTACAGACCTCGCCCTACGGGCTCGGTCCGTACTGTCAAGACCTCGGTCTGATATTAGGGACCAAGATGCTAGGACGACGGTAGGAAGATGCTAATTTTCCGTAATGACCGCGCTCTCGGTTAATAAGAAGTCAGTATATACTTGAAACTATACTAGACGTTTCCGTTCTTTTAAGGTGACTCGATAGGAAAAATATCTATAAACAATCGGATTTTTCCCTCTAGATAAAACATTTCACAGTGTAGATTCATTCTAGTTCCTTGCACAACTCTGGTGTTACTCTTGAGTTTTGAAAAGTATTAGACAGTGCACAGTTTTCAGGAGCCGAGAAATCTTTGTTCTAGTGAGTTCAGAAATCCTAATTTGCATTATATTTGCATATTACAATTAATGTGATTTGTGATTTAGGTGGTCGGTAAATGTCAGTATTTCGTTATCAAAACTGACCTTGGCAGTGTAATACCATCTTTTCACTTTGCTCTATCCAAAACATATTCTTCAGAAGTTCTACGTCGCCCTCTCTCTCGCCGCTCATCCAGCATTTTGGGGGGGAGCCTCTGGTCGAGAGCAGTGAATACAGTGCAAATTTTTGGAGCCAATAAAAAACAACAAAAACTGAAAAGAACCAATTACGTTCGACGCATTTTGACGGATGGTATTTTGCACCCTCGTACCCAGGCTCTTCCTGTGCGAAATAAACAAAGATGGCGGCCAAGTTTCGGAAGATTGGAAGAGTGGACCTCTGGTGGACAATTCACTCAAATTTGAAGGTAATTATGCTTTAATATTGTTAAGTTAAATGCCTCAAAGAGGACTAGAAGATTCTCAGTGGTTTGAATAAACTTTTTCAAGTATTGGTGAAAGAAGTGAAGTGTTTTTAACCGAGGAGTGAGGGGACGAAAGGGCACTGTAATGTAAGTACTGACAGGATGTACAGTTGAGTTGAACTTTTTTTTCATGTATATTTAACAATTAGACGACGAGTCCGAGTTGTCTAGTTTTAGTATAAACGAACTAATCGAAAAAATTATTACTTTAAAGAAACATAAGGAAAATGCGAATTTTGTTCCATTATTTTGCATTTAAAGTCTATATGAAATGAAAATTAAGTTTATCTAATTTGAAAGAACTCTTGATATTGTAAAGTAACATCTTCTACGGTTTTTCCCATATCTTACTTCATTCTTGATAATATTAATTTCTTGAGATTGATATGTAAATGGGCACACTGCATACGTCACATTGTATAATGAGTTGTTGGAAAATTAGGAATATTGTTGAAGTTCTCGAACAAAGTCACACGAAACTGGGCATGTAGGTGTATTTGTCTCATGACTTTAAACAAACACAGGTTCAAGCGATTTAACAGATTAATATCAATGATATGCACGATTTCTCAGTAGCTCATTATACAATGAGACGTACGCAGTGTGATCATTTACATATCAAACAAATAGTAAGATCTCAAGAACGAAGTAAGATATGGAAAAACTGTAGAAGATGTTACTTTACAATATCAAGGGTTCTTCCAAATTAATAAAAAAACTTAATTTTCATTTCATATACACTTTAAGGTGGCTCCCTATAGTTTCAATAAATACGCGCTATTTCATACACTCATTATCTAAAGTTATTCTCAAGTTTAAAAATTTGTTAGATAAATAGTAAGTACACCTTACTATAGCAGAACTATCGCAGATATAAAATATCTATCAAAAAAGCAACCTCGTCCCCAGGGCATTTTGCCTCCACGTTGGGAGGTCGGTGAAAATGGCCCTGGCATCGGCTGGTCGATTCTATAATCGGATTGGCTGGTTTAAAAACTTGATTAATTCAGATACAGTGTAATTTATTCATCAAAATATGAATTGCAATAAATCCACTCTGCGAAGTTCATCCAAAGAATTGTAACGATAGCTTTGGTTGAAGTCAAGAACAACATTAGATATATATGTTTCTTCCCGACATTTAAATGTATCCAGGATAGTCGTGGGGAGTATCATGATGAATAATGCTAGCCAGTTGCATTTATGATAAAGGTTCACATGAGTGATTCGGCAGAGCGTTAAATATTTCTTATTTATTATTCATGTATACGTATTACAGAAAAACGAAACACAAAGACCGCATAAATTTTCTTGCCAAAACACCCCAAAATTCTGAGTGTCACGTGACCAGCCGATGCCAGGGCCATTTTCGTCGATCTCCCAACGTGGAGGCAAAATGCCCTGGGGACGAGGTTGTCAAAAAAAGTATTTGCTGTTACCATGGTAATAATGACGTTGGAACTTTGGTATATTTTCAAATATTGCATAATTGAAGCGGTATGTCTTCAGTTTGCTTCGGTGAAAATTTTTAAAAATTACTGAGATGATAGACACCGTTGTGGAGAATATCCATGCACAAAATCAGAGAGGGTTGTATGGACAGATTTTTCACTATAAAAATTATCGATTGAAAAAAGTTCTGTCTTATTAAATTTTTTTAAAATTATATATACTTTAGAAATTCTTATAAAGTACTTATTTACAAAAGTTTAGCTAAATTCACTGAAGAAAACGTCTGCAAGTCTAACATCCATGTCGACGCGGTCATAGAATTTCGAAACGACAACATCGTTGTTTACGCATGCGTAGCGATACTATTTCCAGTTACCAGTCCCCTATTGAAATTACCGTAGGGAGCCACCTTAATTGAGATTAAAGCACGTCATCTACTAAAGCTCGGGATACACGTGCGATTTTTTTCTCGCGTCGGCAACGCAACGGGTCAAATTTCATTGCGTTGCTGGCGCGAGAGAGGAAATCGCGCATGTATCATATCTTGCGCGGCAACGCAATTGCAACCTGATGCCTTCCGCAATCGTTGCCGAAAGTTAAAATGGTTTAACTTTCCGCAATGATTGCCGAAAGTATTAAATTACATAGGCATTGTTTTAGCCTGGTTTTAGCAGGAAACACAGTGTTTATTTCAGACTGGCTAATAAAATTTGCTTTAGAACGACCAATTTGATGTAGAACACGCTCGTTTTCTTTCCTTGAATAGTCTCGGTTTAGTACAGATATAGATTAGTCGACCGTCGATGTTCTCAGAGAAAGTAGCGACGAGAATGACAATCTTACTATCCTTCAAAGTATGAAAATCACATTCGCATGGATTCTTCAACTTGAAGAATCAAAGTATCAGGGGCAGCTAATAATGGAAATCGCTCACAAAAATAATATTCTTTCCATTCAACGTTTTAAACGCTTTGTTTCTATCAGAATCGACTTCACAGCAACAGCATTGCCGAAGCCAACGCTTCGCTCTTCGACACGTCATGGTGTCACTATTGCGACCCCGCCATAAAATTACCACACGTGTAGCCACTTCTCTCGTACCGGCAACGCAATAACGTTTGACCCGTTGCGTTACCAGCGCGAGAAAAAAATCGCACGTGTATCCCGAGCTTAAAGCATGCATGCTGAGCGTTGCCCTGGCGTGACAGTATGGCACGTGGTACAAATTGCCCAACCAGAACTCGCAAAATACGTCGTTGTACGAAAATTGACTTACTGACCTGAAAGCATAAGCAGCAAGGTCAAGGTGGTTATTGTTTCCATTGTGTATTTCTGCAAAAAATTATGATTTTACTTTATGACAAAACAAAACTAACAATCTGGCACCGAATACTCCTATCCATAGACCTTATTCAAAAATGGCCACCGAATTAAAATTCTTTTATATACATATAAATTAGCCCTTATGAACTCGTTTTCATGTGTGAAATTCAAAAGAATTTTAACTTTAAAACGAGGTCATAAGGGCTAATTTATATGCACATAAAAGAATTCTAATTCGGCGGCCATTTTTGATTAAGGTCTATGCACTAACGTCATTTATTAGAACTATTTTCGCCATAGTCACCTTGAATTAGTAAATTATATATATATATATATATATATATATATATATATATATATATATATATATATATATATATATATATATATATTTTAAAACACTCATTAATAATTCATGAAGAAAACACAAAGAAATCATGACCGTGAAGGAGGTTGTATATCTGATACAAACCACACGTGGTTGTATCACATATACAACCACTAGTGGTTGTATATCAGGTCACTATCTCCGCTCTAAAACATTGAAATTGAGCTTTTTCTGAATTAATCTGAACAAATATTACTCATCTTAACATCAAAGACTCGGCGTGTTTTAAGCTGTTTACAACATTCGCGTCCGTGTTGTATCGAATATATAATCACTCGCCTTCGGCTCGTGATTGTATATTCGATACAACACGGCCGCTCATGTTGTAAACATTACATATATATATATATATATATATATATATATATATATATATATATATATATATATATATATATAAAATCTATGTTGCTCTACTTTCAAAAGTATCGAGCACTCTGTGGTCTATTGTAAACGACTACTTTAACTATATATATATATATATATATTAGTGGAATTTACAGTGACATAAATATATGTACATTTCTACACACACATTACATAGCTGATATCAATTGTTATTCAATATTAAACTGTAAAATACCACATATTAACATCGTGCTCTTGTAATCGACGTCACACGTCATTTTCAATTATAACTTTTCAGCAAATAATTATTATATTCAAATTAAATAACTGAGATAGCTTTAATTAAACAGGTATCGTACGAGATTTATTTACTTCAACTGAAACATGTTAATCTAAGTATCGGTTTTACCTCAAAACGTGATTAGCAGGCAAATATTCGCTGAGATGAAAAGTTTTAGCCAATAGGTAAATAAGGGCAAAGTTACGTTAGCTTTAGTTCAGTTCTACACTAATTATAGGCTCGATTTCTAGCCTTATCTCGACTCGCGGGACTTTACTAATTAGTCCATTATTTATTTTGTAAGCCCATCGTTAATAAAAAGATTGTTAAAGTCTTAGCTAACCCAAGAAAGCGTCTTCACGAAGACGAATTAATTTATTAAACTGATCTTCGCTTTGATCACGAAACACACAAACAACGTTGATGTTCTCACGAAGACGAATTAATTTATTAACTCTTCGCGTTGATCACGAAACACACAAACAACGTTGATGTTCTATTTCAGTTCCTTTCAGAACTATTTATTCACATTGTCAAGCAAACAAACGCGTATCGAAGCGAGTTAAACAGTTTTTCAGCCCGGTTTGCCAGGATGAAAACGACTACATGGACATTTTCATCCCGGTTAACCGGGCTAGCCCGGTTGCGACAACCGGGATCCCGGCAAACCGGGCTAGCCCGCTTGCCATGTAATCGAAATGTTAAAACGACATGCGTTTTATATATAAGGCGGGCTAATCGCCCCCTTAAATGCATATAAAAATTATAAATTGGCGGCCATCTTTATGAATACGGTTTATAAGGATATATATAATAATTATCTCAGTTACAAGACTGATTTTGCCACAAGCTGCCTTTCTATACCTTTATGGCTATATTTTGCCAGTTCTTTACTACTTTTGCGCTATGTTTATTTTTAAAGGTTAAAAAAACTTTTTATGATAGTTAAAAGATTTGTTTAGTTACCTGAAGTTCACTGGAATGATTTTACTAAAGTTCTTTGTATAAGCTTGTTGACTGAATATATATATATATAGTTTCTGTAATCTTTAGCGGAAGTTTTGACGTCCTGTTGATTGCAGCTGGTATGAGTTTTCTGGTCCAATGAGCCATATGATGAGAACATCTCTTGTTACTGCCGGTGGCCTGGGAATAAATGATCTCTGTACGAAGTGACCACAGGTCGGCATTCAACCCTAGTTGTATCCTAAAGTTCCTTAAGTTACACTCACATACGGCGAAATAACCACCATGCAAGAGTAAAGGCCCGGTCAAACGAGGATGAGAGTCGATGAGAGTTGCAACTCTCGGTCGCGTTTGACCACCAACTCCCATCGACTCTCATCGACTCTCATGCACTCTTATCAACTCTCATCAACTTTGAGCTGGTTCAAATTTTAATGAGAGTTGATGAGAGTTTTTGCTCGTTCGACCGGTCATGAGAGTTGGCATATGAGAGTTGATGAGAGTTTAGCGGCTAGAAAAGACTGTATTCGTGACTTTTCGTGACAAGAAAAGGCAAGAATGCAAAATATATCTGTCTATTTATTTGTCCAGTACGAGATTGTAAAAATACGAACTTTGTTTACCTCGAAATTCGTTCCTAGTCTCCCTGCTACGCGCGGTAAATCCTACAACTCTCGTCAACTCTCATGGTCAACTCTCATCAACTCATCAACTCTCATCCTCGTTTGACCGGGGCATGAGAGTTGAGAAAACTCTCAGACAAACTCTCGCTTGCCAACTCTCATCAACTCTCATCCTCGTTTGACCGGGGCATGAGAGTTGAGAAAACTCTCAGACAAACTCTTGCTTGCCAACTCTCATCAACTCTCATCCTCGTTTGACCGGGCCTTAAGTTTACATGAATCCGAATTGAAAAGCGAAGTCAATCCGTGTTTACATGGGAATTGAGTTTCTGGATTGAAATCCACCTGAAATCTGAAATCCGTAAATATTAGAAAACACGCATGCATTGTTTGTTCTAGTCCTCTCTGTCACGTTTTTCATTCCGGAATGAAACTCACACCGCGTTTACATCATTCCGGAACGAAATTTCAATCCGGAATGAGATTTCAATCCGGAATGAGAACCGGATTGAACTCAATCCGGAATGAGCTACCGTAAATGTTCGATTTAGCACCGCGGCGCTTATTAAAATTTGCAATCTTTTGGTGCGGCGCTTAATCGATAGCGACGCTTAATCGAGAGCGGCGCTTAATCGAGAGCGGTGCTTATTAAAAAAAGTTAACAAAATGCTCATAACACAACTTTAATTATCCATAGAAAAACCCAATAAATTTAACCCAATAATTTTCATAATACCCAATAGCACAATAAATTCAAAAAAGAACGTCAACGTCCTGGTCATCGCCTTCTTTATCGTCGTCTATCCATACATGTGGATCAGAGGCATCTTCGACATCTGAATCAGAGACTTCAAAGGGATTTGTGTCCGGCTCCTTTAGGATGGACAGCTGCGATCAAAGTACCTCGCGACCTTGACCGGCGAAAAACTCCAGTGATGTATTAAAGATGTGTTGACATGTTAGCGTATCGGTTTGTGTTTTTTTGCTGATTCATCTTTTTCGAAGGTGCGGCGCTTAATCGAGAGCGGCCCTTATTAAATTATCCTGCTTCTGGATGCGGCGCTTAATCGGGAGCGGCGCTTAACCGAGAGCGGCGCTAAATCGAACATTTACGGTAATCTCAATCCGGATTCATGTAAACAGATAAAGGAGTTTGATCAGAAGCGGAATGAGTTCAATCCGGGTTGAAACTCAATCCGGATTTATGTAAATGGCCCCTATAACTGCTTCTCGAATGTAACATCCTTATTAGCCTGTAAAATCTCATTAGCCTGTCTTTGCCGGCATTGGCGAGAAAGAACGTGCCCTGTCAAATGCAAACTTGGTTTGTCATTGCTCGGCAATAAGAACTACAACCTCAGACATTAATCGTTGGGACACTTGAGATTTTTCGTCTTCAACCCCCATGCCCCTATTCAATGTTGAAATATTTCGCGTGTTTATCAACTGGAATAAAAAAACAACAAAAACACACACTAACAGACACTAGTGAACAACATTGAATAGGGGGAGAGGGGGAAAGGCTTAAGTGTCCCAATATTTTTGTCCGAGATTGTATTGTATACATACTTAAGAATCCACTCGAAAACTTGTGACGTTTCGTGTTTCGAAATGTTCGCGTTCGGCGTACGTTATTGCGAATGCGCGTGTTCAATTCATGATAAAGAAACATACGTGATAAAGAACTTTCTACATTATTCTAGAAAACATGTAGTTTAATTCTCATACACTATTTAAGAACAGTCATCATACTATTTCGTTATATCAGTTACAACAAAAAGGAGTTTTAAACACAATGGTGTACAAATCTCGTATCAACAGTGATACTCGTGCGCGAGTATATTATTTAAGAAACGTTCAAGGACTATCTATTCGCAAGGTCGCAGAACTCTGCGATGTTTCGCGTGGAAGCGTTCTCCGAATAAGCAACGAAGAACGACACACTCAAGGCTCTCAAAAATCGTTCGAAAAGAAAGGCCGACCAAGGAAATTGACGGAGAGATAGAGACGTTTGCTTCTCAGATGTGTGTCAACTCTCCGAAACGAAGAAGGCAACTTCTCAGGCAAACGAATTATGGAAACAGCTGGAATCTCTCAGTTCCAAGTTTCGCTACGGACAGTAACCAGATTTTTGAACGAAAACGGTTATTTCTATTTACAGGCAAGGAAGAAGGGCCTTCTGAAGAGAGAAGATCTGAAAAAGAGACTAACTTTTGCAAAATCATGCAGGAAGATCTATGTAGAACACTTTTGGACAGATCATGTATCTTTCTATTTGGATGGAACTGGGTTTGCCCATAAAACCAATCCACTTGATCAAGCTCGTGCTCCAAAAGGAAGAACGTGTCGAAAAAAGTCAGAGGGTCTGAGATTGGGGTGTACCTCGAAAGGAAGAAAAGAGGGAACTGGTGGACGTGTATTGAAACTTATGGTTGCCATCAGTTACGGAAAAGGTGTTATTGTTTGCGAGCCGTATGAGAAAATGTGTGGAATCTACTTCGCCAATTTCATTGACCGAAACTTCAATACGATGTTTCAATTGGCAGAGAAAGGAGATACTCGTATTTGGGTTCAGGACGGCGACCCCTCGCAAAATTCTGCTGCGGCTAGAGCAGCCATGTCACGTGCACGATGTGAACTTTTAAAAATACCTGCACGAAGCCCAGACTTAAACCCTATAGAAAATCTGTTCAATCTCACATCCAAAATCTTGAGGGAAAATGCGATATCACAGCGAATCACAAAAGAGTGCTTCGAGGAGTTTCAAGCAAGAGTGATAAACACAATGAAATCAATCCCAAAGGAATACATCAACAAAATAATCGCATCCATGAATAGACGCTTGAACTATGTTATTGCAAATAAAGGAAATCGAATAAAATACTAAATTGTGCTTTGCAAACCAAACAACGATCACTTTTGAATGTTATTAGGCTTTCAATTATAACATACAACAGCATGTCATTTAGATCTTAATAAAAGTGTAGATGAATAAAATCACTTGTTCATACTTATCATGAAACGGTTCAAAATCATCCCAAAACTCACTATCAGGATCCCAAATACAATACTTATCGACAATTTTCAAATGTTATCGATTACACTCTTCAAACAATTCTTTAAAACTGCTTAGGGTACTTCTAGTGTTTGGCACTTGTTAAAGTGACCGTGATAAAGAAACTTCCGGTGTAGACAAATTAAACGATTAACCCTAACGAATAACCTTTTCGGACTGCAATTTCGACGTTATTTCTTTCATTTCTTGGCGTCTTTCTTAATTACGATAAAACTTTGAACACAATAGAAGCAATTAGTAAAGTCTAGGAAAGCCATGCGCATAATAGTACTTTTTAATCAATACACATATTGGTCAATCGTCTCTCTCAAGATAATAGTTAACTATTAAATACCCTTTCATTTAACAATGAAGATTAACCTTTAAAATCTTGTGTACAACCTTTGTTTTAGCAATAAAATAGAGCTAAATATAGCAAATAAGTTCTACTTAACATTAACTTTAATATACACTAATGTTCATTGTACGGACCACTGGTAATGTGGAATTATCGGTGAAAGAAATGGTTAACCGTTGGTTAATCTCTCACTACGCACACAGTCAGTACGTCAAATTATTTATATCCCACTTATACAACCTCAGACATTAATCGTTGGGACACTTGAGATTTTTCGTCTTCAACCCCCATGCCCCTATTCAATGTTGAAATATTTCGCGTGTTTATCAACTGGAATAAAAAAACAACAAAAACACACACTAACAGACACTAGTGAACAACATTGAATAGGGGGAGAGGGGGAAAGGCTTAAGTGTCCCAATATTTTTGTCCGAGATTGTAGTTGCCCGATTTTCAGCCTTGCAGACTCTCATGATAGTAAGATTGATTTGTCGTTACATCACACATTGTACAATTGTACATGCAACATTGTAATTATTTAGGTGCTTCAATAATTTTGTTCGTTCTAATTTACTAATATTAACTACTTATTATTATATGGCACAAGTTACTTCCGTTGAAATCGTGTGTTCTCATTGGCCAAGACGTCTCACGTGCCGGTCGATTATTTTCCGTAATCGACCGGTCGATTACGGATATTGTCAGCCATGTTGTTTGCAACTAAACAACGAAAGAAAACCGCAAGAATTTTGTGAATTCAACAACCTGAGGACTAAATTATGTATGATTGGGACGAGAGCAATCTGGAAGCGAGTTTAGGAGTCCGAAAGCGATGACAACAAAAGCAACAACGTTGAAAACGATGAGTTTATGTCACACGCTCGAGGTCACACTAAACTGACTAAAGTACGTATCATGACAAGGTATAAATGTAAGGTTTGTTGTTTCAAAATGCCATATAATAAACTTTTTATTAACCTCGCTTGCTCGGTCTTTACAGAGAAATATCAGACCTCGGTCTTTGTGTACAAACCTCGCCTTACGGGCTCGGTCTGTACCAAAAAGACCTCGGTCCGATATTTCTCTGTAAAGACCTCGCGTTCGGTTAATTAGAAGTTAATAATATACATGACAAAATTACTGCATCCTGATTGGTCGAGAGGAGTGCAATTTCAATGTAATACAGTGCAGAAAAGGTGTAATACAGTGCAGAAAAATGAAATACAGTGCAAATTTCAATGAGTATTAAGCATTCTGATTGGCTAATAAACAACCGGAATCTACCGGAAAGCCAATGAAATGCCTATGCGGATTTTGAAGGATGGTTTTTCCTTCACGAGAAAATCCAATATGGCGACCAAAACATAAAGTTGTCGAAGAACATTTCGATGAAATACATAGTGAATTTTGCTTTAATATTGTCATAAAAGTTTCTACAAGAAGACTAGAAGAGGTTAGATGCTATGAGTAAAACGTATTTAGTTCGAGAAGTGGAGCAATGAGTGGTATGTAACTTCGTAGCTGGAAGAACATTTTGTCTAACATTTTCATGTATATTATTAATAAGTAATAGCATGGTTTCGAGTGCAATTTTGAAAAAACACGCACTCACTCGTGCCTGTTTTTTCCAAATTGCACTCGAAACCATGCTATTACCTATACTAATAACCGAGAGTGTTAGAGGCCATGAGGCATGTTGTAAGGTCTCAGAAATTAATTTAACAACACTAGAAATTTATGCATTCGATGCGACGTTACCGCGTCTTCTAAAACGAACACGCATTTCAGACGTATCCGTCTAATCATGACGGATACAACGTCTCAAACGAATTTAACTCCCCAGACCGTTTTACCACAACCGTCGCATTTAATTCATTGAATTAAATTCGTTTGAATTAAATGCGACGATTGTAACAACCGCTGGCTCTAATGATCATTGCTCGTTGCGTAGCCAGATGACTGCGTAGCCACTAGATAACTGCGTAGCCATGCAGATGACTGCGTAGCCACTAGATAACTGCGTAGCCACTAGATAACTGCGTAGCCACTAGATAACTGCGTAGCCACTAGATAACTGCGTAGCCACTAGATAACTGCGTAGCCACTAGATAACTGCGTAGCCACTAGATGACTGCGTAGCCACTAGATAACTGCGTAGCCACTAGATGACTGCGTAGCCACTAGATAACTGCGTAGCCACTAGATAACTACGTAGCCACTGGATGACTGCGTAGCCACTAGATAACTGCATAGCCAGATGATAACTGCGTAGCCACTAGATAACTGCGTAGCCACTAGATAACTGCGTAGCCACTAGATAACTGCGTAGCCACTAGATAACTGCGTAGCCACTAGATAACTACGTAGCCACTAGATGACTGCGTAGCCACTAGATAACTGCGTAGCCACTAGATAACTGCGTAGCCACTAGATAACTGCGTAGCCACTAGATAACTGCGTAGCCACTAGATAACTGCGTAGCCACTAGATAACTGCGTAGCCACTAGATAACTGCGTAGCCACTAGATAACTGCGTAGCCACTAGATAACTGCGTAGCCACTAGATAACTGCGTAGCCACTAGATAACTGCGTAGCCACTAGGTAACTGCGTAGCCACCAGATAACTGCGTAGCCACTAGATAACTGCGTAGCCACTAGATAACTGCGTAGCCTGCTCCTTTCGCTTTTGGAGTTGGACAAAAAGTTGAATAGCTTTGCCTTTTGATCAAGATGTTCTTGCACGTTATTGGTAGATTTCGAAATAGACTGACTGACTTTGTACTTTAACAGTGATTAGATGTGGCTGACAACTGTCTTGATCCTGCCTCGTACCCAGGCGTCTCCACATACATATTTGCCTCTGCATATTATTTGCATACATATATACATTCATATTTACACGAAGTACTGCAATAATGAGCCAAGCGCGAAAGGGCTGTTGGGGAGGGTGCACCCTGGGGAGCATTTTTCAAGTGCACCCTCCCCAACAGCCCCTTTGCGCTTGGCTCATTGTTGCAGTACTTCGTGTAAATATGAATGTATATATGTATGCAAATAATATGCAGAGGCAAATATGTATGTGGAGACGCCTGGGTACGAGGCAGGTCTTGATCGTAAATATGTTCACCAATGTGAAGTATACGCACCACATTCAGCCTTCGATGTGATTTTCCTCGACCCACTCCCACCTTTGTTAGCGCGGTATAGATCGAGAGAGCTTCGATTTTGTGATTGCTGCAATAACACCAGTACACCACAATCAGTATCTTCTACACAAGCAGTTCCGCACTTTACCAGTCTGAGTGAACGCCTAACCCAGGCGTTTTGTTATATCAACAAAGGCCCAGGATGGAATTGGCAAGCACGCTTGGCCCAATACACAATAAAAATAATTCGCCAATAGACGTTATTGGAGGATTGGTGCCAAACCCCAGGGGGGATGCCACCTCCTGATCAGAGGTAACCATGGCAACCCCGCCACAGCCCACCTCCAGGCACCAGTCACACTGTCAAGCAGTGGAAATATATATATATATACTTACCTTGCATTCTATCAGGAGTGGGTGGGTGGGTCAACACAATGCAAAGCAAGAATCCCCACGTATTAACTCAATAAACAGCGCGCGCAAAACCAGTCAAGCTCAGACCACGCTGGCAAGACTCTTATGAGCGCTGATGTAATCACCACATATTATATATGAGTGACCCGCTGACCAAGTATACATAGCTAGCGCGCACGACCAGTCAAGCTCAGACCACGTTGACAAGACTGATGAGTGCTGAGATAATCCCCATACATTATAGTGAGTGTCTGCTGACTAGCATTGTCTCCTTTTTTACCTTGCCTAAATTACATTTATTATTACAAGACAATAACAAGTTAACAACCCATGTTTTGATCTAAATACCTCATCCAAATTCCAAGATCAGTGACACCTACGTCTATCTAGTAGCAGTACTGTGTCTGAACTTGCACTTAACCAATCCTTCAAATCCTATTGGCTGCGTCTGACCTTTGTAATTAAAGGTGATCATCGTACCACCGTGGCATCATGTATAGGCGCAACATCTTTGCTGTGGGGCCATACTGTTTTACATTCGTCTCAATATTGTTTACTCGTATTGCCTTTTGCATTGACAGTTTGTTGTCAGTATTGGATTCATACCCGGATATACTCTCTGGATCTTACCTGAATTTCTGACATAAACGGAGGTTTATTGTACAACCTGTGTTTTACCTATTAAGGGTAACGTCTATAATTAACTTGTTGTTATTCGCACCTTCACTGATTCACCCATGCCGTGCTTGCCTTCGTGTGCTTGAAGTGGAAAACTTATTTCTATTTCGTGAAGTATGAGACGAACAACAACACTGCTAGCGATATTAAGCGTCGTTTTAACGTACATAGAGGTAAGTTATGTTAGCTATATTATACCCTGCTGGCATGCATTTGATGTATCGTATAGCTATTTAATATGTTATATAATATACTGGCAGTAAAATCTTACCGCTATATATTGAGTTATGATCGATTGGGTTGAAAGACATTCCCGCGCAATCGTGATATTACTTAATGCCCGCCGTATCGAACTTCTACTATACTATTTGGGTACCCGGGCTAAACGCTTTTTTCCAGTCGTCGCAAAAACAAGATTGCAGCTCGCTGTGTGTTTGTATTCAATTAAAAACAACTGCCAGTGCTTGTTTTCTTGATGTGAGTTCTTTTTAATGAGATATACAAGACTACAAGTATAGTCGCAGCACTTTGAAACTGCGAATTAGTTTCTGCGATGAGTGGAAAAGAGTCTTAACCCGCGTAAGAGTTCAAGTTAAGGGTTGTTTATTTGTATGAGGCGAGCTAGTTCGGTTACCGGACTGGTTTTAACACGAAAATCTTTCTATGACTGCAAAAAATGATTAGAATACCATGTGCGTTATACTCGGGGATGTAGCCAGGATTTTGAAAGGGGGGAGCCGGAATCAAGATAAATTTTTAGGGGGGTCTGGGGCCATGCTTCCCCGGGAAATTTTGAAATCCAGAAACGCTGAAATGCCATTTCCTTGCTTTTGGAGGAAGATTTTACAGACCCTAAAGGTTAAAAAACGTCATATATAAATACTCAAAACATGCAAACGTCGCATAGATACTCAAAATGCATACACTCAGTAGATTGAATACACTGTTTACAGTTTATTTCCTGACATAATGGCATATTGCTTCAGTTTTGTAGTTACATGTCTGTTGTTTAGTAGGGGCCTTAAGATGCTAGGACGACGGCGATTAAAAAGCAATTCAAATTTTAGCATTAAAAAGAAGTCATGGTTAACTGACTACTGTATTCAATAATTGAAGCTTGTTTTATAATTTTCAAAGTGTTAAAACGGTTGCAGTGTCTGTGTTAAGGCAATCTATTCTCAGACAACAGTTCTCATCACCCCACGAGTCAACGTCGTCCTGAAGACGTGGAAATGCTCTGAGTGGCGTTGTATACAGAGCGAGGACGGTGTTCAGATTACTCTTGAGACTAGAAATTATTCATTATCTTTGTTTTGCAAAAGGAATCTTTTGTTTGAAGGACGTCGTCCTCGAAGTTGCCGTCGTAGATCTTAAGGTCCCTAGTATCAAAAGGGGGGAGCCGCGGCTCCCCCAGCTCCCCCCCCCCCCTGGCTACGTCCCTGGTTATACATACGTACAGGAAAACGAAGCCAAGTCTGCTTTGTTATATCATTTTACATTTCCGTCAAGTTTTGTTACATAAAATTAGCCCTGCACTGGCCCCTAAACTTGACCTTAACATAGGTACTCTTTCTTTATTTAAATCAGTTATGCTTAAGTATTATTTTTTATCGTTGGTAGCTTCTTATAACTATGAAGACCCTCGCACGTTTAAAACAATTTTTCTCAAATGCAACTCTGTTCGGAGTCTCACTGACCCAATTTCTTGTTGTTATGTAATACTTATAATGTGCTGTAATTTTATCGTTCATAGTTATCTCTCTATATCTTTTGTAATGTTTAGGGCCCACAGTAATTGGCTAACGCTGTTGTGGTTCCCCTGCCATTGTTAAACCTGCCGTTATTTATATGTTTATTTCTATGTATGTTACATATGGCGAAGTTAATAAAATAAAAATAAAATAAAGGCTGTTTTCGGCATTTCGTTTGCTTTGCCCGCGCCCGGCATATTGTTCGTGCCGCGTGCATTGTTCACCGATTCGCTTTGGAAGATGAAAATTTTCAACTTTTAAAGCATGCTGCGCACTATGGATGGTTTTCTGCAACCACTGAGATCTGGGGAAAGTTTTGCGGATACGACTTGGAGATATTTTAGGCCTATGTTTGGGTCTGGGATGACAGCTACGTCAAGAACTGGATTTAAGCAACGGCCTACACTAACCGTTTCCCGTGGCCGAAAGTTCAGAGGTTTTAATGGCTTTGTTGCTGGTTTCCTGCTACTTTGCGGTGATATCATTTCCCAGCCGGGTCCATCGACAAGTCCTAGATTACCAATCAAATGTCTCGTCGTTAACGCTAGGAGTTTAAAGAGTATACACCGAGTAGATTCTTCGACCGTATGTAATTTAAAACACGTTCAGGATCTTGTATACGCTGTAAATTCTGATATAGTCTGTATCAACGAAACTTGGCTAAGCAGTGACATTGACAACGAAGAACTGTTTCACTCTGGCTTCACTACATACAGGAAAGATCGAACTAGCCGAATCGGTGGCGGTGTTCTTATTGCGGTTAAATCGGACTCCTTTAAATCAGTCGGAGAATATTCACAACACTCAGAAGATCCACAACAACTTGAAGTCGTGTCCGCCGAAGTAATCACAAGCTGTAATCAAAAATTGCTTTTTAGCTCCATTTATCGGCCACCAGATTCTGATTCAAGTTGGATGGAAAAGTTTAATACATTTTCAACTCTTGCCCGTGATTCATACGACAGTATGGTAATTTGTGGTGATCTCAACTTACCACATATCCCTTGGGACTCAGTTGCCAACACAAGTGGCACTAATGAGTTATGTTTCATCGAGTCACTCAACGACCATTACTTGTCGCAGATGAACAATACTCCCACGCGTGGTAAGAATATATTGGACCTAGTGATAACAAGCAAACCAGATCATGTCAGCATACGTGAAGTTCTGTCTCCAGAACAAGTTGAGGTGTTTACTGACCATTGCGTGATCTCCTTTGAATTTTCCGCCTTTATAAAAGCTTCAACAAAAATTCATCGGTCAGTGTATGATTACGAAAAGGGTGACTTTGAAGGCTTACTTTCAGCTCTCAAAGCGATCGACCTATCCGCGGTTTTAGGTACAGGCGACATTAATACTGATTGGCAGCAATGGCGAGACACCTTTCTAGCTGCGGTGTCGGACTACATCCCTATTAAGAGGCTCAAAGGCCGGAATCCTTTACCGTGGATCACTGGGAAAATTCTTCACCTGATAAAGAAGAAAGATTCAGTGCGACAAAAATTGAAGAAATCATTCAGTTTATATCTAAGGGAAAAATTTAAATCTCTACGCACCGAGGTTAAACGTCTATTGCGTGAAAGCCGTGACAAATTCTTTGGGTCGCTTGAAGGCGATATAAAATCTAATCAAAAACGTTTCTGGTCAGTTATGAAACAAAAATCTAAGTCACGTGGTGTGCCGGACCGCATCTCGATGCATTCTTTACCAAGAATTACCGCTGACCGCCCAATAGCGATTGCTAACTTATTTAACCGCTACTTTGCATCGGTGTTTACTACAAGAAATGTCCAGTATAACAGCAGTTCTCAACCGAATACCAGTCCAGTTTTATCCGACGTATGTCTGTCCGTAAGCGTAGTCCAAACTGCCCTTCAGTCCTTAGACGTCACCAAGGCGACTGGAGCAGATGGAATCCCAGCCAGGTTGCTGCGCGACACTGCCGCTGTCATTGCACCATCACTATGCGTTTTATTTAACAAATCGCTTAGTTTGGGGATCATACCCCATGAATGGAAACTGGCAAATGTTGTGCCGATATACAAGAAAGGGGACAAGGAGCACACCGAAAATTATAGACCGATTTCGCTGCTACCCATCGTATCTAAAGTTCTTGAACGTGTCGTTCTCAATAACATAAAAACTTGTCTATACGACCTGGTGAATAATTGTCAACATGGATTCATCCCTGGAAAGTCATGCACGACTAATCTAATTGAAGTCCTAGAACACATTGGGTCCATCTTAGATAACGGCGGTCAGACAGAGGTAGTATATTTGGATATGAGTAAAGTTTTCGATCAAGTAAACCACGAGCTGCTCCTCTACAAACTGCGCAGCTTCGGTTTTGGAGGGAACTTACTGCAATGGTTTCGGAACTACGTGACAGACCACAGTCAACGAGTAATTGTACTTGGGGCGAGCTCGGATACACTTCCGGTAACTTCAGGGGTTCCGCAAGGTTCTATACTAGGGCCCGGCACTTTTCCTATTATATGTGAACGAACTTCCAGATGCTATTACCTCTAGCCAGGTCGCAATGTTTGCAGACGACACGAAAGTGTTTAAAACCATCAAATCTGCGGATGATGCATCGGACCTTGAAACTGACTTGATGAACTTGGACACCTGGTCCTCAACTACTGGCCTGGTCTTCAACGAAAAAAAATGTCGCTTACAATCTGTAACTCGTAAACTAAAGCCAGTAGTCACCCAGTATAAGCTGAAGGACAAGATTTTAGAGACCACAGACATCGAACGAGATCTTGGAGTGTGGATATGCACTGATCTATCTTGGAAAAAGCAAGTTTTGGAACAAGCTACTCGTGCAAATAAGACACTGGGTTACATCAAAAGGAACACACGTTGCATCAGTAACACTTCAGTTAAACGGACTATTTATTTGAGTTTAATCCGTTCTCATTTAGGGTACGCTACGCAGATCTGGGCACCCCAGTCCATAGACCTTATAGTCAAACTAGAAAGGACTCAGAGGCGCGCTACAAAATTCATACTTGGCTTGCCTTTTTCCACTACGACCAGCTACGCCT
Source organism: Corallium rubrum (assembly GCA_964035015.1). NCBI lineage: Eukaryota > Metazoa > Cnidaria > Anthozoa > Scleralcyonacea > Coralliidae > Corallium > Corallium rubrum. The sequence continues at coordinate 6,538,540 of OZ036001.1, forward strand.
CAAGACTGCAATCCCTGTCTCTGCAACCCATATGTTACTGGCATGAATATCTGGACCTCGTTTTTCTATTCAAAATAACGCATGGCCTGGTAAATATTAAACAATCTCTCATTCCACGTCTGCGTAAAAATACGAGACATACTAGATCTTCAAATAACCCTAATACGCAATATGTTGTACCAAGGAGCAAGGCCACAACCTATCAAAGATCTTTCTTCGTAAGAGTTACCAGAACATGGAATGCTTTGGCAGAGGAACTTGATTTAAGAACCGACAACTTGAACTATTTTAAAAACATTATAAACCAGTATTACCATACTTCACTGGCAACAATATATGATCCAGATAATCCTAGGACATTTAAGACCATTTGTTGCAAATGCAACACATCGCGGAGCCTAGCCACAGGGAGCCCATCTTGGCAGAGCGTGGGTATCCTGTGGCACACTCGATCGTGGTGTGTTTAGGAAAATAATAAAGGGATGAAACACGAATTCTTCCTTGTTTTGAACATCGTTTTAAGCGGCTATAGGTATTAAAATTGTAAGACAATTGAGCGAAGTAGTTGTGATAATGATTCATTTATCAAAATATAATCAAAATGAGGCAAAATCTCACCTTTTAGCCGTGATTTTGCAGCTAAATTACATATCGTATTTTCGAGAGATGTGTTCCGCAAGTAGCTAGGACACTACGTCATCGTTGACACTTCGGATAGCTACGAAATCCTACGATAAGCTTTTCGGATAAAGCGGGAAGTCTCAGGATTATTGATTTATTGCACATTCATCTGACTCTGAGTTTCAGTAGGTTTCAGTATTCCAACGGTGGCTCCCGACGATACGAGATGTCCTGGCTACTTGCGGAACACATTCCACGTTGAACGTTTGGTGTTTCATCCCTTATATTTTTTTCTCTCCCTCCCCCCCTTTCCCCCCGTTTTTCCCTCGCTTCCGGTAACCGTTTTCCGTATTTTTTAAATCCCCTGCCACAGTCCCCCGCGCGTCTTTCGAGTCCGCCACAACCCAAGTGCTGCCAAGATGGGCTCCCTGTGGCCTAACGCGCCCGATAACATGTTGTTTCTAAGTTTTTTACATTTTCTATTTATATAATTTGGGCCCGCGGTAATTGGCCATACGCTGTTGCGGTCACCCTGCCATTTATATTATTCTTTTGTATTTAGTTAGTTTATATTTTTCTTACATGGCAAATCTAATAAAATAAAAAATAAAATAAAAACAACTGAAATATCTCAATAACGAAGCAAGGAAATGCAAAAAATGCAAAAAATGTTGCTTTGTTATTTTATTTTAGCATATTACTTCAAGCATGCTGGTTTAGACTGACTGATTTACCTGACGTAAAAAATGATATTTGTTAAAGGTTATTATAACATAGCTTTGGTATACAAATATTACCAGGGTTAAGTCACGTTGGCCTGAAAAACAGAGAAAAATCTTCTCGACGTTTTGAGCGAAGGCCCTTCGTCAGGAGAAATTAGTAAACAACTCCCATGTGGTCACGCGTATTTATAGCAGAGCTACAATGGGAATCACGTGAACACATGTAAGCCAATAAAAACAAAGTAAACAAATAATCCTAGAAGCTTTTAGCTTTGATATAGCAACGTTTTTGATTGGCTGTTGTGCGTGCTCCATAACTCGATGGAGCACGGCAAAAAAGCGCGGGAAAAAACTCAAAACAAAACTGAGTTTTAAATTGACTTTTTATGGCCTTTTATCAGTATTATCAAAATACCGAGTCATTTAATTTTATTGAGTAATAAAGAACAACGACCCAGAAGACATAAACTGGGTCTGGGTAACCGCGTTTAAACTGTCCTTTTGGTTGGATTTTAGTGAACAAAAAAGACTTGGATACGAAAGTAGAAAAACACAACAAGCAAAACGATTCGCCGGTTTGTGAAAGAATGTAATGCTATGTTATAAAAGAAATGGCTCATGGTTTAGTGTGCTCCATCGAGTTATGGATGCACTTGGGAAATTTGGAGAGCACTCAAAAATCTAGAGTTTGTCTCGGCTACGCCTCGACCAACTCTTACGATTTTTTCGTGCTCTCCCAATTTCCCGCGTGCATCCATAACTCGATGGAGCACGCTAAACCATGAACCATTTCTTAATTTGCAATAAAAATTAAATTTGTCCCATTTGAAAGAACTCGTCAAATGGTATAAGAAGACCTTTTGTAATTTTCCTGTATCTTTCTAGTGTTTTGAAATATTTCGACCAAAGACAGCGTGCTGTCCGCCAGGAAATTGGTGACGTCACAAGCAGGGTAAACCTGATGAAACTACTCCGTGGGTGATCAAATTTCCACGGATGGCTTTTTAAATGTTGTGGATCAATTTAAAATGGAAATAGCGCAACAAAATCGAGTTTCTAGCCCATAATGTCATAAGGTCGGCAAGATAAAAATTTCACTTTACCCTGCTTATGTCGTCACATGCATATCGAAAGTAATTCCAAGATGGCGGACAGCACGCTGTCTTTGGTCGAGATATTTCCAAAACCAAAACAGATACGAAAAAATTGTAAAAGGTCTTCTTATACCATTTGACGAGTTCTTTCAAATGAGATAAACTTAATTTTTATTGCCAATACCCTTTAATGGATTATTAATAATAAGTTTTTTAATTATTTTTGTCGTTAGGTTTCCATTTCATCAGGAGTTCTTTCTGTAGAATTGAACCAATACAGAAATCCGTACGCTAAAGACAACGACGGAAATTGCTGTGACAAAAGCTGGTTCAAATGCACTGACACATGCGATGCTTTTTTTATCCTAACTTTCCTGAGCAAGAAAGTAGAAACAAAGTCTTTTACAAGTAAATATATAAACTTTACAAAACGACAATCTTTGTCATCAGATGGATTAAGAAACCCAATTCGTTTTAACTTTGACAAGTGGGAAGTAAGTATGCAAATCTAACATGTTATTTAATATAATTAATTTATTTATTTAATCTGCTTTTAATATTTTAAGAAAATTTTTCATCCCAGCTCTTTGTAAATAATCTTTTAATTCAGTTTTACTCGGGCTACTGTGGTAGACTGATCTGCTCACTTGTTGTTTTTTTTGTTTCCCCCCCTTTTTTGGGTTGGCCTTAGATCATATTAGAGAGCTTAAGCATATTAGGCGTTTTTGAGACACGGACGGTGACCGGAAGAACAGGAATACAATAAAGAACTACTGAACCGTATTCATATGAAAATACTTTTTTACCCAAAACAAAGGCTATGAATAATCACATATCTAAACTGTTAGATCATAAGCTTAAATTTCATCTTTATATAAAAATACAGATCCTTTATTCTATATTGTAATGTAATGAAATTATCTCCCTTAAAATACAAGCTTTCTACTTTAAAAGCATGTATATTGTAGTAAAACAACGATGACAGGCCTCAACGTTCTAGAAGTTCTCGTCTCAAGAACGTGAAAATGCTCTCAATGACGTCTTGTGTAGAACGACGACGGCGTTCACTTTGCTCTTGGAATTTTAAATTACTCATTATCATTGTTTTGAATGAAAAATGCCATTGAATTCAATCGCCGTCCGTGGCTCTAAAACGTCTGTATACTTAAGCACTCTGTTGAATTAACGTACAGTGACGTCACAACTTGGAACCGAATTTAAAGTTTAAAAATGGATTGGTGTGCGTGTATTAAAAGCGAAGGACAGTATAGTTGCAAGATAAACGTCCGCGTGTCTTCTTTGACGACTTTCACTGTTTGATGTAAAAACTAACAAACAAATCGAATAATGACGACAAGATAGAAGACTGAGTTCTCAGAACTCCTCGCGAACGGCGCAGACGGACTCCAGAGGAGAGAGAATCGGGATATTGATTATTGTTTTTTATATGAATCGTGACTTAATACAAGTGTTTTACTTGTGCAGTGCATGACATCCCTTTTTTATAAATAGCAGAAAATCAGATTGGAAGTTGTGCAAATTTTGCATTGGCCGGATCACCGTCTCGTCACGAGTTTTGCGCGCTGACATTTCGCTCACAAGGTCATTTGCATCTTTATAATAAATACATACTTAATATGAATTATTTATCGCAATTTCCCCGCAATTACATCACTACCAGGGTATCTCAAAACTTCCGGTATAGCAAAGTTGTGACGTCACTGTACGTTAATTCAATATGATCTAACGCTGACCCTTTTTGGGAGTCACGATTTTGCATTTTTGCACATTTTACTTCCGCTACTATTCTACTTCCGGTGAGTTGTTAGCCGTGTGACGGAGTGAGGCTGTGAGGCATGTTGTAAGTTTTTTACTCCTTTTGCTTTTGAAGTTGGTCAAAAAATTGAACAGTGTTACCTTTTGATCAAGATGTTCTTGCGCGTTGTTGGTAGATTTTGAAACTGACTGGCTGACTTTGTAGTTTAACAGCAATCAGATGTAGCTGACAACAAGTATGGGGTTTGACAAAACAGAGAGTTAATATCGGACAGTTAAATCGGAGAGTTAAGATTTTGAGAGTTAAATTTGAGTCACGCTGAGTCACGCCCACGCCACGCCCACTTTTTTCAACGACCACACCTAATTTCTTAACTCTCTGATGTTGTCTTTGGACTAACGTCAGAGAGTTAGTTTTAATTGAACTCTTTTCCTTCAAAAAGTAAATTACTCTTCGTTTCTCACAAGAGTTACCTTCTAGTCAACGACGCTGACATTTTGCCCAGGAGAACGTTGTGTGAAAAAAAACGAAAGTAAAGCAAGAAAGATCTCAAATTTTAGAATCTTCGCTGTATTACCTGAATCCAAATAACTCGATGGTAAGACTGTCTCACTATTAGTATTGGAACTCAGAAATTTTTAAGACAAAGTTAACTCCCGCGTCTTATTTTACTTTTTGAAGGAAAAAAGTTAAATGAAACTAACTCTCTGACGTTACTCCAAAGAAAACATCAGGAGAGTTAAGAAATTAGGTGTGGTCGTTGAGAAAAGTGGGCGTGACGTGGGCGTGGCTCAAAGTTAACTCTCCGAAATCTTAACTCTCCGATTTAACTCTCCGATATTAACTCCCTGTTTAGCCGTTCCCACAAGTATGCACCGCATACAGCCTTCGATTCAGGCTCCGCGTACTTGCCAGTGGCACGGCCAGTAGCCCGAGTTGCCGCCTGACCCAAGGCGTCTTATTAATAAATATTAAAAATACTGATTCTCAAATGAAAACCAGAAAAAAATTTAACTGAAATTCCAATCGTAAAGTTAATTTTAAAAAGTAGTGTCATTATAATCGATATTTTCCCCTCAGGTAGAAAGTAAACTGAAAATTCTTTTTAATGTTTCGCAGGGGCCGTTTCTTGCCGGCAAAGTCGGCAATAACTTAAAATATATTTTTCTTTTAGCCTGACCTAAAGTTAGACGTTTCTATTAAAGATTACGACGCTTTATCAAGAGATGACTTGATTTACAAAGAAAGTAAATCTCTTCCACCGCATGCAAATTATTCCAATTCTTCAACAACTAGCTATCAGCTAAACTTTGTCCATAACTCCACATCTGTATCCTTTAAAGTTACGTTTAAAATTCTTTGTAATGATGGCTATTTGGTTCCGGATTGTGCCACAAAGTGTCAACCACAAAACAATACTTTTGGTAATTATGATTGTGATTATGAGAAAGGCAGAAAAGTTTGTCTACCCGGTTGGTTCGGCGAAAGCACCAACTGCGTCAAATATTATTGTGTACCCAAAGATAACCAAAATGGTCATTACAACTGTTCACAAACTGGTGACAAAATTTGCTTAAGAAACTGGTATGGAACTAACTGTACAACAAATTGTAAAGAACGCCATAATTCTTTTGGGCATTATTCCTGTAATAAGACTACTGGTTTTAAAATATGCCGCCCCAAATGGTGTGGCACTAACTGTACAATATACTGCAATGAACACAATGAATCTACGAGACATTATTCTTGTAATAAGACAACTGGATTAAAGATATGTTATCCTGAATGGTATGGAACTGACTGCAGAACACATTGCAAAGAAAGTAATGATTCTTTTTCATATTATTATTCTTGTAATCACATAACTGGTTTAAAGGTCTGTTTTTCAGAATGGTATGGAACTAATTGTACAACACACTGCAAAGAAAGTAATGATTCGACTGGACATTATTCTTGTAATATGACAACTGGATTAAAGAACTGTCATTCAGAATGGTATGGAACTAACTGTACAACACACTGCAAAGAATACAATACTTCTTTCGAATATTACGCTTGTAATAAGACAACTGGTTTAACAATCTGCCTTGCTACCTGGTTTGGAACAAATTGTTCAACACATTGCAAAGAAAGTAATCATTTAACTGGGCATTATTCTTGTAATAAGACAACTGGATTAAAGATCTGTTATCCAGAATGGTTTGGAACTAACTGCACAACACATTGCAAAGAAAGTAATGATTCAACTGGACATTACTCTTGTAATAAGACAACTGGATTGAAGATCTGTTATCCAGAATGGTTTGGAACTAACTGTACAACACATTGCAAAGAAAGTAATGATTTAACTGAACATTATTTCTGTAATATGACAACTGGATTGAAGATCTGTCATCCAGAATGGTTTGGAACTAACTGCACAACACATTGCAAAGAAAGTAATGATTCAATTGGATATTTTTCTTGCAGTAAGACAACTGGATTAAAGATCTGTCATCCAGAATGGTATGGAACTAACTGCACAACACACTGCAGAGAAAGTAATGATTCAACTGGACATTATTCTTGTAATAAGACAACCGGATTAAAGATCTGTTTTCCAGAATGGCATGGAACAAATTGTTCGACACATTGCAGAGAAAATAATGATTCAACTGGACATTTTTCTTGCAATAAGACAACTGGATTAAAAATCTGTTATCCAGAATGGTATGGAACTAACTGCACAACACATTGCAAAGAAAGTAATGATTCAACTGGACATTATTCTTGTAATAAGACAACTAGATTGAAGATCTGTTATCCAGAATGGTTTGGAACAAATTGTTCAACACATTGCAAAGAAAGTAATGATTCAACTGGACATTATTCCTGTAATAAGACAACTGGATTAAAGATCTGTTATCCAGAATGGTATGGAACTAACTGTACAACACATTGCAAAGAAAGTAATGATTCAACTGGACATTATTCTTGTAATAAGACAACTGGATTAAAGATCTGTCATCCAGAATGGTTTGGAGCAAATTGTTCAGCATATTGCAAAGAAAATATTGATTCAATTGGACATTATTCCTGTAATACGACAACTGGATTAAAGATCTGTTATCCAGAATGGTATGGAACAAATTGTTCAACACATTGCAAAGAAAATAATTATTTAAATGGACATTATTCTTGTAGTAAGACAACTGGATTAAAGATCTGTCATCCAGAATGGTATGGAACTAACTGTACAACACATTGCAAAGAAAGTAATGATTCAACTGGACATTATTCTTGCAATACGACAACTGGTTTAAAGATCTGTTATCCAGAATGGTATAGAGCTAACTGCACAACACATTGCAGAGAAAGTAATGATTCTACAGGACATTATTCTTGTAATAAGACAACTGGATTGCAGATCTGTCATCCAGAATGGTTTGGAACAAATTGTTCAACACATTGCAAAGAAAGGAATGATTCAACTGGACATTATTCCTGTAATAAGACAACTGGATTAAAGATCTGTTATCCAGAATGGTATAGAGCTAACTGTACAACACATTGTAAAGAAAGTAATGATTCAACTGGACATTACTCATGTAATATGACAACTGGATTAAAGATCTGTTATCCAGAATGGTATGGATCTAACTGCACAACACACTGCAGAGAAAGTAATGATTCAACTGGACATTATTCCTGTAATAAGACAACTGGATTAAAGATCTGTTATCCAGAATGGTATGGAACTAACTGTACAACACATTGTAAAGAAAGTAATGATTCAACTGGACATTTTTCTTGCAATAAGACAACTGGATTGAAGATCTGTTATCCAGAATGGTTTGGAACTAACTGCACAACACATTGCAAAGAACGCAATGATTCAACTGGACATTATTCCTGTAATAAGACAACTGGATTGCAGATCTGTCATCCGGAATGGTTTGGAACTAACTGCAGAATACATTGCAAACGGAGTAATGATTCAACTGGACATTATTCCTGTAATAAGACAATTGGATTGAAGATCTGTTATCCAGAATGGTTTGGAACTAACTGCACAACACATTGCAAAGAACGCAATGATTCAACTGGACATTATTCCTGTAATAAGACAACTGGATTGCAGATCTGTCATCCAGAATGGTTTGGAACTAACTGCACAACACATTGCAAAGAAAGTAATGATTCAACTGGACATTATTCCTGTAATAAGACAACTGGATTGAAAATCTGTCATCCAGAGTGGTTTGGAACTAACTGCAGAATACATTGCAAACGGAGTAATGATTCAACTGGACATTATTCCTGTAATAAGACAATTGGATTGAAGATCTGTTATCCAGAATGGTTTGGAACTAACTGCACAACACATTGCAAAGAAAGTAATGATTCAACTGGACATTATTTATGTAATATGACAACTGGATTGCAGATCTGTTATCCAGAATGGTATGGAACTCACTGTACAACACATTGCAAAGGAAGTAATGATTCAACTGGACATTATTCCTGTAATAAGACAACTGGATTAAAGATCTGTTATCCAGAATGGTATGGAACTAACTGTACAACACATTGCAAAGAAAGTAATGATTCAACTGGACATTATTCTTGTAATAAGACAACTGGATTAAAGATCTGTTTTCCAGAATGGTATGGAACAAATTGTTCAACACATTGCAAAGAAAATAATTATTTAAATGGACATTATTCTTGCAATAAGACAACTGGATTAAAGATCTGTCATCCAGAATGGTATGGAACTAACTGCACAACACATTGCAAAGAAAGTAATGATTCAACTGGACATTATTCTTGTAGTAAGACAACTGGATTAAAGATCTGTTATCTAGAATGGTATGGAACTAACTGTACAACACATTGCAAAGAAAGTAATGATTCAACTGGACATTATTCTTGCAATACGACAACTGGTTTAAAGATCTGTTATCCAGAATGGTATAGAGCTAACTGCACAACACATTGCAGAGAAAGTAATGATTCTACAGGACATTATTCTTGTAATAAGACAACTGGATTGCAGATCTGTCATCCAGAATGGTTTGGAACAAATTGTTCAACACATTGCAAAGAAAGGAATGATTCAACTGGACATTATTCCTGTAATAAGACAACTGGATTAAAGATCTGTTATCCAGAATGGTATAGAGCTAACTGTACAACACATTGTAAAGAAAGTAATGATTCAACTGGACATTACTCATGTAATATGACAACTGGATTAAAGATCTGTTATCCAGAATGGTATGGATCTAACTGCACAACACACTGCAGAGAAAGTAATGATTCAACTGGACATTATTCCTGTAATAAGACAACTGGATTAAAGATCTGTTATCCAGAATGGTATGGAACTAACTGTACAACACATTGTAAAGAAAGTAATGATTCAACTGGACATTTTTCTTGCAATAAGACAACTGGATTGAAGATCTGTTATCCAGAATGGTTTGGAACTAACTGCACAACACATTGCAAAGAACGCAATGATTCAACTGGACATTATTCCTGTAATAAGACAACTGGATTGCAGATCTGTCATCCGGAATGGTTTGGAACTAACTGCAGAATACATTGCAAACGGAGTAATGATTCAACTGGACATTATTCCTGTAATAAGACAATTGGATTGAAGATCTGTTATCCAGAATGGTTTGGAACTAACTGCACAACACATTGCAAAGAACGCAATGATTCAACTGGACATTATTCCTGTAATAAGACAACTGGATTGCAGATCTGTCATCCAGAATGGTTTGGAACTAACTGCACAACACATTGCAAAGAAAGTAATAATTCAACTGGACATTATTCCTGTAATAAGACAACTGGATTGAAAATCTGTCATCCAGAGTGGTTTGGAACTAACTGCAGAATACATTGCAAACGGAGTAATGATTCAACTGGACATTATTCCTGTAATAAGACAATTGGATTGAAGATCTGTTCTCCAGAATGGTATGGAACTAACTGTACAACACATTGCAAAGAAAGTAATGATTCAACTGGACATTATTCCTGTAATAAGACAACTGGATTGAAGATCTGTTATCCAGAATGGTTTGGAACAAATTGTTCAACACATTGCAAAGAAAGTAATGATTCAACTGGACATTATTCCTGTAATAAGACAACTGGATTGAAAATCTGTCATCCAGAATGGTTTGGAACTAACTGCACAACACATTGCAAAGAAAGTAATGATTCAACTGGACATTATTTATGTAATATGACAACTGGATTGCAGATCTGTTATCCAGAATGGTATGGAACTCACTGTACAACACATTGCAAAGGAAGTAATGATTCAACTGGACATTATTCTTGTATTACGACAACTGGATTAAAGATCTGTTCTCCAGAATGGTATGGAACTAACTGTACAACACATTGCAAAGAAAGTAATGATTCAACTGGACATTATTCCTGTAATAAGACAACTGGATTGAAGATCTGTTATCCAGAATGGTATGGAACTAACTGCACAACACACTGCAAAGAAAGTAATGATTCAACTGGACATTATTCCTGTAATAAGACAACTGGATTGAAGATCTGTCATCGACAGTGGTATGGAACTAACTGTACAACACACTGCAAAGAATACAATACTTCTTTCGAATATTACGCTTGTAATAAGACAACTGGTTTAACAATCTGCCTTGCTACCTGGTTTGGAACAAATTGTTCAACACATTGCAAAGAAAGTAATGATTCAACTGGACATTATTCTTGTAATAAGACAACTGGATTAAAGATCTGTCATCCAGAATGGTATGGAACTAACTGCACAACACATTGCAAAGAAAATAATGATTCTACAGGACATTATTCTTGTAATATGACAACTGGATTAAAGATCTGTTATCCAGAATGGTATGGAACTAACTGCACAACACAGTGTAGAGAAAGGAATGATTCAACTGGACATTATTCTTGTAATAAGACAACTGGATTGAAGATTTGTTTTCCAGAATGGTATGGAACTAACTGCACAACACATTGCAAAGAAAGTAATGATTCAACTGGACATTATTCCTGTAATAAGACAACTGGATTGAAGATATGCTTAAATGATTGGTTTGGTGTAAACTGTACCACGTATTGCAAAATTGAAGAAAATGACGACGGACATTATCAATGTCATAGTACAACAGGCGAGAAAGTATGTCTGAATGATTGGTTTGGAGTGAACTGTACAATATATTGCAAAAATCGAGAAAACGACAAAGGACATCATCGCTGCAATAGAACAACGGGGGAAAAGATATGCTTGGAGGGTTGGTTTGGGGAGAATTGTACAACATACTGCAATACTTTAGAAAACAAAAAAATACATTATTATTGCAATAAAACATCTGGTGATAAAGTATGTCTGAAAAATTGGTTTGGGGTGAACTGTTCAACTTATTGCAAAGATAAGAAAAATAACAGAGGACGTTATCATTGCAATAAAACAACTGGAGAGAAGATATGTTTGGAGGATTGGTTTGGCGTGAACTGTACAACATATTGCAAAGATCAGAAAAATAACAGAGGACATTATCATTGCAATAAAACAACTGGAGAGAAGATATGTCTGAAAAATTGGTTTGGCGTGAACTGTTCAACTTATTGCAAAGATCAGAAAAGTAACAGAGGACGTTATCATTGTAATAAAACAACTGGGGAGAAGATATGTTTGGAGGATTGGTTTGGCGTGAACTGTACAACATACTGCAAAGATCAAGGAAACGATGAAAAACATTATCAATGTCATAAAACAACTGGAGAAAAGGTGTGTCTGAAAAATTGGTTTGGAATGAATTGTACAACGTATTGTAAAGATCAAGAAGCCAACGAAGAGCATTATTACTGTAATAAGACAAACGGTGAAAAAGTTTGCCTGAAAAATTGGTTTGGTGTGGACTGTAGAACATATTGCAAAAATTACGAAAATGAGGGAAATAACGAGAACAAAACTGAAGAGGATTGTAAAATTGGTGAGTATAAAAGTGAATAATAAAGCAAAACTGTATTTATACTGAGAGAGCAATAAAAATGTAGCCGGAGTGTTGCTACAATTAGCATCCTATTTCACGACCTATTAGCAAATGGTTGTGAATTGCTGTATTACTATGGAACCTTTGTTTTTCAAGAGACTGATTCGCTTAAACTTACAAAATAATCACAAAAATATACTGTAACTGTAACAGACACAATGTACAGTATACAGTATACAATCATATCACAGTATTGCTAAATCTAATAGACCACTTTCATAATGTGCGACTGATCTGAATATTCTTTTGTGCATCTTAATAAGCCTTTCTGGCCTCGTTTGTGTGTGTCTGCAATT